>JBBIGA010000002.1:6476297-6486485 GCA_037576975.1 Alestes dentex
ATGTAACTATTGTTTTAACAGAGTACTAAATAATCACAAAGAAGTATTTATTATATAGCGAACATTTTAATATGCCTCTACAATGGGATTTATGCATAACACTATGCACATCAGGATACTTAATATGAGACAAAAATGAATAAACAAAATGGAGCCGACTGATGCAAACACAAGGTTAGGGTGACTGGGGCGCCAAAACGTTTACGTCCCCACTCATCGTGTACGTCCTCATGCATTGACGTCATCAATTGTGATCGGTTCCTCAGATCGGCCAAGTTTAACGAGTACCGATCGAGTCATAAAATGTGATTATCGGCCGATACCGATTGGAGCATCCCTAGTGATTACTAGTTCTGTTTAGCAGCCGGTGCACATCGTACGGTATGGACTAAAACCAGCACTTTGTTTAGGCCAAAAAAGATGCATTGTTTTTAAATGTCATTTTCATTTTACGTACACTGCTGGGGGTTTATGTGCACACTATACAGCAGGAACGTCACTTCGCTCTCCCAGATTATCACTGGATTTCTCTAGATAACAAACATTTTACCAAAAAAAGCTTCACTGACTTATGAATAATAAAAATGGGTCTAGGAGAGACAAGTACACTGTACAAAATTCAGAATGTATATTTCTAGGGCATTTTGACACTTCCGGAGCTGTATATAAAATTCAGTATTTAAACAGAATAAAAAGGACAATAATGCACACATGTTTGAATAGAGAGGACTTTGTCATCACCTGATGGTGCACTTTGAACTAATGCATGCACCTCTTTCTCTTTTTCTCTCTCCCTCTTTGCTGTCTTGCAGGAATGTAAACTCTAGCCTTTACTAGACCAGAGGCCTGAGACATCTTCCCCAAAATACCCCCTGTGCTTCACGAGAGCACCGTTGGATTATTTGTTTTGCACTGGATGCATTTGTTTCCTTCCGGGAAGACAGCAAACCAAAGGATTCTAAAAAAATTGTTTTTAGCAAAACTAGCACCTTTACTCAGTCACCTCTTTACTTTTTTATTGTTTTGAACTGTACCAGTAAGCACTGAAACATGGGGTCACCAATGGAGATAGCAGACATTGCAGTCGTTGGACTGTACTTTGTTCTAGTGCTTGGCATTGGATTTTTTGCCATGTGGAAGGCCAATCGCAGCACCGTAAGTGGCTATTTCTTGGCTGGACGATCTATGAACTGGGTGGTCATTGGAGCGTCTTTGTTCGTCAGCAATATTGGCAGCGAGCACTTCATTGGCCTGGCTGGTTCGGGCGCAGCAAGTGGTTTTGCAGTTGGGGCCTGGGAGTTCAATGCTCTCCTCCTCCTCCAGCTCCTGGGCTGGGTGTTCATCCCAGTCTATATCCACTGTGGTGTCTACACCATGCCAGAATACCTTTCCAAGCGCTATGGGGGCAAAAGGCTAAAAGTCTATTTTGCTGGTCTCTCCCTTTTGCTGTACATCTTCACCAAACTCTCAGTGGACTTGTATGCAGGAGCTCTTTTTATCCAGGAGTCTGTAGGCTGGAATCTCTACCTGTCAGTCATCCTGCTCATCGCCATGACGGCACTGCTGACGGTGACGGGTGGTCTGGTAGCTGTGATATACACTGACACTCTCCAGGCAGTACTCATGATCAGCGGAGCTTTGAGTCTCACAGTCCTCAGCCTGGTCAAGGTAGGTGGACTGGAAGGTGTTCGAGAGAAATACATGGAGGCCATTCCAAATACCACGGCCATCCTTGCCAATTATAGTTTTACCTACACAAATTCCTGTCGCATACACCCGAAGCCAGATTCTCTCAAGCTGTTGCGAGATCCGCTTGATGAGGACATCCCCTGGCCTGGGTTCCTGTTAGGCCAGACTCCTGCATCCATCTGGTACTGGTGTGCTGACCAGGTGATCGTTCAGAGGGTACTTGCCGCTAAGAACATTGCTCACGCAAAGGGCTCCACTCTTATGGCAGGAATGCTGAAAATCCTACCCATGTTTATCATCGTCATTCCAGGAATGATCTCCCGAATAATGTTTCCAAATGAGCTGGCCTGTATTAGCCCAGAGCACTGCATGGCTGTGTGTGGCAACCAGGCTGGCTGTTCAAACATTGCCTACCCCCGACTGGTTATGACCATAATGCCAGTGGGCTTGCGGGGACTGATGATGGCTGTTATGATTGCTGCACTCATGAGTGACCTGGACTCCATATTCAACAGTGCCAGCACCATCTTCACCCTGGACATCTACAAGATGGTGCGGAAATGTGCCTCCTCCCGTGAGCTAGTTGTGGTGGGTCGCTTCTTTGTAATCTTCATGGTGACCATCAGCATTGCTTGGGTGCCCGTCATCATTCAGATGCAAGGTGGCCAAATGTACTTGTACATCCAGGAAATGGCGGGGTATCTGACACCGCCCATTGCTGCACTCTTTCTCCTCGGTGTCTTCTGGAAGCGCTGCAATGAGGCCGGTGCCTTCTGGGGTGGCATGACTGGCTTTGTCCTAGGTACCGCACGTCTTATTCTTGGTTTCATCTATCGTGAGCCTCGATGCGATGAGCCAGATGAAAGGCCAGCCTTCATCACGCGTGTCCATTACATGTACATAGCTGCTGGGCTGTTTTGGATCTCTGGGCTTGTGGCTGTAGTGGTCAGTCTTTTCACTCCTCCCCCAACCAAGGACAAGGTCCAGCGCACCACTGTGTGGGGACTACGCAATGTAGAAAGGCTGCTGGAGGCACAACATGAGGAGACATACAAGTTGACCAATAAGAGTCCTGTCCATGGGAATGGCATGCTGCAGAAAGACCTGCCTCTGGATGTCCGTAAAGAGCAATGCCGTGATGGGGCCGATATAAAACTACTTATGCCTTCTCCTTGTGACCAGGATCCTGTGACTCCCAGCACAGACGCACCAACCCCAGTGGAGACGCAGGGCAATGGGCATGCAGAGCTGATAGGGCGGAAGGATGGTGGGAGCAGGCAGGTTGAGAAGGGGATGTGTCTGCGCATTTTTGATTGGTTTTGCGGGTACAAGGAAGAGGCTGCATCTCCTGCACCCAGAGGCACTGAAGAAGACGAACGGGTTGTCATGGAGATGCTTTATGAACCCCCCAAAATCAAGCTTCTATTAAACTTTGGCCTGATAGTTGTCTGTTCTCTGGGTGTCTTCATGTTTGTCTACTTCTCCCTGTAACCTGCTTCATACTCATCTTACCCATCGAACAGTGTGAACAGCAGTAAATGTGTAATCGGTTTGTTATTTCAAGAAATATATGGTTTGTGTAAAACACAAACAATTCTTTTGTAACGTCCATTCATCCTTCTGCTAAAATGGGCTTTCTCCATTGTCTCCATATCAGATCACCAGATTTCTAACTATATATTCCAACTGTTGTTCCTTACATCATGGTGACCAAAATCACTACTGAAACTGTGGGCCTTTATATACAACTCTAAACAAAGAAATGTATTAGTTGTAGAATCTGTGAATTTTGCCTTATTTAATGTAAAGTTGTTTTTTGTTTTTTTTTTTGTTGCCTCAAACATCTTTTTTTCTTCAAGGATCATTTATATTAGTAATAAAATCCATCATGTGTGGGAGAAGGCTACATCTTATTTATGCATTCATAATTGTTATTACTCCATTTAGACCTACCGTATTGCTGAAACTAGTAGTGATGAATTTGTCACCTATGATATATATTTATAGACATTTGTCCAATCCCTGACAAATGCTGGCATATTTGTCATTTTTAGAAAAAAAAAATTAATAGAGAAACATTCTATGGAGTAAGGAGCAAAGGTGGTAAATGTACACGTGTCGGGTTTTTATGAACAATCTCGGTTATTCTTTGCAGTGCTGTATTCCATAACAAGTGTTGTGAAGTGTGTCTCTAAACTTGCGTGCTGCCATTATCGTAACAATACTTTTGTAAGTTAGTGTTCAGTCATTGTAGATGTCTCCTCATGGTTATGTACTTTGCTGTATCGCTCTGAAAGTACTTCAGTCATCACTCTGGAAGAGCAACATTTAGTGCACAAAGGTATTATTTAGAAATCACCAAATTGCCTTCTCTTCAAGTAGGGAGACTTAAGTTCAAGAAACACTTTCTCTTCCCCGTTTTGGGGTTTTAATAAAGTGGTAGGTCAAATCCTGGTAGACCAGTGTCTCTAAACTCAGCACTAAAACACATACCATACAAGCACAGTCTGTTTTTCCCAAGGACGTCAGGTGGTTGGCATCCATGGGTACAAGCACCAGCCCAAAATATCAGTTGATCACAGTGACGTCTGAATTTGTGTAATATGTGAAAAGCATACGATACTATCCCAAATCGGGTCAGCTAAGACTGGGATGTCCAATTTTGATTGCTGTGCAAAATAGTATTTAGTTCTTCTAGAAGAAGAATTTCATTTTGTGGTTGCAGGAACAGGCATGTCTGTTGCACTGCTTTTTGAATGCACTGTTTGTTTAGTGGAAGAGGAAGTCGGTGGTTGGCTTCAGGCATGGAAGCATATTCACCAAAGACAACTGTTTCAACTACTGGAAACCCTGCAGACATCCTGCCCTTCATGTTAACTGGAGTGAAATAACAAATAGGATGGCAAATAGGATTTGTGAATGCTGAGTAAACATCACACAGCTCCAGTTGAAATGCTGAGAACATACACCTTGCCACAGTTGAACTGTAGTCTGGTTCTGCAGAGGGTTTTGTGAGGCTGTCTTTGGTGTTCCACCTTCAGCTACAATGAGTTGCCAGATAAAAGGGCTGTTCCATAGCCAGCACAGAGACCGGTCTTGAAGGTCTTGACAGGTACTGCCTGGTTAGGTGAGGGTTGTGATCCACAAGAAAGAAGTGTGGGAGTCAAAGACAAAAAAAATGTGACTGTATATACTTGTTTTATATCATTGACAATAAATCGATACATTTATATCACTGAAAATAAAAAGACATCCGATTGAAATACTTGCTTGTGTTTTTATTATTCTGCAGCAAATGAGTTAAAGGGAACATTTCTCAAGAAAAAATGCTCAAGCTCCCCATTTTTTTTTAAAAATTAGTTAATCCAGTAATGTAGTTTTTATTCATCATTTGATGAATCTCGGCCATCATTTGGGAATGTTCTACACGATTAAGTGCTGGTACTGTCCGGTCCAGACCAAAAGTAAAAACTGTGAAAATATACAGTCATCGTTTAGGAACCATTTCCAGAACATTTGGTAAACTGTTTTTCTGTCACATAATAAATCTCACCAAATTTTATGTTTCAAATATTTTTGGCCTATGTTATTCAGTCATATTGAATAAAGTATGCATAAATATCTTTTCCTCATAATGGATTAGGGTTTTTTTTTATGCTACATCAACAGGTTTAATAGAATGACTAATGACTATCTGTCACTTTAGTAGTAAAGGTTTGCTGTTTGAGTTTTGAGTGCGTTAAAGGTTTTATTTGTTTATAGCATTTTTTATCAGCGACTAAAACTGCTGGCAATTTGCATCATGAACATTTAGTAGATTCTCTAATAAAACTATAGTTGAGGATTTAAGAATAAGGATCACAGCAGAGGTTGGGCCTGCAGAGCTGATGTTTGTTCAGGTTAATGCAGTATCTGTGCATGGAGCAAATGCAGTGTGACTCCAGAACTTCAAAGCTGTCTCCAGAGAGTTTGTGAGTGAGTGTCAGATATTTATTTCGGAGTGAGGTTTGCATGGAATAAGTTCCTCTTGATCGTAGTAGGTTATGTTTGGCACTTTTTGACTCTCTCAAGTATTTGAATGCTTTAAGATCTGTCCAGGTCCGGGATCCTGGAGGAGCACATGTAGAGTGTGTTGGAAACCCCACTACACTCATGGGAAGTGCAGATCAAAGTTCTAAGTGCACTTGTTTTTATGTTGTGATTTTAATCTAAAGCAACTCATTGGTTCAGTGTCTAAAATCTCTGGGAGTATTGGACTCACCAGTGAGTCATGATTAACCAAGAGAGATGACAGAGTGCTTTCATTACCATTTATTTTGTGTGTGTTTTTGATTCTGTGTATTTTATTTAAGTGATCCCAGAAGGCACTGTATTTTGTTTTGTTTTTTTGTTTGTTTTTTTTGCTGAGTGACTTTTATCAAATGTTTGTAACACCTTTCCTCACCGAATGTGTCTTATTTGAAAATGGCCATTGCAATCCAGAGTGATTCACAAGCAGTGACTGGTGTTGTAACGCCCCTCTGTAAGAAGAAATCTGGATGAACATAATTGTGGTGCTGGAGAAGAACAAGAGTCTCAAACAGCTGTAAATTACACCGTATGTGTCAGGCATTGTGCTTTACAGCCCTGTGCATTTCTAAAGTGCCCCTGTGTTGCTGAAATCTGGAGCTGGCGAATCTGTTTGATTCTTGATGCTTTAAATCACTTATTGGTTCAGTTGCAAACAAAGATGTATTGTAAATATTTGCTACTTTTTTTAAAAAACAAATAAAGTACAACTTGTTTGAAAAGTACAACGTGCTGATGGATCTATTCTTTCTATGAATTTCTTTTGAGGTTCTTCTCATATCAATGGTTCCACTTAGTCGTACAGACGAGACTGCTCTATGGTACATGTCAAATGGAGAAGTTAAGGGAGTTAGACACATGTCGACATATGTTTAGGGCTGAGCAAGTTAACGCATTATTATCATGTTAACGCATTATTTACTTAAAGCCAACAATTATTTTATTGTATATTAATCTCACTCTAACAGTTTAAAATGACATTTTGCTTCAAATGATCATCACAGGCACTTTGGAAACTGGACCAGCTGTTTAATAAGGGCAGGCCAACCTAAGATCAGTTACAAAAGTATCAGAAAAGAGAAATGGAGAAATATGCTGACATAGTCAGGAAGAACATCCTGAGAGGTCTTTCTTGCCCACATAGATCGACGGACTCCAGTCCTGCCTGACCTTAATCACCAGTCTGATGATGTTCTGACTCAAAACAGATACTTAGCAGATACCTAGCAGATGTGGTTGAGGAGACTAATCATTGGACTAATCATCTGATTTTCCTGGGCTTGAGTATATGCTTGACTCATATTCTGAAATGGTTAAAATAACTCACCATAGCAGTACTTCAGAAACCCCACAGGCCATTTCCTTTGGTTTCTAGGCCACATACAACACCTGCAGGGCCTCAATCTTGCACAGATCAGACCATGTTCCTGCTCTAATACACAAACCAAACCTGCTGATAACCAGACTGAGCTGAACCAGGTGCATCTGAGATGAGAAAGCAGACTGCGCTGGACTCATGATTGGGTACCCAGCAAAAACAGAAAATGGCAAGTGTTCCAAAAGCGCTTTGTCAGCATTTTATATATCTGCGCTCCATCTCTGTCTTTCTCATTTTGATTTGGTCGTGCAGGTTGAGCAGGTACGAGGTGACAAAAGCATTAAATCAGATTCAGTGGGTGCAGGTTAATGTATGATCTATGGAAATGTATGCAGGTTAATGGATGACGTTGATGAAATCCTGCGCTCTAATCCTGTTCTGTCTGCTGTTGGTTTTGTTGTCGGCCAGGTTGGGTTAATTCTGCATTAAGTCAATTCAGGTGGCTAGTCCCGTTTCTCACGACTGGATGCAGGTCAATAAAACCTGACCACACACACACACACACACACAGTGGCTATTGACAAACGGTTCATTCCAGCACAGCAAATGCTCTTACTATTTTAGTGTTTTGTGTCAACGAGCGACAATGTCAACACTGAATTCTATTTTTCTCAATCATACATTCTGAGGCCATCTTTCCCTTCACGCCACATTTTTGTGACACACCCACACTCTCGTTTCACCCGCTTCCTTTGTTGCTCTCTGCATATCAGTCTCTCCCCCAGTATTTTTCCATTGATAGCTTGCCTATGGCTCTATGATAAAAGAGGACAGCGTAAGCTAGACTGACTGGAAGAGCCTGGCAAGGTTGATAACAAGAGGGTTCTCTTCACAAGCTCAAACAGAAGTCTGGTTCCACACGGCACACTTGCAGTCCTGCAGTGTCTGCAAGGACCACAAGGCCCTGGAGTGTCCCGTTCCTCATTTAGGAGCCCAAATGCCCTCTCCTTAATGCCCTCTTACAGTGACACTGACTCAAAGCTTTCCAGAGCCGAGGACCAATCAAAGTGGAAAATGTTCAAATACAAGAAAAATGCATATATTTATCAATGTAACTTTATGTATAAGGGTCTTCAAGATCCCTTAAAAGTGCCCAGAAAGGTTCTTAAAAACGATTGCATAGACAAACAACTCTTGGTTCCCTAAAGAACCTGTCAGCTGAGTGCTTTCAATTGAATTCTTTACAGAAGTGTAAAGAATGTTTTTTTGGGAACCAACAGTGGTTCTTCGGTGTCATTGCTCCACAAACCTCTCCTGGCACCTTCAGTTTTAAGAGTACAAAGTTCTTCTCCCTTCATAAAGATTTCAGAGAAAAACTGTGTGTGTGTATTGTGTGTTTGTCTGTGTTTGCCTGTGTGTGTTTCTATGAGAAAGGAACTGCGAAACTCAGAGTCATGGGCGTGATGTTCCAGGAATCCCTGTATGAGATGCAGCGTATATGCTGTGTGTTGCTCTGAGGCGTGTAACTGGAAGCGCAGACTAAATTCGGTGCCAAAGCAAACAGAAAAATGAAGCCTGAGACTTGCTGTTGGACCTGTAAGAGGGATATTTGTGCAACCTCTGCGTTTTTTTTTGGGGTTTTTTTCTCGAGAAGGCATCTTAAATAATCCAATTGTGCACAGTGTGAAACCAGTAATCCACGGGAATGGTATTTACATTTCAAGTAACCGTAAATTGTCAGGTAATCACAGAGAAATTAGTGTGATTTATGCAATAGTTGTCCAGGACGCCTGATGGAGAACACACATCTTCATGCTTTGAGCTGAGTCCCCAGGTAGCAGCGTGGAGTAGATGTGTCTAGAACGGTGCAATGATTCATTCACTCATGATTCATCATATTTCGATGAGCATCCGGTGTAACAGTAAATGCAGGTCCCTTATCAAAGACTTCGCCCTGTGGATTGCAGCATACGCTGACTCCAGTGACGCAATCGCAGGTTTGGTGCAGATCTTCAGAAATATATGGTTGGAACTGATTGTAAACACTGATCAAATATAAACACTGATGTGCTGATAAACATTGCTGTGAGACCCAAAACCACTGTGCTGGCTCATGTGCCAGATGCCAGTCTTCTGCCGGTAATACAAGCACTAAATTGGTTTATGCTTTGCAATGGCTTCTCTAATTGCACGCATACAGGCCGGTCATCTGAGTCCCCTGATAGAGTTCAGGGCAGCAGCACTTCACAAGATAGAGGGCTAGGTTTGTTTTTGTGTAATTCTATATTGAGGCCTGATGCAATTCTGCTTATTGCGTCTCTTTCGGTTAAATTGGAATATTTTTTTTTTGTATTTTGTTCAGCTCTCTCTCTCTCTCTCTCTCTCTCTTGCTCTCTCTCGCTCTAGCTCTCTGCATCTTCAAGGGCGGGAGCTGCTATTTCAGACAGTGGAAAAGTACTGGCAGTGAGAGCGATGCAGTGGGCTGCCCTTTGTTCATTGTGGCCTCAGAGCTCCAGCAGGCAACAGCAGCAGCTCTACTCCAACGCAGCGTTACTCTATGTGAATCAACAACCATACACCTTTTATTTCTATTTATTTATTGTTTCACTTATATAGCCCTCTCTGACATGGCTGATTCCACGGCGTGTAACGAAAAGAGACCACTTTAATGTGACTTAATGCCCAAAGATTAAGCAAGCTTGCTGGGCGGTACACAGTTTTACACTCACGTGGGCTGTATGAGGGAAGAAGATGTGTGTGAAGGTTGAACTGTGTTTAAAACGAAGGTCATTTTTGGAAAACAGTGAAAGAATTCCTGGATTAGTATTAATAGTTGACTTTCTAATGTGGAGAGTCGTAAAAGATTAGCTTTAAATCTTGATTCTCATCACGCAGTCAAGATGACAAACATCACCACACACTGAATTATTTGATTAATATTAAATATATCTTTTATCACATGAAAATCAGAACCATCACAGGCTTTTTATGTCCAGGCTATAAGATCAGTATAATGTTACTCAATTTCCAAAAGCAATAAACTTATTCTGATGAAGCTTATTTTTGTTCATTCACATTATAAAATATGAGGCGTGAGATTTGAGCAAATAATA
>JBBIGA010000002.1:6493198-6505177 GCA_037576975.1 Alestes dentex
ATATTCATAGCTGTTTCTAGTCAATAAAAAATATGCCTTGGACAGACACAAGTTATACATTAATAAATATATATTAATAACTGCCCCTAGTTTCACAGGAAAACATGCCGAGGACACAGACACAAATTATAAAATCAATATATATTAATAACTAAGTCTAGTCTCACTGGAAAACATGCCTAGGACACAGACACAAGTTTTGTTTGTTAAAATTTTTTGAGGATCGTGTTTTCCAACAAGTTTACAGTTCAATTTAGAAACCGAAAGTAACCGAAAGTAACCGAAAGGTCCTCAGATTGTCAGTGTTGAAATAAACAAACCGGTAAAACGCAGTTCCAGCGCGGGAGTATCGGTGAGCTCAGTGTTGGGAGTTAAAGAGTCCCAGTGAACTGGGAGCTCTGGGAGTTCTGGTTCCTCTCACCTCTGGAACGCGTTATACTGGAGACACGCTGCGAGCTACAGGTTCTGCTCTTCACGCGCACCAGTTCCGCGTGGCTGTTCTTGGGGCGTGTTCACACAGCACACATCAAAAGGAAATACACTGTTTGGACAAAAGTATTGGGACGCCTGACCGTTACACCGAAAGGGACTTTAATGACATTCCATTCAAATACACAGACTTTAATATGGAGTCCCCCCCCCCTTTTTGCAGCTACAACAGCTTCCACTTTTGGAAAGCTTTCCACAAGATTTTGGAGTGTTTCTGAATTTGTGCCCGTTCACTGCCCTTCACTGGAAGTAAGGGGCCCCCTAAATTCAATAAATAAGAGGTCCCAGTACTTTTGTTCATATAGTGTATTTTACCACCTATCATTTCACAAAAACAATCTGTATTTTTTTCCATTTTAATGAAAGGAAGGAGTTTTCTAGCATGGATTGCATTTTTATTTGAGCTGATTCATATATCACGAAAATTTTCATCTTAGTTGTGTCACAGTTTGATATCTTCACATTATGATCTCCCAGTCAAACAAGAACCATATTATTTCATGAGATCTGTTTAAACTCACACAAGAAGGCAGGAAAGTAATGGTACGGAACATCACCAGTCACATGTACAATATATGGACAAAAGTGTTGGGGCACGCCTGTTTTTAAGGGATTGGGCTAGGACCCTTAAGTGAAGGGATTAATTTTAATGCTCCAGCAGACCAAGACATTCTGGACAACACCATACTTCCAACTTTGTGGACACAGTTTGGGGAAGAACCTTTTCTATTCCAGCATGACTGTCCTCAGAGCACAAAGCAAGCTATAAAGACATAAAGACATGGTTGGATATTAAGTCCCTGTTGGTGTAATGGTCAGGCGTCCCAATACTTTTGTCCCTATAGTGAATGTATTAAAGAAGCTGTGTAATACAGTATTAGAGTAATTTTACCGCAGGTAAGGGCATTCCTAGGCATGATGCAAAGAACCTTGGAACCATAGGGCTCTGAAAATATAAAGCCTATAGAGTGTGGACATATCCAAAATATATCTGGTATTGGTGTATTTGGGAAGGACCACAGGTAGGCGCCAGAAATATCAGTTTCTTAGTGTCATAGAAAACTCCCACTGAAATGTATCTCCAGCCCAAACAAATAATAATAATAATAATAGAAATTATGAAGATGATGATGATGATGATGATGATAATTATTATTATTATTTAAAGGCATTTTTAAGGCACTCAGGGACTCCTAAACAAGTAAAATAGATTAAAAAACTAGGGAGAAAAAAGAAATAAATAACAACTAAACAATTAAATAAATAACAACTAAACATAAACAAAAGAACATGGCATATATAAAATCACAAGAGTGTAAGACTAAAAACAAGTGCAAAGGTCAAAGAGAGTAAGCAAGTTTGCAGAGGTGAGTTTTAAGTTATGATAGGATAAAATACTCTAAGATCACTCATATAAGAGCAAAAAACTTAAAACGCGGATGGATGACTTGATTGCGGATCTCCAAGAAGCCTGGTTAGTTTCTGACCCCACTGTTAAAAATAACCCCTCCTCATGGGGGCTGAGGAGATCTTGCGGTTTGTTGCTCGAGATGTATAGTTAGTGAAGTCTGGCACTCAGTAGATAAAACACAGTGAGAGAAGTTACTTTCATGGGACAAAATCAGGCTACACGAATCTCCAAATAAAGCCTCATCCACACGGACGTTTGAATCTTGGATAAATGAACGTGCTCTGGATGCCATACGCGTTTTGTAGCGTTTTGTATCTACGCTTGATTGGCGTTACACTGGCGTTCGTCTGACGCTGTTTAACACCTGCCTGCAGCCCAATGTGTAGTTTCGTGTATTCACCTGTGGGGGCAGTAATTATTCTCTCCAGATTGTTTACGTGTTGGGATTTGTAGTTTTACATTTTCCTTCAAATCCTTCCTGTGATTTGCTCCAATGAGCAGAAAAACGGTCAGCGCTCAGTCCACACTCACCTGGCGCGATGAACGCCTGAAAAACACCTGATTCAGACGTCCATGTGGACAAGGCCTATGTCTCTGGAAATGTGCAATGTCTTTGTTAGAAGTGTGAGTGTGAATACATGAGTACACAAAAAAACCCCCAAAAATTCCTTATAGACGGTGGGGGTCTCTTCACCCTAGGCCACCGCACCGTTTAACTTGGCGTAGTCAGCAGGATCTCTCAGTGCACAGCAATGGGTGAGGCACAGGAAAGTCGTATGTGCCCGCGGTGGTTTCCCTTGTTCTTAGGTGGGTCTTGGATGCCTAAATTTGATGGGGCAGACAAGGGAAAATTTAAAGAACGGTGGCGTGCAGTCGAGATCGGCATCCGAGCCCAAGATTTGAGAACTGAGGTACAGTGCCTTAGAAGGTGAGGCAAGGCGAGAAGTAGAGTTACAGGCCGAGGCACAGGGCCGACTTTTTATGTCAGCAGTGGCCCGGGGGGCGGGTGTGGTCGTTCATCCTTCATCTCCATGAGTGTCATTACAGATGGTGGCAGAAGGAACCAGCCCAAGACGGGGATGATGATGATACGGCCCTATGAAGCCAGCTGGTGGCAGGGCTCCGGAGTGGGCCTGGGAAGAAGGAGGTACAGCGACTGATCAGACGAGCAAGTCAGCTCATGTTAAAGAAGCCTGCCAGGAGTTGAAAGAATTAGAACATGAAGACTGCGAGGGGGACGAGGGGGAGAACGTCGAGGCGCGGTGAACTTTCATGCCCCCACCAGTAACCACACCTGGGCCAGTGGTAGGACCCCCTCTGGATCTGGAGGGGGTGCAGCAAGCTCTGAGGGAGGAGATGTGCAGGGAAATGCAGGAGCAACTGCATGAGCTGCGGGAGGCCATGCTGACCGAGCTGAGGCTGGGATCTCGCGAGCCAGAGCTGAGGGCTGAATGAGTGCCCCCTCTGTTGCGGCAGCGGGGGAGGAGGACGGTAAGAGCAGGTGGCACTCGGTGGGATGAGCAAGGGAGGCCCATCTGTCTGCAGTGTGGGGAGGCTGGCCACATGGTGCAGGCATGCCCAAAGTGAATAACAGACTCAGCTAGTACCAGAGGTGTACAACCAGAGGTGCAAGCTGAGCCAGCTGCAGTGGCCCTGAAGGAAGTGCTCGCTGGGGAAAGCCCAGTCCTCGAGGTGTTGGCTGCTGGAAGGCCGGTCCCATGCATTTTAGACACTGGCTCCCAAGTAATTCTTTTTAGTAAAAGCTTATATATGCGTTGCATTGGAGGCACACAGGTCCAGGATGCTGGTGAGATCCCCTGGCTGATCCTGATAGTGGTAAATGGGTTGTCCCTCCTGTACGTGGGCTACACGGTGCTAGATTTCATGGTCGCCGGGGTGGAGATTCCCCAGAGGGGGGTGGTGATCGTGGAAGACCAGCACTTGCATTCCCCCGTACGGGTTATTGGGAATGAATGTGATCAGGCATTGTTGGGAGGTGCTAAATGCTCGGTGGGGCTCACAGGTGTCTCTGTTCCGTGTTGCTCTTCTTAGGAATGACCGGAGGGCGTGGGACCAGGCTTTTGCAGTGTGTGTGCAATGTGGCCTGTGATTGGGGCCCTCCCGGAGCAGTTGAGAGCCCTGGTGGAGCAGGGGGAGGGTCTGGCAGTAGAAGAGGGCTGGCAGCTGCAGGAGCTGCTTGAGAGACGGTGTGGAGTGTTTTCACGACATGAAGAAGATTATTGGTGGACTGATGCCGTGTACCATCACATCCCTACGGGGGTGGCCGCCCCATCCGAGAACGGTATCGCCCTGTGCCACCCAGCCTCTACCCGGAGCTACGAGGTCTCCTCCAGTCGATGCTTGAGGGGGGAGTGGTGAAGGAGAGTTCCAGCCCCTGGGCCGCCCCGGTCGTCCTCGTCAGAAAAAAAGATGGGTCGTGGAGGTTCTGCATTGATTATCGAAAGCTCAATGCGGTGACCCACAAGGATGCGGACCCACTCCCCAGGATTGAGGAATCCCTGACAGGGCTAAAGCGGGCGGCCTGGTACTCCACCCTGGACTTGGCGAGTAGCTACTGGCAGGTGGAGGTCCATCCCCAGGACAAAGAGCAGGCTGCCTTTGCCACGCCCATGGGCTTGTATCAAACCGTTCGGTTTATGTAACGGACCGGCAACGTTTCAGCAGATCATGCAAAAGTGTTTGGGTGAGCAAGTGCATGATTATTTATTGATATATTTGGATGATGTGATTGCATACTCCTCTGATTTTAGGTTACACCGTCGGCATTTGGAGAATGTATTCCGCCGCCTGGAGGCCAATTGGTTGAAGCTCCAGCCAGAGAAGTGCAGTCTTTTCCAGCGGGCCGTCCGCTACCTGGGCCATGTTGTGAGCCAAGATGGGGTGACCATGGACCCCGAGAAGATTGAGGCGGTAAAAAGCTGGCCCCAGCCAACAACTGTGAGGGAGGTTCGGTCTTTTTTGGGGTTTGTAGGGTATTACCGGAGGTTCATTCCAGGATTCGCCAAGAAGGCCACGGCCCTCCATGGGCTGTTGAGGGGAGTTGGGGCAGCCTCACACCAGAAGGTGGCCTGGACAGAAGAGTGTGAGCGGGCCTTTGAAGAACTGAAAAGGGTTCTGATGGAGGCCCTGGTGTTGACTTACGCCGACTATACTCTTGCCTTCCGTTTGTATACTGATGCGAGCCTTCAGGGGTTGGGGGCTGTGCTCACACAGGTACAGACGGGCCAGGAAAGCATTGGTGCTTATGCTAGCCGGAGCTTGCATGAGGCAGAGAAGAATGACCAAAATTACAGCGCCTTTAAGTTAGAGTTGTTTGCATTAAAATGGGCTGTGGTAGAAAAATTGAAAGATTATCTGTGGGGAGTAAAGTTTGATGTGTTTACTGATCATCGACCTCTTCTACATTTAAGGACTGCCAAGCTCGGGGCTGTGGAGCAGCGCTGGGCTGGGCAGCTAGCCTCCTTCGAGTTGGAGCTCCGATACAACATCAGAATGGGAACATCAGAATGTGGACGCCTTGTCCCGTTGTCTGGGAAGGTCACTTGTGGCATGAGTGGGGTCCAGTGGTGAATGGGCAGAGCGACAGGAGCAGGACCCCGACATGGCCCAGGTACGTGAGTGGGTGCAGGCAGGGAGACCACCCCGTGGAGAGGAAGGCCCTGTAAGGGGACCTCCAAGTGATGCAGGGGGTGCTGCAGCATCACTCGAGGAGGGGCCGAGAAGAGCAACGGGGAGTGGTGGTCCCCGAGGGCGAGCAGCAGCAAGTGTGGAAAGAGTATCATGAGGTGCTGGGACATGCTCGAGGGCGGCGGATGGTGTCTGCCCTACAAGAAAGAGTATACTGTCCCGGCCTGTGGAAGGATGTAGAGCGGTGGCAGACTGAGTGCGGACAGTGCCTGACAGGAAGCCGGGGCAAAGGTGAGTCCCCACCCCTGGGGGTAATTGCTGCCAGTTACCCGTGGGAAGGGCTAGCGGTGGACTACTTGTCCTTGGGGCAGCCAGGCGATCCCTATCCATATCTGTTGACAGCTGTAGATGTGTTGCCTTTGCAGTGCCAACACGGGACCAGACAGCGACAACGGCCGCCCGGGTGATCTGGGATGAGGTGCTTCGGCGATACGGGTGTCCGGAGTGGCTGCTGGCAGACCAGGGGCTAGCGTTCGAGTCACAGGTAGTCCAAGAATTGTGCGCCTTGTATGGATGTGTCAAAGTACGAACGACCCCGTATCGGCCACAGGGAAATGGGGCCTGTGAAAGGTGGAACCAAACAGTGCTGAGGCTATTGAACACACTGCCACCTGAGGAACAAAAGCAGTGGCGAAGGCAAACAGCACCCGCACAGCAGCACCGGCCTGTCCCCTTTTTGGGTCCTGTTTGGGCACCAGCCCTGTCTCCCCGTGGACCAGCAGTGGGGAGTGAGCGATTTGGCCCCAAAGGAGCCTGGAGTGGAGTGGGTACAGGAACACCGGAGGCGGCTGTGGAGAGCTCTAGGTGTGGTTGAGCAGGGGCGGCAGCAGCATTGGCAAGCATCTCTCTCTCTCTTTCTCTCTCTCTTTCTCTCTCTCTCTCTGACATGAAAATACAAAAAGTACAACATTCTCTTATACAGCTCATTATAATACAGTAAACCGAGCACAAACAGGTGCATCAGCAAACCGCCCGCCTTTTCTCTGAAGAGAACCATTCAGAGTGAACTTTAAGTAAAACGAAAAGTTTAAAACAATTTAAATGACGGTCTAAAAACTGTGGAATATATATTATTATGCTATAAATCATATCTGTTTTATTACATTATATTTTATTATAATTCATAAGGGATTTTTATGGGTGATCCAGTAACCAGGTGACAGTACGAAGCACTTGGTGTCAAGTTTCCTGAGCGCTAAGCTACAAGTAACTCCATGGGTATTTGTCAGGATTACTGGTGTCCCGGTGGTTAGGGAGCTGCTCCTATCTTCGGAAGGTTGTGGGTTCAAATCCCAGGATTGACAATGGCATCACTGGCATCATTACTCCTCCATAATTAGGGGGTACTGCCTTCATAACACTACTATGACCATTTTTGTCCGCTACCGTGTCAATATGAATAGTCACCACAAGGGGGGTGTCTGGGTCTTGATCGGGGCTACAGTACCCCCCCAGTACCCCCCGTAATTCGAACCATTCTGAGGTTCCCTTGAGCATGGTACTGTACCCACACTGACTGGCTGCTTCACTTGGTGAATGGGTTAATTGCAGAATTTCACACTGTTCACACTTGTGTGTTCATGACTTTAAGAGGCCACTTTACAGTAATCGTTTGTTTATCATAAGCCATATTTTAAAATTTGACAGTTTTTCACCCTTTAATAATCTGTAGATGTGGTGTCAGGCAATGTCATCACTGAACTTGTGAGAATAATGAATGATGTCCTATAGCAGACCCCTACAGCTACAACTGCAGTGTCCTCACTGTGGCACAGTGGTGTTTTATGGAGTCGCAGCTGTCTGCCTGCAGAGAGCCACTCTCCGTTCAGAAAGGCTCCAGGTCTCCCCAGGCTTGAGGGGTCACGGGCAGGGGTCAGGATGGAAGGCTACCAGGAGAATGACCATATCTGTGCCTCCTCCATTTACGCCTCTGAATTAAGGAGTTAATTGGCCAGCTGTCATGTGGAAATAGCTATTTATAGAGCGCTCACAGGACTGCTTCGCCTGTCTGCACGGACACACAAGCACGCATGAACAAAGCTGAACACACTGTGATGTTCCATTCAGGTCTTCATCCCACACATAGTTAAAAAGGAACTTGCTGCTAGAAGCAAAACTATTATGATTTCTCACCTGGATGCTGTTGCTAAGAGTATGTAAAATATGTTCATTTCATGGATAAAGGCCACATATGTGATGGTGTCTGGCCAAAAGCCACAGTGCCCTCTCCTCAACCCCTACCAATACACAAGTGTCTCGTTACAGTACAGTATGCTTAGATACTCAACCATGCTGTTTTCTCACTGCGCACACAAACACACACACACACACACACACACATACACTGTCTGTTTTAATTCAGTGTCAGGACCTGGGGTCATACATATGCCCCAAACAAAAAAGGAGTTTTCTAACCAAACCATACATGAATCCTGAACATATCCCTATCCTGAATAGTTTTACACAGTTTTATAGAAGCTACAAGACTAATTTCACAAACACTACAAGTCACTATTCACCCAAAGAAAATCCATTTCTTTAAAAACATGCCTGAAACTTCTCCCAACCCACTCGAACGACGTCTGGCTCTTCATTGAGGTGGTTCAGATTTGTTAATGTGGATTGTGACCCAGTATGACTTACTTTTTATGTAGAAAACTCCCAAAAAATTCACAGTAGAGATGGCAAAGTTTTCCACAGTGTCTGCATCTGTAAATATTAGTGAAGCACATGGGGTGGTAGAAGCCTAGTGGGTAAAGCACTTGTCTGTGAACCACAAAGTTGCAGGTTCAAACCCCCACTTTCTACCTTGAGCTAGTCCCTCAGTTGTTCCAGAGGGACTTTCCCTGTAACTAATGATCATAAGGTGCTCTGGATAAGAGCGTCAGCCAAATGCCCCCTTTACCTTGAAGTAATTAATGTTCACGGGATGGTTTTGGGTGACTATTGACTTCTAGTGTTTGTTAGTAATGGTAGCCGCACAGTTCCAGTCCTAAAAGAAGCAAATATGGCCTCCAAACACATATTAATTAATCAACTCCATCTGAAGCAAGAGGAAAATGTGCAGTCATTTTCTTTCTTTATTTCTTTTTTCTATTATTTTCTTTGAAATATTATTTTAACTACAATGATTTTACCTATAAAGCTTTATTTGGAAGCCCATTAATGCTGAGCTACCAGACACGGGAGAAAATAATGACTTCTCTATTCATAATGACTTCTCCTTCTCTACTTTTGGAAGGAAAACCTAGTTTAGACATGAAATTATGACTTATTTTCTTAAAATACTGACTTAATATCTTTATATAATTATTTTTCACAATGTTTTATGCTACTGTGTTAAAATTATCATTGATTTCCTCTACATTGTGACCTAAGTCAAGTAAGTTGTTACATTGAGATACTTTGGAAAATATCTTAAATAAATATGAAAAATACTTAATGCTAATTTTAACTTTAAAGATAATTTTTTTCTCCTGTACCTGCCAGGCTTGGATTTAAAATAATAGGCTTTTGTAAGAACCATTGTTGCTCCGAACAAGGTACACAATATGGACAAAAGTATAACTAGGGCTAGGCCTCTTACTTCCATTGGAGGGAAATCTTTAATGCTTCGTCAGACCAATACATTTTGGGCAATGCCAGGCTTCCAACTTTGTGGATAGAATTTGTGGAAGACCCTTTTCTATTCCAGCATGACTGTGTCCCAGTGCACAAAGCTGGATCAGTTCAGTGTGGAAGAACTTGACTGGCATGAAACACCTTTGGGATGAACTGGAACAGAGATTGTGAGCCAGACCTTCTCGTTCAACATCAGTGCCTGACCTCATAAATGCTCTACAGAATGAATGGACACAAACTGTCCCATAGAAACTCCAAAATCTTGTGGAAAGCCTTCCAAGAAGAGCAGAAGCTGTTATAGCTGCAAAGGGGGACCAACTCCATATTAAAAGTTTTTAAAGGCAATATCATTAAAGTCCCTGTTGATGTAATGGTAATGGTGTAATGGTCCCAATATTTTGTCCATATACTGTAGCTTACCTTTGTTCTTCTCAGTTTTTCCACTTTTTTGTCTTGAAAGTGTTTTTAAAAAAATGTACAGACACAAATGTGCTCTTCATGTTGAATACACACACAAATACATTCAAACATCTGTGTGAACAACTCAACTCACTGTGTGCTCTCTCCACTGATTACTTTCCAGTGAATCTATACGTAACACTAAACCTGTGACACCTTTACTCTTTCCTTATCAAACTACTCATGATAGAATATCATTTGTACAGGCATTTGTTCAGCCCTACAGTGTTCCTGCCCCCTTGCTATTCATCTAGAGTATTTTTAGCCCCGAAACAACTGGGCTCCTAAAAAAGGCCCACAGAGACAGACAGAAGGCCACTGCTATGTAAGGTATCCTCCCTCTCTCCCTCATCCTAACTCATACACCCACCACCAACTCTGGCCTTTGTCTCCAACATACAGTAAGAGAGAGGGGCAAGAGGCACAAACAGAGACTTAGAGAGAGAGAGAGAGAGAGGCTGGAGAGATCTTTTCACTGGAAAGGTGCATGGAAGCACAAGGACTCAACCATTTTTCCCCCTTGGTTGCATTCTTTCAGTCTCTTCGTTTACTGTTTTGGCTCTTTTCAGTTAGGGCTGGATTCTCTGCCCTGCACAGAAGAGTAGCAGAAGATAGACCTGAGTGTGTGAGAGTTTAGCAGCGTGTTTGTGTCAGTGGTGGGAGCTATGAGAACCTCCTGGTTCTTGCCGCTGGTATGTCTGGGACTGACAGCTCTGGCCTGGGCAGAGAAAGGCCTGGAGTTCCCCCGCTATGATGGCAAGGACCGTGTGCTGGACATTGATGGCAAGAACTACCGCAAAGCAATGAAGAGCCACCGCATGCTGTGCCTGCTCTACCACGCACCCGCACCCGCCAGCAAAGAGCTGGAGAAACAGTTCCAAATGACTGAGCTGGTGCTGGAGGTGAGAGAGAGAGAGAGAGAGAGAGAGAGAGAGAGAGAGAGAGAGAGAGAACAATTCATTTTCTGTTTTTTGTTCTGTTGTCAAGTTACAGCATGCCTCCTCATCCCTTATCCAGTCACACTTGTTTGTTTAAAGTACCACCCTTTGTGTGGGCAGCGTTTGTATAAGGGGAATTAAATTGGTTTCTTTCACGTCAGAATGCAATTGAGAGGGCAGTGTGTAACAGGTAAACACATCCCACATGTCTGAGGAATCACCCATCAGTTGAGCTTGTTTAACAGGTTACAACACACTATAATTACGATAGTGCGGGCTAAGAGTGGAGCTTGTGTACAAATGCACTGACCTGTTAAACACAGACCGTAATCACCGGCAAGTAAAAATAGTGCTTCCCCTCTGTGGGGAAACCCCTCCGCCTCTTCACTACCTCAGATCAGTGCAGCCCTTTAAACATGACAGCTTTCATAGATGAATTATGACTCAGCATCACAATTAGTAGCACGTGCCTGGAAAAGAGGGACCCCTGAAGGGTTCCATTTGGGGCATGTTTTAGGGACTCTCCCACAGAGGCATCAAAGTCAGTAAGGCGATAATAGCAGACTGCATTTCCCAGCACCTAATAGGAAAACGGCACTACACCAGTTATTGTTAGAGAACACTTCCTCAAGCAAAGGTCTGAAACATCAAAATGTCTAAAAATTGTTATGATTTAGTTTCATGTATTTTGAGGTAGCCTAGTAGTTGCAACAAATAAAATATATAAGTTTGATTCAATAGCAATTGAACCATGTTTATTCTTAATTGCCACATTGAACATAGGGGTAACTTTTTTAAGGTTTACATTTAAATATAAAACAAAGAGCCATTAAAAAAGACATCTTAAAATATATTGCTTCACTTTAGAAAAAAATAATAAAGGATAGTTTGAGTTCACCTTTTTCTCAACTACATCTCAGCAAATCTAAAAAATTTAACAGCTTTAACACCTTTTCTCTTTGTTTCAAAGAGAAATGTTCTTGTTCAGTGAGAGAAGTAAGCTCGTCCTTGTACTGCCATGATTTTAAATCTGGGCTGGAATGGTGTCAGGGCCATTCTCATAAATATGTGTCTGTGATCCTCAGAATCAGAATCAGAAAGTTTTATTCTGATTCTGGAGCAGACAGCTTATATTTAGATTTAACATTGTTCATCGTAGAGAAACCTACTTTACATACATACACATACATACATACACATGTCCATATATACTGTATCTCTCTCTCTCTCTCTCTCTCTCTCTCTATATATATATATATATATATATATATATATATATACATATATGTTTTTTTGCTCTTTCCACTTTCTGCTATAGCTAATAAATGATTCTTATCTTATCTTATCTTATGT
>JBBIGA010000002.1:6505277-6523117 GCA_037576975.1 Alestes dentex
TATCAACAAAAAGTATTCTTAAGGGATAGAAAGAGAAACAAGGGGATAAAATGATAGTGATATAGTAATAAAGTGACTTGGTGTCATAAGTGATAAAGTGACAAGTGACATCTGTGCATTGTACGATAGGTACCAGTTAAAAGAGGTAGCTGCAGTTAAGATGGTAGATAGACATTAATAATAAATCTTGAACTGACATAAATAGTGAATAAATGGTGAATCGCTTTGACAAACACTGAGTCTATAGTTATTGGGTGCTATATGTTAAGTGATAGACCTGCGTTGGACCTTTCCTCTGTAGTGACTGTTGTTGTTTTTAAACCTTTGAAAGGTTCTTCACACGCACATGTCTCCCTTACCAACATGGTTCTTTAGGACAATAAGACAATTCTCCAGCCTTTTGCAACTTGGGAGCTAACACAATCAGGGCCGACGTGACACATGAGCGAACTCAGAGAGCCCCCACGACCAGCAGAGGGTACCCAAGGGCACACAAGATTTTTTTGCACATGTACAGTACAGGGAGGTGACAGGCATCATCATGGTCAGTTGGTTCATTAAAATGTAGCCAAAAAAGATCTGAAATCCACTTGTTTGTACCTGAGTTCACTGGGAGTCTGCCCTAGCAAACATTCTTGGAAGAATCTGAAATGGATCTGTACTCTATGTGGTGCACTACGTAGGTCATGAAATCATGACCTCTGCACCTCAAATAATACACTATTTAAGTTTCAGTGACCAGGTCCTGTAGAGAGTTTACTGTATTATTTGTGTGCATTAATCACTGTTATGACCTTATTAATGCCCTATATAGGGAGCATTCTCATGACTGCAGCAATCATGAGTTTCTCTAAATCAGTGTTGGATTTTTTCATCAGTGACTGGATAAAGTGAGTAAACATGACAGAAGAACTACTGGGTTTGCGAGATTGTACGGGGTATTGAAGGGGTGTCTGTGAAAGTTAACGTAACTTTCTGTCACTCCAGACAACCTGCAGTGCAAAGGTTTTTAACCAAACTGACTGTGTGAATTGCAGACAAACACTAAACAATAATCTGTATCAAATTTCCTTTTACCAGAATCACACAATGTCATAAACTGTACGTAGCCATTTATCTATTCATGTAAAATTGAAGAGAAAATGCAAATATTGCTAGCTAACCGTGTCAGTTAAAGGAACACAAAGACACACAAAATACACAATTTGCTCTAAGGAGAGTGGACTTTTACATATTCATTTTCAGTCTTGCAAGTGTTTGATATTATTGGAAAATAATGTCAAGCTAAAATTTGTAGCCGGTTTGGATTTGCACTATATGCACATGTTTGTGTGCATGTGTGTGAAGGTTACTATAAGTGGTCTGGTGCTGTAGGGTTGTGTTATTCATGTTATTCAATGTCCAGTAATAAAGCATATCATCCGGTATGGAAATAGAATGGACTCCAGTCCAATTGTTACACTGTAGAGCTTTAAGTGCTCAATTGTATAGGGAATATAAACACTTTGTATTTGTATTAATTGCTCTTTTCCTCAGTTAGACATCATAAGCCTTTCTATTCTAATGTACTCCTATCCTATTGAAGATAGATCCATCTGTGCTAAACCTCCACCTACTGTGTTAGCATGGCAGACTTTATATATAAAAACCAAATGAGAGCATGCTATGACAGATTCCAACTCATCTTCTGTGAACCGAAACAAACAAATGCCAAAGAGGGACCTGTCTCCAATAGTGATTTCTTTATTATGTGCGGAGGCTGACAGTGAGATCTAGTTCTGCTGAGACTGCAGAAGTTAACTCCTGTTACCAAATATGACCACCTGTTTGTTTCCAGCATCTCAAAGTCATTTGTCTTTGAGCTACAAAAAGATATACATACATGGTAATCTTCTATTCTTAATCAGTATTTCCATTAGTCCCTCCAATGGACTTGATTGTATTCTTAGGGC
This sequence comes from Alestes dentex, assembly GCA_037576975.1. Taxonomy (NCBI): domain Eukaryota; kingdom Metazoa; phylum Chordata; class Actinopteri; order Characiformes; family Alestidae; genus Alestes; species Alestes dentex. The sequence continues at coordinate 6,507,230 of JBBIGA010000002.1, forward strand.
GCACTAAAATTGTTCTCTAAGGATGTTTCAGATGATAGAGATTGTACCTATGGCTTGTCTGTCCCAAAGATTAAAATTATACACAGAGCCTGATGAATCACAATGAGCACAGATTAGCACTGGTAAGTGCTGCGTTCAACTAGAGCTCACAACTCTACCTCTGACCAAGAAAAAACTCACCTGGGAATTCCTACTAGGAAAGTCGGGGTGGTGTTTTCAACTACAAATTTAGTGTGTGATCCCAAAGCACTGGGACTGCTAACACTGTCAACAGTAATAAATCACTGCTTGTCTTTGAAATGATTCCTGATGTTGATATCATCTAATGTGCTCATGATGAGTGTACTGACACAATAGTGCACATGACCTTTTTATTGCACTTAAAGTAATGCCATTAGTGTGATTGTGTCAGCAATCTACTGTTCTTCTTAAGTTTAATTATTTTTATAGCTATAAGCGCTTCTTGTCTGACATCAAAAGGTCCATTAATATCCATAGCTGTGCTGTTATACTGTATATAACTGTGTATGTGATTGGCTGATCAGGGGCCGAGTATTGATCATTTTAAAAAATGGTTGAGAGACCTCTGTAATATATATATATATAGAGAGAGAATGGTCGATTCACCTTTAAAATATACGTCAGAGAGAGAGACTCTGTGACACCATGGATAAGGGGGCCGGGAACAGACAAAAAGCCAAAAACCCAAACGAGAAGATACAAATGCTGGGCAAAACACACAGCAGGCTCATAAACAAACTCCAAGACACTAAAACTCATGTGTCACTGTTTCCTGTGGTTTAATTAAAAATAAACAGCCCATGTATGCTGACCTTTTCCATAAATGGCTTGGTAAGAGCTGGCAAATTTCCATGCACTGGACTCACAATCAGAAAAGTATGGTTCAAATCTCCTGTGGGAGAAGGCTTTTTTTTTTTAATGCAAACTTTTTTTGGTCATAAAACCAAAGGTTGGGTGTCTCCACACACTGGTTTTACAGCAACCACACAATCACACTTTGTATTTTAGGGTGGTAAAAACCTCTGAACCAGATGACCGCAAAGTTGAATGTTTTTTTTCTACCATTGTGTCCTTGAGCAAGACACTTAACCCTCAGTGTCTCCAGGGGGACTGTCCCTGTAACTAATGATTGTGAGTCGCTCTGGATAAGGGCATCTGCCAAATGCTGTAAATGCAAAGTGCATTTTCTCACAGAAATGCATCTAGTATATATATAAGATTTTTAAACCATGCTATAGTTAAAATGTGTATAGACAATGTCCGAAGTGTACTGCATTTCAACCTTTTGTTCCATTCGTGACAATAAATGTGTGTGTGCACTGTTGCACGGTTTAACAGGAAGCATGTGAATAGTGTGATGGCACTGCATTGATGACAGGAGTATGCTTTCTAAAAGATATTTCTCTGATGTGTGTATCTGCAGCTGGCCGCTCAGGTTCTAGAGGAGAAGGACATTGGTTTTGGGATGGTAGACTCTGAGAAGGACGCCAAGGTTGCTAAAAAACTAGGTAAGACTCACAGTGGCAATGAAGACTTTCTTGAGCCTTTAACATAGTCCAGCATTTGTCCACCTCTGTGTACTGAATCTATATTGTGTGCCCAAGCACTGGATTAAATTTTATGGCCCCCCTTAGATGACAGTTTTATAGGGTTGTCAACTCCGGTGAAGTGACTGGAGTGAGACAACCAATATTGCACCCTCAAGTGCATAGTAATGACACCACTGCTTAAAACACTAATTTAAACTGCAGCTCGTAATCCGCATGCTGACCTGTGGGTCTCAATCCATCTTGCTCACTACTCACGCATGAAAGAAAGTCCCTCAGTGTTTGCACTCAGCAGCATACTCTTCATTCATAGATGAAGTGATGCATAAGAGAGGATCATTCAGCAGCATTCACTCCATTGTGGCCAATTTGTTTTAAATAAAATCGTTATTGCTTCTCTTGGTGAATGGATTAAGTGCAGAGGACTCAAGTAATTTCCTCCAGGATCATTACAGTATGTAATTTTTTTAATTATTAAAGCAAAAAAGCAAGAGTGGACTGATACCCCAGTGTGACGAGTCAGTCGTCTCAGTGTTATGGAGCCCATGGCCCAAATTCCACATTATGTATTTTAAATGTGTTGTGAATATATTACTCAGTCATGCACTGTAGCAGGACATGTTACTGAATACAGTGTATTTTCTATTCAACCACCATCTCCTTTTTTATAGCATTTTGCAAAACTGTGCTTATTTTCAGGTCTACAAGAAGAGGGTAGTGTGTATGTATTTAAGGATGACCGTGTGATTGAGTTTGATGGGCTACTTTCTGCAGACACAATTGTAGAGTTCCTGTTGGATGTAAGGTTTTTTTTTTAGTCTTTTTCTATATGTTGTCCCATTTTTCAACATGTCTGTGCTCCCTCTGGAGTGAATGTAATACACAGCAATATCTTCTTTCAAGCTGTTGGAGGATCCAGTTGAGGTGCTTGATAATGCTCTGGAACTGCAAGCGTTTGACCGCATGGAAGAGGACATCAGACTCATCGGGTACTTCAAGAGCCAGGAGTCAGAATGTGAGTACGCAAGTGTGTCCAAATGTGTGTAGGAGCTATTGAAAGAGCTGGGCAAAATGCTAGGTTATAAGAGTAAAACGAGGTTTCACATGTCTTTTTCATTCATTAAGTGATTGATACAAGGATGAAAATACACTACATGGACAAAAGTATTGGGGCACCTAACCATTACACCAGCAGTGACTTTAATGACATTGCAATCAAATGCACAGACTTTAATATGGAGCTGGTCCCCCTTTGCAGCTATAACAGCTTCCACTCTTCCTGGAAGACTTTCCACAAGATTTTGGAGTTTCTGTGGGAATTTGTGCCAATTCAGGCTCCGATGTTGGACGAGAAGGTCTGGCTCACAATCTCTGTTCCAGTTCATCCCAAAGGTGCTGGATGGGGTTGAGGTCAGGGCTCTGTGTGAGCCAGTCAAGTTCTTCCACACCAAACTCATCCAGCCATGTCTTTATGGAGCTCGCTTTTTGTGCACTGGGACACAGTCATGCTGGAATAGGAAAGGTTCTGTGTCCACAACTTTGTGTCCACAAAGTTGGAAGCATGACATTGTCCAGAATGTCTTGGTCTGCTGAACCATTAAGATTGTCCTTCACTGGAAGTAAGGGGCCTAGCCTAAACCCTAAAATAGGTGTGTCCCAATACTTTTGTCCATATAGCGTATGTACAGTTCTCTTAAAGACAGGACTTTTTCTTAAGAGACAAACAATAAAAATGCATTGTGAATAAGAATGAATAACTGGTGGTGCTGCCAGACTTACAGTCATACTGTAGGACAGAGGTCACTAATCTTATCCACACCTGAGGTTACTTTTTAATCAGTTGGTCTCAACTTTCATACAACCTCCTGCATGTTTAGAATTAAACACTTGCAGTCCCACACCAGCCCTTTTAAGTTACATTTGCATCATTTGGTAGAAGCTTTCATCCAACTGATGTACAATGTTGGCATGTAACGGTTGTAGGTGATTGTAGTGTTGCGAGTCTTGCCCACAATCTCTTATTGGTGTAATGTGGTGACGCCCAAGGAAGGAATTGAACGCCACTCTCCTGCCTGACCCTTGCTGTAGGGGGTTATTATATCTGTCCATTTGGCATACTGCATCTGGACAGATAAGCAAATAAGCAGGGGTGGAGAGGTCAGACCCGATTTAAATCTCTTCCCTGTTTGACTGTGAGTCATGCCATGTCAAAATAATCAGACCAATAAAAGAGGTCCCAAAGTGACTTTAAAGAACATCACTACATTAACATTACATTGAAAGATGGGAAAATCCCCCCCCCCCTCCAGCAGACATATGAGTTTTCAGCAGTGTCAGAATTTTAGATGTGTGAGATTTCAGCAGTGCTTACACACGCCTACTGTTTCAAAACCTACAGGTAACACCGTTGAAGACTGTGAGCAGTGGTACATTTTATTAAAAATTCTTTACTCTTACCTTTACTAAAATTAATCTCAAGTGTATGCTCTCTTCTCTTCTCTTCTCTACTCTTTTCTTTTCTTCTCTTCCCTCCTCAGATTTTCTGGCTTTCCAGGAAGCAGCTGAGCAGTTTCAGCCTTTTATCAAATTTTTTGCCACCTTTGAAAAATCTGTGAGTGCCACATCATGATGTGAGGATATAGAGCAGTTTCTTCCTTCCAGTTTAGTTTACCCCTTAAGCTTATATTAAGGTGCTACATTATTTGAGTTATTATGAAGTTACAGAAACGGGGCCTGGGAGTCTCTGGGGTGTAAAGGCTAAGCAATGAACAAGTTTCTGATTTACTGTCGGCCCCACTGTGACTCTCCGAGTGACCATTTGTAAAATAATGACACTCAGCCAAACACAGTCATCTCTGAATGCTGTTTCTTCTGACAGGCAAAGGAAAAAATACCACCAAAACTCCTCAAGACAAACAACGGTTCAGTACATTTTCAGTTAATGATCAGCTACTTATTCTGTTTTTATTTCTTTTTTTAATCTAGTAATGGACGACCACACTCACATTCAGTCTCAAACTAGTATCATGTAGAATGATGTTGATGTCAGATAGCTAGCTAAGCTAGTTTTTTTCTAATTGTTTTCAGACAGTTAGCTTTATAAATCATTTCATTTGTGATTAATACATTTGTGTGTGAAGACTGATGCACTTGCTTGCCTGCAGTCGTTTAAATTGTTTGCTAAATGAGTTTGTGTACAAAACAATGAGCATACAAAGCTGCACCAACTGGCTCCAGCAATAGCTTTAGCATTAAGTAAATATCTGACATAGCTACCGTCTACCATATCCCCGGTCTGATTGATGGAAATGTGGTCTCCAGAAATCAGATGACCTGAGGTTTGGCTGCAGTGGCAACAGTAACTAAGGGAGGTGGAACACACTGTGATTAACTTTAAGGGTTTTGTTACTGGATGATGTTTCCTTCTTTGCATGGCCATGTTACTATTTTGGTAAAAGCCCCCACAGTCCTGCTCCAATGTATACGAAGATTATTCCTCTAGGAGGTCAGATCTAAGGACAGCAATATTTGTGTTGAGAATTCATGACCATGAAATCATCTCTGACCAGGGCACATTTATAGATGTTCTATCTAGGTGTTACATCAGTTTTTCTATGTCCTTGAAGATTTAAAATACAAGCTGTGTCATGTTTCAGGTTGCTAAGGAGCTAACTCTGAAGATGAATGAGGTAGACTTCTACGAGCCCTTCATGGAGGAGCCAGTCACCATTCCAGACAAGCCTCATACTGAGGAGGAACTTGTGGCTTTTATCACTGAACACAGGAGGTAACTGGGATGGGTTGATAGACGGATGGATGGATGGATGGTTGTTTCAGCAGTTTAAGGTTCATCGTAAAGGATTAAAATTAAAGTAGCATCTAGAAAAATAAAGAAAAAGACGTCCAGAGAAAGATACCGATGACGATCTTCTTTTGTATTGTTTTATCACTAGACCAACACTGAGGAAACTGAGGGCTGAGGACATGTTTGAGACTTGGGTGAGAAAGATACAGAATACATTAACAATCATTAATTAATCAACAACCATTGTGCTGCACTGGTGAGGGCCTGCTGTGGGCTGACAGTCAGTAAATGTTTTGTTCTCAGGAAGATGACCTCAATGGCATTCACATTGTTGCTTTTGCTGAAAAGGAGGATCCAGGTACTTATAAAGCATTTCAAGTTTACAGTTTTAGTAATGTAGCCTTTTGTGTGACTAAACAGTCTGTGTTGCTTTCAGATGGCTTTGAGTTCCTAGAGATTCTGAAAGAAGTTGCCAGGGACAATACAGAGAACCCTGAGCTGAGTATTGTCTGGATTGATCCTGATGACTTCCCTCTGGTGAGCTCCTGAGCGAGAACAAGAACAAGAACAATCACTCAGCGTGATACTCAGACCATAAATGACAAGACACTTCTCCTTTTTCTTCTCTCTTCCTCCCGCAGCTGATTCCTTACTGGGAGAAGACCTTTAAGGTTGACCTTTTCAGGCCTCAGATCGGAATAGTGAATGTCACAGACGTAAGTGAAACAACAAAATCTTTTTTTTCCATTAAAGGCTATGTGTTTATTACAAGCCCACAGACACATGAGCCAAACAACAAAAGATGATTCATTTGACTCTTTTGGTATTCACACTTGAAAAAAGTCTTTTGCTACTATTAAATGTGGTGGACGGTGTAAAAAATGACTAATTATGTGTTTCTTCTTGCATGGACCACTTCTACAATGAGGCTGTCACATATTACTGACTGTAGTTTGACCTCTGACTGATTTTTTGATAGGCGGACAGCGTGTGGCTGGAAATGGAGGATGATGAAGATTTGCCTTCCGCTGAAGAGCTGGAGGACTGGATTGAGGATGTGCTCTCTGGAAAGGTCAACACCGAGGATGATGATAATGATGATGATGACGATGATGATGATGATGATGACGATGATGATGATGACGATAATGATGATGACGACGACGATGATGACGACGACGATGATGATGACGATGATGATGAAGATGATGAGTAATTCATATATTTGAATTCTGGGGAAATCAACTTCAAACACGTTTACTGGCTCTGAAAGGCTCAGGACTGCTTGATCCTGAAAGAGCTCCTTCTGGCTAAAATCATTTTGTACGTTTTTGTACATCATCTCTGACAAATGACAACCTTTGAAAAAATGCTTTCACGTTCTGCGCTACAAAAGCTGTTACTTAACTGTTTTATTTTACACTCGGCTCTACCAAACTGTATGAACACTGTTTAAATGATTTCAAATTAAACAGTACGTTTCAGAGTTGTTTCCGTGAATCATTTTTTTCTGAAGAAAAACATTTTCAGATTCACAGAACTTCTGAGATTATGAGTGGGAATTTACGCTATGTGGACAAAACTATTGGGACCTGTTGAGGTCAGGGCTCTGTGCAGGCCAGTCAAGTTCCGCCACACCAAACGCATCCATCCATGTCTTTATGGAGCTTGCTTTGAGCACTGAGGCACAATCATGCTGGAATAGAAAAGGACCTTCCTTAAACTGTGCCCACAAAGTAGACCCTGAAAAAGAGTTGTGTCCCAATACTTTTGTTCATACAGTGCAATTTAAAATTCCTTTTTTAAATTTACATCTTCCCTTGATGTATCACACACAGTTGATGATTAACAAAAGACAGTTACATCTAAAATAACAAATTCTATGCACTTGTCACGTACACAATTTATTCAAACCGACCATTTTTAAGCACTCTTCAAACGCATACGAGCAGAAGTTTTGGCAAAGGAGGAACAGAGGATCTGAAAAGACTTGAATGAAAATGACTACGTTAACATAGAAAAAACTAACTAATACCTTTATATAAATATATACAGACAGAGGTATACAAAATGTTTATACATAAACTCATAAATTAAATATATACACATACATATGTACACATCCAAATATCAAGGTAAAAAAAATACAAAACATACGGTGTCACTGTTCAGCGGCCTGACAAACCCCTAATTTACAAAAACATCATCTATTGTTATAAAAATGAGGAGATGAAGGCCTGCAGGTATACATAATATTAGCATTTCAGTTTAACCAGGAACGTGAAAGGGCCTACAGGGAAGTGGCCGAGAGCACGGGAAGGGCTGCAGGAGCGAAGCAGAACCAGTATAAAAAAGCAAAAGTAGTAAAATTCAACAAGGCCTGGCACCATTTATAAAAAAAAAAAAGGAAATCAGCGTTTGTAAGCAATGAGTAAATCAGTGTGGTAAGAAGTTTACCACATGACTTGCTTCATGAATATTGGTGGTTTGAGGCCCTGTGAAAAGCAAGAAACGCTGGAGAACACGGTTTATCCAAAAGGTTTAGGCAGCATCCCCGGGCTTGGATTTTCACACGCGGGCTGTAGTTCTACTACAGTGGCCACATTACAGAAATGAGGGGGAGGTGGACAAGCAAAGTAATCTGGATTAACAGACAGTGTCCAGAAGACTACAAAGCTGTTCAAATTTGACCGTTCAAGAAGGACAATGGCTTCAATCCATCCATCTTGTGAAGTAAAGTGACCACAGCGTGAACAGCACAAAATTCTTCTCTGCATTTAACCCATTCACCCAGCGAAGCAGCGGGCAGCCAGGAACACAGCGCCCAGGGAGCAGTGTGGGGGAACAGTACCTTGTTTAAGGGTACCAAACCCACAACCTTCTGATTGCAGGGGCAACTCCCTAACCACTAGACCACCAGCTGCTCTTCCATTCTAAGCTGCTTGTCCTTAACCAGGGTTGCAGGGGTCCCTGGTCACGTGGTGAAAGACGGAGAAACACCCGGGATAGGTCGCTAGTCCATGGCAGCGAATGGCTTCTAACATAAGTGAGTTTTGAGCGAACAGCTTCTCTGTACTTTTCTAAATACTTTTCTAAATCTGACTGCCTGTGGTAAATGGTACAGGCCAATACAGGCTGATCTCTGATACAGGCGCAGCGGAGATTATTTTGAAAATAGCTGGAACATGCCTTTAATATCTGTTTTAAATGTATACTTCTTCATTTGGCAGGCATTTTAACTGACATAAAACAACACTTTCTAGCTCATAGTCCATCTGTTCATTACTTTTAGACCTCATTCTTAATATACAGTACTCTTTTTTTTTGCCTTTTCGGAAACACTGCGCAATTCTCACGAACACTCACATACTGACACTCCACATAAACGCTCTCATACTTTCTAGGCATATCTTTCCTATACATTAACACGTCCCTAACAATTTCCACAGAAAAGACACTGCTGTGTATCAAAATATGTCCGATACGTAAAACGTGATTTGTAAAAAGTGAAAAAGTGAAAAATATGAGCAGTCGTTCAGTCGTTTGAAACAGAAAAAGCACTGTTACAGAGTCTAATGAGTAGAAAAGTAAACGGATGAAACGGAGAGTCCGCCTGTGTCAGACGGATGTCTCCGACTGCAGCAGCAGGACGAATTTGTGCGATTTGGGGTGGACGTACTCCTCGCTGACTTTGAGGTGAGGGATGGCCTTGATGCTCACCACCAAGTTGAAGTCAGGGTTTTTCAGCTGGAACTCTGTGCCGTTCCTCAGGGGGCTGGTGACCGCGGCCTCACTGACCAGCGTCCACTGCAGGGCCTGCCAGCTGTCCCTTCCATACTGCAGAGTGGGCCCTGGGGTCAGATAACTCTCCAGAAACGCCTGAAAAAGAAAAAAACCTCACTATGTCAACACTGATTCACAAAAACAATGACAAGCACCTCCACAGAAAAATATGGAGCACAGTGGTAGGTGCCTAGTGGGTAAAACACTAGCCCGTGAACCCGATGTCCACAAAGTTGCAGGTTCAAACCCCTCTGCTCTCTACCATTATGTCCTTGAGCCAGACACTTAAACCTCAGTGTCTCCAGAGGGACTGTCCCTGTAACTAATGATTGTAAGTCACTCTGGATAAGAGCGTCAGCCAAATGCCCCCTTTACAAAAAATGTTACTGCACTGGCTCAGCTTTAAAATGGAGCATAGTTAAACCATGAACTTTTGCCAGATCCGACTGATCCATGCTCCGCCCAGTAATGGGGTCATTCTTATGTACTGTTCACGGCCCAGACACATCAAACTGTTGAGGAAGAACAGGCATAAATGAAGTCCTACTGACTGGTTCTCTCCTCGAGCTCTCTCTCACAGCTGAGCGGATATAACGTGCTCTAACACACAAAACAGCTCTGACAAGAGCTGGCTACAGTCAGCGGTGCACCACACGCTGCACAGAATACAGGTCAATGGCTTGGTCGCATCTGACACCCATCAGTCAGCTTTATTCATTTGAAGTGAACAATATTCAGATTCTCTTTTAATGAATCTTGTGTAGTTATTGTGTTATATTAGTTAGTTCAATAACTACAGTAAATGCAATAAGTTAGACAACTGAACAAAATTTCAAATATGGGCCCTTAGAGTATAAATCTGTGGCTGGAATTGGACTTCTCAAGACGGTAGATTTCCAGGACCAGGGTAGGTTACATCTTGGTTTACCAGGTTAATAGGTTTAGAAGAGTCAGCAGGCCTCTGTGTGAGTGTATTTGGTGCAGACCTTCGGAGTCATGTTGTTGGTGATGCAGAAGGCTAGGTGGGTCTGGATGCTGTCCATGCTGTGGCAGTGCTGCTGCCGCGTGGTGCGCAGGTACTTCTGCAGTGCCCGGGCCATCGAGGGGAAAATGGCCTGTGCTGCCTCGCGGGGGTCCATCACGTCACCCGGAGGTTTCTTCTTCTCCTCCTCCTGCAGCCGCCGCACATGCGTGAACGCCTCTTCCACTGCCACCACCAGCCTGGGACCAGGAAAGACTTGATAGTTTGGCAAAGAATCTAATTTACATGATTTACTTTATAAAAACAGCAATGAATTGAATTATCTGAAGTCTTAGCTGACCGGTTACATTCAGTGCATGAGGAAAGTTGGATTTATTAGATTTCAGGCCATGCCACCACTTTTCCATTTAGTTTACAGGAATAGCAAGGTAAATGTGTACGATTTTATCAATAAGAACTGTTATTGTACTTCTTTCTGTCACTGTCCTACCGGGCTTTGCGTTTGCGGACCCTCCTCTCATGGTCTGCCTCCTCATAGTAAAGCTCGCTGTGGCTGGTGTCTTTGTGCCGAGCAGCGGCAGCCATTTTGGCTCGAGTTTGACTCGCTGCACCGTCACTGCTGGGACCTGATAGTCAAAAACATGTAAATCTAATTGTACAAGAGAACCTCAAATAAGCCAATATGTTAAGTCAAGTCAAATCAAAGTCATGTCAAATCATACACAAAGGTCATTCAATGTGGTTTACAGGAATATAATAAAAGTTAAATAGAATAAAATACAATTAAAAATAGAAGAAATACAATACATAGAATATCATTAAAAGAAGTCTGAAAGTGCAATAGAAGTGCTGATATTTAAAAGAAGGTGGAGGAGAATATCAAGGATTTTAGCAGCTTTTTAATGTGTGTCCGAATCGAGTGTGTCTGAAATCACGCACTTCTGTGAGTGCACTGGATGCGCACTGAAGTGCATAGTGCATAGTGCGCACTGAGCACTTCCTTCTGTAGTGCACACTGCTGTGGGTAAGTATTGTCCGAAATGGAACACTGACGTTTTGTCCGAAATGGAACACTAACGTCTTAGCGGAAGTGACGGACTAACATCTGCTTGCGATTCTCCAGCCTGCCAAAATATCTGCTGGTTATACCGCAGTATAAATCAGTAAAATAATTTTGTTAACGTTACATACATTTATACGAACCAGTTGCCTCCGCTTGGGCTTGCATTTCACCGTTGGCCGCCATTATCCAAATATGAAAACTTGTTGAAAGTCCCTCCCCTTCCGCTGCATGGTCAAAATGGCGTCTGTTTAGTGTGCGTAGTGTCCATCATTGCACACTGCGTTTTTTGACCATTGTTAGTGCACCATCCGGGTACTTTCAGTGCACTGAGTTTTAGCTTGGTTGTCAGTGTGAATGCATTATGCACTAAAATCGTGCACTAAAAGTGTGCAAGTGCGCAATTTTGGACACACCCACCCTGTTTTCCCATTCTACCTCAAATCAAGATGGCGGCACGCTAAGTCCCCGCAGCCTCTCTGGGTCCAACACTTTGGTGCACAAGTGTGTTTTCATTCGACTTCGACACAACGAACATTCACTAACATGTGCATCTGAGCATGTCTATGACCAAAAGGCCCTGCTTCAGCTAAGATGCCAGGAAATGTACACTGAGACTCTGTGACCTTGGCTTGCTACAGAAACCAAGCCCTTGGATCAGGGGAGGGACTTCACAAGCGGTGCATGAGCGGGGGTCGGCTGCCCAGCTATCCCATCCATCCTGCCTGCCAACGTTGGCTCCCTGGACAATAAACTGGAGACTGCTGTGGTTTTATTTTTACAGAGACATGGCTGAGTGACAGCATTCCATCAATGGCTATGCAGATTAGCAATATGCTAATCAATGGCTATGCAGATTAGCAACATGCTAATGTACTGCATTGACCATAATGTGGAACTGAACAGCAGGTTGAGAGGTGGAGGGCTGAGTGTGTACATCAACACTGAATGGTGTGTGAATGCTGTGCTAGTCTCTAGTTACGGCTCAGTTGCTGCTGGAGTTTGGGATTGTTAGATGCAGACCATTTTATTTTCCAAGGGAATTCACCACCGCACTCATAGTTGCGGTGTACATCCCTCCCAGCGCTAATGCTAACAATGCAATGCATCAGTGAGCTCCAAAATGCACATCTAGATGGATTGTTGCTTGTCGCCGGAGACTACATGAGCAGAGAAATATCTGGCCTCCAGACGCCATCTCTGCTCTTCAAGACTGCTTTGAACACACTGACTGGGACATGTTCAGGGAGGCTGCAACCTACAGTGACTCTACCAGCCTGAAAGAGTACATGATGTCGGTGACTGACTACATCAGCAAGTACATTGATGATGGTTCTGCCTGTAAAACCATCACCAAACGCCCCAACCTAAAGCCACCAACTACAGGACAACTCCACCTATCTGTTATGGTCAGGCCTCCCTTCCAGATGTGATGAATCACTTCTATGCATGCTCTGAAGCCTTAAAGTGACATGGCAGCAATAAGACCACCCCACCTCCCAACGACCAGGTGACCTGTCTGACCATGGCTGAGGGTGGTAGTCGCTCAGTGGGTAAAAACACTTGCCTGTGAACCCAATGACCACAAAGACACCGGTTCAACTAATCCCTGTAACTAATCCTCTGTAAATACTCCTATCTTTATTATGCTGCACATTTTCTCTTCTGCTGCTGCTATGCTTGCACAATGATATTAATTGCCATCTACCTCTGTTCTGCATTTTTGCACATGTAACACTCCGCTGCTAGAACACAGTATACGATATAACAGGAATTCATCAAAACTAACACATACCAATAACAACTAATAGCTGTCGACTGCACTAAATATGTTGTTTTGTTGCTCTTGTGTTTTCATGGTCGTGGAGGCATGTTGTTTTGTTGCACTGTGTACAGTTTAGATGGTTGAAATGACTCTAGACAAGGTTGAACTGACTTGACTTGACTCTAATTGACTTCTAATGAGTCACAGCTTGTTAATAAGTAAATCAGTTGAACCACTTTTTTAGACCAGTGAAATCACTAAAATATGTAAAGCAGCAGTACTGAGAAACTAGCAAATAATGCAAAGCAAAACTGCAGGAGTGCGTATCCAGAAGCAACATATTCCCTAATTGGTACTACATTGGACAGAGAAATAAAGAAACACACATCATGCACCCAAACACAGCAATGGTCTTCTGATTCAGCATCCTGTTAGCTATCAGGGTGCAGCCCTGCAGTAGAAGACAGATCATGTCTATAGCAATAAGCACCTTTACTGAGTTCAAAAGAGCTAGACTCATCATCATGCACCCACAGGTCCATTCATATGTAATAAGATGCACATTAGCTCCATATGCATATGTAGGCTCTGGGGCCATTGGGAAGAAAGCCTGTTACGCATATTCATCCATGTTCAGGCGACGGCTATGATTAATAATGCATGCTTATGGCGGAGGAAGGTTCTATGTAGCAGGATAAGGTCAAGCAAGCTACTCCCATGCTGCAGTAAATGATAGCTGGGCAAGGTTGGGTCAGTTCTACTGTAGTCATGCAACTGCCCTAGTGTTAGGAGATTTTGCTTTAATCTATGTTGTGCATTGGGTGGCCTATATGAAAAAGAGGTCTTCTAATTAGTGTGTTTGGCTGTTTCAGCCACAACCTGTGGTAACAGGGGCATAAAACCAAACACAAAGCCATGCAATCTTTAGAAGCAAACACTAGCAGTAGAATGGATCGCACTGCAGAGCTCAGTGGACTTTCAACAAGTCAGGTTATCAAACTGGCCTGCTAGAGCTGCCATGGTCAACTGTGAGTGCTGTTATTTTGTAGTAAAAAAATGTATATGAACAACAATGATTCTGCCACATTGCAGAACAGGACTGCTAAGTGCTAAAGCATGTAACATAAAAAAAACATAAAAAAAAAAACCAATCTGTCCTTGGCTAATCCACTAACCAGTTCCAAATCTGCTCTGATAGCAATATCAGTCAAAGTATTGTTTGCTGGAAGCTGGATTGGGTTTCCAGCTTACTCAAGCTTATCATGCGCAGTGATAAACATCAGCTGGACGGTGTAATGCATTCTGCCATTGGACTCTGAAGTAGTGGAAACACAAAAGAGTATAATGGTGTGTGGCACCTAACCAACTAGCCCTAGAAACTAATTTTTGACATAATCATACAGTATGATGACAGTTTTGTCTCACCATGCATGGTTAGCTACAGAGATGTAAACATTTAGCCCTACTTAAGTGAAGTGCCCAGCCAATTTGAATTAGTTAGAGTATATTACCATAAACAGCAAGAAAGCAATTAAACTAGAATTACAACACTTCCCTCTGTTATAGTCTCACGTTTGCCAACATATTTAAGATTTTCAAAAATATAGCAAATATAAACAAATACAATGAAATCAGACAAAAAGGCACGCATGCTTAAAACCTCGCCACAGCATCAATGTCACAGAGTTATGATTCAAAAACATGCTGTTCGTCTGGATGAACACATGAGGGCGCCACAGGTCTCCACACTACTAGCACAAAGTGCCTAATTCTGCCTTGTTCTATAGGTAAAGCCTGAGAGCAGCCTCGAATCTGTGACATTAAAACGATCCCCAAAACAAATGACAGGCTGGAAAAGAATTCATACTGATATGAAGCACTGGTGCAGTTTGATTTTGAGTTTAACCGGGATATGTTCATCGTTAACCTGTTTCACTGGGTGAAAGTCTGAGCTGTGAAGAAAATTTGCATACAATGGGAAACCCAGGTGAATTCAACTATAAATAAAATGGAGAACTCTAATCAACTATACACATTCTTGGAGTGTCACAGACACACACACACACAGACACACACAGACACACACACACACACACACATACACACCCACTCACTTACATACACACCCACACACTTACATACACACACCCCTTCTTCATCACTCAGCTATTCAGTTTGCTACAAGTGCCCCTTTTAAAACACGTCACTGTTCTTTGTATTCTTAAGTTATTTGATCCTCTCTGCACACCTTGGTTTACTGTTATCTGTGATAATCTCTCCTTGGCTATTTATGTTTTTCATAACTTTAACACTGGGCCCTTCCTTTGGTCTCATATTATTGCAGCCAGCTAAAGCTAATGACTGGTTACATACAGGCAAAATAAAAATAAGTGAAGAAACCATATTTTAGTACAAAGTGAAAAAGTGAATTGAGGGTGGAGGTGTAAGCAAGAGAGAGTGAGCGAAAGAGAAAAAGAGTATCAGTTTTCTGAAGATTCATTATTGATCGTCTAAATTCCTCTCTCCACACACACACAGATTCCAGCAGTGGGCTGGGAGTTGTAATCTGAGGGAAAGGCTCCTGTAATGTAGGTGTCGTCTGGTCCCTGGTGTGTAGCACTGGGTCATGTTGAGTTTACACACCCTGAGGCCAGGAGCATGTTATAGAAGTGTGTCAGTGTGTGAGTGAAACATGGCTAGCACTGGTGCAGCGAGTGCACAGTAAGTGCAGACAGGACTGTGCTTTTTTAAATGACAAAACACAAACTCTTTCTCTTTATGTAGTGAAACTGAGTGTATGCTTACAGCATGCGTTTGTGTGTGTGTGTGTGTGTGTGTGTGTGTGTGTGTGTGTGTGTGTGTGTGTGGTGTGTAATAGGCCCAGGGGAGTTTTTCAAAAAACAGCAGCTCTCCATTAAACAAAAC
>JBBIGA010000002.1:6530170-6570326 GCA_037576975.1 Alestes dentex
TATATATAAAGATTGTATTATTGTTGTATTATGATCAGTTGTGTAAGGCTTATAGCTTCCATTGTATTCTTATTTCATTGTGATGGCATAAATTAGGAGTAAACCAATAAAAATATGAAAACATTTGACCTAAATTTCCCCCCTCTTTGTATGTTAAAAAGCAACTGTTTATTTACTGGTTAGGAAAAGCATTCCAAACTCATCAGGG
This sequence comes from Alestes dentex, assembly GCA_037576975.1. NCBI lineage: Eukaryota > Metazoa > Chordata > Actinopteri > Characiformes > Alestidae > Alestes > Alestes dentex. Next base: position 6,530,379 of record JBBIGA010000002.1, read on the forward strand.
CAAATCAAGACTTCTTTATTGTCATTCATTGGTACAAGTTGTATACACTGGAACAAAATGACACAGGAATACATAAAATCTAAATACATGACAGAGTAAGACAAGTGCAGATACACTGGACAATGTTCAGGAAAAAAAAGAACACGCAGTAATGTTTTGTATATATGATGCAATCAAGACAGACTTTTGAGTTCTTCTTGTACTTCATGGTCTGATATCAATGTCGAGTAGTGAAGAGCACCAGAAAAACAAATCTTGAATCAATTACAATACTGAAAGATTTGTTCTTATACCAAGCACTGGGAATCCACTAAAACTCTGGACTCTCAGTCTGCTAATACAAAAAAGGTGGAGATGACACAGTTCTGATCCACATATTATGCACTTTTGTATAATATGTGGACCAGAAATTGACTGGAACATGCTCACTACATTTTCACAGCAACATATGCCAGATATATTTAAAGCATGGCCAACACCTTTCCAATATGAGCAACTGCAGTACAAAATAAAGTCCCACATCTGAGCCAGGATCAACTCAAGCAAGAACATTTGAGTTAAAACTCCCTGAGAACAAGTTAAGATACAATAAGCAATTATATATAACTGCTGGTTCTCATCTTGTGCAAAATTGCAGTTTTATAGCACCATCGCTTCATTCAGTGTACAAGGCGGGCGGCTGTACTGGATGAAAGGAAAATCATAAAACAGTAGAACATGGTGAATATCAAACAATAAGGAATCAATAGCAAATGAGATTCTGTGATGGAAAAGGCTATAATCATTGGCAGCCATGATTATAGCTGTGAGATTGATGTGGGTGACTCAGCACTACTGAATTTCACATCTTTAGGATAACCAGCCATCTGTTCCAATGGACGTCTCTCTCATTTGTCCATAATACTAGTACGCCTTAGTCTATAAAACATCAGATGAATTTGAAATCAATAAAACATTTGCCACTAGATCATAATGAAGCTATAGGGGATACAGGAATACATACACGTGTATATGTATGTAGTTACATTGTTACTTGTTCATTCACTTTTTTACTTGTCATATAGTGATGAACATAGTACTAATAAATTAGTATTTAATTCAAACACCCTCTCTTTATAAGTAGTTTTTGCACACCAAGTCACCACTGCCATAATGCTGTTTTCCATTAATGCCTCCAGGGGTGTTAATAAGCCCTGATTCTACAGTCATGCATGATTTATGAATAGACCCAGGTGTATTCCTGTTTCAGTCCAATTGTTCTGATGCTGCTGATCAGTGAAGCTAAATCAAAACTAAGACCCTCACTTCCCCTGTCAACAGAATTATTCAGTTTATACCCCCTGATGGCGTCTCAGCGCTTCGATGCAATTTCCAGATTTGTATTAACATCTAACTGTGTTACACACCGTATTCCACATTGGGGCTAAATATAAAATCCGTGGAGATTAAAATACTGACTTTTGTTCTCAATCTGTCAGTGGTGCAGGTTTCATCTCAACTTTGGGACAACTGAAAAGTGCTTATTCTCATTATTAATGCTAAAGATTTATTACATAAGAAGCGTGACAATAAACGGTTATTCAGTATGCAGAACACTCTTACCAGTTCAAAAACAGCATTTAAATTATATTTGTATTATTCTAAATTGTGATCTCTATTATGCTGAACTCTCCCACTCATCAGAACCATTTTCAGTTATAAAGCTGCAGAGACGTAACTGACTATTCAATTCATTAGCCGTTTTACATTAAATGATTCAACATCAGCACTAGAAACTTGATCATGGAGCATGTCAGTGTCATTCTAAGCCACGTCCTATAATGTGAGTTCATGTTAACCTCTCTAGAATCTATATGACACTTGTTAAACAAGTGAAACACACAGTGTGCGTATTCTGTACTGCATGTTTTGAAAGTGTGCTTAACTATTCGTAAAGGTTCAGGACTATTAAGATGTGAATTGGTTAACAAGGTTAGACAGGGTTTAGAGACAGAAGTCCAAAGACAGAGGCAGACAGGGCATTAATGGCACTTCATTTATTTTAACTGGTTACACAGTAAAATAGTAGTGTAAAATTTGGAGTGTTAAATTGAATTAACACTTTAAGAGTTTATTTTAATACCGTAAGTGTTAAATAGCCCCTAGGGTAGGGTGTTAAATCAGATCAACAATATTAAGTGTAACTGTCAACACTGGTAGTGTTCTTTTCTAGCACCATCCAGTGTAAAATTAACTTTACACATTCAACACTATTATTAGTGTAATTTTAACACTAAATTGAATGGGACCATATATGCTCAGAAATAGTGTTAAAATCAGCTCTTTAAGAGTTAATCCAACACTGTCAAATTTACTGTGTAGCGGCACCAAATGGGCACTGGACCAGCTTGAAACTGGTCCCAAACCAGACACCAGACAATCCTGATGAGAAATACATACCCTTTTTATATGGCTTAATGATGTCATTAAATTAGCCAGACCTACTGAACTAGCTAGGTAACAAACTAGCTGATCAACAAATCAGGTGTATCTTTTTAAATCCGGAGAGTGTTTCATAAAGCAGGATTAGGATGTTAGCTCTTTTTCATCTGGACAGACTTGATTTTGGGCTTCAGATGTAGAACCAAAGCAGAGCAGGCACAGCTTTAGACATAAACTGTATGGACAAAAGTATTGGGACCCTGTTTTTAGGGTTTGGATTAGGTCCCTTACTTCCAGTGAAGGACATCTCAATGCTTCAGCATACCAAGATATTTTGGACAACATTATGCTTCCAACTTTGTAGACACAGTTTGGGGAAGGTCCTTTTCTATTGCAGCATGACTGTGCCCCAGTATGCAATGCAAGATCCCTAAAGACATGGCTGGATGAGTTCAGTGTGGAAGAACGTGAATGGCCCACACAATGCCCTGACCTCAGCCCCATCAAACATCATTGACTTTGATGAAGATTGCAAGCTAGGCCTTCTCATCCAACACCAGTGCCTTACACTGATGTTGGCTCTACAGAATGAATGGGCACAAATCCCTAAAGAAACACTTCAAAATCTTGTGGAAAGCCTTCCAAGAAGATTGGATGCTGTTATAGCTGCAAAGGACGGACTAACTCCACTAACTCTGTCTACTTTCCGGAGAAAGTTTTCTTTTGCATTACTTAAAGACAGTGTGTGTGTGTGTGTGTGTGTGTGTGTATGTATGTGTATGTGTATGTGTATGTGTATACTGGCATGGGAACCGCGCATGCGCAGTGGAGCGGCACCTACTGTCAACACTGCTGTAGCCTCGTAAAATGGCGGCCCGTGGAGAAGGTAAACAGCTAATTATCTATCTAACTCTCAAAGCATGTTGTACGACCTTTTTCCCTTCCAGTTATGACACGCAGCGGTGTTTTTAAAAACCCAAAAGATCTGTGTAGTCGACATAGTCCTCGTCATTCAGCTGTCAGCTATCTGTGTCAGTGTTAGCCCACGAGTCAGGTCCAGTACAGGCTGAGGTTGAACAAAAACAATCACCAGTATAACATAACCTGACTGAACCTCTATAAGCTGCATAAGGCTACACCTAACCACCTAACCACCTACTCCCATCACAGCATGCAGTTCTCCAGGGACTTTGCCGGTATCATTCACCGAGAATTTGACTGAGGATTGGGTTTTACCTGAATAAAACTAGCATAAGAGAACATTAGGCCAGCTTGTGGTTAGGGAGTTGCCCCTGCAATCAGAAGGTCGTGGGTTCGAATCCCAGGACTGCCAGTGTCACCACTGAAGTGCCCTTGGGCAAGGTACCATCCCCACACACTGCTCCCCAGGAGTGGCTGCCCACTGCTTCACTTGGTAAATGGGTTAAATGCAGAGAAATAATGTCACGCTTTTACACGATGTGCTGTGTTCACATGTGACTATACGGGCCACTTTACTTTATTACACTAAATGTATGTGCCACAAGGGTGTTCATTTATTCGTTTCTCTTTCTCACTGCTACACCTTATGTTGTGGTTCATATAAAACCAGTAAGCTAGATTAGATCTATATTTATCACATTTGTTTCTCCTGTGCGTCATGTGCCCATTTCAATTTGAGGTAACAAAGATCACAAGTCATATGTGTGCTTGTGTAATGGAGTGTGATTGCAGGAAAATGAAGTATGTGTGTGTGATCCCTGTGTAACATGTAATAATCTGTACATCTTTGTGTTGTGGACATCTTCTGCATTGCTTGTTTCTCACCAAGGCTCTTCTGATTCTGGAATGTTGAGATGTTGTACAGGGTTCATCTGAAAGACGTCTGTTTTATCCACAGAGGCAGAGAGCGAGGATGAGTTGTATGAAGTGGTGGACATTACTGATTACGCCAGACAGCATCAGTGGTGGAGTCGAGTGTTTGGGAGCAATACTGGACCCATTGCTGAAAAGTACTCTGTAGCAACGCAGCTCATGATGGGTGGTGTGTCTGGCTGGTAAATATGGATGTTTATGAACATTCAGATGATTTGACTTCTCTTCTTTCAGTATGTCTGTCACTCAGGAAACATTCAGGCAGTAGCCACATTGTTTGTTGAAATTGTTGTGTTATTATATGTAAAGCTTAGAAAGAAATTAAGCATTTATTGCAACAAGCTTATCAATGTATATGTATTTGTTTGTGTGTGAGAAAATAATGGAATGTTGCGTTTATGTGTGGATTTTTGTCTGGATCATAGGTGTGCGGGTTATCTCTTTCAGAAGGTTGGGAAAATTGCAGCAACTGCAGTTGGTGGCGGATTCTTGTTGTTGCAAGTAAGAAGAATGCCACACACTTCAACCGCTACACACTTAATGACAGAAGCATTATAACTTTGTACATCAGTCACAAGAACAGCCGGTAAATAAACTTGTGATGCTTATTTTTAGATTGCCAATCACAGTGGCTATGTGCAGGTCGACTGGAAGAAAGTAAATAAGGATGTTAATAAAGCTAAAAAGCATCTGAAGAAAAAGGCCAACCATGCAGCTCCTGAGCTTAACTCTTTTATTGACGAGGTACGTTTTCTACTGCTTCATATAGGATGCACTTTACTGTCCTATGTATTTTAGTCTATATACTATAGCATGCAAACATCCCTTTTAGTTAGTCAACTACTTTAACATGTTACCCATTGTTGACGGAAGTATTCGGTTGCACACAATCTTATGTAATGTCAATAGAAAGCTATTGCAAGTAGAATGGGACACTCTGGGGGAGCCACACATGACCATAAGGTCACCGTCCCCTCAAAGTGTCTGTTAAAGGTGAATTTATAGTTATAGTTACATTTATAGTTATGTCCAAAGGAGCCCATATATATATATATATATATATATATATATAACTGCTTATTTTTGTTTTGTTTTGGGTTTTTTTTCTTGAATCTCCATGTGATCATTGTTTTATTTTGCAGTCCACAGAATTTGTGAAGAGAAATATTGTTGTGTCAAGTGGATTCGTTGGAGGATTTCTGCTGGGTCTGGCGTCCTAAACCACAGATGGACCTGCTGTACAGACAGACTTTGCCTATCCAGAGGAATTCCACTCAGTGGTTTTATACAGTTGCTGCATTACAGGGGCACAACACAATAAACCGGGGTCGTGTAAAGACAAAGTTTGCACTAGTTTGTTGAGCCAGTGCTGGGAAAGTATAACGTGGGTCCTTTCTGCTGTATCTAAGTTGAGGACAGAACATGGCACACATTATCTTATAAAGTGAACATTACCATGTCATGTTATTCACTGGAATGCTACAATATGGTAATTTTATACTTGCTTTGACTAGTGTTGTGGTTGACAAGCTACATAATGCCATGCCCAGGTTGTTTTATTTGTCACATGTGAAACGTGTCATGTGATAGACCTGTACTGATCTGTAAAGTACTGAATCTGTCATTTATTTTGAAGAGCACAATTATTCAGTTCACTTGTATTCCTTTTTCTTCGTTGTTTCACAAATTACTACTTAGTTTCTATTTATTTTCAAAGCATTTTATGCATATGCTGAATGGTGCCAATGGCTTTGCTGGAAACTTTATTTATGGTGACATATAAGGTGACATAACGTACTATTAAAGGAAACATTATTTGTGCATCTCCTGCTTGAAAATGTATTCATTTGAAGTGGCTAAAGAAAAGAACACTCTGCTGTTGTAAGACAGAGATAAAGTGTGTGGTATCTGTTTTTATTACTTTCAAAATCTGCAGAAGAATTGGATGTGTATTTTGCAGCTATAACAGCTTCCACTCTTCTTGGAAGGCTTTCCACAAGATTTGGAGCGTTTCTGTGGGAATTTGGGTTCATTCTATATGGCGTGTATGAGGTCAGGCACCGACGTTGGACAAGAAGGCCTGGCTCGCAATCTCCATTTTAGTTTATCCCAAAGGTGTTGGATGGGGTTGAGGTCAGGGCTCTGTGCGGGCCTGTTAAGTTCCTCCACACTGAACTCATCCAACCATGTCTTTATGGACCTTGATTTGTGCACCGGGGCACAGTTATACTGGAATATAAAAGAGTCTTCCTCGAACACTGTGTCCACAAAGTTAGAAGCAAGGCGTTGTCCAAAATGTTTTGGCTGAAGCATTAAGACCAGCCTTCACTGGGAGTAAGGGCCCTCCTGAATTCAGTAATTAAGAGGTGTGTCCCAATACTTTTGTCCAAATTGTGTATTTTAGGTTAAATTTCCTACGAAAATGCGTTGCTCCGCATGTGACCAGTGTTGCCTAGCAACTGAAGTTGTAAACAGTGTCTCTATAGCAGCGCCAGCAGAGGAGCTTGATGAAGGCTTGACTTTATTAACCTGCAGACATGGCTCTGCCGATGCTACCTGGAAATTCAGTCAACAAAAACGTAAGTATGCCACGTAGTTACAATGGTAAATGTTAAGACTGTTATTTAACGTAATTTTGGAGTTCCAAGTCATTTTTTTAGCTTGTTGTAACTCCAGTTAGCGTGTCTGCAGCATATTGCTCAAAAGACTAACAGCAAACCGTTCAGTAACAATTAGTGTTAACTTACAGTTCGCCACTTTCTTGCTTAATGAAAAACTTTAAGTGTAAGGTTTTAACACTATACATTTCTAAAGAATGTATACTTCAAAGCCTAACATTTTCTGTTCTCCAGCTTGGAAAAGAAAAGTTTCACAGGTCCCAGCATTTCGATTACTCGAATGGAATCCCAATGATGGTGGGAGCAGAGAAGCCAGGCATTGGAGGAGAACTGCTCCTGGGCCAGAGGACACGACCTCTGTACTCCGTGTTTCCAAAAGGAGAGGGCCATGATGCCCCTTCTTGGCTAGCCTTTGACAAGCAGGTATATATATGTATGTATGCATTTATATAGTATGGTGTATATTGTTTGTATAGTGTACTTTATGCTGTTGTGTTGTATAGCTTCTATTCTGTTGGTTATGCTGCTCTTACTTTCTTCTCTTGTTCTGTCCACTTGCTGCCATAACGATGTAAATTTCCCACTTGCAGGACTAATAATTCCTTATTTCTCTTATCATCAAGCTGACCATGTCTGTGAAAACACCACCGTTTGTTGCTTCACTCTAGGTGCTTTGCTTTGATGCTTACTTCCAAGAAGCTGTGCCTCAGAGCAGGGAGGAAACATACAGGGTCAGAAAATGTAAGATATACTTCTACTTGGAAGATGACACCATACAAGTTGTGGAGCCAGGGCTGAAAAACAGTGGCATCCAACAAGGTAAAACCTCACATGCCTGTCTATTACATGGATAATTCCTAAGGGAATCTCCTTGGGACTAAACAGTTCTCTCTCCGTGTAGGGACACTTATCCGCCGGCACCGCATTCCGCTCCCATCTCCCAATGATGACCAGTTTTACAATTTACACCACTTTAACATCAACCAGGAGATGGTGCTCTACTCCAGGACCTTTATGATAACAGACTGTGACCCTTTTACACGCAACTTTCTGAGGAAAATGGGGGTACGCGTTAATCCCTCTTCTGTCACACCAGCAGATCCCTATACAAAACTTCGTCAGGAGGTAAGCAAGTAGCCACTGTCTGTAAAACAGATTGCTTCACTAAATACCAGCAGTGCTTTCTAAGCCCGTGTGCTTTACCTGCACAGCTGGAGGACAGCATGAAGCCACTGCGCCCGTATGAGAGGCAGGATACTTTAAAGCAGTTCCTGGAGCATGATCGTGATGTCCTGCGCTTTTATTGCTACTGGGATGATACCCAGAGCATGTTTGGAGACCCCAGAGAGCTGATCCTCCATTACTTCTTGGCTGATGATACCATAGAAATCCGAGAAGTTGTTTATCCAAACTCTGGGCGAGACGCCGCCCCAAAATTTTTGAACAGGAGTAAACTTCCTAAGGTGCGTAGAAGGGATGCTCCCAAATGTAAACGTGTCGAAATGTAAATGTGGTACGAAACAAGTGTGTGTACTGAACTTGCTTCCTGGAGCACTTGAGAGCACTTGCTTTGAAAATAAATTAAAACTAAGTAGTAATTTGTGAAACAACGAAGAAAAAGGAATACAAGTGAACTGAATAATTGTGCTCTTCAAAATAAATGACAGATTCAGTACTTTACAGATCAGTACAGGTCTATCACATGACACGTTTCACATGTGACAAATAAAACAACCTGGGCATGGCATTATGTAGCTTGTCAACCACAACACTAGTCAAAGCAAGTATAAAATGACCATATTGTAGCATTCCAGTGAATAACACTTGAGAGGGAGACTGTTGCCACCACGACATGCTACCAGTTCCACCAAGTGGTGAGCACTTCGCTCTTCTCTTCTGCTCGGATAAGCTTCTCCATCACCTCTGCCGTGCGTTCATCTGGAGTGATGGGGCTGAAAGAGTGTCTGACTCCCCTAAAGCATTTTGCTTTTCTCCCTGGTTGCTTTTCAGTTTTAATCCATTATGGAACAACCTTGGTTAGAATTTCTTTCTGTCAGTGTTTTTTCTGTTGCCATGCTGTGTAGCCAGAAGTTTTTTGCCTTTCACTAAATGTCATCTGAAAGGTTTGCATAAGTCTCCCATTGAGAAAATAATTATAATCCAGGGTACAAATGGGACTTGTCCTTCAATATATATTATAATTATCAGCCCTGTTCAGTCTGTCAGTCAGACAGACAGAATGCAGTTATTTTATTTATTTTTTCATTCTCCTGAACAGCATGCTCCCACTCCCAAACGCCAGCCTGGTGAAATTACAGACCGCACTGTCCTTAACGTGTTTGGACCGATGGGACGAGGGGGTCGCTACATTTTGGATAGCCTCAAAGTGAGTGAAGAGAGTAATAACAATCATTACTCATGGATAATTATTCAAATTAAGCACCTTTTATTATTTACTTCTTGTTTTCAAGAAATGTAACAAGTTAACTAGCTGGCTTGCTTTGCATTGTGGTGTGGGCTCACTTTCTTCGAATGTGTGTGTGTGTCTCAGACTGGTGCTGTGCAGGACGAGTTCTACAAGGACTGTGACTTGACTATAGGAGGGGTCATAAATGTCTGGGGCCGGAAAGTGATCATCTGTGACTGTGATGGGTTCACCAAAGAGTACTATCGTTCTAAATATGGCATTGGTGAGTTGTAACATAACTGTGTAACATGAGGGAGTCTGTGTAACACAAATGACCAGTCATCTCTGGTTTAAAGCACATTGGGATTTCTGCCCAAGTAGATGGTTAAGATGTTAGGAAGCAAAATCGTTTGGTACCAAATTTGCCATTCCAGAGAAAATGACTTAATTTGAATCATTCGAAGCAGTAGTGACAGGAAGAGTTATTACACGAAATGCCTAAAGATACATTCTCTGATGTCTGAGATATTGTTTTATGGTTATTGTTTTCTTAGGTTTTGGTCTTGCTGGCATGTGAATGTTCTACTATAATTAGCATAACATAAAAACTCAGACGACACATGTAGGTTCTCTGGTGGCTTTGGACATTAAATAAAGTCGCTACACCTGGCAGCTATAATATTAAAATCACCTGCCTAGTATTGGCAGAGAGCCTACATGTGTCGTCTGAGTTTTTATGTTATGCTAATTATAGTAGAACATTCACATGCCAGCAAGACCAAAACCTAATAAAACAATAACCTCTTCTGCTGAATAGATCTGTGGCACCAAGGTAGGAGTGAAACTTAGGAAGGTGTGCTGTGGTAACTGGCACCAAGACTTTAGCAACAGATCCTATTAAATTCTGCAAGGTGGGGCTTCCATGGATCAGCCTAATTGGTCTAGCACATCCCACAGATCCTCAATCAAATTGAGATCTGGGGAATTGTGTCCCTCAAAACATTCCTAAATAGTTTTTTGCAGTGTGGCAGACCACATTATCCTGCTGAAAGAGGAGACTGCCATTGGGGAATAGCATTGCCAGGATCTGCTGCAATGTTTAGTTGGTAGTACATGTTAAAGTACCATCCACATGAATGCCAGGACCCAAAGTTTTGCAGTAAAACATTATCCAGTGCATCATACTGCCTCCGTTGGCTTGCCCTCTTCCCATAGTGCATCCTGGTGCCATCTCTTCCCCAGGTAAGTGACACACACTCACCCAGCCGCCCGTATGGTGTAAAGAAAATGTGATTCATCAGACCAAGCCACCTTCTTCCATTGCTCCATGGTCCAGTTCTGTTGCGAACGTGCTGCAGTGGACAGGAACTAATCACTATATACCAGGAACCTCAAGACCTGCTGTTTTTTAAATGTTGTGACCCGTAACTCCAGCCATCACAGTTAGGCCTATGTCAGAGTTGTGTAGATCCTTATGCTTGCCCATTTTTCCTGCATCCAACGCATTAAGTGAAATCTCACTTGTTGCCCTGCACCTTGCTACCCACTGACAGCTGCTGTTGAAACCAGATAATCTGTCAGTGGTTTTAATGTTGTAGCCGATCGGTATATATTTACATTATAGACAGCCCCTGGTTCCTAGCAACACCACTGTAAAGAAATCTGAATCAGTTAAGTTCTTTTTTCTCATGCAGGAGTAGTTTTAAAGTGGAATTCCCAAATATTTGTGTATTTGTGTGCTTAACCTGAGTTTGACCACATGATGTCAGTCTTGAGTTTAGATGTCAGTTTCATTCACCAGTGATCAAAATGAAGAGAAGAAATCAAACATTAGTCTTGGGTTACTTTTACCTTCCATCCACCTGGCACTGATATCATAGAGGTTAAAATGAAAACAGATTTAGACTCTGTCTAAAAAGTTTGTTTTCAGGTTTGTTCCCCTGTGTGGCCCTTTTCCATACTGAATAAAAGCCTTTCAAAGACTTGTAAGTCTCAGAGGGCCATAGGAAACGGTACGGCTGCCTATCATGCACTAATCTCTGTGAATTCCTAGCACATCTCTTTGGTATTACCTGTTGTTTCAATGACACAGAAGACCAAAGGAGCATAAGTGACTTACAACTCCAGGCTATCCTGTCGGAGGACAGCTCATGAGCAATGGCCTGCCTGCCTCTTTATCTTCAAAAGACTGGACAAGAGAAGCTAATGAGCTCCATGCTAACAGTAATACAATACGGGTGCGCATGCATCCGCTGGCTGCAGTGTTATGCCGACTGAGGGGCTGATTGCATTAGTTACAGATGAGCGTGGGCAACTTGCTGTGCTGATGGAGAACCTGTCTGCTTCAGTGGAGTGAAGGAGTTCCCGGCTGCATCTACATAAGTAGATACTAGAACTGACAATCTCCTGTCTTTTTTTTCTTTTTAAGTGTGCATGTGTATTTGTTTTCAATCTGTTTATGTATGTATACATGTGTCTGTCTCTCTGTGTACTCATGCATTATCACATACAGACACAGATCACAGATGTGGGAATGCATGTGAGATAGATCCTGACATTGTATCAAACCAAACATGCTTCTTTATTTCCTCCATGTATGGCTTTGTAGAGGACTTCATCCCTGTGGAGTACAAGCCCCCCCCACCTGCCAAAGCAGCCAGACAGGTGCCTCCTTACACTGGCTTTGGATCTGAAGAGGATTCACTCTGTTCCTGCCAGGGTCTGCTGCCCAGGCCCCCACAGAAGGACTTCAGGAAGCTGATGGAGAAAGACAGGTAACCAGAGGCTGAGTGTTCACCATGTTCCCTAAGGACATGCTGGGCATACCGTTCCACCTTTTAACACCATAAATATTCTAACTAAACAACATATCAGCCTCTCTGTGAATACATGATAGACTTGACAGGGGCTGTCTGTTCTAGTTGTCTTCCCAGTGGAGTACTTGATGGAGGACAAGTTGGTTCTCTGAGGTATATAAACAGTTAGAGATCCCTAAACTGGTGCCAGAGTACTTAATGCAAGTTTATTTATTGTTCCATTTTTTTAAGGTTTTCATTTCAAATGTAATACCAAAGCCAGTAACTTCACTTTAGGATTTATCTTATAAAGTTGATTATTTGGTGAAGTCAAAGCACTTTAAGTGTGTATTTGTATTTGCTGCATACAGTTAACACAGACATTGGTTTGCTGGTCCATTTCAGTGGATTTTGCGTTCTTTTCTATGTACAGGAAATTTTTTAGCTTTTAATTTCTGTCTTTTGTACAACAGGCAGGGTCTGGAGAGTAATATACTTAGATTTGTGGGCAAAATGCTGACGGATAGCACCATTGACAAGGACCGTACCTTCATCATTTCCTTCTACCTCAGCGATGACACTATAGCAGTATTTGAACCTGCTCAAAGGAACTCAGGTGTGCCAGTTAATCTGTTATTAAGCCATGGTTTGCTCAGTTATTTTATGTTTCCACATGGAAACTACTACTCATTTGTGACAAATGGATTGCTTTTTTTGATGAGCATCATACGAAGCTTCTCAAGAAGATAACTGTAAAATCATGCAGCTTCGACGTAAACTCAGCGTGACACAAAACTGCCTATATTTTCACTGAAGGCGTGATTGGTGGGAAGTTTTTGGAGAGAAGCCGGGTGAGGAAACCAGGGCAGGAGCTCTTCAAGAGTGAGATGTCCGAGTACTACAAAGCTCAGGACTTGTATGTGGGAGCCAAGCTTAATATAAATAACCAGCCCTTCCAACTAGTGGATGCTGATGAGTATGCTTTCAACTATATGGAGCAACATGCAGAAGAAGTAAGTCATATTCAACCATCACAATCACAATCTTCTTCTCTTTCTCTTCTCTTCTTTTCTCTTTTTCAGGGAAACGTGAACGTTTTTTCCAGCAGCCTATTATATTGTTTACAGCTTTGCAAAGTTAAAAGGAATCCACCCTATGCATAGAATTTGCCAATTAATTTTGCAGCTGTAAAATGCCTTTTTAATTACTGTCACTCACAGTTGTGTTTTGGTCATTATTCTTGACTAGTTTCCCAGGGCCAACACTGGCACCATTCTCAGCAAGTTGAAGTCCATCCACGAAGAGAAGCAGAAGGAGATCAAACATTTCCTCGCACTGAGTGACCCAGGGAACACTGGCCTCATTCCCTATGAGTCCTTCAGGTCAGGAGCCAATGAAGAACATATATGATCAACTGACTGCAAACAGCTAGACATTTATATGGAAATGCACTGGTTTTCCAGCATAGAAGAAACATCGCTCATTTACTCTTGTTTAATCCCACTTAATCCCCCAACCCCCACCCAAGTGAAAACACAGCACATTCTCCTTAGACTGCATGTCAAAGGCTGCTTAGTGTGATTGAGCAGCTGAGTGGTTGTGTGTCTCTACAGGTCTCTGTTGGCAGATACGGACTGTCAGCTGTCGGAGCATGAGATCATGATGTTAGGCCGTACCTACGCGGTACGGGAACAGCCTGAGCTGAATGTGGGCTTAATGCTGGCTGTGGCTCAGGACCACCTGAGGAAGAAACACTTTGAGAGCTTCTCAGACATGCTCCGAGCTTTCACCCACGAGGATCGGGACAGGTAGAGCAAGGGCAGTTATTGCGGGTCTGCGTCTCACAGTCTCAGTTCTGTCACACACCTCAGTGTTGCACCAGTGACACCTTCTACCTTTATACCTTGCACCCTTCATCAGGTCTTAGTTACCTCTGTAATTCTGACTCTATAACTTTATAGATCGAGAAGGAAACAATCCTAGCATCCCTTAATGTCACTTAGAAACAAAAAGTAAGTTGTGCAAAGTTTTTGTAGGTCCAGGTGAGCATGAAATGTCGTCACAATGTGAAGGACAGCTGGCATTTTCTGACAGTGTACAAAACAACAAAAAAACTCCCAGTGTTTTTCATGGCAGTGACAATATCCAGTGTTGTCACAAAAGCATAACATTTCTGTGGGATCATCCTGTGCTATGTGTTTATTTTTCATACAGAAATAAGCAGTTTCTGTCTTTTTTGTGCGGCACATGCACAGGTATTCTCAAAGTCACCCAGGCATTCAGGTTGAACACAAACACTCACTCTAGGGTAGAGCAGCCATCAGTCTACAGGCCCCACGGCTCCAGATTGAGGAGCTGCGATTAGTTCCAGGGGTTCAAGTGAAGCATTAGAACCAGATGATCACTCCAGACATGGGACGTGTTGCAGAGAGGGAAAATAGATGACTGAGAACACCAGTGGGTCAATGTGCATGCCCCATTTGTGTAGCTTTCTGGGAAATCCCAGTTATTTTCACATTTTTCTAGCTGTTCACCAGCAAGTTATAAAGTTGGCAGTTCCTACTCAATATAGGAAAAATAGCCTCTCAGACTCATACACTCCCACAGACGTACATACACCATCTGATATACTGTACACTAAAGTGGGTACAACTCTCGGAATTGTTCAGTTACATTCTGATTGGCTGTTTTTTTTGTGGCACTATTTGATAGTCACATGTCCTTACATAGCAAAACCCCAAAACCAGCTTGTTAGAGATGGTACTTTCTGTTAGAGATGATGCATTTTTTGGTCACACTAAGCAACAAAACCTACCAGATTACTTTGCAATAGGTAGAAGTCTGATTTGCAAGGAATAAACAACTGTAGCTTTATGCCTGACTTAGTGTATTCATTTCTATCTTTTGATTGGTATCTTACTTGTTCCTTATCCATTATCATGTTGAAGAACTGGACACCTCTCCACCAAAGAAGCTAGGATCATCTGTAAAGGCTTCCGTTTGCCACTAGCTGATGACCTTCTGAGAGCTCTTCTGCAGAAGTAAGTTTTTTATTTTCTGTTCAGCCAAATCTCCAAGTCTGTGTTTATTTACAGGTTCTTTTTTTATGTATTGCAATGTTTGACCTCTTCATGTCCAGATTCGAGAATGAGTCTGGGAAGATGGATTACAGCGCTTTTCTCTCGGGGATCAACTGGCGAGAGAATCCCTCTCCACCACTTTTACCAGATGATGCCTTGAAGGTGAGCCGACATGTTTGTCATCATCACAGTGCTTTCCTTAATTCAACTGAAGAAATTTGAGAAGCTAGGATTAAGATGACTTTATAAAGAAGAAGAAAAAAAGGCTTTAATTAATGCATTCTGTTGGCAATATCTAGTGCCTCCTTTCAGCCTTTGTCTGCCATCATTAGCAGACACAGCCACACACATGCACAGGGCTGAGAAAGAGGGAGTGTGTTTGGAAAAGTGGGCCAGGTGGCAGAGTTCCAGGCCTTGGCCCTCACCCTACCGCAGAGCATTCAAGCACCTCCAAGCCTCACCTCATTTAAATCAGCCTTGAGAAAAACCTACTCAAGATCTGCTCTAAAGTAGTTCTTTTATTGCAGCACTTCAATTTAGCGTGCCATGCTACATAACAGCCTAAGCAGAACCATCTGCCTTAGGTGCACGTAATGAGAGAAGAATACAGAGATAGGACCTGTTTTAACCAGCAGATGGGGCTTTGGTTTTTTTTTTTTTTTGCTTGTTTAGTCTTAACCAGCAGCCCAGGTCATACCTTAACATTCTTACTGCTATAGTGTGAGTTGCAGGGGACCAGCGCTTTGATTTTTGTTTTGCTTTGCATGCTCTTTTGCTACTTTCATGCAGCTTTCTGACTCTGACTGTCACTGGTTTCCAGCCTTTTAGTGTTACGCTGCCTAAGCCTAAACTAGATGGCCACACAGTGGTGAAATACTCTGCCTTTGTCAAAGAACTGTTCGGATACACAGAAGAGGAATGACACCATATTCATCGCCTTCTTGTCATGCTGCTGCAGTCCGTCATTTGAATAAAACTGACCTGGTGCATTTAGATGGCCTTTTTTCATTTATCTGCCAACTCTTTACTGTTTTCTCTGCTAGTTTTTCGCATTTCTGCGCCTTGATTTACTACCATTTCTCTTTGTAACTTCTCAGTCTCGTGGGACAATCTAAAAAGTATTATAGCTAACTTTTTGTATGTTATCAGGACATGTCTAATATCTCTACCTTATTGTGACCATTTATGCCTTCAATTCACAACCATTTCGAAAAGATCATGTGTATTTAAGCAGTACACTACAGTTTTTTCAGCCTGCTCTCTACTCTACCAAACTTTTCTGTACTTTTACTAAGTATTGGGAAACACATCTAAAATGCTACAGTGTAGCCAATAGACAGGTGAAGCATTTCTGTACGGGGGAATTCCTCTTATTTTTCAGATTCATGTTTTAGACCCACATCAAAAATAACGTCATTGTAATCAACCCTATGCTACAGTGCACCCATTAAAATGCTGGAGTATTTCTGTAAAGAGGCATTACTCTTATTTTTTTTCATAACCCAGTCACTGAGATGTAAAAGTCATTCGGAGTGTTTTGATGTGAAATGGTTAATTATAGATAAATGCTCTATCTCAGATTCCTTCACAGTGGTGATGATGGAAACAAGGGGTCAATAAGAATGAACCAGGGTCATTTTATATGCTATTTACAGTGAGCAGTTAACATACCAGTGTCTTCTGAGTTTTTTTGTATGTAGCTGATAAAATACTAGTAAATGAAAAACTTCGGGTACTATTTTGCCCTGTATGTGTCTTTCTGCCTCAAGTGCCTCTCTAAGACACATTGTGAAACAGTAGGAAACATATTTATAGCCATTTTATGCAATACCTTCAAATGTGAAGGTCACTTTTAAAGGGCTTCTGGTGTTTCTGGTTCCTATCACCACCACTCTGAGCAATTCTGGCCTAGAAAGGTTCTCTAGAATGGAGCATTTCACATCACACCACCTTGAATGACTTTGTTTCCCCTAAACAAAACGGAGTTCCCCTTTAAATCCATGAGCACTGACCATGGCAGAAACAAAAGCAAGAATGTATGTTCTGTCAAGCCTAGCTCATGTACAATACTGAACTGTTTAAACTTTGTCCTGCTATTATTTACAGCTTGATTTAGACTGGAACGGAGAAGCTGTAGGCCCTCAAGTAAAAACAGTCAACTACTTTCTGTTACTGGACGATGTCTTTGGCCATGCTGGCAACAGTAATATCGGCTGAGGGGTATGGAGATCGCCTCTCTCCCAAAGACACCAACATGAACCCAACGGAACATGCTGTATGTACTTTCATGGGAGAAATAAAGTCAGATAAAGTCATTCTGTCGCATTAAGTCTGTGCCAGTTGTTACGCTCTATGTGTAGCTTTTGATGGACTCTTACATAAATCAAAACCATGCTGGAACAAGAACCATATTGGCCATGCTTCATTTGCCCAAGGGTCAAACAAGGCGCAGTAAAGGTACTAGCAGTTAAACCAAAACATGCTTTATATTTATGGTTGCAGATTGCTAAAAAGAGCAGATAAAAAATATAGCAAAGCATGCCATAGCCTCGAGAAAGGAAATTATCCCAGAATACCCACTCCATAGTCTGTCTATGAAGTTGTAATAAAGATCTTTAACACTCTAAGTGTCTCTAATAGGCCTCTAATGCCTCCATATCAGTGTTCAGATTGTACAAAAACAGTCTACATGTAAAAGCATTAAGTGGTACTGAAATTGAAAGAATTGTACCTCATCAGTCAGAATTGTTTACAGTGGTGGTGACGGGAAGAGAGATCCAAAACAGTGAATGCCTCTAAATGCTACTTCACAACGAGTTATTACATGAAATGGTTACAAATACATTGCGTGAGATGTTTTATGATAGTTTTGTAAAGATTTTGGCCTAAAACGTTTTTAGAATCCTTTCTTGGCAGAGAGGCACATGCAAGGTTTTGGAAGCCAAAATAGTCTCCAAAGAGATTTATGACTACTCTTTAACATTATTACCATTTAATATAAAAACTCAGAAGTCATGTGTAAGTTCACTGGTGGGTTTTGAGTAGTAAATAAAACGGCTCTATTCGTGTCATAGCAAATATAGCGAAGCCTAGTTTCTATCATCACCACTATAAAGCTTCAGAGAGTTCTTCTAGAATGAACCAGTTCATGTCAAACCATTCTGAATGACTGTTAGCACCTACTGAAACATGCAGGAATTTTAAAAAAACTGATTACATTTTTCATTAAGCCTGTACTCATTTCAGGTTCCTTTGGACAATTTGCAGTTCAAAGGAATAACATAAGAAGGTTTATGCAGCTGGGCCTGATCCTCAGACCAGAAAGGAGGAGCACATTACTCCAAAATGACAAAACCTTCATTCTGAGCTTCACGTATTCAGGTTTTGTTCTATAACACAAATTCTACTGGTTGCCTGGTGCCTTATTCAGTCTATTAAGCTTCCAAAAAGAGTAGAGTAAGTACATTTTGTGCACAACTCCCACCATATGCAGTACTGTAAACTGGCATCAGACAAATGTAACCTCACCTCTTCTGCCTCTGCAGGCTGACAACAATGATGGCACCGAGTTACCTTTGGCCGAAACGACTCTTCCTTAAGTCATTTGATTTCCTGAACATTAACAACATAAAACACAAATCTTCCAGTTGCTCGAGGTTGTGCTTTCTAAATATCAGCTGCTTTACCTGAGTGGATCTAAATTGTTTTCTTTGCATGATGCACAATATTTCATTTCCACTGACTTGCCTCTGCTATGATTTGTGATGTCTGGCTCTGCTTTAATTGCCGTTCAGCTCAGTCTCTTGAGTCTTTTAAAGTTTCCACTCAGGAAAGAAATACAAATGGCTGAGATGATTGCCAGTCGAACAGACAGTTCCTGAAGCGCTACTGATAAGTGAACATGCTTACAAAGGAGTGCCATGAAGCTGCAGTGCTGTAGATAAAAAGGCTAGTTACTAGAATGTTTTCCACATTTTTCAGATTCCTGATAATACAAAGATGCTAAAACTATTTCATGGTATGCTGTTATGGTATAGCACTTCAGCCTCTCATGACAGGTTAGACTGTCTCTTAACTAAAGTGTGAGATATTAAGGGCTGTACAATATGCCTTTTTAATTTCCACCTTAGACATTCGGCATAAAATGTACGCCTTTTGAATTTTACTGAAGGGTTTTATAGTCAGTAATTGTCATCAGTAGTCTGTTATCCTGTCATCATGATGGAAGAAACATCTATAGTTAAGGCCAATTTGCAAAAGGCGAAGGATGGACATCTAGTGCTCCAGCTATTTGAAATCTAATGGAAATTTTCATTTTATTGAACAAAGAAAATCCTTAATGAATCATATTACTAACCTCACAGTTATGCAGTACTGGAAAAGAGATTGTGTGTGTGTGTGTGTGTGTGTGTGTGTGTGTGTGTGTGTGTGTGTGTGTGTGTGTGTGTGTGTCGTCTTGAGTTACTACAGATACCGCTGAAGTAGTCTGGGGAATTGCACTGACACAGGTCAGATTGAAGCCTTTCTAAGCTTTTCTTTTATCGGCTTGCTCATGATCTTTGATACACATTGAGAGACAGTTATTCTTCCTGCTCTCCACACTCTCACACACCGTCCTCAGGCATCTACTTTCCACTGAGCTAGTTTAATTAAGTCCACTTCATCTCTGGCTTAAACCAGACTGAATTTGCAGCATTTATTTCTGTGAAATGGTAGGAGCACTTGTTCTGAGAGATATGTTTCCTGGCGCTCCCCGTCCATACCTGGTACAGTAATCAATGAGCAGTTGTCTTTGGCTGGAAGCACCCCGAACATTATTTGAGATGGTAAAATGAAGAAACGTTATTCTATACTGGCTGTAAATTAGAGCGGTGGGACCACTTTCATGCAGTTTGGCTTTCCCGGTGGAGGTCATTCTGGAAAGCGTCGAGGTTGTTTTTTGCTTTCCTGTTTGCACATAAATCACCCAGAATTATGAGACCCTTCCTTTTTTACATGTAGCTTGAAACGAGGCTTGAAACTGATCGCTAAAATGAAGACTGAACGTGTCTTGAGCCCATCAGTCTCAATTTGCCTTTGCTGTTCTTCACCTGGGAAACTGACCGGGCCAGACTTCAGAGGCCTCCCTCTGTTGTGGGTTTGAGGAACATGAAAGCCAGCTTCAACCAATAGAAGGCAGTGGGGCAGATGGGTTTAACTCTTTCATCAAAGACACAGCTCGGAGGTCTGGAGGTAAGATGTATGGCTGAACACTCTTAGAACCTGACATGGTCAGCATGGTTTAACCTGAGACAGCCTCACTGGTTCTTTTTTGTATTTTCCCCTGCTCTCATTCCTAAATTGCTGCACAAATGTATTCACCTCTGCCTTCACATTCTTATTAAGGTTCATGGAACAGGGGATCAGCATGTTCTGGGGCTCCACCACAGTCTCCAAGCACATCCACACCCTGGATGCTAAAATAAACGTGGAATAAATATTCAGTGTAAATTTGTAACTGCAATACCAGTGAGCTTCATGTTTCATTATATGAACAAAGTATTTGAAAACTATTGGGATAAAATGTTTTTTAGTATCTCAAAACTGGACTCATCGAGTTAATAGAACAATCTGTGATATTATGTAAGCTTATTATCTGATGCCCCCTAAAAAAAGTCCAATTTTGCGACATTTTAATCCCTTTTCAAAGTAAACGCAAATTGTAGTTTCTGCTTATTTTGAAAATCCCTCTGTTAAACTGCCTATTTGTTTCTTCAATAATGTTGACGGGATGTAATTCCGTTCCATTGGCCTATAGGGGCTTGCAAAAGAGGCAACAGTTAAAACCTTTTTATTG
This sequence comes from Alestes dentex, assembly GCA_037576975.1. Taxonomy (NCBI): domain Eukaryota; kingdom Metazoa; phylum Chordata; class Actinopteri; order Characiformes; family Alestidae; genus Alestes; species Alestes dentex. Next base: position 6,551,390 of record JBBIGA010000002.1, read on the forward strand.
TGTCTTAAACACTTACTGACTTGGACATATGTCAGTAACTTCGGCGGCCCCTGAGTTATGCAACTGTCTGCGTTCGCCTCAGTATTAATAGTTTGAACCACAGGGATGCCACAGTCATCCATAAGTGGGAGCCGAATAAGTGAAAATGCTGTATGTAGCCATGTGGGGGGGGGGGGGGGTCTTAGCTAGCGGGGAACGTGACGAAATGTTAAAATATTGTTTACCTAACAGAGATTCCAAACCAAGAATGTGAAAAGAAGATTTTTTTTTTACTAAACCGTGCATGAGAAAGTTGCGGAATACAGTGCAGTTCAGTCCAAAAATCCCCAGACACATACACCTACGTGTTCCTAAGCAATAGATGGGGCAAACATGAGAGGGATTCCACTTGAGAAAGACAAACTTTGTGAAGAAACCTCTGCAAAAACCATTTGACAGTGATGCCGAGTGAGTGAGAAGCTGCTGAAATATTGTGTCAACCCCACTCTCCATGAAAGCAGCAAGTGTCTTAACCACAGAGCAGTGGGAGTGATTTTGTAAGAACGTTTTTTTATAAATATACTACCCATTTAATGGCTCAGTCCCATGGAATACCATAAGACACAATGTCGTCCTGTCAGAGCTGGAAGGTGAGTGTTCAATGTGAGGTCCAAAGAAGGCCCAGCAGGTAATTGTGTTTCATACACTTTTGACCTCTTAAACCCTACTTAGTCAGGCTAGCTCACCCTTAATTTCCCCCGAGGTTTCAGGTTTTTCAAGCAGTTTATGAACAATCATTGATTATTTAAACTAGGGCTACACAGCATTTTTGTTTTGCAGAACATTATCCTTGCATATCCCTTACAAGTCTATATTTAACCATTTTTGGGGTCCAAGAGGGGTAGTCGGCCTTTCATAGTTCAGTCTTCCTCCCTCGCATAGTTGAATGAAAACTTCTGAAAGAATGCCTGAGAGCCTCTGAAGTGGGAAGAATCTGATTATTAGATATTTTTGTCATACAGGATCTCAGTTCACTTTTGGATTGAGTCCACGCCTCAATCTGAAGATCATGCACTCCCCTCCAGTGCCAATGTTTGTGGTAATTTAATATGCCCTCCCCCTCCTGGTGCTACTTTTTAAATTGGAAAACAGGGAAAACATGTAAATCGCATTTGAAATGCTGTGTCTGGGATATAAAATAGCAATTATACTTTCCTTGTGAAATTTTAATTATAAGTCTGCCTCTTTTTTTTTCCAAGTGAAGACATTCCAGAGACAGAGTTATTGGTTGTGCAAAAATATGATATTTCTTACCTCATCCCCACCATTTAGGGGCTTTGGGTTCATGCCTTTTCTTGTTACACGTTGATGCTTTCTAGGCATAAAGTGTTCTATTTGACGTGCCTTTTTAGACAAGCCTTTGGGTAGCTTTTATTAATATATCTTCATTTTGTTATTTTATAGTATGCATTTTACAACTTTATTTTACAACTTTATGGTACAGCGATTTGTGATGTCTGTCGGTGAAAAGCCCTTTAAAAATAAACTTTACGTGCTTTACTTACTTTATAATACCACTGACAGGTTTGTCAACAGGAGAACAGTTTTTAGTGCCATTCTAGTAGAACCACAGTACAGTAAGTCTGAAAATTCTATGTAAAAACCATTTGTCAGGGCAGTAGGCACTTATTTGTTAACAAAACATTCATAAATAATAAATAAATGTAAATGTGTGTAGTGTGTTAGCTTTACCTTTTCCAAACCCCTCCTTGAGCAAGCCCAGTATTTGCAGTATATTGTGAAGTCTTCTCTCTCAAAAAAGAAAGACCATCATGGAGAAGTACTTAACACCAGAGACGGGAACGGCTAAGAACACAAAGAACCAGATCCAGTTCTGCATAGAGTGAGAGGAAATAAAATGGAAGAGTTCACCACTTCATGGATTATTTGACCAAGATCTTGAAAGACCAGGAGCTGACAAAGACCCAGTTCCAGTCTCAAAGGAGAATAAGAGAATCGGATCACTGCAGCCCAGGACCAGCAGGTACCACCAGAAGAACATCATGAAGTTAGCAAGTGCAGCAAAGCAGAGGAACATTAAATCCATGTATAAGAAGTCAGGATTGTTCATGGAGGGTGTGATAGGAACCAGACATCTGAAGTGTTCTAATGACTCTAAAAGCTCCCTCACAGAAAGTTTTACTTGATGATTATAGATATGCTGCCTGATGCCTGAGACGTGTTTGTTTTATAATAGCTTTCTGAAGGTTTTGGTCTAAAACATTTTAAAATGAATAGCAGAGAAAAACATGCAGGGTGAAAAAGCTCAACAACTACCTTAAGATGTTCCCAGGCCACCAATCAACCAGCAGAAGAAGCATAGCTGAGAAAGCTGCTAGGATTAAATGATCTGATCTCTTGCTGAAATTGAGATACTGAAGGTAAGAAGACACAAACATCATCATCATTATCTTCATTCTTCTTTAAATCCTTGTGGAGGCAACAGAACCATCATTAAAATGGCACTTATCAAAAGAACTATTTTCTGACCTGCAAATTCCTATGAAGCATTCAGATGGTGATTTCAGTTGTTACGCTTCTATATATGATGTTCCACTGACTGAAGATCCCTTTAAATCCTATTTTCATTTCCATTTTCCACATAAAGCAAGAATGACATGCCAGTTCATCGTTTGGGCTAATTCAGTGGACCATCAGTGCAAGTCCTGCTGCTAATTACATGCATGAGATGCTCCAGTTGTTTTGTTACAGAAGGAGAAGCTGCAGTTTTCTCTTTACCCCTGTGTGGGCTGTGTTCTACTGAGAAGATCCTCCTAAACCCCACGGCCTCCCTAGTGTATTCTCCGTACTGCAGTCACTCTTCTAAAGCTGTGGGACCAGTTGTTTCAAAATAAACTAATTCTGCTAACAGTTTTATAACCCAAAGCTCGTAAAAGAGGGCTGGGCTTTTGCTCTGATTCTACAACAATTCCAGGGCTGGAATCCCCATTTGCCTTGCGAGAGCGTGTCGGCGTGTCAGCTGGATTGTGAGAGAGTGTGTGTGTGTGTGTGTGTTTCTGAGGTGATATATGGCTGCTGTGTCACGTTCCACATCTGACAACCATCCTGAGACGTGCATCATCTGTCCCTTCCCTTTTTCCTTCTGATTCCTCTATAAAAAAAAAAAAGAGGGGTGTGAATGTCAGAGGCAGAGTAGGGGAGGGGAAGCAGAGAGAAAGAGAGAGAGAGAGAGAGAGAGAGTCAGAGGGAGGGAGTCAGAGCTCACACAATCAGTGTGCGTGAGAGGGAGAGAGGGAACGAGGGAGGAAAGAAGGGAGAGAGGAGTGAGGGAGAATGAGAGAAGCGGGTTCAGAAGCAATTTCACTTCAGGCCAGCGAGGTGCAGCTGGGGCTGGACGCTGAGAGCTGAAAGGAGCTGGACAGAAGGTAGGACCACTTACGTGGATCTAAAGGTGACCCGAGGCTTCTGCCGCCAGCTAAGTGGTCTTCATATCGTAGACTGCAAAACCCAGCAAGTGGAAGATGTAGAGACGAAATGTCAAAGAGCTGAATGGACACATTGTTCTGATTACTTGAGGAAATAAGTAGATGTATTTTTATTACAACGGAGTCTCCAAAGTGTGATGAATGTGTCATGCTGCAAATAATAGTGCTGTGATTGTACTTGGTTGGAATGTGCACCGTGGCTCAGCAAGAATGAAACATCATCACAGTGCAGTTACTGGCCATCATTCCTCTTACCTGGTACTTGTTGACAGTTTACAATAATGCGAATCAGGTCCATTTAAAGCTCTGTTTTTCCTCACTTCATTTAGTGAAGATAGGCCTGTTTTTTTTCTCTGGGTTTTGATACAGCGGTGTTGCTCAACGAGCTTAAACACCTTTGTCAGGGCTTTGACGTGAGCAGCAGGCAGACAGTAATTTTGCACGCAGCGAGTCATTAGTGAAATGAGCGAGTCTGGCTGAAGGCAGCGAGCCCGGGGGCAGGTTCATGGTATGTGCGTCTGATGAGAAGCGCAGTGTGTTCTGCGGTGGGTCGCCTGCCGAGACGAGCCTTCACAGACAGCGCATTTCTCAGACTGAGCATTCATGGCTTAATTCCACCCCAAACCCGCGGCCTCCGTCATCGGATCATGTCCCGCCACCAAACGAGTCCCGGGATTGTTTATTGTGGAGGTGTAGGAGAAGCATCACATGCCTTCCCACACGCAGCGCAAGACATGACCCACCACCAGTGTGCGTTCAGTGGTGTTAGGTTGCTCAAGCAGCTTTTTGGATGCGTCTTGGATTTTTCGACTCTCCTTCTTGTGCAGATTGTGAAAGTTTCTATAAAAAAAAAAAAAAAAAAATGCACCCCCCAGAAAGTGAAGGTGGTTTCCAAAGGGTGAGTCAGATGAGACAGGGAAGGTTAACAGGACACCATAATAAGTTCCCTAATTGCAAAACACGTGCCTTTGGGACTCCGCAGCACATGCTCAGGGCCTTTTAAGCTTTATTGTCTTCTTAGAATGTGCTCTGTTCTGAGAAGCCTAAATTGAAACACTAACATTAGCTTAGCGTGGGCTCACAGGGTCTGCTGCCATTGGTTGTAGGTCCGTGGTCAAATCCACACTGTTTGTCTTATCTTTATCACGGGGGATATATTTAGTGCAAGGCTTAGCCGTGGCGTAAGGGAGGCGCGGGTTGGTGGCATCAAAGCGTGGTGGCAGTGCCCCTGCTCAGGACTGGCATGCTGCTTGGGTGCAGATGGGGTCCGGGGGGAGGGCGAGGGGGGCCATTTGGCCCTGTAGGAATCTGCCCTTTGGTTTATTAAAAGCCGTTGAAACAAAGGGGCACTAAATGACTGGCACTGAACAGTGACGTAATCTGTGAGCATAAGCAACTGTGGACCGTGCTCAAGGGTTACTTTACTCTCAGAAGAATTCAGATTTTAGCCACAGGAATCAAACAAAGTGTAATTTTAGCATGGAAAGCATTAAAAAAAAAAAACAGTGAACAGTCTGCAGCTTCAGGCATGGTTATTCCAACAAATGTACTTCAAACAGTTACAACCCAGAAGAAAAGAACTTGGTCTAGGATAATTAGACCCACCTATGGTAGGTCTGGAAGCTTTGTCCAGGGAAATCTGCTCCGGACCGAAAGAAATGATTCCTAAACAGTAATGCTGTGGAAACCGTAGCTAATAATGTGGATTCCACTGTTTCTCCCCACCTTATCCCACCTCTCACATAGCTTGAGGCACAGTTCAGTCTGAAAATCCCTTTCAAATGACAGTCTGTGCTTTAGCTTATGCGAGGAAGAGAGCAGCGATGAGAGCCAGAGACGAGACGACATGCTCCGGTATCAGGAGATTACCTGAGGTCTCTGGATTTCTTTCAAAGTATGTGTCTGAGTGGGTGGAGAAAAAACACCGCATCTCACGTGATAATGTGCAGACTTGGCTGAGGTCAGAAACCCTTTTTTTTGGTAATTCCCCATATAAAATGGACCCTGTGGTTTTTAATGGTCAGATTGAGGGCGAGGAGTTATGTCGTTCGGCTCCCAATCTGTGGCTGCGTGTGAATGTCAGGAATTTCACAGTCCTAATGGTGCAGAGGCTGAGGCCCCTCACCAGACCCGCAGCACCTTGATCAAAAAAGAGCCGTGCTGTGTTTTCACAGGGCCGAGCCTGGGGACAGGGCAGGCCGGGTGTCCACGCGCTGGCACTGTGCCTGGCCGGGACCTTCTGGGTTGATGGTCTGAGCCTGGTCTGGAACGCCACACAACACTTCTGGAGTGTCTCATGAAGTTCTGGCCCCTGCCTTGTTTTTCAATGTTTATTGCTTTTTCTTCCTGCAGAACAGTTAGCAATGATAGCTGGCACATGTTTTGTAATGAGGCACTTGACCAGGTGCATGTAAAAAAAAAAAAAAAAAAAAAAAAAAAAAAAAACCAATGAAACCAAAGGAACCTTTTCTTAAAAATACAACTCCACTTACTCATTTTTTACAGCCAAATGCACTGCAAACAAGGCCATTAGTGTGATAAAGTGTGAAAAATATTTGGGTTGTGCTCTCTCTTTAGTTCCACCAGCGCCTCTGGTACGCCGGTAATATCTGCGATGAAATGAATGTATTCATGCGCAGCGCTTTTGGCCCTGGCTGCGGCTCTAATGCGAGGACTAATTAAAGGAAACATTTGAGTGCATTAGGACAAAAGTAATGTTGCCAAACTGAAACCAAACAACATGTCCAGCAAATGTCCAGGGGCAGACCCCTCTCTGGTCGGTTAGCAATTCACAGGAGAGAAAAACAAAAACGTCAGCAAAAGCCAGAGTGGGGAAATAGCTGTGCTGGGAGATAGAAAGGGTGGAGGTGGACAGGGACCGTGTGTGTTGTTGTGTCAGAGGGGATCGGAAGTTCCAGCTGCTGTTTGTGGACACACTGGGCTCTATAAATCTGTGAATCTCAGCAGGTGTGGAGGTCCCAGCGGTGCCCTACCTAAATGCCTCCCTGCCCCAGGGGCTCCCTGCAGGGGTGAGGTGATGGGGGGGGCATTTATCACCCCTCAACAGCTCTCCACCACTAGAAGCCCCACAGACTTAGCTGATCAGGCTGCTGTGCGTGGCTGAGCTATGAGGTCATTCTCCTGCTTTTACAAACTCTATTGGACTCTGTAGTCACCTTGTAAACAGGGATGTCTCTCACTGCATGGTTCAGCCTGGCTGTTACGGCCGCGGCTCGGGCCGTAAGGCAGCCCTTTTCTCGCACTTCTGAATGTCAACAGTCATGTCTGGGCGAGATGAGGACGAAGATGATCACTGTCATCATGCCCGGCACGTCGGATATGTTGATGTTAAACCAGTGAGGAAAAAAAAAAAAAAGAAAGTGTGGTGCATCTGGTGCATCCCGGTTCAGGAAAGACGACGACGTCCGCTTGTGTAAACGCCGCGAGCTCTTAGCGGGCCGTTAAACATTTCAGAGAGTATTTATTTTAACAGGCAAATTGATACTTAAATTTCTCGCACAAAAGGAATGTTGAAGTTAAATGATTCCCTCCAGAAAGAAAAACACAAGTGTACTTTGTTAAATTAACTTGATGTGTTTGTGAATTCAGGACAAATTAGGGTCCCTGCGAAACATTTCGGGTCTGAAAGTGAAGGGGAAGGTTTTGGACATAATGCAGTGTGTTGTTTTTTTATCTTTTTTTTTTTTTTTTATGAATGATAATTTCCTCTCCACGAAAGGTCCTGATCCCGGCTCTAGGTTTCTGTTCCCTTCGGGGTCTGGAGAAAGAACCTCGGCTAGCCTTTCTTCCCAGCACTGCACAAAGCTTATTAGTGGTTGTGGCTTGGTGAATTGAACTCCCGCACACACACACAAAAAAAAAACACGCTCTCTTCAGATGCATGCCGTTGTCAAGGGGACAATAAAATGCATGGACCCCGAAAAAACGCACAGCATGTATAGATATAAATGTCGGCTCCGGGTTGGCAGTTGACTTGCTGTCATGAGAGAACTTGTTCAGAGACCTATTTCCTCTAATGAAAAATTCATTCCTGGGGAAATGATTCGCTCCAGGCTGTTTATTAATGGATTAGGTTTCTCCTTTGTGTAATAAAAACATCTCTTTTTTTTTTTTTTTGGTCTACATTAGGATTGTTAGAACAACAGCAGGTCGGCTGCCAGCATGCCTCACGCAACACAGCCCACTTGTTCCTGGCTGGGGACGCGGGAGCAGTCACCTTAAGCAAATGGCAGCGGGCTCTTTGTTTCAGGCCATCTATCGTCGCACACACTCCTGCACCTTGCTTCACCTGCCCGCTGGCTTCTGCAAAAACTCGAGCAGCCCTAGGGCTCTGAACCGCTAACGAGGCCTAATAGACAAAACATTACCTGATATGCTGTTTTCAGCTGGATGCTTCTGGAAGAGCTTTCCTGCAGCTCGCGCCACTGTGCACTAACCTTTCTCTTTTTTTTCCCCCTTAACCACAGAAAAAAAACCACACAGGAAGGGACGACAGGAGATGGCGGCACCTGAACAGAGCCACTACATGCTCCAGTATACCAGTGTGGGACCTGAACCAGGGCAGAGAGCTGTGCACTTTCCTCTGTAGGAGGACAGGCACCGTTTCTTTCCGTTTTTTTCACCGGGAAGTTCACATTTGCATTCGAGCCAAAGGGGCCAGTATGAGGAACGCAGGCCCGCTAAGCCAGCCAGGGATCGTGCTGCTGCTGGTCACATGTCCACTGCTGAACGTCCTGCGTGGAGTAACCTGTAAGGCTGAGAGTGGACACCTTGGAGACACGGATCCAGACAGATGTATGAGGCACCATTTCGTTGAGACCATCACGCATCCCATCTACAAGTGCAACTCCAAGGTACCAGCTTCTGGCTGAACGAGGCCTAATCCTTTGCCTGCTTCTGTGTTCTGTAGATGTAGGTACATCCAGGGAACCCTTTAGAAGTGACCACAGTCAGGTGGGAAAAGGATGACGAGGGAGAACATTTCAGTAAGCCTCCATCGAGACAGATCCATTACATGCCAGTGTAGAGGTGACCCTGCAGTCTTTCGTGCTGGTACATTTAGCCTATTAGCGTCCAACTGAGAAGCGCATGCTGATCAAGAGCAGGTTAACCTACAGCTCCCAAGCTGCTTATTGAGTTCCAGTAATGGTCTCGCAGGTTGGACCCTGCTGTAAAGCAATACGCTCACTACACCCACACTGTTCCTGCTAACAAGATGTTTAAGGAAACGCAGCAAGTCTCTAGATACCTGGAAGGGTTTTATATTCAAATATCTACCCCAAGGATCTCCCCCTAATTAGAAGCTGTTACAAGGAATTGAGTCCATTTAATTTATTAAATCAGATAGTACAGTCAACGTGCCCCCGTGCTCTTTTCCCGTGAACTCTACCTTGGTTACTTTGACACCTTTGGCAGGGAACGCTGCATGCAGGCAGATTGTGAGGCCCAGATCGTAGCCAGAAATAAGCCCCCACAGGGTGCATAAAATGTCTGGATGATGGCACAGGTCCAGAGCACTGCATAGAGCTGCGGCTGAATCATTTCTTTTGTCATCCAAACAACAGTGTGCAGCAGCCTGGCTCCACCAGACTTACTGAGCCAGACAAGTAGACTCTGGTTCACCTGTGGTCTCAGGAACTACAGGGACAGTCCGTGCTTCTGCTCGTCCCAGACCTCAACTCTCGCAAGCCCAGCTGAGACATCTCAGCAGGTCGGGGAGATTCAGGAGATTCACGAAGGAAGACCTTTTCCAGAGTCCTATAAACTGACAGGGGGACCTTTAATATCGCTTAATTGTTCCATTCCATTCCTTAAGGATAACCAGTGCTGCACTGCAGCTGAATCTGTTTCAATTACAAGACAAACAGAGCTAACCTAATATAGCATGTGATGCATCGAAGACAGGTAGACATCCGGAGTTATAAACGACTCACTCGCCAGCACAGGCATCCAAACAGGGCAGTGAGTCCCCGGAGACTATTTGAGAGCCACACTGAAACTAATTGAGACAGTTACAGCTCTAAACAGCTTAGCTTACCCCACATTTGGCTAGGGCAAGGACTCAGAGGGGCTGTTGTAAATCCTAGGTGAATGGAAGGTTTATGGCCATAACAGTTCATATCAAGTGCTGGAGCCCACAGCCCAAGGTGTTTTACAGTCCCTCAAAGGTTTATGATTTGACAGCCAGGGTCACAAGCTTATGTCCTTTGCTCTTAAAAATAAAAGTGCCGAAAAGGGCTTTTTGGAACAGTGCCATAGAAGCACCACTTTTTTTTTCCCCCTAAAAGAACTACTCAATAGATGTTTTTTAAAGAACCATTTTTGCAAATCCAATGAATGGGGGGCGAACTCCTTCAACTGCAAACAACATGTGCATAGTATAAAGATTTTTTTTTCCCCCTGAAATGCCATGTTCAAGCCAAGAACCATTTAAGAACCTTTATTTTTAATAGTGCACCACGGATCAAGCTTGACTTAGTCACAGCTTTAAAGCAGCCTATTACAGACTGCATCAGCTATGGGGATGACTGTGGCTTCCACTGTAAATTTCAGCAGAGCTGCATAGGATCCACCTGCGCAATCAGTCTTGCTATAAATATACAGCAGGGAAAGTGGGTGCAGGAGAACCTACATCTGCTGCCCAGCTGTTGTCACCTGGCCCTGATCTCGTCCATCTCCATCATCCACTGACCACACGCCACAAAACCAGCTCCCGCAGCCCCCATATCTGCCGGCTGCATTCAGTAGTGCACTAACAGACTACATCTATTCAGATGCTGTATGCAGCGGTTCCTTGGGAAACATGCACACACTATTCAAGTGCATTTATATTGGCACGGTTAGTTGCTTGCAATATTTTGAGAATTTTTAATAAATTAATATCCTTCAAAAAGCTCATTGCTCACCTCAGGCAGAAAAATCACACTAATTTCACTGCATTTGCCTTTCAGTATTATTTGCCTTTCACTAATTTGCCTTTCGCTAATAGTTAACTAATGTGGGAAAACTTAGATTTTATCAGATGTAAAACTTGATAGCAACACATCAAAACCATATGAAGTAAAGCATACTGTGTTAAAAACCAGCTACTATACTACATGGTTTACTACATCACATACTAATATTCAGCATTCAAAATTCAGTATTCATTGTAAAATGACACTATGTGAATGACGTGAATTCCATAAATGACACTGTATTTTTATGGAACATCAAAAACATGTGAAAAATAAACCTCTAAAAAGCAAAGAGTGCACATTTAATTACTCCCTAACTAGGTGTGGGCCTGTTATTTCTGTAGTTTACTTCGGCTCAGAAAAAGGGCTTAAGTGCCTTTTTTCATCGTTACATGTGAGCATTCAGGGTTGAGGAGTGAAGTGATGCATAATAACATCATCACACTTGTAACAGCTGTTCTCTGTAGTATGCCCTGGGGCCTATCTTATCAAAGACTCTGGAGGACAGATTCAGGATCTGTGCTTGTCACTGGCATCACAACAAAATGGAGTTACATGGACAAATGGAACCCGATCCCAGACCAGCACTTACACTCTGAGGTACTTAATAAATGTTGGCTCAAGCCTGACTTCTCACAAGGCTCTGCTGGAGGCTCTTGGCTTCAAACTGACCATTGTCCCTGACGGTGGGGGTGACACTCGGCGGACACTAGACAGCTGACAGACACCATGACACAGGAGTCCGTTTACGGAGCGTGGCAGGAATGTGCGGCTGGTGGCCCGGCGCTAGTCACCGCCAGACTGGTGGACTGAGTCATGCTAGCTTCCATCAATCCGTGTGTGTCATCCGGTCAAGCTGACTAGTCCGTTCTGATACGTCGCCACATCACTCATTAACCTTTGATTACGAGAGAATTCTCTTGAAGGACAGCGGCTTTCGGAGGGCTGCTGTGGGAGGTTTGATCGTTATCGAACACAGCGCTCAAGGCCTAATAACGCCGCCCCGGTGTTGTGACCCCCTATAAATGAACCGAGATGAATGTAACCTTCCGCAATTCTACTATTTTTACAACAAAAGCCACAAATCAGTGTCACACAGCTACGTTGCTCAGATGACACCTGAGGTGAGTCTGGGGCCGTGAGTGAGTGTGTGCGAGGGCCGGTAGGTGGGATCGCTCCAACACACGAGCCAGGGAGAGATCAGCCACACTCCCGTCTCGGCACAGGTGCAAGGTCGCGCAGAGACTACAGAACCGTGCTTTGTTCACAACTGTGTACCCTCTGTAGTAGCTTATCTCACCCTGTCCTGAGGGAAGGTTCAAATGAGGCTCGGCACTCAGCTCACGCCGCCCTGTTCCAGGCCGCTGGGTACAGTTTAAGTAGACTCAATAAGCCTGTCTCGTGCTGTCATGTTGTTTCAGCGGTCCAAACAGGGGATTCCTCCCACACTTCATCACAGTGTGGACGTACAAGCTTAAACCAACACCTCCGTCCGAAGGAAACAGTATTTAAAGTGCTCGTTTCGTGGGAAACATTTTCCTGAAAGAGTTTTAAAAGCTTTGTTTTTGTTAAATAAAAGAGTTTTCAGGGATGCTAAATGTGAAGGCGCTAGAGGGATTAAAACGGCAAGAGAATCATTCAAAAATCAAAACCGAATTGAAAAATAAGCCGAGTGTGCATGTTGTAGTAGAATGGCGTATTTGTTTTTATTTCTTGTTTTATTTATGTATTCCGCAGCAGACACGCATTGTTTTCATCACAGCGCATTGCTTTCCTCACTGTCGGCTTTGGTGCATGTCCCGAAAACACAAGCAGCTTGGGACGCCCAGAGTGAAAAGTGTTTGCAGATTTATGGCTGTTTCTGTGCCCACACTTGGCCTAATATTATGTTTTAAATGTAAAAATTGACCTAACGTAAACATGTGTCATTTTTTCAATTTTTTATTTGCCGCGTCCGACAGTGGACTTCCACCCAACTCAGACCCTGCCTCGCCCCGGGATAGGCTCTGAGTACACACGTCCCTCTTCAGGATTAAGCGGTTACAGAAAATGAATGAGTGAATTATTATTTGCCACTCACTTGTATACAGTTTGTTCAGAGAGAGAACAGAATGAGCAGTGAATCAACAGGTTGATGTGTCAGGTACGCAAATATAATGTCATCACTATTCACGCTATATCACGTTCGGAAGCGTTATTCAAAAATGAATAGAAAATAGGCAGATAATTGTCCACAGTGTACTTCACATACAAGCTGCTTAAAGTTCCAGCCTCCCCAACTTAAAACACCTTCCTGCTTCCCTCAGAAATATTGTCAAAGCATCAAAAGTGTCATTCACTCCCCAGTCCACATTGTCCATAATTTTAAAACGGCAATATCAGCATTCATTGTGCTTGTGATGTCACAACTCTGAAACTATTTGCATATTAAAGCCACATATCTTCTTGAGTTGTTCTAAGTAATTTTGCATAGCAGCGGCCCTTTTATATTACGTGAACATTTTAGCATAAGTGACCCAATACAAAATTTCCAAACTTGCTTGGAATATAATCTTGTGACACTAACATGCATAAAAATTTAAGAATGTTTTGCGTTCTACTGAAAAGTTACCGGTTTAGAGACACATGGCTTTGTTGCGACACTGTAAATACGCCCCTTTAGCCAACTCCAGTTTAGCTGCCGATTGAAGCTATAAAGACTGTTGTTCCTGCAGACAGTAATACATCACTGCAGCCTTCCAAGGGTCTGATTAGTTTTTTCACACCCCTGAGGATTTCAGTTTGTCACAGATTACAGAGTCGTCCATTTTATTCCAGACTGCTTTTCGAATGAGATACAATACTGCACAGCCAATCAGATCCATGGTCACTAATTACAAGCACTTGTACTAACAAGCAGTTTAAAAAGAAAATCCGAAGCAATAATTAAGAGGCTGGAAAATGGTGGCGTAATTGTCAATTATGTTTTTGTTAACTATAACTACACACACTACACACACGCGTATAACTAAAATAAACTTCCACCCTAGACTTCAAGCATAAACTATAATACAGGAAACAATGTAGAATAAGGCCTCTTTAAACTGAACATCTGTAAAGTGTTAATTTGTTTGGGTTTCCTGAGTGTGGAAGCAGGGTGCCCTCGCTCCTGGTATGTGGCTGTGTAAAAATGTGTACGAGGGCTTTTATTACATGTAAATGAAATTCAGCTCTCTCCTCTGCTCCACAGATGGTCCTCCTAGCTCGCTGCGAGGGTCACTGCAGCCACACATCCCGCTCGGACCCCCTCATCTCCTTTAGCTCAGTCCTCAAGCAGCCGTTTAAAAGCACCTGCTTTTGCTGCCGCCCGCATACCTCCAAGCTGAAAGCAGTGCGCCTACGCTGCTCCGGAGGGACCCGGATAACTGCTACCTACCGCTACATCCTCGCGTGCAGCTGCGAGGAATGCAACTGAATGGGCTCGTAGAGAAGGAACAACTGGCCAACAGACTTTGAACTGTTCCATTTTTTTTTTTTACATGTATTTTATTGCTGTCCATATTAGAGAAACTATTTCACGTGTCATTAGCAGCGCCGGAGTGGATGGGGATCATGCCAGCACCATAAAATGTCAGCGGCCCAAAGAAAAGAGGGCTCACTCATGTGTTGCACCTGGGCCTCGTCTCTGCCAGCTGATTAGTTTCGAATGCATTCCATCGCTTTGATCACCGAAATGTGGAAAATTATGGATGCTGGCGAACGACACCGCAATCATGAGAGCACCTCCACGGTACTGTGTCCGCTCCAGGCTGGAGAAGTTCCAAACAAAGCGTGAAAGCTCTTGGGAATGGCTCACAGGTCGAGGAGACGCTGGGGCGACGTCTGCTGCAGCTGTTGGACGCTGCACCACAGGCGGTCAGACTGTAAGGCCATGTCTCGACTGGCCGGTGAAACGTTCGGGCTTCTAAAGTGTGCAAGCTTTGTTTTTGCCTAGATCTCTACTCTTCTAGTACTGTCAAAAAGTCATGGTTCTCGTTGTAATTACTGCAGAGATCAGCAGGACAGGTTCACTGTGAGTGAAACCAGACCTCACCAAAGTAACAGTCTTCAAAATAGGCTTCAGTCACTCATCAAACCAGCAGTTGACCCGGGCAGAACGTAAATGTATGCGTCACAGTCGTATGGGCATCCCTAGACAAACTGCATCATCACCATGGAATTATTTCTCTACACTTAAGACACAATAACCATTTATTTGCTGAATTTAATATATTGAAAAATAATCCAAATAAAATATGGCAGGCGCAAATGTTTGGACACCCCTTTACTACTCTACTAGTGCTATTTTTGTTAGAACTCTGAGCTTATTTTACTTATTATTTCTTTATCTCTGGTGTAGACCATTCCAGAGGGTTATAAATAACAAAGCCCTTCAAGCTAAGGATCTAAGACTGACGATAACTGGCAAGAGAAAACTTTCAAAGACACCAAATCTCTTCCTGCTTGTAATTTTCGATGAAAAAATGGTTAAAGGGAAGGACTGTCACCTCATGGCAAGAAGGTCCTGGGCTCGATTCCCTGATCAGGGCAGGCAGGGTCCTTTCTAAGTGGAGTTTGCATGTTCTCGTGCGTGGCTTTCCTCCAGGACCTCTGGTTTCCTCCCATAGTCCAAAGACATGCGTGTCAGGCAAACTAGAGATGCTAAATTGCCCCTAGGTGTGAATGTGTGTATGTGCGTGAGCGTGTTTGGCCGTGTGTCTGCCCTGTAATGGACTGGCAACCTGTCCAGGGATTTTCTGTGCCTTTCCCACTTTGAGCTCTGGGATGAACTCCAGCACTCTGTGTGACCCTGGTTATAATAAGCGGCTCAGATTAAGGAGAACTGTTAGAATCAAGAAAAGATCTGGAGGACTGATATAGTAATAGTGAGGCACAGGGCCACTGTGCGGTGTTGTTGCACAAACATCAACATGGAAGGGTCATCAGAAGGTAACAAAAGTCTCCATCTGAAGCACAGCACTTAGATAAACGAGTGTGATTTTGAAATCAAGTGCTGAAACAAACAAAACTAAAAACCCACCTTTCCAACGGAGCAGGGGCAGGGTGGAGCTATTATGCTTTGGGGTTGTGTGGCAGCCGGCGGTGCAGCAAATGTTATGAGAATAGAGGAAAGAAAGGATTCAACTGAGTATCAGTAAATTCTGGAGGCTAACGTCTTACAGTCAGAGAAGAAGCTGGAGAAGAAAAGAGGTTGGATATAACAACAAGAAACTGATCCAAAATATACAATCCAAAATCCAACTCGTTTAAAAAAACTGAAAACTTTTAAGTCTTTAAAATGGGCTCTATTGTCCTCAGACCTGAAACAGTATCTGTGATTCGAACGTAACCAACATAATCGAAATTCAGGAATAAACACTCGTAGCAAGCCACAATAAATGGTTGAAGGCTGCGATTTCAGCCACGCATTGCCTGAAAAGGTGCCTAAACAGATGCACAAGCGACATTTTCTGTTGCGTTTTAGAAGGTTGAATAATAATTGTGCGCTACGTTTTGCAGGCCATTTTTTAAGTTCCATGCAGAGGTGGGCGTTGACGTCTTTTCATTTATAAAATAAAAATAAAAGTGCGGTTTGACTAGTGGTGCCCAAACGTTTGCGTGCAACCGCAGGTGTGGCTTTTTCGGGTCTGGTCAAATCCGGTCAAATGTGTTCAGCAGAAAGTATGACACCGAGCAGCAGCGAGCTATCAAATGATCATCAAAAGTCCTTCACATGCAGTGATGACAGATAGGTTTGGCCACAGTGATGCCCATGGGAAACGATATGCCTGGTGTCAAAACCACAAAAGAGCACTGCGCTGCTTTAAGATAGCGTCGCTTCCATCAGTTCACAATAAGAGATAACATCCTTCTAGGAAATCCTCATTGTCCTCCTGTGCTGAAACTGTATCCCTGGCGAAACTGTGCAGTTCGCTTTGCTGGACACGTCTGTAATCAAGAATAAGACCGACAGTTCTGTCGGCCTCAACATGTGAATCTAATAAACGGTTTCCTTTTTGTTTCTACCGGCTGCCTGTCTACCTTCTGCTTGCTGTCTTGTTGCTCCAGCCCTTCGATACAAAGTGACTTTCAGTTGGGCTATAATTAACCTAATGGCTAATTTGACTGCATGAAGGACGGGCCAGGTCACGCCTGTCAGTCCACTTGTGTGGTTTTACGGCCTTTCTCCCGTGATATATCTGTCAGTGCCGCTTCACTCTGTTCACAGTGCTGAACAGCGCAGCAGCTTTCTTCACGTCTTTCTGCGTCTTCATTCACGTCAAACAAAGTGATCATTCGAGGCCTATTGCCTGAAACGCCTTACAGAATTTGGTCACAATATAGAACACTCGGAGGTTATTGTTAATTGAAGCCCAGTGTTGGGGACCGTGCCTACACAGCTGATTCCCATTACCCTGTTCCAAAACTGCCGTTGCCAAATGCAAGGTGAGTCCAGCCAAGTCTGGAATACATGATGTAAATTACAAAGATACAGCACACATACAAATCAGTGGGTGTGTTCTGTGCCAAGAAATAGACCAGGAAAAAAATAAATAAATAAAAGCTGTTGTGGCCGTTCAAGCCAGCACTGACTGCAATATCCTTTCGATTCTCCATAAGATACGCTGAGCTCTTAACGTATACAGAAAGAGAGTGAAACGGCTTGTGTCTCCTCACTTTATTAAAGAGAAGCTAATATCAGCTGCCATTTTTTCATCACTGAGAGTGAAGGGCTGTCTTTGAATGTTTATTTTTAACGTTCATTTCGCTTGTGGCTGCTCTCGTAAAGGTGCTTTTTTTGTACCACACCATAAAAGTGTACCATTTTATAAATAATGAAGGAATGCAATACCAGGTTTAATGATAATGATAATATTTTGACAGCAGTATATTATGCAAATATTATATATATATATATGTGTATAATGGATATGTGTGTGTGTGTGTCAGCAGCCATGGATGGGTGGACCATTCTATCCATCCGAACCCTTCTATCCATTTTACACTTTACACACACACACACACACACACACACACACACACACATCCATTATATATCACTAGACTGGCTTTATAATACATATGTGTAAATGCATAAATGTGTGTGTGAGAGTGTGTGTGTCTGTCTAAACATAAGAAAGCAATAAATAGTGTTAGAGTAGAATTAGTGTTCAGCTCTATTGGAAATAAATCTTGATCAATAAAATAAATATGAACCAAATACAAACATGGAAGCAAGGCTATCACAGATGCAATCTCCTTAAAAAAATAGTCTCTTAGCCCCCAAACGGCTGATTTTCTTGTAACCAGAAAGAGCCCCAGTCATTCTCCAGGTATGCTGCAGATAAATCAATCCCATTCTGATGCTGATTCTAACCCTGCTCACGTGGGAATGGTGTAGCAGCAGCTCCATCTACTGGATTTAAAAGACTATGGCCAAATGAACCTCCCAGCACCTGACCCTGAGTCTGGGCTCCATATCAGCTGTTTTCATTTCAGGTTTCTGCAGCACATTGTGCTCTTTTGGTTTAGCAGGGGTGAGCCTGGCGAGGTGGAAACAGACACCTTGAAGGTATGTGGACGTGGCCCAGAAGAGGAGGGGCCTCAGGGGGCTTTCTGGATATTGCTATTCTTATCTCTGTATCTGGGTGAGGGCCTTTTCCCTCTCCACGCCATCCCCCAGGCCTGGAGAGGGCAGGGGAAAGGTGCTACCCTGGAGAATCTGTAGCTTACCCAGCTAAATGAGATCAGCGTTGGATTTGGATTATCTGCAATATGTCCATTATACTCTCTGGAGTGCACACATTTTCAGACACACAGCGCCATCTGCACAGGACACGTTTAACACCAGAACGTGTGCACATCCACGTAGACCCTTCAGGGAGCTCTAACTGCCCCCCCCCCCTCCTCCCCCCCTCCCCTCTGTAACTGGTACATTTGTGCTTTTAGCCAGTAATGGCTTATCACTGTAATACAACTCTAAATAAATCACTGCCTCGCATTAGCTTAAAACAATATTTTGTGATGAATTTGATGATGTTCATCACTAATTCAGCTCACCTGTTGTGTCCAAGTGTTTGAACAGGGGTGGTCCGGCTGGAAGAAGGTGAATGTTGTCTTCCCAGAGAGCCTGCCGGCGCCCCTGCAGGCCCCCAGCGTCAGGACAGTGGAGACAGAGTGTCCAGAAGAGGGCGCACTGCACCCTCATTTCCACACAGCCTCACCTCCGCGCTGTGACATAAGACATACTTAACGTTAGTTTTAACCTTCAGGACAGTGTGTGAAGGTGTTAACGTGTACTATGACATAATATGTCATATCATATATCATACTTAATAGGCCCGTGACTAGGCAAAGAAAATTACTATGCTTATGTGAAGGTAAGTGAACTCACAGGGAAAAGGGTCTCTTAACAAGGCAAAGGTAAATTTAAGGGAATGTTTCTGCAGTTCTGCA
>JBBIGA010000002.1:6573464-6585509 GCA_037576975.1 Alestes dentex
ACACACACACACAAACACACACACACCACAAGGTTAAATCTATACAGTATTCCACCAGTACAGCCACTCACTGAAGGCCCTTTTGTATAAGGTTGGGGTAATTGTGGACGGCTGCCAGCACTGTTTATAGAAAAGCACTTCATGATGATGTAATGACACGAATGAAGCTTCATGGTGTGTGTTGGAGGGTTTCAGCTGCCAGTAGCGGGCCTCAGACAAATCAGACAGACTGAAACCATGCTGTCCTCAGAAGGCTCACAACAAATGGCTTAAAATGGACAAATTAGCAGAGAACTGAGGCTTTAATGGAATGACAAGTGGTGTTGCCAATTGCTGGTTAGGGTTTATGTTGTGTTCTATAAAGCATTTTGCTTTCCTTGCCCTGAAACACTGGACTCATCAGGCAGATAGCAATCTCTGAATGATCAGAATCAGGTCTACTGTGAAGTTGAAGCCCTAACATCATGTAGATTTTGTTAACAGTATACACAAGTGGAAAATACATAAAAATGTCTGTATACAGACTCAGGTAGGATAACTGTCCTGGTACTTTTAGACACAGCTGATCATAAAAATCTGTAGGACAGATTAAAAAATTGAGTTGGGCTCACAGGAATGTTCCTCAAACGGTTCAGGACATACCTAGAAGGCAGGGGTTATTTTGTCTCTATAGACACTTATAAATCAGAGAATAATACTATGCCATATGGCGTCCCACAAGGATTTATTATTGGGCTCCTTCTGTTTCATCCATACATGCTTCCTTTCAACCAGTGTTTTCAAGAGTATAAGGTGGCTTATCAAGAGTACAAGGTGGCTTATCAAGAGTACAAGGTGGCTTATCAAGAGTACAAGGTGGCTAGAAAAAGTAAATGGCAGATGCAGCAACATTTCCTTCCACTAAATAAAGAAAAGGCAGATACAGTTCTGTCTGTTAACAAAGAAGAAAGAACGCAACTCGGCATATATCTAGAATCTAGGTCAATAAAAGCTACACCCTATTCCAAAAATCTTGGTGCAGTCATGGATGGGGATCTTAGTTTCAGTGATAGCATTAAAGCTGTAAATAAATCAGCATTCTGGCAGAACATGGCTAAGGGTAGATGTTTCATGTCAAAGAAAGATTTGGAGAAACTCATCCATGCCTTTATATCCTGCAGGGTTTATTGTAGTGCTCTTCTCATTTGCCTCCCCAAAACACCATTAGACAGCTACAGCTTATTCAAAATGCTGCCGCTAAAAAACTGTTGAGTTTCTCCAGTTCTCAGGTCTCTACATTGGTGTCCAGTAAAATACAGAACTGAGTTCAAAGTGTTGCTGATTGTTTATAAGTCACTTAATGGTTGGAGTCCTGAATATATCTGAAATGTTTGGGGAGTATCAGCCTGGAAAGTCTCTTAAATCAGCTGGAGCTGGTCAGCTAGTAGTCAAAACAAGGTGAAATGGCATTTGGCCACAGTGCTGCTGGAACCAGCTCCCCATGGAGATCAGGTCTACCCCGACTGTTGCCAGTATTAAAAAGAAACTTAACAGACCTGTTTTGTAATGCTTTCACGAAATTTTTGTATTTATTTACCTTTTTAAAAAAAAAAATCCTACTTTATTTCTATGTTAATTTTACATGCATTGCTTGCTTTTTTAATGCTTGTTTTGAATGACCTTTGCTATATAAATAAACTTGCCTTGCCTGGCCTAGTGATCCGCTGAAATGAAAATATTTGGCTAGACTAAAACCAAAATCCGGGGTAGAAAACTGAAAAGCTGACGAAGAATGAGAGCTTACACAAAATACATTTCTAAAATGGAAAATAAAATGTCCTTGACAGCAGAGAGTGCTTTTTGTCTCTTTTTTTTATTTCCCCTGCGGCTATAAATGATGACAGCAGGCATTTTCGTTTCTTCTTCTGCTACTTTAATGTATTCTGCGTATTGAGCATGTTGTCGATGCTGAAGTTATGTCATGTAATGGAGAAGTCACTGTGTGTTGTATTGCCTCACCTTTGCATGAATTACAGTTGCTTGCGTAATATTCCTGATACAGCTTCAAAATGACATTTTCATGTCGATCTGGTGGAAAATTTCACCCTTTTCTCACACTGAAACATTCTAGTGGCCCAAATTAAAATACAGACCAATATATATGTGCATCACTAATATATTAGTCTTTATTTAGTAGTGCCCCTGCTGTCTAAAGCAGGCAAACCCTTTCCCAGATGAAACACAGACACTCTTATTTAGAGTATATCTTTTACATTTGCTGCGGGTGATGTTTGAGCTGACTGAAGACACTAGCAGTCTTTTTTTGAAAATGCCGCTTGCAGCGTGGATAATGGAAAAGTGACTTTCAGCACTTTTGTGACCCATATAATAAAACTATAGTGTGTTGAAAGGTTTATGGCTGCAGTGTGGCGGTCACTCAGTCATGTGCGGGCGTGGAGCCGCCATTAGCCTGTGAAAGGCCGCACAATGAGCAGAGCATTTTGTGATTAGGGTGAGCATCCGAGCAAACGGCCAGAGCTAATCAGCTTTCTTAGATCTGTAATCCTAAAGGCCAGACCCAGTTTCTCCTGTCCGTCTCCTGCCCAAAGTGTCAAATCAAGCAACTTCAGCACATCAGTGATTATTGGAGATGGAGATTAAAGGTGGTGAAAGCAAGGTCTTGATTTGAGTGTCTGCAAGGCTGAAGCTGTTGAAGCTTGAGGAGATGTGCGTGCGTGCATGCATATGTGCGTGAGTGTGCGTGAGTGTGCACAGGGGCTTGCCTTGGTGTGGCTAAGAGAACAGAAGACACCGCGTCTCTCGTCTCTCATCTGTTTGTGCATTCACCTCACTTCCGTCACCATGGGAACAGACCTGTTGCTGGATGGGGAGCAACACGGCATCCTCTAATGCAATGCCTTGTCTCTTAAGCACACACACGCCTCACACGCCTTCCACTGACTTGAATAAAGCCTCTGGGTTGTTGTTTTCCACCTCGGCTTACCAAGATATGGATGAAGTAAATGACGTTGCCTGTTGTGACTTTTGCTGCAGATTGATGTCTAATAGCAATTGCATGTAGTGCTGGGCTAAATGTCATGCTATTAGTACACTAAGGGTGTTTTCACACAGTCCATTCCAGCCCTTAAAGCGAACTCAGATCGATTAGTCAGCATTTTTTGCCTATATGTGAACACGCCAGACAAACTCAGACCCCTCTGAAATGAACCCAACTGAGACCACCTCAGGAGATGGTCTCAGTCCGGTTCGCTTTCACTTTGCGGTTCGGTTAACTCGCGGGTTATGAACACAAAGCGCTCCGGGTTCGCTTCGACAGTTTTCGCCCTCTAGGCTTGCCATAGGTAGATCATGTGGTACAGCCCCGGGAAATACAAATTAATAAATGATGATAAAAAAAACAAATAAGTAAAAAAATAAATGAAGGGGACCTAGAGATTCTTGTCAAGATCAAATTTTTCTGCCAAGTTGCTCAGCCTCAAAACATTCTTGCTCTCCATCAGTTGAAGAACGATAGTAGCATAGATATTTGTCAAATAAACTCTCACTGTGAACATAAAAAGAACTGAGTTCCCTTTCTGTTGGTCCACTTTTTGGACCACTTCTAGAGGACTGAGTTTGGTTCCTTTAAAGAGGACCAGTGCTGGACTGGCCATTGGGCATACTGGGCAAATGGTAATTTTGGGCCAGCGCGGGATCCCGTCAGCACCAACCGCCAAAAGTGCAAATACAATAAAAAACCTAGCTACATCGTACTTAATGTAATAGTGTGTTATAATGGATATTATACTTGTCCTCCTATGTATGTTATCATGGTATAACACTAATATAGACATGTGCAGAACTGCCCCTTTGGCCATAGTGCCCTTTTTGGCAAGGCTAGTTGACCCCTGTGTGGTTTTGTTTTGTTCCCCCCTTCCTTGTCGCCAAAATATTTCAATACCCCCCATACACCACCTAGGTCAGAATTTTTTGACATAAACCCCTCAAAATTTCAATTGCCAACCCCCAACCCACCTCCCACCTTCATTTGAGCATCTAAAGGTCTCTCCACAGCCCTGTAGCAACAATAAACCAGTACTGATTTATAGATATATTGGGATGAACTTTTATGAAAACATGTTGAAAATGACCCAGTGTTTTGCATGTACATTCTTGTATCGATCAATTCAACAAATAATAACGGTCTAAAACAGTCTGCAAATGATCACTTGTTACCCTTATGGCACGGATCCATGTTGCTCACATTCTAAGGGTTAAACATTCTTCCATATGAAGCATTCACTCTTGAAAGGCACGATGTTCATCTCAAAGAAGACTGCATGGGCTGTCTGCTATATAGCTAACCAGTGTAATGAAAAAAATTATCTTTATTGTCATTGTCACTTTTTCAAGGGCAACGATATTTAAGGCCGTCTCTGAGACATATAGTTAAAGGCAGGAATAAAATGACAGAGTAAAAAACAATAGTAAAAATAGTACACAAATTATATACAAATTGCACTGATCAGAATAAATTCAAAAATACAAAATGCAAATTGCACTGTATGGTTACAGTCTGTTGCATGTTGTGAGAAGACATTGCACATAATGGAGATATTGCACATCGTGCTGGTACTCTTTTAATGTTTACTGCGTAGTTCCAAACGCTCCTTTCAGCTCTCTGTTGCTATGACTGAACTTACGTTAGCTTGTGTTTTACCTTCACTGCTGCAATCTAGCCAGACACCATAACCTGTCATGGTGATAATAAAACAACATTTCTAATTAGTTACTGTCTGTATACATGACTCATAACAGCTTTACTCGAATGAGAGGCTACAATTGTAGCTTCTACAGCAACATAAGCACACAAGAAGCTGAGCTTTAGCTGACTTTGGCTTACATTGTTGCCACCTACTGGTAGATTTTTAAACTGCAATAACTTTAAATAAACACATTTATAGTTTTAAAAAGTACACATTTTTAAGGGTGACCTTAAGAACAAGTATTCAAAGACTGTAACTATGAAGGATATTTTTGGAAAATTTTTATTTCCTTTTTTTCCCCCTGGAATAGAACAATTTGCTTCTGGCTTTTTTTCCCCTTGAACTGGTCTGGAGCCCTTCACATGTGGCCAACACAGCATTTTCCTAGAGCTTATTGTGCTTGTGGTCGCAGAACCGTTTATCTGTCAAAATGTTTGGTTTCAGTTCTGCAGGCATGCCGCTCACTTCTCAAACTAGGGGAGAAAATCAGGGTGGTGAACCTGCAAGTAGAAAGTCCATGGCAAGCTTGCAGATAAAGCTCTGAATGTCAAAGCCAGGGCAGTGTTGAAATCCCAGTTGATGGGTGTAATTTGGACAGTCGCAGCAGAAAGGATAGAGAGTGGGTTTGCTCACTGCGTGCACAACCTTGATTAAGGTCCAGATGATTATAGTATCTCCTTTTATCGGTAACCCCATTTCGAGGTAGCACCAATTGAGTAATTATTAGAGGCATATTAAAGAGGAACGTAGATTAGGGGAAACTTATCTTCTCTGGTGTGCGTGTGTATGTCCTATCTTTCATCTGTAGTCAAATATTAATCAATCAGCCATAACTGCATTCATTTAAGAGCCCCTCAGCAACAGAGCAATTCAGGTATGAAGTAATGTCTGCTCACGGTTACCCCATCGGCCAGCTATGGGGCATGCGATCATCCTGACTAAGCATTTCCACTACTGTGAGAATGAAATGCTGTGTGTGAACAGACGGACTGTGTCATATCGCTGCTGCGTGCCAAAGAGAAATAATGATGATTTTAATGTTCATTTCATTGTCATTATAGTATTTGTTTTATTGTGCTTGCCCTTGTAATTATAATTTTCGAGGACCTGTAATTATTCCGAGACCCCTTAAAGTGTCAGAATAATTTGGCAATTATATGCCAAGATTACATGGCAGCCCGTGTCGTCTTTAAAACCCCGCAATCTAATTATGTCTGATCTCAAATTGTGCAGTGCAGTATAGGCTGAGAAAAGAAGGCCTGCTTTTTTTTTTTTTTTTTTTCTTTGCTTTTTAATTTGAACCCAAGCAATGTAAAATGCAGTGACGTATATTTTAGGCAGACGAAAAAGGTTTCCACTCCAAAAGTGTAATTGAAATTCCAATTAACATGATATGGCGGCAATTATAAAGACGTTACGTCAAACAACGACAATTACTATTACCGTCGTTTCGGGTTTTATGGTGGCATGCTGAGGTGCAAGAAGCTTTCTCATGACGACCGTTTCACTGTTCCTAGGGGAAATCATATCCATTCAAGGGGCCTTTCCCCCCAATGTGGAACCCACTTGCTCTGATGGACTACAACAACCTTTGGAGAACTATGGACAAGATGGGCATGGAGGTAAAATAACTACATTCATTGCAGCAGCAAAAAACTACTGGAGGGCCTGAACAGCATTGCAAGCTGTTGTGGTGCTTCAGCTGGTCTGAGAGTGATAGAATTGATT
This sequence comes from Alestes dentex, assembly GCA_037576975.1. NCBI lineage: Eukaryota > Metazoa > Chordata > Actinopteri > Characiformes > Alestidae > Alestes > Alestes dentex. The sequence continues at coordinate 6,579,938 of JBBIGA010000002.1, forward strand.
GAGAACTTTCATCTTATCCAGATATTAGATTTAAATGGTCATGATTATTGATTTGTCCATCATACTAACTGATGGTTGTGTATTGCAGATCCCTAAAGAAGCTCCATGGAAAGCCCCACATGCTGAAGAATGGGACAAGATGACCATGCAGCAGTTCTTTGACAAAGTTTGCTGGACCAGGTACACAGAAGTACTCCCCAGAGCACTAACAGAAAACTCATTCAGATTTTTTTTTATTTTTTATTTTTATAATGCTGATCAATTATTTACAGTGCAGCCCGTCGTTTTGCCACACTGTTTGTCAACGTGAACGTAACCTCAGAACCTCACGAGGTGTCTGCGCTCTGGTTCCTCTGGTACGTCAAGCAGTGTGGAGGCACCATGAGGATCTTCTCCACCACTAATGGAGGCCAGGTAAACCAGACCAGTTCACAGAAATTAAGCCAGCCTGTTAAACAAGACGTTCTAGGACCAGAGGCCCAGCATCAACGTTCTCAGACAAACTCTGAAAAGCAAAAGAACCATTGCCGTGTTTAGAAACCTGGATTACTGAATGTTGCGTAGTGAACTTTGCATAGAGATTTGTGTTGAGTTGTTTAATGTCTAGCCTTTTCATGTTAAGCTCTAGCTCCACAGCAGTTTGTTTTCTGAGCCTTTGAGTGGTTAGTTTTTTTGGAGAGCAGCTGAATTACAGTGAGCGCAGTCCAACAGCAGCATGCTGACAGCTGAATGACTCCCAGCATGTCGACGCTCGCATTCGCACAGTGATGTGTGACCTTTCCACCATGTCTGCATCCGTGTGTTTACAGTGTAATCAGCATGAGAGAGACAGAGAGACAGAGAGACAGAGGTGTAGTCAGGTAGCCTGACGTCGGGGGAGGTATTGGAAAGGAGTAGCGCCGCAGAAAAGGCAGGTGTGTGCTAGCTCGACGGAAATTGAGCATGGGCCGCCCCGTCCCAGCTTTCATGTTCCAAAGTGCTGTAATCAGTGCCACTGTCCATTCTTTACCCCTAATTTACTTAATCACAGCACTCACCGCGGGTGATTTTTGAGGGGGGTGGTGAAACGATGAATGCTCGGCTGCCATGGATACGGAGGAAGGGGGTGGCCTGGGGTAATTAGGGAACTTTATTATGAGGTTCGGAGTGATTTCCTGCCGTCTGGCCCCATGAAGGAGATGAGCTTGTTTGTGTTGAAGATTGAAGTGATTTGCTGCACGACGGGTCACGTGTGTGTTTGCTCTGTCAGCGGTTGGTGTGTGTGTGTGAGCGCGTGTTGGGAGGAGAAGCCATTGTTTTGCAGCCTACATACAAAGATGTTGTGCTGGCAGGTGAAAATGACATCAACACACAGTTAACAAGAAATGCTGGCCGATTTATAATCGGAGGAGCAGAACTGGTCCTCGGCGTAATGAGTATTTATTACAATAGAATAATTAGCCGAGCTTTTGCAGCCATTCAGGAGATAATTTGGCTTACTGACACATTGTAAAGCCCCAAACAGGAATTGTTGCTTATTTGATGCTCCACAGCAAGCAATGCTACATGACCACACCCACTAAAACATACAGGGTGTCCTTTCATTATTCTCTGTGTGTATTTGTAATGAGCGCTTTTAGATTGCTTGAGAATGCGTAAAATATTTGCTACGCAGTTGGAGAAGTAGTCTCAACTCAAGCATCAAGTCAAAGTGTACGATCTTTTTAGGCGTAGTGCGTGACAATCCTGTCCTGAGTGTCGGTGCACTGAATCATATTGGTCAGATTAAAGCAGTTAAGAACATCACCTTTCACTGACTGTCCTGGTTAATTCTGTGTCCTGTCTGAGCTCGGGGCTCACAGTCAATCAGAAGGAGGTTGTGTCTGTAGTTAAGAGAGTAGAATGAATGCATAGGTCTTTGCAAATGGGGCCACCTGTCGGTGAATAAAAGAACTGCTTACCTTAAAGGAACTGAGAAATTACCTTCTCTTATCTTTTGATTGTGAATTGACTCCAGATGGTAAAAAGTGTGCCAGAGGCAAACAGAGGGAAAGAAAGAAAACAGGCCTGAAATGATAGAGTTCAGTGCATACAGTGGCCTGAAACATGATACTGCCAAAGCCCTCCGCTTGTTTATCTCTTAGTCAGTCTGTCCATCTGTCTGACGGGCTACCCATACTCTTAAAAATGAGGGTGAAGGAGCTTTTTATTTTAATAACATTTGCAAATTATAAATATTCTATGACAAAAGTTTTGTTTTTTCCACTTATCCAAGCCAAGAAGTACTTCCAGTGCACATTAATCAACAGAAAAGAAAACAGTCGCAAGTATTGTAGGTTGTATATTGTTGCATATTATATTGTTTAGTATGTTGTTTAGTATATTGTTCATTGTGTTGTTACATATTGTTGTTGTTTTTATACTTTTGCGCTTGGGAGACACCGTCGACTGGAATCAAATTCCTTTTATTCTGATTTCCTATGACCTGATATTATAAAAAAAAACAAATAAATGAAGCCAGTTTGCATACAGACCAAACGACCACTGTAACAAACAACACACTGAAGCAAAATGAATATATGTGCTTCTGTCCAAAAGAGTCAACAGTGTGATGATGTTTAATTGTGTCAGGAGCGCAAATTTGTGGGAGGCTCCAGTCAGATCAGCGAGTCCATGGCCAGGGAGCTGGGAGACCGAGTGAAGCTGCAGAATGCCGTTTACAGCATTGACCAGACCGGAGACATGGTGGTGGTCAAAACCACCAATGAAGAGACATACGAGGTAAGCAGCCCCTCAGAACCTTGAATGACTTTGAGATTACCTTCTATATGCAGAAAGGACAAGTCATTCACTCACAAAATCCTCCAAGCTTTTAAGCTTTTAGCCTACCCACCCAGAAAGACCCTTGCTAATTTAGTCAGTGAGCAGGGCAATGACGTTTTGTGGTAAAGGTGTGTCTTCTTCGGATGATTTCATCCTTAAATGTAGTATGTTAAAGTGGATTAATTAACCACATTTGTTTCCACCTGATTGGGGCTGTTTTTTTTTTCTTGCAGTATTTAAAGTTATGGAGTTTGTCATTCTTAGCCTGAACTCTTAAGGCCAGAGTACACCAACTGGACAAGCAGGGACAATGAGAGCACAGAGAACACACTTCTACATATTTCAATGCATAATTACAGCTTATTTGTTACAGTAATTACCATATTGCGAGGAAAAGATGAAATGTGAGATGTGGCCTGTGCAAACGTAATGATATTTATGTCAAAAGATGAACTGTTGCTTGGAACAGATTTCACATTTAATTTTTTTTTTTTTCCCCAATATGTTCAAAAATTCAAAAATGTGTAGAAACTGGCACATTTGTTTGTTTCCTGTAGAGGATATGTACTTACCTTCTTTTAGAAATACAACATGGAATTTGATGAGGAGTGTTCTGACCTTTGCATATAACTGTATATACAGTAAATTCCTCATCTTTGAGATTGTATGAAGTATTAGTTTAATTGGAGTGAAAAGAGCTTTTCTTTGGAGCGTTTGTTAGTGTATGTGTAGATGTGTAAGCTGGTGGGATTGTGTTCATTAAGCTGCTCCTCATCTCCCTGTCCTGACCACATCCTCTTTCTCCTGCTAAAGCTCATTAAGCGTTGCTGCTGAGCTCATTAGCCCTGCTGGCCAAGCTGAGGGTAACCACTGGGTCGCTCTCGTCGTCTTCCTCCCGCAGCCTCCAAAAATGTGTACACACCACTGCGCTTTATCTGCTTTTACTTCACCAGCCCATGACACTGCAGACAACTGTTACAGGGCTCTAACAAGGACTGGCCTGTTTTTATTACTAGAACAACACAGAAAAGCAACCTAACAAGACTATAAAGTGTCTATTTCTGTTGGGTGGCTGCACTGTTGAGCTGTTTTTTTTTTTTCTCAAAGAAACAAAGCAAAAACATATCAAGATATTTTCCAGCTTTCAGGGTTTTTGGTTTTTTTTGTGTGTGTGTGTGGCAGGCATGCTTTTAAAGTAAGACTTTGTCATTTGTACTTTCGGTCATGAAAACAATCATTAAAAATGTCTCAAAGATGCATCACAGTGTGTGATGTTCTCTTTCTTGTAGGCCAAATATGTGATCGTGGCTATACCGCCAGGACTGAACCTGAAGATTCACTTCAACCCTGAACTCCCCCCACTAAGAAACCAGCTGATCCACAGAGTACCCATGGGCTCAGTCATCAAGTGCATGGTCTACTACAAGGAAAACTTCTGGAGGAAGAAGGGTAATAGACTTATGCAAATAAATAGAAATTAAAAACAGAGACAACTAAATGTTTTTTAAACTTCAGGTTTTCGGGTCTCAGGCTGGTTCTCTGTTTATATGTTAACTTGATGAGCTCAGATCCCTCAGAATGGACCCAAAAACAGACAGAACTCATGCCACATCCTCTGTTTGTTCTGTGACCCAGTTGTTTGGTTTATTCTGTCCCATCTGCTTTGCATTTTGCCTTATGGTTAAAGCCCTTACCGTACATGCGCAGTATCTTATGATACTCAGCAATACGTGTTGCTGCATGTGGATTTGTCTGATCGGTGTAGTTCCTTAAAATGAAACCCTTAAACGTAATCGGTGCTGATTACATGAATGATTATAATGGTTTAATGGGTTTTATTATCTTTGAATGATTTTAGAACCCGGGTTGTCCAAAAGTAAAAAAGCAGAAGTACAGGAGTATGTATAATTAAAATAAACACAAGAGCCTGCTTAAATCAAGGGAGCGGTTTTCTTATGTGATTACCCCGAGCACAAACACTTTTTTACAAATAACTATATATGAAAAAAACACTATTTTAATTGCCCCTTTTTGTGTTTGATCCACAAAATATGCAAGATATGAACTATTTTTTTAGATGCTACATGTCAAAATAAAAAGCTTGTGTAATTTTGACAGGTAACAATGAAAAGAACGTTTTTTTTGTTACAGGGTACTGTGGAAGCATGGTGATAGAAGAGGAAGAGGCACCTATCGGCCTGACTCTGGACGACACTAAGCCTGACGGCACAGTACCTGCAATTATGGGGTAAATCAAGCGATGGAGGCTGATCAGACCGTTTGCTTCCACTCAGACTGACTAGAAACACATGCTCTGCTTCATCACAGATGGATACAAGGCATTTCGATGACCATACTTCTTTCTGTTCTAGTTTCATCCTCGCACGCAAAAGCAGGAAGCTGGCTGGGCTCACCAGGGAGGAAAGGTAAATATTTCTTAGAAACTGCCAAGACGTTCTTTTGAAGCTTTTAGAAAGAAGCCATAGTTTACTCCGGGGTGAAGTTGGGAAATGAGAAATGCTCTTTACTTTTAAAGAAAGAAGAGGATCTGTGAGATCTATTCACGTGTCCTAGGCTCAGAAGAAGCATTGCATGTAAGTTTCTGTTCTTCGTTAAGCTATTTATACTCCAGAGTCTGTCTGAGTGGCTGACCACAGCCAAATCACTGTTGTTGAAATGCATGGCTGATGGAGAATGCTGTGTGTGTGTGTGTGTGTGTGTGTGTGTGTGTGTGTGTGTGTGTGTGTGTGTGTGTGTGTGTGTGTGTGTG
>JBBIGA010000002.1:6589763-6601464 GCA_037576975.1 Alestes dentex
GTACTATTAATTTTTCACTTTCTTCTATACATAATTATTCAGTATCCACTATAAATTATTCCACTATGAATTGGTATCTATGGACAGTTTTTACTATTCAGTTTTCAGTTTCAACTATAAATGATTCAGTATCTACTATAAAGTATTCACTACCATAAATTGTTCAGTAAGTACTATAAAGGATTCAGTATCTAATATAAATTATTTAGTAACAACTAAAAATTATTCAGTATCAACTTTACGTCATTCAGTTTCCACTATAAATGATTCAGTTTGTGCTTTAAATCATTTAGTACCTATTACAAATTATCCAGTAATGACTATCAATTATCAGTATGCTATCAGTATACTATCAGTATAATTATCAGTATACTATCAGTATACGCTATTAATTAATCAGTAATACGATGAATGAATCAATATCTACAATGAATAATTTAGTAATACTATACATTATTTATTATCTACTATAAATGATTCAGTGTCTACTATAAATTATTTAGTAGCTACTAAACATTATGCACTATTATCAGTCATTGAGTAGCCACAATGAATTATTCAGTAACTTCTCTGAATGATAATTTCTTTGAAACTTGGTCAGTCTTAAAGTTTGCCTTTTATGGACTTACTTTACAAATCTAAGTACTTTTAGTTACTGTTCATAACAATACATTCTGTGTAATCAAATGGAATAAAGGTGCTCTTCAACATACGCTGGTGACATGAAACTGTACAATAAAGAAGTCGTTACCGTGTGTCTATAAAAAGCTCCTGTTTCTTTATTTGTATACGAGTTTGTCTTTTTGGCCTTTGGCCCTTCACAAATTTTACTGTTTGGCCCCAAGAGGAAAGGTTTTGGCAAACCCCCTATTTTAGGAGGTTAATGAAAGTTAATCAAGAAACTGGTGGTCCTTATTCTGTTAGAAACAAGAATAGCTTGGCCGTAAAAAACCCAGATGAGAAGTCCAAGCCCTTCAGCCGAGCTGTGTTTAGACTAATTAGTGAAACCCACGATGCTCTTGGCAGCCTCGAGCTCCTGAAAGCTTTCTCCAGTCCAGAACTCTCGCTGACATCTGTTGGCAGGCTACAGCTCGGAGCATCACTTATGCCAGGCTGCGGTTAAATCAATGTATTAAGATAATTACAAACTTGGTAGGAGGTCTGCCGTTAATTGCACCTTCTCTTTGATCTGTAATGAAGGCAATGCATGCTCTTCTAGCATCAGCGCTAGCCCTGCCAGAAAGCAGCCAAGCCTAACATTCTGGTGTTAGTTTATGCATGGGGATTGATCCCAGTGTGCTGGCTGCTCTCGACACTAGACGCTAGTTTGCCTTAGGCTAATTAGCTGGGCCTTCTACATATGGAGAGGAAGAAGGACGAGGGGGATGAGTCGACATCAAGGCAGGATAAGCGCTGGCCACGGCCCAGTGGCTAAGTCAGGCACCTGGTTGTTCTTTTTGTAATCATCCTGTTGCACCTGAACTGCAGTGTAATTACTCATTGTTACTATGTGAAGTGGTGGACTGCTGGTTTTAAGAGCAGCTGACCACTAAGGGAAGGGAAATAATCAGCTCTTTGGGGCTCTAATACAAATTCAGCCTAAAACGCAGATACCCTCCATTAATTTTTATCACCAAAGTGTAAGAAATGTCAGTGATGCAATTAAGAGGCTAAAGAATGAATCATTTCATACAGGGGTTAAGTGGGTTAAGGCTATAAATGAGGCGTAAACACTGGCTCAGTTAGACCAGGGGGTTAAGTTATTCTTTAAGTCAAAGCATTGTTTGGACACAGAAAGGAAAATAATTAGAGAAAGAATGGTCTATAAATCAAGTGATCACTAGAGGGAAGACGGATGGGAAGTGAGATAAAAGAGATGTCTGATACGTAAAATATGGCCTCCTGCACCTTGCAAACTTCCGGGGATAATACACCCAAATTACATGGAATCAGGAGATCAATGCCATAAAGAGAGTTAGACCATGTAGTTTAACAGGATGATTGGTAATGCTATTGCAACATTAAAGGATGGATAAGCAGGAACTCACTCGTGTCTGAAAGATGCAATGAGAAAATCTAAGGAAAGAATGGAATCACTCGGTGTTTTTTTGGTCTGAGAGTTTTTCATTTGCTTTGAATCACCATTGTTAGAGCAAAATATTTTATTCCTGTAAAACGGTCTTATCTTTGGCATACTGAGCAGAGTTAATAAATGAAATGGGAACAAATGTTTTAATGTGATAGGCTGCAAAATGCCTGAAGATAGAAGGTGCCTACACTGTAAAATCAAATTAGTAAACTTTACTTAAAAAAAGCATGCAAACCGATTGCCTTAAAAAAAAACAAGTAAAGTTAACTAGAAATAGTTTGTAGCATTAACAAATGCCTACCTAGTATTGTATACTTACAAGAGAGTTCCAGTAACTTAAAACTAAATTGTAGCATATACTTGATTGTTTACTTTAGATGTACTCATCTTTAGTACATTTTACTCAGAATTAATTTTTAACTATATAATTTCAAGTGAAATATGCTTTGTATGTATTCCAAACTTCTGATTTATGCAAGCTGAACTAACGACATTTTCTGCATGCAACTTGAAATTGCTAAGTTAACTTTACTTTAAAAGCAATCCAGTTTACTTTTTAAAATCATGCAAACCGATTGCCTTAAAATTAACAAGTAAGCATTACTCCAATAACTTAAGTGCATCAATTGTCTGTTATAAAACACAGAGAAGGGGTTCGCAATTTCACAAAGAATACATTTACACCTGGACAAATACTCTAAGGCAGTGACACAGTTCAAGGGTAAATTTATTGTATTTTCTTCTTAAGAACTGACAGGCACAGGGATGGTCCACACAAGTTTGCATTGGGGTATAAAATTATTTCAAATATTCACTTTAGGTTTTACAATTTTTAATTTTTTTAAAATAAAATACAAAACATTCGATGGTACAATAAATCTATATAAAATCTACATAAAATACATTTTGTGGACCAATAAAAAAAAAAAGAGAGAGACCCTGACTGTAACATCCTTAACCAACAGATTTAACACTTCAGTAATTAGCCACTGTCATGAACAGTTAAAATATAATGCAAATCATCACCATTCTTACACATTTGTTAATGTTTTAACTTAACAGGAGATTCTTAAGTGACTGCAGTTATTCTGTCCCAACCCAAGCATTACTTTCTGAAAGAAGTTGAAAGTGTTTTTCATGGTTTTGGGGTAATCCAAATTCAAAGCATATGACAGGCCAAACAAGATGCAAATTGCCTGTGGTAGATTCTGCAGATTGTCAATGACAATACCTCCCTCAACAATGATGGCAGTAGAAACTGGGTCAAGGTACAGTTGATTTGGTAAGAGAGGAATATGTTCATCAATGACAGTCAACACTCCAACAGGTACTTGTGCCCAGGCCTCATCAGTATCAGATGCCTATAAGAAAACAAAACAATAACTATATTACAACAGGGAAACGTTGAAAGGGATGATTAATTGTCAGTTGTCTGCCCTACCTAAACTGCCGTTTAGACATTCCTCGTTAAGTATTTACATGCATTGGGGTTTTTTTATTTATCTTTATTTATTTTTATCTCAACTCATGAATATTCAAGGTATAGTACTTACATTGCATGAGAAGCTTCACATGCATATCACATTGTACATATCACATGATGCATATTGCATGACTTGCAATACGATTTTAATACTTCCAAAGAATATATAATAATAACGAGTCCTAGTTTTAGGTTGACACAGACATCAGAGAGAACACTGGACTCACATTGTTTGATGAGTTAATGAGTTTTTTGGTAAACCCATTTTCAATGGAGCACATATGTGAAATTGATGATAATTGTTACTTTTTGGGTGAAATAACCCTTTAAAATATAACAGAGAACTTACGAAGCAGGTGTTGTAGAAGTTACTGGCATCATCACCAAGCATGACGGGCAGGCCTCGGAGCACCAATGTGCGCTTTGCTGTCACATCTGGTTTCTAGGAGTAGATAATGAAAAACGAATTCAAGTTCAAGATCATGCAGCATTCTAAAGTTACAGTACCAATCAGTTTGTTAAAGGATTAATTCACCAAAAACCTAAATTCTGTCATCAGTTGCTAAACCGTGTCATTCCACACTTGTAAGACCTTTGTTCATCTTCAGAACATAGTTGAAGAAATAGCAAAAATGAAATCTGAGAGCTGTCCCTCCATATGCAGCCTTGGCAACTAACACTTTCAAAGCCCAGAAAGGTAGAAAAGACATCATTAGGGTACTACCATGTTCAAGGCCAGAAAAGTACCAAGATGATTGTTATGAAGCTAAGAGATTTTTTTTTTGTGTAAAGGAAACAGAAATAAACTTCATTCCATATTTTTGTCTCTTCTGCATCACTTGTGGGCGCATATTCACAAGAGTACCACAACACAAACGTGTGGCGGCGCCACCCGCATGCATTGGGGTGCTCTCATGAATGACGCAGTAGATGAAAATGAATATTCATTTTCATTATTTTTGTTTTCTTTGTGCAAACAAAGTATTCACGTAGCTTCGTAACACTACAGTTGAACCACTGATGTCACATGGATTACTTTGTTAATGATCTTGTTACTTTTCTGGGCCTTGAATGTGGTAGTACCTTTGCTGGTCTATGGGAGGGTCAGAAAGCTTTCCGATTTCATCAAAAAAAACCTTACATTGTGTTACAAAGATGAATTAAGGTCTTACAGATTTGGAACAACATGAGCCTGAGTAATTAATGACTGAATTTTCATTTTGGGGTGAACTAACCCATTAAAGTTTCATTTAAAACAAGCGTAACACGCTTGTAATGCTTGTAACAATAACAATATTACCAACACTACTATTAAATACTTAAAAATAGGTAGCAACATCATGATCAATTTACAACAATAAAAAATTAAGGCTGCAGTAAACTCACCGCTGTATTAATTTGTTGCATAAGTTCAGCCAACATCTCTCAAACAGTTCCTTTCTTGGACTTGAAGATTGTGACAAATCGTTGTGTGTAGCGATCCAAGGCACCAAAAAAGTCACTCTGCAGATCTTTGGTGGCTATCTTGTGGAACTCTGCAAACACCTACAACAGAGGCAAAATAAACAGTGACTAAAGAAGCTTGGTTCTTGGTTCACAGTGTGGATATATGTCTATGCATGGTCAGCCCACTGGTTACCAGGCCAAGCCTGAAAAAAATGCTGTTTAACATTGAGGAAAACAAAATGAATGAGCACTTACTTGTCTCTCTGTAAAGAGAGCGAGCCACCGCTCCTGCAATGCTTTTACTGAAGTTTCTGCATCCACAATCTCATGTCTTCGCACTGAGAAGGTCTGGTCCATCTTTGATGCAATTAGACTTGCACTAGGTTTCAGTTTCTTCATTTCTTCAACCAGGAGCTTTCTTGCAGCCTCCAGGCTGTCTTCATTCTGCCCCTCAGGGAGCTCTGGTAAGTAATTTACCTCATATCTTTTTGGCCTTTTCAAGCCTTTTGATGCCATTCCCGGGCCACCTGTTTTACCCCCATTTACACAAACCTCTACACAGCCTGCTTTTCTTAGTTTTGTGCGATAGTTTCCCATTTTGAATTTCAGGCTATGCTTCCAGCCAGAACACCCATCCGGTGAACCTCGTTCCTGAAGGCAGGGATATTTGCTTATGAGCGCTAATGCAAATTGCATTTTTCTTGGATTTTTTGTCTTCAGCTCTTCAACAGTTTTTGGTTTTGCATCCAGTGACAATTTTCTTATGTCCTGCTCAGTTAGAATGAGTCTTATTTTATAGCTTTCCATGGTCCTAGAAAAAACAAACAAACAAAAAGACAATCACTTTGATGCCCATTTGATGCTGTACTGTCATTTAGCACAATATGTAACGCTTCAGTGTCACATACATATTGCCTTTCACTTGGTAGGCAGATAAGGGGAAAACATCATTGAGCTCAGACAGCTGGGTCACTGCAACACAACCTGCCCCACTGAAGCACAACTCATAAGCACATAAATGTTCGGTATATCAGGAGCTCAGAAGCCTGCAGACTAACAGAACCTCTGTGTTGATAACCACAATGTGTGTTATTTGCCTGAACTCTGGAAGACCTGAACAACTGCCAACAGAGACAATCATATCTGCACAGTATTTGACACCATGAACATATGCAGAGGATGCAACCAGCACTGTAGACTGCTTGCCATTTTGCTGATGCAGCGAACTCTGAACATTTTCAGGGAAGGATGTGACCATAACCGATGGTCACTTTTTCAATTTGCAAAGGAGGCTTGAAGAATGTCGGAGAATCTAAATGGAAGGCCATCATTTTCTGGTGTCTTACAGCCAAGGTACATGCTACATTCTTGAAGTTGCATGTGTCATGCACAACCTTCTTGAAAAATTTGTGCTTTTCTTTCGAACCTCATCGTCCACATGTCTACTAGAGGGCCAAAGATTTTTATCAATTCAGTATAGTGTTCGATGAAATGATGTTGTGGATGAAGTTTGTAGTTGGGAAAGGTTTTCTGAAGCAACTCTCGATGTTCTGAGATTTTGCAATCCAAGAAATGGATTAACTCCTCAGTAAAGTGTGGTGACATTACCAACTCCAGTACATCTTTAAGAAGCATCTCCCATGACTGGTCTCCTTCAGGGATATTGTAGCCTATCAGCAATGGAATCAGCCTTAGTAGAGACCAATTTTCATGGCCATTTCCCCCAGTGGTTCCCCTACAGAAGAAGGTCTTTGGAATGGTCTGTGGTTTGTCATCTTTATCTAAAAATGTGTAAGGGAACTGCCTAATAGCCTCGTTCAAAGAGTCCAAAGAAACGTATTTCTTTGTAATCAAATCCTGAAGGTACAGGGATAATTCTGCTGGGAATAGTCAGGCGGAAAACCACATGAAAGTGTGTCAATTTTTCATTCAGTGGACATCCTCTTTTAACACCATGATGTTTGGCCGCAGTATGGTTACAGAGTACCTCTTGCACATGCCTTTCATGGTTCTCTCTTGTCCTTGGCTGGAGTACACCTGATCTGACCTCTTTATCCTGCATGTCATCTTGTTTGCACATACAAAACCGACAAAAGTAATCTGCTGCAAAACTCTCCTGGATCCGGCTAAAGAGTGAGCCTCCAAGTTGTCCGCTGCCACATATAGTATGGTGCCTTTAACACTTTCTGCTAATTGTTCAACATACACACCATTTTCCTCAAGCGTTGCAATGTCCTGAATGAGAGGACAAAGAACCTCATCATAGCCATGCTCCTTTAGAGCGTTAATCTTGCACAAAAGTGCAAGTTGAATTGAGTGAAGAGCTGAACGATACTTGGAATCAAGATTAGCAAGTACCCAATATATGGCACATAGTTTGTGTTTTTCTTGGAGGTTCCAATTGGATTAGCCACTTCAAACTCATCAATATATAGCCCAAGGGCAATCCTGCATTCCTCCACATTCAAAAGAACATTTTCTTTGAAATGAGAGCTGTCTCTAAATGAGTAGTATCCTTCAGGTGACATCACCTCTGCATGCAGCACCTTATCCAAAATATCATGTTTGTTTAGCAAAGCCTGCAACATTTTGAGTATGGGGACATACACAAATGATTGATCTTTGTCAAGAGCAAACTCAACTGGTATAACAACTGGAAATTCTCGTAGTATATAAGATGCTCTCCTGTTGGCTGTAGACAGGGACCCTTCTGCACTGGTGAATTTCAGCAAGACATTACTTTGGGACACTACACTTACAATGTCATTCACTATGGAATTATACACATCACCACAGTGCTGACTGATAATTTTCTGTACTGCATTTTGTAGTAATGGCTGCGAAAGCAATTGTATCTGCTGAATTACTTCTTGTGCAGCACTTTCAGATATGTGCAGTATTGCTTGCATTTTCAAAAACAAAGAAGCCAATTACACTCCAGCTCCACTTCCAAATCCTGTATGTCATGTACACACTCTTCAAACTCAATGTCACCCTGTAGAAAAAGATCATCTTTGGCAGTCAAGTGACCTGATTGTTCAATGTTTGAGATTATTTGACTTTTAAATCGGGTTGTAGAACTCCCACTGTGTACGCTGCTTTTGTGTGCATTAAACGTTGAATACACATTACTCTGAAACTGACAGCCTTTGTATGGACATAAAACACTTTAAGTTTCAGATGGCTGCGTAAGTGTCTAAAAAACTCAACTTCAGTGCAGGGCTCAATGTACTCACATAACTGGCAGTGAAAGGCAAGATAAGTGTACTTTTAGTGCATTAAAAGTGCACAAGCAATCATTATGACATAGTATTGGCTGTTGTCGAGTGAAGCCTCCATGTTTTAGGTGATAATGTTTTAACAACTGTCCCCTTTTTTCTGCAGAAAAAATACAATGCTTACAGCTCCACTGCATTAAAGAAATTAATTAAAGTGGAGATATATTTTTAGTCTCTCAATACAATACTTAATGTGCATCATAGTCAAGACGGTCACAAATTAATCCCTACTACTACTTCTTCAGAATAAAATGTCTGCACCACAACTGTACCAAGATCTGTGAATTGAAGACCACTCAGGAGGCAGTTACCAGAAGCACTTCTTCTAAAAAGGACAAAAAAAGTTCAGTTAAAAGGAAGTTCTGCCTTGCAAATTATAAATGCATTCATTCCTTAACTTAATTTTGTCTAAAATGAAGTAGAGCAGAGCATACTTAACCGTGATATTTCACCAAACTAGTAGCTTATCCTACAAATTGAAAACTCCAAAATTGAAAAGTATTCGCCGATTGCATTTATGACAGCTGTTTGGAAGCACTGTGCCTGGGTATAGCCTATTTCGAAACGCTTACAGCACGCGACCTGCTGAACTGAACACGCGCTCGTTTGATGCTCTGGTTGCAGCTATAGGAGCTAGGAGATCCTCGTGGTAATTCGAACCTCGATTACAACACGTTTTGATTGATAACGAAATGTGTTTTGTAACTTTTTGACCCGCCCGCCCGCACCCACGATATGTAAAAAATGTCGACCCGTGCATCACTACCGTATAATATCAAATTTCTTTGGTAAATATGCACTAGCTTGGCAAAAAATATGACCAGCAGAAAAGAAACATTCACATACAAGTTGCTTGCTTGATTACTTACTGTATTATTCTTGAAAAACGTAATGAAGATTCAGATGTTAAAAACTTCGGTAGTCTGCCCACTGTGTCTTTCCACATCTGCAAAATAGGCACCAATTGATCCGTTCACAAGCTGAGCGCGCACAAATTCTATTACGCATGCTCTGACAAGTCTTGCTTCTTCTTCTTCTTCTTCTTTTTTTTCTCCTTCTTGGGGGCACTACTGCCTCTCACTTGTGCAGTAACGTCATTGCTTCCTTTGTTGCTACTTAAGTGTTGCAAGTAAACATCACTAAAACTATTAAGTAAATTGTTTTACTCACCCTGCAATTAACTGTAACTCAACAAAACCTTGTAAGACGTATATTTTTTAAATTTTTGAGTGAAGTTTACTAATTATATGTGAGTTAGCAAAGCTATTGGAATTTACAGTGTAGATAAACACCAGTATACTAATCACCAGCCTGATTATCTGGAATCACCTGTTTCTTCCCTGGTTCAGGCTTTAAGTTATGCTTGAATGATTCATACGTAGGTCTCTGGGTGGCTTAACAAACAAAAAACATTCCTCCAAAACTGGTCAGGTTCAGCGACTGCACTGAAAATAAGAGTCTTTGTGTTACCAAGGCTGTAACACTGACATGACACACTGACACTGTAACACTGACACTGTAACACTAACTTCACTCACTGACCCATGGGTTATGTGTCATGATGTCATATCTTTCATTCATTGTAAGAAAAACATTTTCTGGATAAAGTGCTGATCTGATACGTACCTTCGAAACCTAAATATAACTTCAGGGAGAGAAGTGAAATGGGCCCCTGATGTTAGGTAGTTCAGGAATCTAACGGTTTGTGGAAAGAAGCTGTTCTGATGTCTGGTAGTGGTGGTTCTGATACTTCTGAACCTTTTTCCAGACATCAGGGGGGAAAACAGTCCATGTGAAAGGTGGCTGGGATCTGGGATGATACCGGTAGCATGACGGATGAAGCATTTCTTATACAGTTCAGTGAGTGGTGGGAAAGGCACACCGATGATCTTCTCAGCTGTCCTCACGACTTTCGGCCAGCGCTGTTACAGTTTCCAAACCAGGAAGTGATGCAGCTGCAGAGGATGCTCTTGATGGTCCCCTGGTAGAAGGTGGTGAGGGAAGGCAGGCCTTACGCAGTCTCCACAGAAAGTGGAGGCGCTGCTGGGCTTTCTTGGTTATGGCGGTGGTGTTGAGTGTCCAGCTGAGGTTGTCTGTCACCTACACACCCAAGAACTGCTGACTTTCTCAACAGCTGAGTTGTTAATGTGAAGTGGGGTGTACGAGGCGGAGTTCCTCCTGAAGTAGATGACATCTCCTTTGTCTTGTCAACGTTCAGGGACAGGTTGTGGCACACATCCTTGTGGCAAACTAGTGCTCAGGCTGATGGAGGTGCGGGTTCCAATACTAACAAACCGAGGCATGTTAGTTAGGAAATCCAGGACCCAGTTACAGAGTGAGGCGTTCATATCCAGTTTCTGCAGAATAATGGTGTTAAATGCTGAGCTAAAGTCTATGAAGAGCATTCTGACATAGCTGTCCTTTGAGTGCAGATGAGAATGGGTGAGGTGAAGGGCAGTCGTAATTGTATCATCAGTTGTCCAGTTGGCGCAGTATGCAAACTGCAGCGGGTCGAGCTGGTCTGGTACGTGTGCCTTCATATGCCTCAGCACCAGCCTTTCAAAGCACTTTGTGATGATGCGGGTGAGTGCAACAGGCTGGTAGTCATTCAGACAGGACACTGATGAGTTCTTGGGCACTGGGATGATTCTGGTAGTTTTGAGGCAGATAGGAACCACCGCTGTGCTCAGGGATGCATTAAAGATGTCTCTGAAGACATCTGAAGACATGAGCTGCTCAGTGCATTCTCTAAGAACACATTCTGATATATTGTCTGGCCCCACAGCTTTTTGTGGATTGACTCTGCTCAGAGTTTTCAGTTTTGGGCAGACAGAAGACCTGCTAGAAGAGGGGTGGTTTTCCTTACTGGTTCCTTATTCTGAGTCTCAGAATGTGTGTAGAAGTCATTCAGTGCATCTGGCCGGGAGGCATCACTGCTACAGGCCTGAGGAGTTGGTTTATAGTGTGTGATGGATTGTATTCCTTTCCACATGCATCGTGCATCCTTGGAGTTTATGAAGTGACAATGGGTCTTCTGTGCATATGCATGCTTTGCCTCTTTGATACCCTGTGACAGTCTGGCTCTGACTGTACTGAGAGTCTCCAGACTTAAAAGCAGCATTTCTGGCCCTCAGCAAACATGCACCTCTGCAGTGAACCAGGCCTTGTGGTTTGCCCGGCTGGTGACAGTTCTGGAGGCAGTAACATCCTCAGTGCACTTGCTAATGTAACCAGTGACTGAGGCTGTGTATTCCTCCAGGTCCACCTCACTGTCATAGGTGGATTCAAGATTCCAGATTCTTTATTTGTCACATGCATAGTCATACAAGTACAACACGCAGTGAAATGTGTCCTGAGCCGCTCCTTTAGACTGTGTAGACATCAGTTTGACTATTTAAAATTTGA
>JBBIGA010000002.1:6608889-6626125 GCA_037576975.1 Alestes dentex
GTGTGAGTGTGTGAGTGTGTGAGTGTGTGAGTGTGTGAGTGTGTGAGTGTGTGAGTGTGTGAGTGAGTGAGTGAGTGTGTGAGTGTGTGAGTGTGTGAGTGTGTGAGTGTGTGAGTGAGTGTGTGTGTGAGAGAGTGTGTGTGTGATGCCTCTGTAATTGAGATGGCTGCGTCTCCGCCTTGGCTGGGTTGCGACTGCTTCATGCTCAGCCTCTGTCTCTGTGACCGACTTGCCCGAGTGTAATGTTTTACATATGTGATAACAAAGGCAACCTGTTTCTTCTTGCTCTGTGACAAGCAGGCGGGCTGAGGGTTCCCCTGTGATTCATTAAAAAAAAAAAAGTCGAACCCCTGCTTGGGACCGTCTCGTTCTGTCACAGTGTGACCCATCTGTGGCATATATGGGCTAATCTTAGCTTTAGCGAACCACCAGGGATTAAGAGAAATAAGTAAGCTTGTTCTTGTGCCTCCACTTCTGCTGTGCTCCAGGACCGCAGGCATTGCGCCGCTTTTTGACTCCCCAAGTCTAGACTAATGCCACGGTTACAGCTTTTCAATTTACTCACCCGCTATTCTCCGGAGCCAGCGGGGATTTGCGGTGTTGGGACAGTGTTGTCTTTTAAATGCAGAAATGAGCAGGAATGTAGGTTCGATGCCCACCTGCCTAGTTGTTTTTTCTACCTGTCAGTTCTTCATGGGAAGATAATAACGTTCAGACTTCCTCTCATGATAGCTTGCTTTCTTTCTTTTTTCCCTATTAGAAACATTTCGTAGCCTAAACTTCAACACACTTCATTTACAAACACCTTTAAAAAGGACAGGTTTGTAAGATAGCACAACAATTTTTTCTGAACAAGCTCAAGTATTTAAGTGTAGTAATGCTTATTAGCTCCTCAGTCCTCTACTGAGCTTTCTGAATAAAAAAATCATTCTAATTTATCATGCTTTTCCTGTCTACATGACTCATGAAAGCTGTGTTTGAAAGAGAGGCTACAATCGGGGATTCTATAGCAACATACAGCATGCTGTATTATTATTAAAATGTTGTAAATACCTTATTTCTAACACCAAAAATCAACTACAACTTCTTTGCATTGTGGGAATGTATGTTGTCCAGGTGTGTTATTGACTTGATGTGTAAATGGCTGGTGGTATTATGAGTTTGGGTTTAATCCCATGGTATGTCACTACAGTCGGTCAGTATCCCATCTCTGATTGCGTCCTCTAGGTGTGCACAGATCTTTCAGGAAAGCTGTTCCGACAGCCGTGGTGGAGAAAATCACGTTGGCGCGTTTGAGAATAAGTGGGGTTTCTGTTCTGGCGAGCACGGAATGCTCTGTACCATAATGATCGTCTCAGTGACTCCTGACCTTTATCCCTCCAGTGCCTAAATCTGTGGTTGTGTGTGATTGTAAACATGCATGAGGCAAAGATTACCCCGCTGCGCCTCCGTGCTGTGCGTGCGCTGCGGATGAAAACATCAGAATGAACTTCAGAAGGTCAGGAATTAGGAGACCGCTGAGGATCACCCACTGTAATACACCGACTTCAACCACACCCCTCTCCAGTATCCAGCCTTAGGCCAGGAGTGTTAACAGTAAGACGAAGCTTCAGTGTGGTTTCTTTGGCTACGGCCTGTGATGTGCACAGGGCAGGGGACATGGACAGAACACAGAAACTTAAAAATAGATTTTGGATAGACGCTCAAAATTGAATACTTGGGAGATACGAGGAATTTGTCCGTTCCATATAAATTGTTCATATTTGTTGTTTTAGTGAACACAGTTAGTGCAGACAGCAGGTTCGCTAGAAGGCTGTGGCAAATACCCAGTAAGATCACACCTAATACGTGGCTCATTAATGTTGATGCGTCTGATGCGACGGTGCTTTTTTTCCCCCTCAGTCTGGCTGAAGTTATATTTCTCTGATCAGTGAATGTGACTAAGGCTGTTGTGGTATGGTTCAGGTCTTTTACTTCAAACACTCAAAAACTGTCTGAAAACATGCATTTGTGAGATGATGTGTGATTTAGAAACTAATTTATACATATATATTTATATATATTTCGTTCATATCTCAAGCTTTTCTTGCTGTTAAGGTTGCGATGTTTTATTTCAGTTGTTTCAGTCAACAGAGTGCAAAGTGTCATTTCTGTACTATTCGTGGTGTTTTGGGAAAAATGTAAAAGTAAATAAAACTGAATTTAAAGCAGATTTTGTAGGTCTCTATTTGAAGTGTTGTGGAGGAGTGATGTGGGTCAGTTGTATCAATGCTCCATTGCTTCGTTACTACATTTCTTGACATTTTTATTAACCTTAAGGTTCTTTCTTTCCTTCTTGCTCTCTACTTTTTTATTTTAAATGCATTTTTATTTCATTTGGGCGATTTGTAAATGGGCACTTCCCCCCCGTGTTTGTTTTCTCTCTGGCTGTCTGGAGTAGTGGAGGCTGGCACTGTGAGCGGAGGGACGTCTTGCTGCTTTATTGCTGAGGGCCAGAGTTACAGCTCCTCTGTCACTGCTCGTTTCACCCACCTCATTATTTATGAAGTTAATAAAGGCTGTTGGAAGTGACTCTTCATTCACCTCCATTTCCGTGACCTCGGAGGGGGAGGACAAGGCCCACTTTTTTCGTTTCTCTCCAGCGTCCACAGGAATCTTTATTGTTGTTAGTTTTGTTCACTTTCACAGTCTCTTTCTTTCTCTTTCGCACGCTCTCGTTTTTTTTTTTTTTCTTTTTTCTTATTCTCTTAAGGAAACCAGTGTCTGTGTGAACAAAAAGCCCTTTATCTGAGAAGAGGGTGTTTCTTTAGCGCACCGTATTGACTCAGTCCACCACCAGCTTCCGTGGTGCTCGTTAATGGACTGCAGTAACCCCAGAACGGCCTGATTTGTATGTTTAGATTTATATGCTGTAGGGCAGAGCTAGCGTAGCTCTTTGAATCATCGAAGATTGGATTTAGGTTCTGATTCAGCTGCCAAGTGGAATATTTCCAGGAGCTAATCTTTAGAGCTCTTGGGTCTTGTGGGTTTATGTATAACTTTATTAGCTCTGTGTAGCGTTTCCTTAGTCTTAGCATGGGATATACAGTATAGGAGCAGTGAGATAAATCTGATTCAGAAAAATTTCGTCGGGAATATAAACGGAACCCTGCGATGTGACCGCAGGAGACAAAAAAATGTACCTTTTGGTCATGCACACTACTGCATACAAAGAAAAGCACTTGATACCCGGAGTCGAATATGGAGGTGGATCATTTATGCTTGGGGGCTGTTTGGCTTCTAGTGGTCCTCGGGCTCCTGTGCAAATCAGAAGAATAATGAATTCTACTAGATACCAGGAGATTTTAGACCAAAATTCGTCTGGCTCTGCCAGAAGCCGTGGGTGGAACATGGCCCCAAAACACCATCAAAATCCACACAGTAATGGTTTCGGGAGCACAGAGTCAAAGTCCTGCAACCCAGTTGAAAACCTGTGGTGTGTATTGAGGAGTGCAGGTCTATACAAGCTTAGAATATCAAGGAACCGAGAACGTTCTGCATGGAGGAGCAGTCCAAGATCCCTCAACCTTGTTAAGCATTACAGAAAGTGCTGTTATTCTCACCAGTGAAGACTTCGCTGAATATTAATAATGGGCATGCCGGTATAAGAGAGTGAAACTAAAGAAAACTTTTTACAATTCCGAAACACAGTTTAAAAAGTTTAATCTATTAATATGTATCATAATCAATATAATTAACTGTATTTATTTTAACTCAATTTCATGAAGGGGCCTGATAGCTCTAGGGTCCTTTATATTGTGACGCGTGTGCAAAATAAAAGTAAAAGCACACAGCGATGACACTGGATTACTGCAGAGTACTCGTAACGACACTTGTTCTCATTTCGTGCGCGTGGATTAACTGCTGACATCCTGTAAACACACTGTAGCGTGGAGTTAATCCCCATGAGGCTGTGCGCTATGTGCTTTACGGTGTCCTATACAGGAGCAGGGATGCAGCGAGGGGCCGGGCGGCTTCTGCAGAGGGAGGGAAAGCTGGGCGTGTGAGAGAGAAGGCGAGAGAGAGAGAGAGCGAAGGGTCGAGCAAGGAGAGACAGAGGAACTGATAAGCTGAATGACCTGCCCCGCCTTTTCTGAGCAAACACAGCCGCTGTGCTGGAGTGCTTATCACACACGCCTCGGTGTCAGCTTGTTGTTCAGTGGAATGCAGCCCTGTTCCTGAGGCAAAGGTCAAACCTTCATATAACCCAGCTCACAGCGAAAGGGCAGAGCCTGCATTGTGAGCTGAACTTGCCCTTCACCATTCTCCTGCTCTAGACTTCAAAGCAGTGGTTTGACCGAAAATATCAGATTCCATTTTTTCTAGGTAACAGTATGCCCTAGAATGTCAGAAACCAGACAGGCAGTCCTGCTCCCAGCAGTTCTATTCTCTAGTACTTAACTGAGCACTGTTTGAAGCAAGTTTGTCTTGATCCAGACATGCACTCTGCATGACGCTCATTTTTAAAGTGTTATTTTCAGCACGCTGTCTGAACAGTGTGAAAGTCTTTCTCTGCTATTTAACCCATTCACCCAAGAGAAGCAGCCAGGAGCACAGTGCCCGGACAGCAGTGTGTGTGTGTGTGGGGATGGTACCTTGCTCAAGAGTACCTCAGTGGTGTCACTAGCAGTCCTGGGATTCAAACCCACAACCTTCAGATCGCGGGGACAACGCCCTAAACACTAGGCCACTAGGCTCCCCCTGTAGACCCAAACCTATCGTCTTGTAGGATTCCACAGGGGGGTAAAGGACGAGGTCCTACCGAGATTTACTAAGGAACATACTTCCATTACAAATTGTAAATAGGATTTTTTTTTTGCCGCTGGTAAGTTTGCTGAAAATACGATGGTTCTTTAAGATCCCAGCTTGGTCATGGCATCCTGTTGAAGATTTCTGCATGAGAGAAACAGAAACCGATGACTAACAAGAATGACATACTGGGACTGACTGAGAGGAATATTGAGTTCCCACCAGTCTCAGCACATGGCCTTTTCTGTTCACAATCCTTGCTATTGATTGTGTGGGACTGGATTTAATGAATTTGGTGGAGGGAACCTGATGCCACAAATGTGGACCAGTACAACTAAAGTGGATTTTCAAACAAGCCGATCAATACAGGCTGCCGATGGAACTGTTTGCCGACCTCTGGTTTGTAAAGGAAGGTGAACCCGACCGATAGTTTAGCTGAATGATAATATTGGCCAGTTTTGTTTTTACCCTTAGTCCGTTGACAATGGGACCAAATATAGCAAATTCGTAAAGTTTGTATTTTTAGCCAGGTAAATGTACCAGTTTATAACTGCCAGTTTTCCTCCCCCTTTGGAATCCAGCAATTCTTTTGTTGTAGTTTCTCAAAAGACGTGTTATTGACAGGCCTCCCTATTACAACTGCAGTAATTGGAGCAGTTAGGTGGAGGCACAAGCCTAGAACACAGCCTAGAAGGAATATGTGCCATCTCAATAACAGTGTTTAAACAGGAGTAGAAAATGCCAGTGCTGGAGGGCTGGTGTCCAGCACATGTTGCTAGGTTGGTAAGTTCCCCTACTCGGACACGCCCATTTAACAAGACAACCCACAGGTGAGTTAAATTGGGTGTGTTTGAGCAGAACTTATGCTGGACACCCTTTCTTCAGGACCAGAGTTGTGCACATCTGGTGTGCCGTCCATGTTTTCATTTCTCCACTCTGTAAAGGTGAAGAGGGCATTTGGCTGACGCCCTTATCCAGAGCGACTTACAGTCACTAGTTACAGGGACAGTATCCCTAGAACAGCTGAGGGTTAAGTGTCTTGCCCAAGAACACAACGGTAGAAAGTGGCATTCGAACCTGCGACTTTGTGGCCATCGGGTTCACAGGCAAGTATTTGACCCTCTAGGCCACTACCCACTGTTTTATTCGCTGGAGTAAAATAACGCCACTGCAGTTCTGGTGAAAAGAACTTACTTAACATCTATATCTCTTTGTCACTGAGTTTTCATTTTCTATTTTGTCTTTAACTTGGTGAGGCCTCCATTATTTCACTGCTACTTTTAAATCTCACACCTCATGAACATACAGTTAGTGGGTGGGGCTAGGTTTGTGGTCTCATCAAGACTCATTTTGCACTGCGTCTGCACTCACATGCACATCTGGTCCTCTGCATTTACTTCATTGGGCACTTAACCTTGAGTGTACATTGCAAACCTAATCTAAGTGGGTTTTTTTTTTTGGGTTTTTTTTTATCTATTTAGTTCTGCACTCCTGTGCTGTCTGTTTATTCATATACACATTCTTCTTATCTTCCACACACCTCTATTGCATTCAATAAGCCACAGCGCTTTTGAAAACATCTGGCTACGGTCCCTTTTGAAATCTGTCTAATATGCCTGCAAGGTTTTTTAGTGATATGCATTTGGTCAGTTATTTGCAGGCTGAAATTTGTAAAACTGCTGTAAATCACAACAAGCCTTTCTCTCTCTTGACTGTGAACTTGAATTTTTTGCACCTTGACTGTCCCTCTTTACTCCCTTGCTGCTCTGAAGCATTAAGGACACCATACAAATGTCTTATTGCTGAAGCAGTTCCTATTCCATACAGGTTTTTATTGAATCACGGGGCCTTTATAAGTAGAATCTAATTAGTATGCTCCTGGTGCCTGCACTCCGGATACGGCAGTATCATGATACCAGTCCCTGTGATTCACTTTGAAATGCATACGACATCAGGCATGACTCATTGTGCTGCTTCATTCAGATGACCGAAAGTGGGCGGTCAGCTATGGCACCGTTCTGCCTCTGGTCACGTGGACCTCTGTTTGTTTGTTGTCCTGCACTGACAGCATCAACGGAGGGGCAGCCATGTGGGCTATAATCCTCAAAGGCTGTTTAAGAACCCATAGGAATGGCTCCTAACTGTAGGATAGTAGAAGGGGAAAGTTTATCCTTCAGCTGTTTGCACATATTAAAGATTGAAAAACCATAAAGGAGCTCAGACAGAACGGAGACTGCTGGAGTATGTTTCTCCATTTATTTCATGCATTTAGAGAGCATTGTTAATATTGTGGTTGGGATTTGTCAGATTTTCGAGTCCATTTTCTCTTCTGATGTTGACCTTTTTTTAACCCTGTACTTACACTACATGGACAAAAGTATCGGGACGCCTGGCTATTACACCAGCAGAGACTTCAATGACATTGGTTTCAAATACAAAGACTTTAACATGGAGTTGGTCCCCCTTTGCAGCTATAACAGCCTCCACTCTTCTTGGAAGGCTTTCCACAAGATTTTGGAGTTTCTGTGGGAATTTGTGCCCCTTCATTCTGTAGAGCAGTTCAGGCACTGCTGGGACGAGAAGGCCTGTGGCCAGTCGAGTTCTTCCACACTGAACTCCTCCAGCCACGTCTTTATGGATGGTGCTTTGTGCACTGGGACACAGTCATGCTGGAATAGAAAAGTTTCTTCCCCAAACTGTGTCCATAAAGTTGGAAGCATGGTCTTCAGAATGTCTTGGTATGCTGAAGCATTAAGATTGCCCTTCAGTGGAAGTAAGAGGCCTAGCCCAAACCCTGGAAAACAGGTGTGTGTCCCAATACTTTTGTCTATGTAGTGTACTTTACAGAGGAGCAGTGTAGCTTCAGCAACTGCTGGTCACTTTGGTGCTGTGTTGCTAAACTGCAGGCTGGTTTAGCTGTCCAGACATAGCACTATTTAATTCAACCATGATTATCTTCCACTGATTTCAGCATGTCTGTGGGGAGTGACACATGACAAAACACACTATGGCATATTCAAACGGTCTGATTGGATGCCAGAAGATTTAATTCATTTTGTATTTGTGTGAAGTTAAGAATTTTTCCTCTTTTAGCTTTTAAACTTCGTCTGCTGATCTTTCCTCTGTCCTCTGCGCAGAACTCTGGTATGTCTCCATACAAATCAGTGGAACTTTGTGTTGTACAAACACATCTCAAATTCTAGTCTAGACGTTTTGTCAGATAATGTAAGGTAATTACATAGTTATATAATGAATAACACTATAAGTTACATTTGATTTATGTTCTGTATTGCCAGGTTGGTTTTCTGCACTTTTTCTGTGTTGATGTCATGTTAGAACTGCGGGGAAAAATGTAACTTTTCATCAGTGGAATTTATGATCTTGTTTCAGCCAGCAATAAGTGATAATTAATAGTGAATTAGATCACTGTTTTGTTCTCCGGTGATAAGTGCGTCTCCTGCGGGTTAATAATAGGCTCATCCTTGATCCCCCGCCTAAACAGTTGTATCATCCTCCGCTGAACTGTGTCTGGACACTGTGCTAATTGAGGTAAAAAGGGCTGGAGCTGGGTGTGCTCTGTGGGGAAGGTGTTAGTATAGCTCCTAAACAGAAAACAGTGGAAGTACAGCGGTGACTGGGAGGGCAGCGGTCGCTGGTGTTATACAGTCTCAGTGTGATTTATAGTGCAGGGGGAGACTGCGGTGATGTGCCAGATAATGTCTGTAAGAGGAATGGCCCACACCTCTGCAGAGCCATTAGAGTGCGAGCATCACAGCCCGGCTGTCTCAGAGCCTCGTGCTGAAAACACTCGTTCCAAAAAGCGTCTTCATCTTTCGAGAGAAACGTAGAGTCAGGAACAATGCCGTCTCAAATCAAAGTTTGTTTTTCATTCAAAAGATAGTGCTGATAAAATTCAATATGTAATATTACAGTATGTGTCTTCATTAGTGGGACTGCATCAGCAATCACCCAATTGATCTTCTTAAGTTTTCTTTTTATTATTCTTTTTATATTTGAATTCTGGCGCTGCTTCTCCTCCGAGGCTGAAACGCAATTCTGATCCAAGACATGAGCATTATCCCCCCCACCACCACCTCGCAATCCAGTACGTGTGTGTACAACTTTAAGATCAGTAGTTGCTATCCGATGCTTGTTTAAAAAAAAAAAGCATTTATTGGGAGACAGCATTGGTGTTAAAAACGACTGGCTTCTGATTGTTACAGCACCTTTATAGGGCGCCTTTATAGTGAGTCCTTATTGTTTTTTTTTTTTTTGAGCTCAGGCTATGTCTACTTGAGTGTCTACAGGTCAGAACCAGAATAGTTAATGAGTCAGTTTGACTACTTTAGGCTTCTGTTTTAATAGTTGAATATGAAGAAACAAAACTAGCAAAAAAGACACCATGATAAATTTCGTGATGCCTAACCGATGCTCCATTTATCACATGAAATAAAGAATGTTGTAAATCTAGAACCCATGCTGCCTGGGCAATGCTGCTCTGTAAAATAATTCATTACAAACCTGGCAGCTTTTTTTTTTTTTTATTTGGCTCTTTTATTGTTTTCTTCTCTTAAAATTACATATAAATGTATATAGCGCAGTAAATGGAAACCAGACATCACTTTTCCAGGTGCAGTTGGTTTTGTCATCTCAGAATATGGAGTAACTAACTGATGTTTGAGAGGAGAACAATGAATGAAGCAATGAATTCTTCTAATCAAAAGTCCTAGACATAGCTATCATTTCACTGCTGTGCCTTTGGCATTTTTGCTCCCCTGTACCACCCCATCTCCTTCCTGTCCCTCAGTTCTCTTTCAGCCATGTGTCAGTTCTGTAAAAAGGAGGCTCTGACCTTCTAGCTACCCAGAACGCCAGCCCAAGTTCTCAAAGTTGTCTTCCCTCTTAGAGTATAGTCTCTTCTTATATATCAGCTACACACTGAAGGCGCAGTCTGAACTCAGAAAATCGCAGAACAACTTGAAGAGCACAGCACATGATCAGTATTGGCTTATGATACCAAGATCAAAATCCCATTATAGACTAGATGTATCCCAGCAGTATTCACTTATGGAAAATACTAACAATGACAAATATCACCATGCAAAGTAAGTGGTTGATTGTATAGAGATAAATTGATGTCTCTTCACTCAAATCCTTGAGGACACATCCTTGTTTGGCATCTATGTACCCAAACCTCCAAACAAGATTTATTTATTGGACACATTATAACACATGCCTTTCCAGAATGGGAGTGATTTGTGGCGTAATTTGAATGTAATGTGCTCTCTCTTTCTCCTCAGGCTGTTTCAATGTCGGCATCTCTCCTGTAGTGCTCTCTCATTAGTACTTACACCAATTTCTTGCAGCTTTTTCTGTCATTTTTGAGATGGGTGGTAACGTTGGGGGGGGGGGGGTGAATAATGTATGCAATGCAGCGGGTTGTGAGCTTTAATCTGTGGATCATTTTCCTTGCTGTCTTTTTTCCGTCCTCTTTAAAATTGCTAATCCCCACTCAAAAGCAGACGCGTGCACCGTGCTGGGTCCGCACCCATGTTATTGCCGTGCCCCCAGGAAGGAGCGGTAGTGAGACGAATACTGACAAACGAAAGTGGATTGGTGCAGGGTAAATGGAAAAGCAATAACAGAATTACTACCATAAATAAGGAGAGAGTCTGGCTAGCAAGACAGATTAGCCCACCCATCTGAGCCAAGCTAGCGGAGGTGGGGGGGTTAAACATATGGTTTGTTAAGGGGGCAGATAAATGGTTACACGCTGGAAGCTGAATTCACAGTGTGAAATGACTGTGTGCTGAATCGGCTGGGCATTTCTTCATCCATCAAAACACTGTGTGTGTGTGTGTGTGTGTGTGTGTGTGTGTGTGTATACGCTCTGTGTGTGTGTGTGTGTGTGTGTTGCGCTGTGCAAGCTTACCTCCGGCTGAGGAGAGTCAATGCAGGCCGTGTTTGCGGGCGGTCCTGTTCTGATGTCATTTTGGAGGGAACTGATATCGTTCAGTGAAATGTTAGCCGGCTAGTTTTGGTGCAGTTAATGAATGGGATGTCTTGAAAGCGTAGCAGTTTCAGTTTGCCCCCTCAGTTAACCCACTGTTGAGGAAAAGTACTGTAGCAATACAATAGCGAAATATTTTTCCAGTATTATGATAATAATAATGATCATTTAGACTATATATAATATTACCGTACAGTTGGACTAGTATATTCCATATTAATAAAGTATGAACAGGAAAATATGTAATTGTGATTTTTCTCACTGATATTAATTAACATATTAATTTGCCTTAAAAAGCATTTATTTGGCTTGAATTTTAAACAAAGTGTGCAAAGCTGACAGTTAATTACAGCCAAGCTGTTGTTTGTGCAGCATTTCGTCACTATCCAACAAAAAATAAGTCTCTCTGAATATTAACTGTACAGGACAAGGCAAAAACATTCTAATGTGAGTTATAAAATGTCTTATTTTCTTAGTATTTTACAGTACTTCAGCTGGTCTTTTTGTTAACCAACAGATTTTATTTACATCTGGTCTCACTATGACTTTCACCATGTCTTTCACCATGAAGGCTGACTGACCACAGTGCCTGTATGCAGGTGTGCATGTTTGTCTTGTGATCTGTTCTGAAGGGTCTGTACTGTGGTCGTGATAATAGCAGAAGCAGTTTGCTCTGTGAACTCATTACCATGAGACTGTATGCATATGTTTAGGTCTGTTCACGTTCTTTCATGTTCATGCAGCCTTTCTCCTCGGAACATGACGGGCGCGTTCATCAAAAGATTACGGTTCACTCAACCAAGCTCGAGTCTGATTGCTTTTCTGCTTCATTAGATTTAATAATGAAATTAGGCTAATAAGTTGGTCTTGCCCCCCCCCCCTCAAAAAAAAGTCTCCTCAGGCATGAAGCTCATTTAACATGCCATTAAATATATTCAGATTGTCTCTTTTTTTTCCCATCGTAGGCTCTGTTTTTGTTTTATATTTTGCCAGCCACGTCACAGGCTTTCGGTTTGTGAGTGTGCGGAGAGTCTTTTCCAGCAGCCTGTGCTTTACTTCACAGGACAGCTGTAGGGATTAGCTCACAGTTTGGCATTAAGCAGTTTGTTTTTAACTCCCAAGAAGGCCTAATTCCCTACCTTGTTCTGAAGTGTGCTGATCCTCATGACCTCGTCACTCAGTGGACCAGATGCGCCGCGAAGGCCTAATGCGATTTTGCTTGTTGAGGCCTGCGGAGTGAAAAGAAATGAGATTGTTATGCGGTGTTCGTTGCCGCGGTGGAAGCGAACTCCGGAATGAAGCGAGGGCCCGCCGCCGCGTTCCCGCTGAGAGAGAGAAGGGCGGCGAGTGGGTGCCTGTGCTTAGGCTAATGAGTCTTCCTCTGCAGGAGAGAGGGAGGTGGACGGTTGTTGAGATCTTTTAGTGTCCTTTGAGGAGCTCTTGTTCCCTGGCCCTCATTAAGTTTTATAGACTGCTATTTCTATGCCAATATGCTGATCGTCCGGCAGATTCGCCCACACACGCACACGATGAGAGACGCAGACACACGCGGGCTGCCACCCAGTTAATTGAACCATGTCAGAGGACGGCGTCTTCTGTGAATAAACGACTAATAGATTATGATTATAAATTATGATGGGAGTGTTTTATGCAATAAGGGTGGTCTAGAGCTGCTTTTTTCCCCACTGACTACATGGACGAGCACTCTGAATATCCACAGGTGTGATTCATGGTTTTTACACAACGTGTGATCATAGAGTCTGTATGAACAAAATGCAGTGTCATCACAGCTGATTTAGGAAAAAAGTAACCGCATGATGAACACAATAGTAATTTGGTTACTACTGGATTCCCCAGTGTCACACAAGTCCTGTCATTGGCTTTATCATCAGAATATCCCGAGTTTAACCTCCAGCACTACCACGGCCATCCGTGTCCAGGAGTTCAAGAGCTCAGCTGGTTCTGACTCTTCAGCCTGGACTTGCTAGGCGTCTGTAACCAAATTAGCATTTACCACTTTTCATAACTTTTTCTTAAATCAAAAGTATGGCACCAGTATGTTTTATAAAATATAGAAAGCAGGGAACCATGGTACAATTATTCCTGAAGGCACACCCCCCCAGTGGCGTGATGAGAACCACACCAGTGAGAATTCACTACCTTTTTCTGCCAATCCAAGAGTTAAATCTTTAGGAAGTCAATGCTGCAAATAGCCAGCCCACAAAATGAGACGTAGATGTCTAGTTGAGAACAGCTTTGCTTTTGCTTTTCAAGAGGTACAAGAGTGTACTTGAAGCATTCTGTGGGGAGGAAAAAAATACCATTATATGTGTATATATAGCGATCCAGGAAACCTCAGCTGCGGTGAAGAAAGCACATTTCCTTGGAGTCATCAGGAGGCAGAGGTTTCCAGTGTCCCTCTACGCCCTCACTGTACACACAACAGACGACTGGGCTTTCATTTACACAGCTGCTTGGCCACGGATCAGCAGCTCCGCCGCAGCCAGCTTGCTTTGAAAATATGACCACATGACCGTTTCTACCCTGGACCTATAAATGCTGGAGATTCACCTTGAAATTCCACTGTTTGTGTTGTTTTTTCTTTGTGGTCGGTGGCTTTGACGTCAGCTGCGTCCGTCCAGCGTTTGCTCTTTTTCCATGGATACAGTTCAAGTGTTTTGAGTGCCATTTCCAAATGCAGAATATGACTAACATTTGTTGACATCTTTATGCTCATGATTCAGCAAATTTGCCCCGAAGAGCAGCATCCACGGAAACAGACAATTTGCACATCGCGAGAAATGTGTTTATTGCAGCCTGGTTTTATCATAGCTCATTCTCTGCTTTTATACCTGCTGCAGTTTTAAAGCAGTTTTAAAGTCAGTGGACTTTGCACTCGGAGACCGTTTTCACGAAGCAACAAGCCTGTGCTCTCCGGTTAGCAAAGCACATCCAGTCATGTGGCAAAAACATGTTTGCTGTGAGGAACTGGGCCAGAGAATCTAACCGCAGTTCTGTTGGGTCGTCGGGTCAGATTGGTGCGGGTCAGCCTATTAGAAAAATTCAGACTAAGTTGTAATTAACTTACAGAAACATTGTGTTTCCTGTTGGGTTCGGACTCCTATTGTTATTTAACTAATATTTTTGCAGGTCAGGCAGGGTAGGCTGGCTCTCATGATGAGCAACCAATGATGGAGGTATATCTTGTGCTTCCAGTCCCTGTAGAATATTAAAAAACCTCGACTGCATTGCGAGTTTTCTTGAATGATAAAATATTCAGTTTAGATGTGTGTTTAGGGTGGTTGCTCTGAGTGGTTATTTGGCCTCCTTTAGGGGTGACCTGGTCAAAGCTTGTTGCCGCGGTCCAGTATCGTTCCGTGAGTCATTTGGTCCCGGGCCGCACAGAAAGGCACGATAAAAATATTTTATTGATTATCAGAGTCTGAAAGATCTTTTATTTTGGAAAAAACGCTCATCTCGTTCACGTAATGCGGTACTTCAAAAATGTAACCGACAAACTAGCAAAAATGAGTAAAAAAAAAATATCTATACCGGTCCGTGAAAATGTTGTTTTACATGAAACTGGTCCGTGGCGCAAAAAAGTTTGGGGGGGGGAGCACTGTTTTACAGGACGACACGTTTGCCGCTCTAGTGTGAACGCTGCTTAAGAACGTCTAATCAAAGCCTTTTGGATGTGAGCTGAAATCTTCCATGGGTGTCATTTTAATCTTTAATGCAGAATTACAAGAGCTGCTTTATTAAAGCCTGCTTTATTAAAGGCAATCCTTCACTAGTAACATTTTGATAAAAAAACATTTGTATCCTACACTGCCAGCATATTTGTCCCAGTGGTGTGCTTGTGTGTTTCAATGGATTTTTAGATAGTTCGCTGTAATTTGTATTGTAAAGGTCTTGCGTGGTTGTGAAACTGAAGCTCTGTACCCGCGACTTCGAGACCCAACCTGACCTGACCCGACCCGGCCCATCCTGGTCCAACTAGCACTGCTGATTTTCAGACCCAGACCTGAACCTGACCAGAAATGTATTATGGAACATGTTATTTTTGGGCTCATTCGGACATAAACACAGTTATTTTCATGGAACTGCACCTTGATCCTGGTGAAGAACAGCTTCTCCAGCTGTTACTTTTCCTCTGCTCATGTTTCTCCCGTTGCTGCTTGTACTCACAGAGACGTTTAACACACTTTGGGCAAACTTAACAAACAAGGGGAAAGATCTTTTGTGACATTTCTTCTGTAGCGTGGAATTTACCGGAGAGGTACAACAAAACAGACCAGATCTGCCTGATTCCGCATGGCACTGCCTAAATCATTCTGAAGTCAAGAATACCTGCTAAAAGCCTGAGCAACATGTCAATCTGATTCCATTAGCACCTTCTGTTTTATGTATCCGTCTCAGTAGACGTACTGGAATAGATTAACAGATTTTTTTTTCTCAACTATGGACTGTTTTATGCTTGTGTTGCATAGTAAGGATCATTCCTGCTGACGTTGACAGCATAGCCGATTATTTTAAGCGTCGTTAATCTAATCGAAGTCAAAAGACGTTTTCAGGTTGTTATAAAGGATCTTGGAAAGCAGTCCTTGTATTCACAGTGCTATTACGTTTCAGCAGTGACTGAAAAGTGTGAGACGGTATATGAGGAAATTAGCTAGATTTCTGCATGCAAGGCAACTGGTGGCCTAGTGGTTAGAGAGTTCGCCCTGCGATCAGGAAGTCGTGGGTTCGATTCCCAAGACCGCTAAGCACCTCTGAGGTACCCTAAGTGAGGTACCGTCCCCACACACTGCTCCCTGGGTGCTGTGTTCCTGACTGCTTCACTTGGTGAGTGGGGTTAAATGCAGAGGAAGAATTTCGTGCTGTTCACGTATGACAGAATGGTCACTTTCACTAAAATGTGATCTGATCTTCATCTTTCAAGACTGATTTAACTAACATGTTATATTACCAGATCCTTGCTGGGTGGGTGGTTTAGAGCAGCGGTGTCCTGCTCTTGAAGGGCCTGTTCATTGGCTGATCAGTTGAATCAGTTGTGGCTTAGAGGCCTCCAGGACCAGCACTGGTTGGGAAAATGGTATTTCATCCCGTTATTATCTCTTTAAAAAAGAGACTAGTTTTAATCAGGTGCCCCAGTCGATTCAGGTGTGGGTTTCACCTGCCAGGCCACATTGAAACAAACTTCCTATGAACACATCCTGTTCAAACACAGCATGTGTTTGGTGCAGTGGTGGTGCAGTGGTTAGAGCTGTCGCCTCACAGTGAGAAGGTCCTGGGTGGGACAGGACTTTCCTGTGTGATGTTTGCATGTTTTAGATGTTTTTGTTTGAGTTTCCATCAGGAACTCTGGTTTTCTTCCAAGTCTAAAAAGTGGTGCTGCTAAATTGCCTCTAGCTGTGAATGTGTGTGTAAATGTGTTTGTCTCTACACCTGCCCTGTGATGGTCTAGGAGGTTTCTCCACATTTTGGAGGGGATGAGCTCCAGGATCCCCCACAACCCCGGTTAGCATAAGTGGCTTAGGTAATGAATTAATGAATACAGCATGAATGCAGACGAAAAACCCTAGAGTTACAGCTATGGGTCCATAGGCATCTTTGTTACGGATCTATAGTAACACCTGTAAAGAAAAAGCGAGCAAGAGATTTCATGCACTGAAAAGAGGACAATCAACAATCAAAAGGACAATTGAGGAATCAACGTCCGCTAGTCAACCAAGGTACTTAGCCTGCAGTAACTTCTGGATAGGAGCGACAGCTAAATGCCGTAAATGTAAATGTAAACTTAACTTTTAAAAGCTAGTAACTGGGGTAGCTTAAACATTGGAGTTAACTGAACGTCTAATGGCAGTTGGAAAGCCGAATGTTACACACTGCTAAAATCTTGAAAAAGCCATAATACATAAATAAAAAGGAACAGTAAGCTATTGCCTGTCAAATTGAGAGTCAACATTCAAAAGCACTGTTAAACCTCAAATCTTCCTGGCTCCTCATCTTACTTCGTCAGTCTTACACCTGTCAGCCTCATCAGATTTTCCTGATGGAGGGAGTGACCTGGAGCTTTTTAAACAGAAATCCAAGCACAGCGCAAATATACAGTAGCACTATGTACAGGAGGAGAATCTCTGGAAACACTGAACTTTCATCAGTCTGTTGTGGTTTTTAAGCCCAAAGTGAGAAAACTCTTTTCGGGAAGTTGTTTTTAGCTGTGTTGTTTGCATAATCCACTTCCAGAACACTTATATTTAATACCTCTGTTGAAATGTTCAGCTCTGCTATAATGAAATATAATGACTTGGTCAGTGTTAACAAAAAATCCCGATGCTTATGCTCTTGGCTAGCAACTGAAGGAGCTGGAGCAGCCTGTGATCTCGTCTGAGCCGATACCACCCCCCCCACCCCCCCCCCCAATCCCCACCCCAC
>JBBIGA010000002.1:6640441-6654620 GCA_037576975.1 Alestes dentex
TCTCTCTCTCTCTCTCTCTCTCTCTCTCTCTCTCTCTCTCTCTCCCTCCCTCTCATTCCCTCCCTCTCTCTTTCTCTCTCTCTCTCTCTCTCCCTCCCTCACTTTATCTCTCTCTCCCTCCCTCTCTCTCTCCCTCCCTTCCTCTCTCTCTCTGTCTCTCTCTCCCTCCCTCCCTCCCTCTCTCTCCCTCCCTCCCTCTCTCTCTTTCTGTGATTGGCACTCTGACCTGGCCAGGTGGGCCTGATGTGGTGGGTGGTCTTGGTCTGCTGTGGACACTGTGTGTGACTAACTGCCTGCCTGGTGGTTTTGTGTTTAACGCTTTCTCCCTGAGATGCTTGATCATGCAGGGCCTGACTCACATGCTACTGCACACCAATTTCACAACCAAGATACCGGAACCCAACCCTTGGCCGCATGCATCCACCAGCCATAACAAACATCATTATCTTCTCTACAGTATTACGTCAAAGTTGCCTATTTTATTTGGAATGTGCTTGAGTACACTATTAAAATATTAAAAGGTACCAAAAAAGAGATCTTTGCCATTGATGTTGCATCTCTTTAGTTATGTAAAACTTTCAGTGGGTAGTTCCTTAAGGAAAAAATTGAGTTTTTGCATTCTAATTGTGTGTCTATAGTGGAAGGTTGTTTACAATGATTTAGAGATTTTTTCATGGCGTTCATGACCCCATTGACAGAAAACCGACTTCTTCTTTTCGTAAATGATCCTGAGTCAGTAGTTTTTTGGTTTTTTTTAGTTCATTTGTGTGCTAAAGATCATAGGGGACATTTAATACTTCCTAGTACTTCCCCGTCTTCAAGGTTCTTGAAAGCCATAGAATTAAATGTCAATCAGCGCCTCCTTCTGGTGGGCGCCTATAGTGAGGCAGGCAAAGTAAATTCAGGTATATTTAAGTATATTGAGAAAAATAGAAGAATGTCCAGCATGGAATCTGGTTTCCCCTTGCATAATGTTCTTTTCCCCCTCTCTTGCTGTAACGTTGGCTAGCGTCCAGGTTTCTCTGCTGTCTGTCTGCTGTATCGCTGACCTCTGGATCTTATTACAGAAAGAGTCCCCTACCACCTCCAGACAGTCCCCTGCTAATGGCCATTCCAGCATTAACAGTTCTATCTTGGTAAGGACCCCTTAGTCATCTCAAGTGACCGAACCCCCCATCCCCCCCAGTGCTACCCCTTAATGTTGTCTGTATTACTTTTTGATTTTTGATTTTATTTTATGTTTTTTGATTTACCGTCTGTCCCTCAGAAATGTGAGAATATGCTGAAATGGTAGAACCAGATGTCACTTCATTTTGGTTTTCACATGGTTTTATCTGTAAAAGAATGAGTTTTAGGGAAGTATTCCATGAAATAATTTCAAACCAAGCTACAACATCTTCCCACAATCTAATTCTGCAAGATGATCTCAAACAGAGATGAAAAAATGACTGTACAGTTTCCGTTATCTCCGTTTACAAATTGGTGTGCTCTGTGCTGCTGAAATCCATGCACCTGACTGTCTGTATGTATACAATGTCTGAAGACAGGCTCTCAGGTAAACTCACAGACTGAAGCACACGAACATAAGACGACCCAATTAGACGTTTCCCTCACATGCTGGACGTCATTAAAGAGCAGTAGAAGGACAGACATGCCAGCGAGAGCAGTACTGTAACACAGCATGCCTATAACAAAGACCCAGCCTCTAATCCAGATTGAGCATGAATAACCTTGTTCTGATTCACTTGGAAGTGGATAGGCCCAAAACTGTACCCCTGTGGAACCCCCGGTATTAATAGACTCTTTAGGGGAGGCCTTGTCTCCAGTCAGGGTTCATCTTGCTTGGACGGAGTGTGATGCTGCGGCCGCTTGCTTGCTCTCTGCTTCTTCCTGCTTTGTTGTTCTCAGACTTACCCTCAGCAGCCTTTCATATTTTAATACATAAAACTGTTCAGTGGGAATTATGCAATATTCTGTGAACACTCTCAAAACCCTGGTTTGTTTTTTTGGTCGATTTGATGTGTGCTTTTGTTGGAACTGTCACTGTAATTAACTGGGTTCAACCCTGTGGGGAAAAAAAAAGTCTTTCTTTCACTGCTGGGCTTTATTTTACAGGACATACCGGCAACCATCCAGCCAAAAGGACGCCAGGTGAATAGAACGTCCCTCGCCTACATCCGCCTCTCCAGCTCTAGCACCCCTCCATGCTTGGCTCTGTGTGTGTGTGTGTGTGTGTGTGTGTGTATTTATTACGGCCTGACCGGTGTATTAATTGGCTGATATTGAGATCCCGCAAATTAATCAGTGACAATACCAACGGGGCACGGATGTGGAGTAGCTTATGTACAACTGTAATAAGACACAACATGCTACCGTGGATAAAAAAATAACAAAGGCTGACAATAACCCAGCATTTTTATGAAAAAAATGATAAAAACAAATATTAACGGATCATTAAGAGAAATAATCAATACCACTTGAAGTATGGGAAGCCCTGTGCCCCAATATACATTTATGTTTAAAATAAAAACACCCCAGACGACACATTAATTAAAAAAAATCCTAAGAGTGATCTATAATTCTTTTCGGAATGAAAGACCTCATATATTGTTTTTTTTTTCTGTTTGAAACTAAGATGACACAACTGACCATGTTTGGAAAATGATAATCTTATCAGTTAGTAAAGCATGGTTTACCCAAAACTATTAGAGCCTGTTTTGTTGTTTATAATCTAAATCACTTGGCTGGGGTTGTTTTGTTTTTTTTATTGGTTTTGGCCTACTGTGTATTAGTGTAAGTTATGTAGGCCTGATAAATTTTAGCGAGCCTCTCCCGTGGTGAAAATATTGTGATGATCAATGTTAGTCATTGAATTTTTATATCAGTCAGGCCCTGGTATGTATGTGTGTGGGACACTGAATGAAAAAGAGTGAATGTTTTACTAACAAATCAAGCTGTCTGGCTGCCCAGTCATGCTTTTATCCATATTACTACTCCATACTCAACTCTGGATAACGAGCTTTCCATTAACTGTGCTGAAACTCTCGTGGACAGACTGACCAGTGGAGACAGATTTTGTATGTGTTTATCATTTTATACACCTAAGTTGCCTGCTGCACCAAAACAAAGAATGAGGTTAGGACACAGTCACAGCCCACTGGCACCGACGTGAACAGAGACGTTGCAGTGCGGACACAATTAGGTCAAAAACATTCTCATATAATTATGGATTACTGTGGGTTTATCTGCTGCTCTGGTATCGAAAGCGTTTCAGTCTGTCCTCAGATGATTTTCAGCCCTGATAAAGACAGGACTGGCAGTTCCAGGTCTGCACTGTACAGCTCCGACACTAACCCTGCCCCGTCTCCTGACCGCTGCTGAAAGAATGGTGTGTGCTTCTTTCCCCATTTGCTTGAATCGCAGGTGGCCAGTGGATTATAGCAATTAGTTTTGAGTTTTCTTAACCTTATGCTTTTGAATTGATTTGCTGTGTGTAGCGATCACACACACTCTCAGTCGAAAATGAGTTTTCTTTTATTCATTCTTTTCATTCATTAGTTATTATCAACAATAACAAACTTGAAGATACAGCTGCTACCATAGGAAAAAAAAAACATCAAAAAAAACACCCCACACATTTTATCTCCTTCGCATTCATGAGCCCCCGGGCGTTTCTCTTTTTTTTTTTTTTTTTCTTTGAGACTAAATATTTTGAGTACATTCTATTTTGGAATATTGCTGGGAGGATTTGATTGCATTTTTTTCTAGCGTTACTTGAATAATTTCAAAGCATCCTTCAGACTTTTGACAGGCGGTGCACTGATTTAATTGATTTTGTTTCTGATTAAAGTTTTAATTTTCTGTAGAACATGCAGGCCCCTTTTTCAAAATAGCTCGTACACGCCGCTCTGTAATTTGACCTTTGGGGAAAAAAGAGCCATGTGTCCAGCAGATGGCGCAGTTGGCCTCATCGGTGCTGGTGTAACTGCGTCACACATTGGTGCTTAACGCGGGTCTAAGCAGTGGTGCCACCATGTTACAACTTCTTCAAACAAGCATATCGTTTTAAGGTTTAGTAAGGAGACGTAGGAGGACATGGCTAATAAGAAAAACTTTTTTTAGGCCGTGTCACAGTGTTTGTGTCTCTGATCTGTTTCTACAGACGTTTGTTTTGGTTTTGTGGGGTGGGGTGGGGGGGGACCGTGTCACACTATCACTACAGGCCGGGTCCCTTAGGTAGGTGGCAGCTATAGCAACATGAGGCAGGCGCTGCTCCGAGCTGGACTCCCCAGTGACCTGCAGCACGGCTCAGACGCTTTTCTGCCCTGTGGCTCCCTGAAGAACTCGGGCTTACTCCCGCGCGTCTGCTCTCACACAAACAAGCATAAACACAAGCAGTCCTTTACAACCATCTCTTCAAAAACACGCCATAGATTTACACAGCATCCAGCTTCCACGGAGCATGGTTGCTTCCACCATCAGGATCACCTGCACTCTTTCATACTGACTCCAAATCTCTCTCTGTCATTCTCCCAGTTCCTTGTAGTCGTCTTTCTTTGGCCCCATCCAGGTGTTCATCCCATACAAAGAATCATGTGGCCCTGATTGTCTTTCTTTCTTCAGATCTATGTGCGGGCGCAGTTTGAGTATGATCCAGCCAAAGACGACCTCATCCCCTGCAAAGAAGCAGGGATTCGCTTCAGAGTGGGAGACATCATCCAGATCATCAACAAGGATGACCACAACTGGTGGCAGGGCAGACTGGAGAACACGAAGAATGGCACAGCTGGCCTCATTCCCTCACCAGAGCTGCAGGAGTGGTGAGTTAACTTCAAGACAAAATCACAAAATAAATAAGGATTATTTATTAAATAATGCTTTAGGGGAATTGGGCTTGTCCTGGGTGCCAACAGTATTGTTGCAGGAACAATATTGTTATTGCAGTCATATTCAAAGGTATGGGCATCCATGGACAGGTTCATATGTTTTGTTGTTTTTCCAAATGAAAAAAAAAGCTGTATACGTTCTACAGAGGAGTAATATGTGGCAAATGGACAATTTATGGCAAGTTTTCTATTTCAGGTTTTTCCTATATGTTAAACTCATCAAATACGTGGAAACTGTGCTCTAGAGTTGGAAGAAAATGTTCCCACTAAAGGGTATGAGAGACACGTAGAGGACGTGTGCTTATTTTCCTTTAGAGCAGGGGAGCAGGAGCAGGAAATCTGGTCCAGAACAGTTTGGCGTTTTTCCTGCTCAAACACACTTGGGTCAACTCACCTGGCAAGTGCCGGGTTAAATGAGTGCAAAGGAGGGGCTCAATCAAACTGTGCTGGACACCAACCCTCCAGGACCAGATTTCGACAATTCATGCCTTCCTTCACTTAAGCAGAGGCACGTGTGCACAGTAGCTGGAATGACCTGGAAAAAAAATACTTTTTTGTGCATTATTTGAGCTAAATGTCAAACTATTTCTTTACCAGTGATATCACATACGTGTTTAAAACTGGGTTTTGGATTTCAGTTTTGATTTATAGGTGTTTTCCCAATCAAAGAGAGAGGCGTCTGGTCTTGTACGTGTGGAATGAACTTCCTGGGAGCATTGGCAAGTGGTCAACTGTCCCATAAGAACTTTAATTTGCATCAAATTATAACACCAGAGAACTTCGCTTGCCGTGCACATAAACCAGAAGGTGCTGGAGCTCTGTGTAAACTGAGCGGTGGGTTCAGTATTTTATGAGAGTTCATAACAGCATCCATGCAGGAGTAGAGTGGCACTGAAATAAACAACAGCAGAGGAAAGAAACATTGAGACGATCATGTAAAACGTCTTTTCTCTTCCCTTTCCAGGCGGGTGGCATGTATGGCGATGGAGAAGACGAAGCAGGAACAGCAAGCCAGCTGCACTTGGTTTGGCAAGAAAAAGAAGCAGTACAAAGACAAGTATCTAGCGAAGCACAATGCAGGTAAAGTCTTCACTCAGTGATGCTCCTCAGATTACAGGTCACTGTGTGTTTGTCGGTAGATACATACCACTTTAATTATGAGGCTGCACGAGAAGACTGCAGCAGTTAAACTACACAGTCTGGTCTTTACTTTTCATATCGATCTCATAAGCCAGTACTTTCAAAGCTGTTTTGCGTATTACCCTGAATATACGTTATGAGTCCAAAAGTCTGTAAACACCTACTCATCAAATGTTTCTCCTGTAATCAAGGGTAGTTGCCCCCCTTTTTGCTGCCCACATCTGGGTGGCTTTTATGCTAGATGTCAGGAGAAACATTGCTGTCAGGATTCGAATGTATTAAGTCACAAGAGCATTAGGGAGGTCACAAATGCCTCTCCAACTTAGCCCAAAGGCTTTGGATGGTGCTTTATCATTTCAGAGAACGCAGTTCAGCTTCTCCCCAATTCCAGGAGGCGTTAAATCTCTCTAACCAGTGCTTGGCATCGGGCAAGGTGAGCTTAGGCTCATGTGTGGCTGCCCCAAAGTGTTCTATGTATCACCGATGTGTGTACCTTAAAGAACCGGAAATACCTAAAATTCCGTTAATTTTTTCAGCTTTCTACAAATGTCTGCAAACCTAGTTGTAGGGCGCCTGCATCGTGTTTGAATCATTTTCAGGTACAACAAGTATTTTCAATTCCACACTTTTAAATGCTGTAGGGTGTTGTATCTCTTTAACCCTAGAACATAGCATCACTGTGAAATTTGAAGTCTGCTCCCTTTAAAACTCATCGTTGCGGGTGTTCAGGGTGATGCAGGTTTCTCTCACTCACTGCCTCCTGTTAAAGCTGTAACTGCAGCAGCAGTGTGTGCATAACCTGTGAGATAAAAGACCGATAACATGACCCTGCTCTCTCAGATCCTGTTCGCGTCTATTTTTGAAAACAGTTTCCCTCTGCATTTCACCTCCCGAATGTACACTACCGGTCAAAAGTTTGGACACACCTTCTCATTCAATGTTTTTTCTTTTATTATTTTCTACATAGTAGATTAATATTGAAAACAGACAAAATGATGAAGGAACACATGGAATTATGCAGTGAACAAGAAAAGAGTTAAACATTACCTTGTAATAAGGTAACGATGGACTGTTGTTTTTTTTTACTTAGTTAAGTAGTTCTTGCCATAATATGGAGTAGAACCGTCGTGGAACAGGATCACTAACCGTATACCAACCCGACCATCACAACTGAGGATCCCAAACACATTAAGAAGGCAAGAAACTCCACTAATGAACTCTTGATGAAGAAACACCTGTTAATTAAACACCATTCCAGGTCAATTCCTCATGAATCTGATTGAAAAAATCAGTATTTTTTTTCAGTATTCATCTACAATGTAGCCAATGATAAAAAACAAAGGAAATCGTTGAATGAGAAGGTGTGTCCAAACTTTTGACTGGTAGTGTATATCTGGTATTTTAGGCCACTGGAAGCACAGCTTTCAGCAAACCCTTACCAGGGTGGGGATTTTTTTTAACTCTATTTTCAGGATTATGCTGATATCACAGCTTGCAGATGGTCAGTACTATTTTTATATATGATGAACTTCAAGACCATCTGATATGACCGATGGGCAAATTACCCCACTGTGGGCAGGAATATCGAGTTTGCGTACGTCATGACTTCTTTTAATTTGTTTCCTTTCGTTTTTGTGTTCTTGTGTGAACAGAGATTTTAAAGTAAAGAAAAGCGGCCCCTTGTAGCCCTGTGTGTACACCCCACAGCAAAGCACACAGTGTGAACTTCTTTCTCTGCATTTAACCCATTCACCAAATGAATCAGTGGGCTGCCACCAATGAGGGGCGCCCTGGGAGCGGTATGGGGACGGTACCTTACTCAAGGGTACCTCAGTGATGCCACTAGTGGTCCTGGGATTTGAACCCACAACCTTCTGATCGCAGGGGCAACTCCCTACCACTAGGCCACCAGCTGCCCTTTTTGAGAATACTGTGCATTTTCAGAAGTATTTGAGGCAGGTGGTGGTCTGGTGGTAAGGGAGTTGTCCCTGCAATCAGAAGGTTGTGGGTTCTGTGCTGTGTTAACGTGTGACTATCAGGGGCCACTGTATTTACTTTACTTCACTTTACACATGTGAACGAGGGCTCAGCCTCGCTCAGCCCTGGGCCCTGTCCACAGCTCTTCCATAAATAGCAGCGAGCCCTGCGGTCAGCACGTGGCCAAACAGTCGTGCGTGTCTCTGGCAGCACAGCCGCCCGTGAGGAGCGCACCAGCAGCAGGGCTGCAGTCAGCACTTTCTGCTCGTGTGGCTTTTCCACAGGGCCTCATTTCAGCGTGCCACTGTGAATCCCAGCCGCTAATGGACACACCTGCACACGCCACACATACCACACCGCTCCCTGTGGGGTTTTTATCACAGACAGTGCAGGATGTAGGCAAGATCAACATTTTTTTTTTAATGAGACAACAGAGAGAGAGAAAGGACTGAGGGAGAAAGGAGAGCAAGGGAGAGAGAGAAGCACGGAAAAAAGAGAGAGTGAAACGGAAGAGAGAGAAGAAGAGTGACAGAGAGAAAAAAGGAGTGACGTGTGAGAGAGGGAAGAGAATACAGGAGAAAGAAAAAGAAGTACTTTAATAGCACCTACATCATTTTAGTATTTCTCATCTACTTGTAAACTATTAAAAAACAAGTTCATTAACCCAGACACATATTTCAGAGATTCAGGCTTCATTTACTAATTTTCCAGCTATTAGTCTCACCGGGAGGCTGACAGCAGGGGTTAGTGGGCCACGGTGGCAAAGAATGAAAAACTTCCAAGCACGATCGTTTCCAAACTACCGGAGTGCTAGTTTAACCAAGCGTGACCTCGCGCGTATCGCCCTGAGTGTGTTCGGTCCAATAATGCAATTGATTTGGAAAGATTGTAATGTTCTTTTCAGTGATGAGGAAACCCTTGAACTCCTCAAAACAGATGCAATCATACAAATTTGGCTCCACTTGTTAAGTGTGTCACCTTCTGACGTGAGCTGAACTGTACGAGCTCTATAGTTTTGAGGCTTTTTTTCAGTTTGTTTTTTTTTTTTGGCGTGTGTACTCATGCCCCATTAACCTCCATTGTAAGCCTCCTGGGGAGGTTCACTGTTGCAGAAAATTTCTCATTAAAACTGTCATTAAAAGTGTCAGAGATAAAAAAAAATAAAAAATACAAAGCATAATTTTTAACCCCTAGATCGTCCGGATGTTGAGAGCTCTCCCTTTCTGAGGCCTGGTCGTTTTTAGTGTAGTATAGATTTAGGTAGAGGTGGGATATGGAAATGTCTTTTTGTGTTATCTGTGACCTCAGAGGAAGCCAGGGGTTTGCAGTTCTCAGTTTCTTCTACTTACTGCTAAGCAGTAGAACTTGTTGCGGTGGAGCTGCGCAGAGGAAGTAAACGTCAGTCCAGAGAAAAGAAGCGAAGCATTGAAGTGTGTATGTGATTTGCATATCGTCACTGTCTGAACAAAACCTTGGATAAACAAATTTGTCCTGCTTTGCATCATTAGTGTGACTGGTTGATCCGGGGCCAGGTATTGATCACTGAAAAAAAACTCATTTTTGTGCTTGAGTCCCCTCTTTAATGCGTGAGAAGAGAGAGAGAATGGTTGGGTCGCCTTCAAAATTGTGTTTTACAGTCCCCCCCCCAAGGGGCCCCAAGTGGTGCAGCAGTAGAGCGCTGGCCCCTAAATTAGAAGATTGCAAGAAGATCGGAGCAAGAAGGGTTTTTTTCAACACAAACTTTTTTGGCCCCATAAAACCAGTATTTGGTGTCTCCAGTGTCTCAAAACACTGATGTTATCATACTTCACACTTTCTCGCTGGAATGCATATACTTTGAAAATGGCACTGCTTACACTGTAGCAAAATTGAATGATAAACAGACCAAAAGAAATCTTCTAACTGAATTGAAGTAAAGAAAAGTCTTGTTCTATTGATGAACAAGATTTTTTGGATGTTCAGTTAATCCAAAAAGTCTTGTTCATCAATAGAACACTTGGATGTTCCGTTCTAGGAAAAAAACCTCAGTTGACACATGACCTTTACATTACGCAGAGCAGCTGGTAGCC
Organism: Alestes dentex; assembly: GCA_037576975.1. Classification (NCBI taxonomy): domain Eukaryota; kingdom Metazoa; phylum Chordata; class Actinopteri; order Characiformes; family Alestidae; genus Alestes; species Alestes dentex. The sequence goes on from JBBIGA010000002.1 coordinate 6,650,514, forward strand.
TAGTGGTTAGGGCGACCACCCTGCGATCAGGAAGTCATGGGTTCGATTCCCAAGACCGCTAAACACCTCTGAGGTACCCTGAGCAAGGAACCGCCCCCACACACTGCTTCACTTGGTGAATGGTTTAAATGCAGAGGAAGAATTTCGTGCTGTTCACACTGTGTGCTGTGGCGTGTTCTCGTAAGACAGAATGTTCTCTTTCACTTTAGTTTCTTGGAATTTTAAAAAGGTTCTTCGCACACATCTCTCAAATGACCCATTCTTTAACGAACCGTCCCCTCTGAGAGGTTCTTTGGAGAGCCAAAAGTGGTTCTTTTGCAAATGTTTGGATCTGATGTTTGAGTAAGTTAAATGGACCTCTTTCCAGGCTGTTCTGGTTCTGCTGAGTCCAGCCTGAGGCTGGGGCCCGGTGGTGAGCCGCAGTGCGCTGGATTCAGGGGGCGGCCTGGCCCCTCTGCCAGCAGTGCAGTGGAGCGCAGCTCAGCCATAATCCTCTCTGAGCCCAGCGTCCCACTTTACTGGATCTGATTAGCACGCACCCAGCCACAGAGGCAGGGAGCGGGCCGGTCCGGGGATATTATGCTTCTCTTTTCTCGGTCATTTAACAAATTCCTCTTTTGTTATTTAATTGCGTAAAGATGCTCATGTAGGGTACTTTGTCTGGCTGAGAGCTTTTGGCCACTGAGCGCCGAGTTGGTCCTGCGGCCCGGCATTGATGAAATGATATTAGAAATGGGGTGTGCTGAGGATAGCCCTTTTACCCTTTACTGTAGGAGGGTCTTGCCCTTATGACCCAGTCTTAGGAGAACCCAGTGCAGAAGAAGCCTCAAGTGCAGCCCTATAGCAAGACATCTATTTGTCTATGTATCTGTCAACACTGTTCCACTGCACCTGGAAATCAGAAAAAGAGAGAAGTTTCCAGAAGCTGAACAAGGTTCACCTTGTCTATTACTATGGAAATGCGTTGTAACAATGTTTTTAGTTTCCTTCTTGGTTCATGTAATCATCAGTGGTTTTAGTTTCCAAGCATAACATCTTAAAGCTTAACGAATGCTCTGTTGAAACATCGGAACAATTCGGATTGAAAGTCAGGAGTACCAACCCAGAAATTTCCGACTATTTGAGTACAATGAAATACAGCATAAATTTTCATGTTCATGTTCTCTTATCAGATTATATCTTAGTCTGACATTAAAAGAAGACGAGCACTTGTCTGATTTAGGCTAGTAACAAGTGAACCAACTGTGTGTGCATTGTATATATGTAGTTAATCCTTGCCTCGGTCTGTATAGTCAGATTCACTGGCATTAATACAACTGTGAGTTACATTCTTAAAGGAATTCTTCTGCAAAACTGGCCCCAGATCAGCCAAGATGTGTTTTGGTGTCCAAATTTCAATTTAGAGCTACTAAAAATAGTTAGAACTGGCACTACAAGACTAGTGTCTGTGCCTGCTCGACCTGGATCCTGGTTGAGAGACGTTTTGTTGATATATTTGTGGAAAAGATGTGAGTGACCATTGGCTTCTACTGATTGTAGCAACATTAGACTCGCAGCCCAAGTTTTGAACTACAGAAGCAAAACGTGGACACCAAACTTGTCTTGGTTGATCTACATTTGGGGTAAGTAAAAGTTTTTGTACATGTATTTTTTTTCTATGCAGAAAATAGAATTATTCAGATGTGTAAAACAGGTTGTTATTATTATTATTATTATTATTATTGTTATTGTTATTATTTGAATCTGCTGTGTATTATTTCTGGCTGTGGTAATAATGTTCACGCCACACCATTAAAAACAGATGTAACAGTGTTTCTGTTCCTTCAGTGTTAATGCATGCTGCATCAAAGTTCGACGCTGCCTTCTTCACAGTCCATTACTATAAATGTCAGATGCATGTTGCATCATTTTTTGGAGTTTCATTCTAAGCCTCTTTTGTCTGCTTCGCAACAGCTCCATCCGCGGCACTCCCCCCACCGTGTGCCGCGTGGATGGCCAGAGATGTTAAAGTCTGTCGTGTTGTTCTGTATGTAAAGGGCAGTGCTGCGTCAGAGCTTTGACTAAGTGCTATTGTTCTCTCTGTTGACTGATGTTGTTCTGTATCTGAGCCACATCTCAATGACCCTCCCCTGTCCATTTTTCATGCTGTCTCCTTACCAATGGCGTCTGTGCATGTAAGTAACATGGAGTGACTTTGTCGCTGTGGTTTATTTTCTCTCTGCTGCTTTCTGTCAGTGTCTCAGCTGTGGTGATGATAACCTAGTTTTCAAGAGTGCTTATTACCACGTAGGTTTGTTTCTGTTGTGGGAACAACAGATAACGAAGCTTTGAAACCAGGCCTAATAAGCAGTTTCGCCGTATGTGTGGGTTTTTTGTTGTTGTTTTTTTCTTTTTTGTTTTTTAGTGTTTGTTTGTGCTTGCTCTCTTATTTTGATGTGCTTCTCATTTTCCACCCTGTAGCTTTTCAGTTATCCATTAACCCCTTGTTGCTTTCATATGATTAAAGATCACATATTGTGTAAAATTGACATTTCTAACCATGCCATGCACTTTTTAGGCCATACCATCAATGTATGCAAATTAAGCAACAAAAACAGTCCATTTTTTAAATAAAACGAACACATTTACATACACTATATGGACAAAAGTATTGGGACGCCTGACCAAAACAGCAACAGGGGCATTGCATTCAAATACATAGACTTCAATATGGACTTGGCCCCCCTTTGCAGCTACAACAGCTTCCACTTTTCTTGGAAGACTTTCCAAAAGATTTTGGAGTTGCTGTGGAAATTTGTGCCCATTCATTCTGTAGAGCATTTAAAAGGTCAGACACTGATGTTGGACGAGAAGGCCTGGCTCGCAATCTCCATTCCAGTTTGTCCCAAAAGTGCTGGATGGGGTTGAGGTCAGGGCTCTGTGGGGACCAGTCCTCCACACTGAACTCCTCCAGCCATGTCTTTATGGACCTGGCTTTGGGGCACAGTCATGCTGGAATAGGAAAGGACCTTCCCCAAGATGTCCAAAATGTCTTAGTCTGCTGAAGCATGAAGCCCTTCACTGGAAGTAAGGGGCCACCAGAAAACAATAATTAAGAGGTGTGTCCCAATACTTTTGTCCATCCGTTCCGCCAGCAGCAGTTTGGCTTCGTTCATTTGCACTGAAGTCATAAGGAGTGTTTCAGGTAAAAGCGGACATGGTATAAACATTTACTGTGTGTCACAATAGTTACAGCATAAGCCAACAATCTATGGAGTATTTAGGTGCACCAGGTGAAATGACCAGTGAATATTGAGACATGGTAGATAAATAAACAGGCAGTTCAGTGTAATGTTCTGTTACTGGATGTTCTTTTACCTTGCTATTATGAAACACAGGCTCATTAATATAAGCATGTAGCCATGGACATGACTAAAGAGTCTACAGTAGTGCGACAAGGCAAAATATGATACAACCTTCTCAGTCATGTGTCTCCTCATCAGAGTTATTTCATATAAAAGAAAATGCTGACAGCCTTTCAACCAATATCAGACTGTCAGTTCTAGCATTAGCTCAAGTTAGTGAATAAAACAGTAGATAAAAGACCTCTCTTACCTTTAAAACGGCAAAGACAGTTTAGTTTGGAATAAAACCCATTTTGAAATGCACTACTCTGTCTACTACTCAGTATTACTTTGTGCTTCTGTTTACTGATTTATTTTAGTCAAAGTAGCTGTACTGCCTTGTCACAGCCGAGAACCAAACAGAATGATTCCCAGTCCTCGCTAAAGTCAATTTAAACAGTAACTAAAAGATCTGGTTCTATCGCTATTGAGAAATAATGAGTCAATTTATCATAACAATAAATATTGTCATATCTCTCAGCTTTCCTTCATATGTGAAATATATGTGGCAAGAGACTGGAAATGGTCAAGTACAAGCGAATTGCGACTGTTTTTGCTTGGAAGGAACCTCAGGGACGATGATACAGCTCTGGAAAAAATAAGAGACCACTGCAATTTATTTATAAATCAGCATCTCTATGAAAATTACAACCGTTCCATGCCAGTGTCTGTTAAATTCCTACACAAGCACCTCATTCTGCTTTATGAGGGACTGATTAGTGAT
>JBBIGA010000002.1:6659921-6683001 GCA_037576975.1 Alestes dentex
ATGGAGCTACAGAATTATTTCCCACTTCTGGGTAACCTCACCATTTTTAAACCTCTCGCAGTTCAGCACTGTCCTTTTCATGCTATTCATTGGACTTGAACTGTTTGATTTTCAATTTTAAAAAAAAGCTTGAAACACTGGGGTGTTCTAAAACTTTTGACCAGTAGTGTATATATTAACTGTAGTTCCAGTATTGGTCTTTCAATAATAATTAGGTCTGTCGATAATAATTTTTCATGCATCTACATATAAAGCTCCTGGCAGAAATTATGAAATCGCCACACTTGGAGGATATTCTCCCGGGAAAGACTTCATAGCGAATAAATATATGTATGACACAGAACAACTTTTGCTTAGTAGCTGAACATTATGACTTTAAGAAATGAACCTCAAATGTATTCAATTACATTATTATTTTATTTATTGGACTGTTAATTCCAGATCAAGCAATAGGAAATATTATGTAATCTCTCCATATGGAGGAAAAAGTTATGGAATCACCTTGTTTAATCTCTAAAACAAATATTTTCCAAATTGCATATTAATCTGCAGATAATATAGAGCTGTTGGACTCTTGAAAGCAAGCGTGGCCCCAACAAGAGGGTTGTCAACTGAAGCAATAGAAGGGAATATGAAAGTCCTTTAAGAAGGAAATCCAACCTGAGGTGTAACGGAAGATCTTACCAGTCTGCTGTGAGTAAAATAGACCGGGGAAGACATCAAAGCATCAGAATAGAAACCTAAAAGCAATTGGCCTTTGTTCGAAGAACAAACGAATGGGCAGAAACAGGCATCAGTGTAAGAACTGTCAGAAATGGGCTGAAAGAAATAGGCTTTACATGCAGAAAAGCCAAAAAGGAAAAACATCACACCTAAACAGAAGAGAGCAAGTTTACAGTGAGCTAAAGAGAAGCAGTCATGGAGTGTAAATGGTGGAATGAAAGAGATATTAGTGATGAATCACAGATCTTCACTTGCCAAGGAGATGATGCTGATACTTCAGTCTGGAGCCGTTCTAATGAAACATAATGACGACTGCCTGAAGAAAACAATCTAATTTCCCCACATATTTATGATGTGGGGCTGCATGTGAGGTTAAGGAGCAGAGTAGATGGCAATCATTAGCTCAACAGTCAGTCCTCACACAGGTGTACACTGACATTTTGGACACTTTTCTCATTCCTTCAATAGAAAGAAAGGTTCATTTTTCAGAATGGTAATGCATCTTGTTACAGGAAAGTCATATCAACTCAGTCACATCGCCAGCAAACAGTCCGGATCTCAGTCTCATTGAAATTTATGGTGGAAATAAAAAGGTCAGTGACAAGGCTCCATCCTGCAGAGCCCATCCGTCATCCGCTTTAAGAGAACGTTGGAGTTAGTTTGAAGGAGAAAATTGCTTTTCATTTCTGAAGTCCTTGCCTCAAGTAGTTCAGGCTTGTGCCGGAGCAACAAAGAAGTAATTTTTTAAAGGGTTTTGGATGATGCCCATTCCATCAATAGAGCCCATTCCATCATTTTTCCCTTCCCATTAAGTGAAATTGAGATTTGGAACGTCTTGTGCCACACCTGTGATTTGTGTATTTGCTACGAAGTAAAAAAAAAAAAAAAAAAAAACCTGGTTGAACATTCCTCTAAATGTGTTGATTCCATAGTTTTGTTGTAATAGATCACCTTCTGGAGCAACATAGATCAGGTTGGATATAAGTGGAATTGGTGCAGACGGTGGCACATTGCTGTACTTGCAGCATTTTTCTGGCCCTTTTATATAAGTGCCCACCTCAGGGCTTCTCTGTTCCTCCACTGGTTTCCTCTTCTCCGCTCTTTCTTCTCTCACTCTCTGTTTCTCATCCTGCAGGACGAATCGCTCCAGCGACTGCAGAAGGAGTCTGAGATCCTCCAGAAGACCTATGCCCACTACTTCGACCTGACCATCATCAACAACGAGATAGACGAGACAATCCGTCACCTGGAGGAAGCAATAGAGCTGGTGTGCACCACGGCCCAGTGGGTGCCCGTGTCCTGGGTCTACTAGAACACCCCTAAATCGTCTCACAGTCCCAATCTCTGCCATGCATCTCTGCAAAAAAAAGAAAAGAAAACCCCTGCCTCCGATTTTTCAGAAACCTTCACGACCTTCATTCAGTCCAATCTCGGCCCCGTTTAGACGTAATGTTGTACTAAAAAAAAAAAAAAATCTGAATGTTGTCATGTCTTTATAGATAGGTTGCAACATTTTGTAGACTTTTGATTTAAAGAGACAGTATCCTAAACCTTTGTTTGTTTGTTTGTTTGTTTGTTTTTCCTCCTCTAAATGAATCTAAAAACATTGTTTTAAAGTCCAAAGGAAATCACACTGCAGCAGCATCTGAAGAGTTTTATCCACCACTAGCCCATATCCTTCATTAAGCCTTTTTATGTCTTTTTTTTTTTTTTTTTACATACCCCATTTGTTTCAGTGCAATTTTTTGTGTCTCTCTATTCAGATCACCTCAGGTACTGTCTCTCTAAAGAAACAAAGTACAGAAATGTTTTAGATCTGAGATCTCATGCATGTGAACATTTCGGCATTCACTGGCTTTTACATGCTGTCAGCGTTACCAGTGTCAGACTACTGTTACCCACAGCAGAGAACATTCCATTCGTCTGGACAGACTCTCTCCGAACCAGACTACCCAGTGGAGAGTGAACGAAAAAGAAAAAAAAATAAACCTATGCACATCCTTTGGGCACATCGGGACATTTCAGGCAACTTTCTAAACCATGTCTTTTTACCAGCCATGAAGTGAGATGTGTTAATGGGCTCGGTTTAAGTTGTTGTAAGATCGGGGGGTGGAGGGGCGGGGTGGGTTACAAAAAGAAATATATTCTGGTTTTGCCATTTCAGAAATGTGTTGTCAGAGAGTATTAATGTTGAATCAAGAGAAGGAGAAAAAAAAAAAAAAGGTTTGATTTTTATTTTATGATGTGTAACTGTTTCAGATAGAGGTGCACTCGACTCGTTTTTGCAAAATGAACTATGTTGCAAAAGAAGCCCTGATTCGTGCATCGGAATGATTCTGTACATGACAAACTGTTTACTTTCAGACTGCCCTGTGTAAATTCCTCTGCTGACGGCTGACCGGCTCTTCAGTATGAACAGTTTTTTTAAATATATTTCCTTTTCTGTGGTGAAGAAGCTGAGTGTCGTCTGCTCTGTGCTCGGTGCTGTGCTGGCTGCCTCTGCTCTTATGCTTGGCTGCTGTGTGTGTGTTGGCAGAGATGGAGCGGATGGAAACATTTCTCCTCAGTGGCTCTTTTTTCTGTTGTTTTCTTTTTTTTTCTGCTGCAGCTGTGGTAGGTCACATCCTGCCCGCCTGTCTGAGCATGACTGCACGTGGGATAAATGCCCAGGTGAGAGAGAGAGAGAGAGACAGACACGAGAAGGGGAGGGGCGGGGCGGGGCGGGGCGGGGGGGGTGAGAAGGGAAAGAGACAGGAGCGAGATAGAGATTAAAAAAGAAGCGATAGAAGAAATAGCGAAATAAATAGAAACAAACAAGAGAAGTTAAAGAAAAAGAAAGAGTGAGAATGAGCCTGGGAGAAAACGAAGTGTGCTGTGTGTGTTTGTGTGTGTGTGTGAGAGAGAGAGAGAGAGAGAGAGAGAGGGAGAGAGAAAGTATGAGTGTGTTCTGTTTTCCATCAGGTTTCCCATTCAGACCCTAAAGTGCGTCTACACGAGACGAGTGCTGGCCAATCAGATGCTCACTGCAGGCCAGAAGTACAGACTCGGGCAGCGATTTTGAAAATAACACATCTATTAACGTTTCACTAAATTATTTTTCCACAAAATATTCCTTATTCCACCCTCAGTACCGCTATCACCCCGTCCAAGAATAAAGGGCATTTGGCTGACGCTCTTATCCAGAGCAACTTACAGTCATTAGTTACGGGGACAGTATCCCTAGAGCAACTGAGGGTTAAGTGTCTTGCCCAAGGACACAATAGTAGAAGTGGGGGTTTGAACCTGCAGCTTTGTGGTCATCAGGCAAGTGTTTTACCCGCTAAGTGTTTACCACTACTAGGCCTCCCTCTCTCTGGGTGGGTAGGATGCCCCCTGTGGATGATGTTAGATCTATTAGTGTTCTCCTACAAGTGTGTGGAGCTGCAGTAGCAGCAGTTGGAAAACATACAGTAGCAGCTGAGATGCTAGCCTTTACTCACCCGTCTTGGTAGCACGGTGTGATCGGAGGTAATCATGGAGGATGGAATTGGACAGAACTACTTTGGCTTGGAAACAATTAAAAATGTAAAAGAACAACTTTTGAATAATAAACGGAGTGCACTCGTTAGAACTCCGTGCACTTATTTAATGTATTATATGGTAAAACCTGGAGAAAGTCTTGATAAGTATGACACCCTCTTACACAGACTGTTCTTCAATTATTTAAAATTCCCAACGTAACACACCTGCTTCAGTTCATCCAGCCCTCAGGAACATCTGAATAGGTCGGTGAATGTGATTAAGTTGTAGTAAAACTCTCAAGGAGTAGACTTTCAGTGCAACTATTTTATTTTATTAAACATTATTGTTGGAAGAAATTATAACTACATCAAAAGTGCTCCTAACTCTTTTGTATGTTCAGGGTCCCAGTCATCCATGATGAAATGGTCGCACTGTAAAGGCAGCTTGAGGTTTACAAGGCTGGCGTTGTTTCTGAACATTTGGACTATTAATGTATCTGCAATCTGGATGGGTCTGTGGGTTCTTCTGGTGCAACTTCAGTCAAGCAAGCCCTTTTCTGCACAACCCAGCAGAGACGCGCAAACTGGATATTATAGGCAGCTGTGTTTACTTTAGAGTTGGAACTAATCTCTGATAGAAAGCAGGTATGCTTGACATTCTTCTACTAGACTTTGAGAAGAATGGAAAAAATGAAAGAAAGGACTATTTTTATATTTCTTTTCAGATGTAGATGCATCGCTGTGCCATAAACCAAAGCCAGAGTGTTTAGAGCAAGTGCTCTGAGCGTAATCAGGTAAGATGAAGGCCAACTGCTGTTGTCCTCTACTGTCCTACTGCCGTATGGTGTTTTTAGCACAGGGGCAGCAGAGCTGTGACTGGGCTCAATAACGGTCCCTGCGCGTCTCCAGTGAATCACGTCCTGCCTGCTGTAAACCCTGACCGTGACCATGATTGAGACCATGATTTCCCCCAGTAACCCAGCTGAAAAACACTAGCAAAACTGCTTTCGCCATGCAGTTAGCTCCACTTCAAGTGTGTGTAAATCAGCAGTGTTACTGAGACAGTGTTACAGGGTTGCAGTGCTTTGCTGAATGCTAAGCTAACATACTGAGAGGTGAACCGTCTACTTTAGAACCTTCTAATTCAGTCGTATGCAGAAGATTGACCACCTCACGTCAAATAACATGTTTTGTTGATTTGTTGAACATAAAGGGACCAGGCTTAAATGACACTCATTTGCTGTCTTAAATATACAGGCAAAACTTAATAGTACTCTCCTCTTACTGTTTGTCACTTTGGATAAAGGCGTCTGCCAAATGATTATGATGTAATGTAAAACATAAAGGGTGCCATGACTTTTGCACAGGCCACATTTTCTGTTTTTCCACAGTATGTTAAATTCAGAATGAATGGTAAAGGGTAATTGTGCATTATAACGAGCAGGTGTGTTCCCTGCGGAGAATGTGTTTTTATATACAACTAAATACCCAAATACAATGATATGTGTATTTTGTTGATACACAAGAACTTGCTCTGATACAAGACTGCACCTCTTTAATGAAGGAAAAAATAACTGCAGTAAAGAAGAAAGAAAATGGCAAAAGACTAAAATATATGGAACCAGCTCAGAAATGTTTATGTGAACCTGCAGGTCTGCATCTGGGGATTAGTTGATCCCTGATTAACCGATGGATTAATTTAATGGTAAAAAATGAAAGAGGAGCGTTCCCTGGGAAGGCTCTTTCGAAATCAAACCGAACTTGGAATAAAGGCGCTGCAGTGTGACTCAGCGGGCCCTTCTGGCCCGGCCTGTGTCTTGTGTCTTAATTCAAGGCCTCATTTCAGAATCGGTGGCACAGATCAGCAGATTAATGCCACAGTGCTGCTGGGCTTGAACCAGGAACACTAGCTTTATTGATGATAACACTCAACATGCATTAATATTAGAATGCTCATGTACTGCAGCAGCAATTAAACAGCATTTTCAAACCTCCAGGGTATGTGTAGTTTTGCTAAATATCTTAAACTATTACAAAATTTACAATGAAAAAATAGTGAAGATACAGAGTGTCGCACGGCAAGACGTGTACAAACCCATGGAAAAATGCTGTGAGACGGACAATGCTTGGAGGACGACATCATCGCTTGTTAGAAGTTTTAGTCTAAGTACATTAAGTATACATCCTCTACTGTACAGCAGTCACGATCATAGGAGCACAAGGCAATGATAAAACCATTCCATTTGGTTGGGATACAGAGCAGCTTAGAGAGCCGAGTGCAGCTAAGCCTTGCGTTAAAAGAAGATTAATGCATTTATTAAAACTAGAAACGTCTACATTTACCCGGTTGAAAGAATCATACGAGAGGCAAGCATGTAACGCCATCTGTTAAAATGACAGCAACAGTAGACAGTTTTACAAAACATTACCTGCTTACAAATGACACAAAATTACGCAACAAAGAAAAGCCCGACGCACGTTCCATTGTAGCTGCGCATGTGTTGTGATGTCTCGTCAGTAATACTATAAAATAGGTTTTATAGTAAACGTACTGTTTAAGGTAAATGTTGCCTCTACAGCAGCAAGGGGACCAAACTGCAATGTCTGTAGTGGGCCGAGGGCCAAAAAGACAAAACAATAAATCCCTGGTGATGCAACAGTCATAAATGGCCAGGCGTCCAAGAGAGCACAGTTGGTGGGCAGGATGGCCTTCTCTCTCCTCCATCTCTCAGTGTGATGCCCTCCAGCACACAAGTCTGTTAGCTGATGTAACAGAATTGGTAGTTAGTGTTCTCCTCCAAGCGTGTTGAGCTGTCCAGTGGGGTTAGTAGCAGTTCAAAAAGCTTCATATGTAGCACATAACAGCCTTCGCCCTCCCAGCTCAGTAGAATTATGTGATAGGACCCAGGCAGAGGCTGAGTATTGGCAATTGCTGAATTGGGGTGAAAATTATGGGGGAAAGAGAAAAAACCAACATACAAATAAAGTAGGAAGTTAGGATTTAAACACATTTTTAAGGTACTTTTACACTATATGTCAGGTTCCTGGACTTTGCACCACTCTGAATGAGGATTCTCCACTGAAATGAAAAAGTAGTCCAGACCTAGGCTCAGTCTCTTTCCAGGAAACTGCCTTCATATTTGGTTGCTAAAGTATTTTTTTAAAAAAGTATACAAGAATTGAATTTATAAAAATATTATTTGTTATCTCATTGGTGAGGGTAGGTGGAGGGTGTTGGGTTAAGGAAACCTCCTGGCGGGTCATCGCAGCCCAGTTTTGGCTACTTTGGATAGCCCTGATCTAGAATTATTCTCGGTTTTATATTTCTTTAAATATAAAATATATTTTTGGTGTAATTGTAACTATGTACCATAATTTCCTATAACAACACTACTAGAGTCTAGCAAAGTGGCAGTCACTTTGGTTAAGTGTCCCTAAAGCTAAAAATGCATTGTTACAGGAAAGCATATGGATTTTAATAGCAGTCTAAAAGCAATTTTCAATCTCTATGGCAAGTAAAATCACTCTACATAACTTATTTAAACTAATATGTCCCTTAGATGTCTGGAACTGTCACTTTAAAAAAACAAATCAAATCTCCTGTTCAAATCTCCTGTGCACTGCTGGGATAGCTGTTAACATTCATTTAAACAAATCGTTTAAAGATGTAGAAGAAATATCTTTTTCTCTACCAGTACCACATTTCAGAGAAAGTCTTTGGAACCACAGCCACTGGCGATTCCTACTTTTGTCGAGACATACAATCCGCTCGTCCAGGAAATGATCTCTCGCCTGCGCAGCTATCAGTCCAAACGTTTCTTCTTCCAGCTGTTGGCAAACCACCTTTTCTTCCATGTGTCAAGCTTTCATGAGGCCAAAGTGGAAAAAGAGGCTGTGTGAGCTTGAAGGAGGAACAGACATGCCAGTAGTAGTGCCAGAATTTGACCAGAGCTTGACGACCCATGGGCTGCAGACACCTGGCCCTCGGCTGGCTCCAGCTGGGTGCCGTTCCTGGGACCCTCTGTCGTATTCCCCATCTCCTCCCTCAACTCCTGGTGAAGTAATCTTGAGATGAGGCTGTTGAACTTGTTCTCGGTGGTGGGGTAGTCTGGAATGGCCGTGGTAAGATTGAGCTCTGCAGGGTCAATGCAAGTACCATTCAGACGGTCATAGTTGACCTCGCTCAGGTCCAGGCCAGCTACTGAAGAAGGGGAGGCACACGGAATGTCCCTCACCAGCTTATAGCTCTCCATCCACTCCTTCAGCCATTCCAGCTCACAGTTGCACTCCCAGGGGTTGCGGAACAAGTAGAGGCGTCCAATGAAGTAGATGGGTTGGAAGACGGAGAAAGGCAGTGTAGTCAGGTTGTTGCTGTTGAGATGCAGCGTCATCAGGCTGGTCAGATTCTCGAAGGCGCCCACTTCTATAAAAGACAAGCGGTTGCGGTCCAGGTAAAGCACCTCCAGCTCCACCAGGTCACCAAACCAGTTTTTGGAGATGTTGGTCAGCAAGTTTCCACCCAGATTCAACATCTTGACACGGCTGAGACCCTTGAAAGACTGTAGTGGCAGTTCAGCCAGTAGGTTGTCGTTCAAGTAAAAGTTCTCCAGTCGTCCCAGGTCCTTAAAGGCCTCGTCGTGGATGACGCTGATGCGGTTCTCTTGTAGATTGAGATACTTGAGGTTGCTCAGGCCCAGCAGGGAGTTATAGGCCACCGCTTCGATCTTGTTGCGCTCCAAGTAAATGTGCGTCAGGTTCTCCATCCCTCGTATGGCGCCTGGGACGCGCCTGAAATTGTTCTGAAAGCAGAGCAGCTCCCTCAGGGATATCTGCTCCAGGAAGATGCGATCAGGCATGTTGAAAAGGTTGCAGTCAGAAAGGTCCAGGCGCACCAGCCGCTTGAGCGAGGTGAAGGTGCGCGTGTGGAGATAGCGGATATACTCATTGTGGGCCATCTTCAGCTCCAGCAGGTTGGGGAGCCCTTTGAAAGCTCCTGGTGTGATGAAGGAGATGTTGTTGTGATCCAGGGAGAGTGACTTGAGCGACGGCAGTGTGCCAAAGGCTCGCTCGCCCAAGAACTTCAGGCTGTTCTTTTCCAGGTTGATGGAGGAGGCCTCGCAGGGGAACTCGGAGGGAAGCTCGGCCATGTTGACGCGGTCACACAGCACAGTGCAGCTTTTTTCCTGAGTGCACGTGCAGCTGGGGGGGCAGGAGCGGGTGCAGGCCCACAAGGCCACGCCATGTGGCAGCATCAGGAGACACACTGTGGAAGAAGTGACAGAGCTTTCAGAACCTTCTGGTGTACGTTCACTGTGTTCACACCTGTGTAATATGTAATATGTGTAATATGTTTTGAAAAGATTTTTTTGTAAACAGACTATGGCAGTGGTTCTCTTTTCTGGTCCAAGAGTACCCCCTGCTCCAACACACCTGATACAATTGTTACCCAAAAGGGAAAAGGGGAAAACTGTACTATGATGATTTTAATGAAAACAATCACTGCATATCTAGCCAATCTGCACTCCAATCTAGCCAATATAGCAAACACATTTCATTATAAGATGATGTAGAAAAGTACCTAAGAGGAGCATGTTTCAGATGGTCAGCGGAGATCAACAGTCAATAGATTTTTAATTTAGAAATAACGCATACAGATTAGCCTTAAGATGAAGTTACAAACATTATTTTGATATTAAAACTATATCTTTGTGACTTCATCTTAATGCAAACCTGTATGCCTATTTTTTTAATCATTATTTAATATTATAAAGTATTACTCATTTTATTTCTACATGGCCTTACATGGTTTTGTCATTTTTAATATTTTAGAAATGATCGTATCTGTTGGCGGACCAATCAAAAAAAAAGCAAAAAGCTTGTAGAAATCAGAAATTAAATTATAATTAAACATACGGTCGTTTGCTTTCCATCATAATTCGACCCCTCATTACGGTTCCTTTTTTCCACTGTATTTTGCATTATGAAAACAAATCACTCAAAGTCCACTCAATTAATTGCTTAAGTCATTTGCTGGCTCTTTAAGGTATGCTTGAAGACACGGAGGCCAAATAAAAAAAAAGGGATAACTATTCCAGTCATGCTGAAACAGAATAGCTATTCAGGTAGCTGGCCACTTTTAAATGAATTTTGTGTTCTCCTCCACGGGCATGGGAAGATTAAAAGAGTGATGGAGAGCTTGCGCATGAGGAATAATGAGTTACCGAGACAGAAAAGTGGGATTTTCTCCCCGCTGCCCTCCACAGTGAAAATTGTTACAGTGATTAAGAACGGCCAGATTAGGGCTTATAAAAACACAGCGGGCATTGATTGTTCCCTGGACTTCGTGTCTGGCTTGAAATTGCGGTTCATCTGCACTTTGTAATCTGATAAATTGCTGCACCTGACACAGAACATGACCTAAAAACCACTGCCTGCAAGCCTCCGTTCGCATCATTTTGGTTCCAGCAAAGATTGCTGAACTAGACTGTGGAATAAGCAGGTCTGTTCAAAGATGTGCAGTTCTTACCGGCGAGAACGGAGCAGAACATCGCTGAGCCTTTTCACCTGTGGCATGTCAGGATAAAATGCCTGGAAAGAAAAATAAGGTCTGGTGTAGGTCTAGTTCAGGACGTATATTTTATACTGTTCGACTTCTTCACTGGGGATGCGTCGATACGGGTCCAGCGCCGATTTGCGATATTTTCCATGCACATAAAGTCCAATTATGTTGCTTTTATCAGTGAAAATATATTCATATTCTACAGAGAGCCCATTTAAATACAACATTTTACCGCAGATTTAATGTGGTTTCTATGTACCGGAAGAAAAAAATATATACGTATGGTCACATTTTACGATTGAACTTATGGATGTGAAGTTTTTACTTGTCAGTGCAGGTACATTTTAGTAAAATCAATACTGTTCATTAATACAGTGCAGTAAAATAAATACAGGTCATTACAACTCAGTGACTCAGAGTCACTTAAAGGTGCTGGGGTGCAAAAAAATGATGCATTAAGGATCAGTTAGAATTATTAGGTCAGATTTAGAGAGTGGCCTGAACAATTATGTCTCACTACAAATTAGATTCTGATCTCATTGTAGATGATGCAGTCACTGTACTTTTGTAATGCTGATACGCATCCAATTTCTACATTTTATAAAATGTGGCCTGCAAAAAAACAGAATCTCGGCTCATGTCACGGTTTTTTTTTTTGATTAATTGACATAAAGCACCATGTGAGATGATGTCAGAGTTAATTTTGACCCCACACTTGAATTAAGATTTCTTGAAATAAGTAGTATCTAGTTCTTCAGATATTCTCACATATATTCTCCCTAAATAGAATGTATGTGAGATTGTTTCTATGCAATAATAAGGCACGGGGATTCAACATGTCTGCTTCATTCTTGCCTTCTATATTGCTGTAATCAGATATTCATGTTTGTAATGTTTCTCTATTTTCTGTTTTTTTGCAGTGTGTCAGCATCCACAGGTATGTGCTTGGAAAATATCCGATATAGACGCATCCTTAGTCAAATCAGGTCATTTCCTATTGCAAAAATAAAGGCTCCAGTCCACACATGAAAAAAAGCAAAAATAAAGGTACAGCTCCAGTTCATACATGAAAAACAGCACAAATAAAGGTGCTGCTATAAAAAGGTTGCTTACCTGCTGATCAGCTGCAACACACGTCCACCTGAAGTGAAACCTAGCAGAAGTACATCCATGAGTCCACCCTGACATGTCACGCTGTCAGCACCGTGTTTCCAAGTGAAGGTCTGAATGGATTTAAAGGTCCTATCTCTGAGAGGAGGGGTTGTATATGTATGCGTGTGTGTGTGTGTGTGTGTCTGTGTTTGTGCGCATCCACTAAGCACCATCCCCTTTCCAAAAACCATCACTTAATGGCAGAAAAATCCTCTAGATGGCTGTGGGATTACAGCTGGGTAAAACAGTGCTGGGAGATGAGTGGCGGCGGCCTGTGCGGCCTGCATGGTGCGTACAGATTACAACCTGCAATCTTCTTACATCAGCCAGCAGACGGTGGAGACAGGGTGCCACCGCAAACTTTTCAGGAAACCTTAACATCTGCCGAGCGCCATTAATGCCTTCATTAAAGATATTCTCGCTGCCCTGCCCTGGGTCTTGTGCCTCGTGGTGTGGTTTGATAAGTGGTTTAGTGATATGGAATAGTCCTGAGTGACTGAAATAGTCCTGAGGAAAGCTTCAGATCACCTCAAATGCACTGCCATTCCCCATCGAGTTGGGGGGAGTTAAAATGTGTAACATCATTACAGAAACCATGGGCCACCAAAAGGATAAACGCTGCTTAAAGAGTCCAGGAGAAATTACTATAATCATATCAAGCCAGAAAGTCAAGTGCCCGGGCGCTGGTCAAGTCAGTTATCCTGAAACCGCGTGGCCTTTTGTTTTGCCCGGTGAAGACCACAAGGGTTTTTTTAATAATAACGTCAGAACTATCTAGTATTGGAAAAAAAAAAAGACTCATAACTCATATTATGAACTACTGAGTTGACTCTGGAAGAGCAACTGGGCTGCCATTCCAGAACACCTTCTAAGCCTCTACACCAGGAGTGTCAACTACAGGTTTCCACTCCATCCAATCAGGACACCTGGTCTCAGTCTTCAGTTAGTCAGGCGTGCTCCTGCTTGTTTAGAATGAAAACCATCAGCCACACTGGCCCTTTGTGTATAAGACAGGACACCGCTGCTCAACACATTTCTTCTTAAGTGAAGTGAAAGTGACCATTCTGTCATACATGAACACAGCACAGCACAGTGTGAACAGCACGAAACTCTTCCTCTGTATTAAACCCATTCACCAAGTGAAGCAGGGGGCAGCCAGGAACACAGCGCCCGGGGAGCAGTGTGTGTGGGGACAGTATTTTGCTCAGGGTACCTCAGAGGTGCTTAGCAGTCTTGGGAATCAAACCCACAACTTCCTGATCGCAGGGCGAATGCCCTAACCGCTAGCCACCACTACCAGCTGCCCAGTTTCCACATTTCGATTCAATGTGTAAGCATCAGTAATGAGAGGTACAGTTGTGTTTAAAATAATAGCAGTCAGACATCACTAACCTGACCAGTCACTGTTTTTGGTAAATAATTTACTAGCAGATGTAGTAGAGTAATAGAAATCTAACAGACCCAACAGTCATGACAATGCATGCTGCTGATTCTGTGTAATTGAATTGTAATCTGTGAATCACTAATTGAAAGGGGCCTGTTCAAAATAATAGCAGTGTGGAGTTCAATTAGTGAGGTCATTCATTCTTTGAAAAAAAGGTGCCAATTATTGCCATTATTTAAGGAAGGAAGGCAGCAAAAGTTGTACCTGGTGGTTGTAGTGCATTTCTCTGAAATTCTGAGGAAAATGGGTCCCTCCAGACATTGTTCAGAACAGCAGTGTACCTTGATTAAAAAGTTGACTGGAGAGGGGAAAACATATAAAGTAGTGCAGAAAATGATAGGCTGCTCAGCTAAAATGATCACAAACCAAAACCTGAAAGATGTGGAAGAAAGCGAAAAACTACTATCCGAATGGATTGAAGAAAAGCCAAAATGGCAAAGACTCAGCCAACAATCAAGTCCAGGAAGATCAAAGAAGGTCTAAAGTGACCTGTGAGTACTGTTACGATCTGAAGACGCCTATGTGAAGCCAAGCTATCGGCAGGAAGCCCCCGCAAAATCTCACTGCTGAAAGAAAGACGTGCTGAAGAGGTTCCAATTTGCCAAAGAGCACACTGACTGGCCTAAAGACAAAAGGCGCAACATTTTTTTAGACTGATGAAAGTGAGATTGTTCCTTTTGGGTCTAGCGGCCGGAGACGGTTTGTCAGACGACCCCCAAACACTGAATTCAAGCCACAGTACACTGTGAAGACGGTGGTGGCGCAGGCATCATGATATGGGGATTTTTCTCATACTACGGTGTCGGGCTTATTTATCGCATACCAGGGATCAGGGCTCAGTTTGAATACTTGAAGAGGTCATGTTGCCTTGTGCCGAAGAGGAAATGCCCTTGAAATGGGTGTTCCAACAAGACAACAACCCCAAACACACCAGTAAACGAGCAACATCTTAGTTTCAGACCAACAAGATTGATGTTATGGAGTGGCCAGCCCAATCCCCGGACCTCAATCCAATAGAAAACGTGTGGGGTGACAATAACAATGCTGTTTCTGAGGCAAAACCAAGAAATACAGAAGAACTGTGGAATGTAGTCCAATCATCCTGGGCCAGAATACCTGTCCACAGGTGCCAGAAGATGGTTGACTCCATGCAACACAGATGTACAGTTCTCAGAAACGGTTATACAACTAAATATTAGTTCAGTGATTCAAAGGAAAGCA
The DNA here is from genome assembly GCA_037576975.1 of Alestes dentex. NCBI lineage: Eukaryota > Metazoa > Chordata > Actinopteri > Characiformes > Alestidae > Alestes > Alestes dentex. The sequence goes on from JBBIGA010000002.1 coordinate 6,674,521, forward strand.
AACTCTTAAAACATTTTTCAGTTTATACAGTGAACGAGTTTGTAAAGAAGAATGCAGACACTGCTATTTTTTTGAACAGTCTAATATTCACTTTTCTTCAATTCGATATATTTTTCTTCGTGTTTTGATTTGGAATAGAATGTGTAGTGTTCCCAATGCATTTGTGTGTATGGAAATAAAAGCTATTATAAGGATTGTGAGCTTTATTCACTTTTTTAAAGACACTGCTATTATTCTGAACACAACTGTATGTACATAGGAAATATCAGATGAATGAAAATGCCCTTACTGATCCATCTGTACCATCTACGCAAGTCAGCATAATATTCCATTAGCTTTAACTATTAATTACTAAAGCACACTCCAGTCTCTGTGCTTTAACAGTAGATACTTAATCAGCTAGAAGCTTCATCTGTTCTTTTCCTTCACACCTCAAATATATGGAAAATATGGAAGAGTGTTCTCTACTGAAAATAAGACAAAGGACAATGAAAAGGTCAGGAAAGAATGAATTTATGTTGTAAACAAACGTAAGCCAATTGAATTCCAAACGCCAATAAATTTTAGCCACACTATTAACAGCTGCTACATGTTTTTTCCCCATTTTTTTTTTTGCTACATTAAGTGTTTTAGAAAACATGCTTGGTTTTGTAAGGAATTAGCATTTCAAACTTTTATTTTGGTAAAATCATACAATAAATGCACAGCTGAGTCTTCTCATGCAGTGCATAGCTTCTACATACACTACTACATAAAGCAAATCCTAAATCTAAGGTGCCCCGGTTTGTTCTCAGGAAAGCTAGCAAGCAATACGCTCTTTCCAACTCTGCAGTTCATGAATTCACAGCTGCAAATCCACAGTAAGACTTATTGCTAGCACTACCACTTGCTAGCCGCTCCTTAAAAGCCCAAACCCAGAGGCACCATGTATGCAAATGCAACAATAGAGAAGAACCACATGTTTAAGATTGCCATGTGCCAGACATTCACTGAAAACATAAAAGTCGTAACAGAACACAATCCAATTTCAAAGGAAAAAAAAAAAAAACCCGAAAAAAAAAGGAAAAGGAAAATAAAATGCACATTTGGAGAAACTGGACACTTTTCGCACTGATACATTTAAGAAATTATTCGGTCATTTGAACACTTTATTCCAAACCTTGGCATGTTTCCCCCTCCCACCCCCTTTCCAATTTCGAGAGCCAATTAGTAATTGTATAGAAATATGGCCTATAGGCCTTCAACAGCTGTGGATACTGACTGAGTCCAATATGTCTGAAACATTAAAAAGCTCACACTACCCCGAAGTATAGAAATTTTCACGCATACAGGTGACATTCAACATTCAAGTGCCAGTGTTTTTGTACTGTCTTTTGGTCAAGTTTCTTGAAACTTTCAAAGAATCACTTTGAGGCTTATAAAAATAAATATTTCTCAAAAAATGCTTAATAAATTACACAAAACTAGCAGCAAAAGTAGAATCTAGAAATCTGTGTGCAAATAGCTAAATTCCCCACTGCTGATCCCCCTGGTCCCAAATAAATCCTGGTAAATATTGAGATCCCTTCCCCTTTTGTAAACAAGCTGCGTTTCTATCTCTTCATTCACAATATGTGGAAGCTTGAGGACACGCACTCAAGACATTTATATAAAACTCTAGATGTGCAATAAAAGAACTTTGTAAAACTTGATGGGCACAACATACATGGGCCTAGACCTAAACTTAAGTAGCACCATTCATCTTTAAGTTCTCAATACTGTCAGTGCATCTGCTTGAATTCATCAATTTAAAAAAAAATAAATTGTCAAGGCACAACACACTTGAGAAGAAAAATCTATTGCACTTAAGTCAAATCCTTTTTCTCCCCCTCTCTGGAGCTTCCTTTCTCTTTAAAGGAAGCAGAAAGCTGGCTCTGCAGCCAATGGTTAGTTTACATCAGAGCAGATGAACTCCTGGAGACGACAGCATTAAAATATTATCACAAGAAGGGAAAACCTGTTTTTTTGGCCACCACAAAGTGATCATGACCGCCACAGTGCAGTACAGCCCAGTTGCTCACCAGGCCCAACTCAAAAAAAAAAACCAACAAAACAAAAAAAAAACCAACCAAAAAAACCCTGTGCATGTCTGCCGATGCCTCAAAAAGAACTCGCAGCCATCTCCGAATGCTTCTGCCTAGGAAAAAAGGAGCCATGCCTCCAACGCAGCTTGAAAAGAGAAAAATGTAATAAAGTAAAGCCTGCGACAGATTTTATCCTCTGCCCTTGACCAAAAAACAAAACACTAGCATGCGTATACGACCAAAGTGGCCATGGCGAGAGGCAGGGCCGCTTTGGTACTATGGTCCGTTTGAAGCCGTTTAAACTTTGCCTTCAAAATGGCAGGCACATTTTTTGTTTTTTTTTTTTTTGTGAAGAAACATTTTTTGTTTATCAAACTACTATTTGATATCCTAAATAATCCTCCACTTTCCTGTCAAAATGTTTCAAGAAAAAAAAAAACAAAAAACGCCCACGTACAGTGGCTAGCATGTGGTACTTACTAGCTGCCATAACACTGTCAAGTCAATTAAAAGCAGTGGAGTAACAAGTTTCAGCACTGCATAACTTTAAACAACAGTGTCCGGTTAACACTGAGTGTTTATACCATTTTTGTCATGAATATTCTCATCACAACTGGAATGGCCCTTTTTTTTTTTTTTTGAAGACTACCATATCCCTAAATAGGTGCCTATCCAGGATAGAGTGAGCAAAACAAAAACAACAAAAAAAAATTCAGAACTCTTTGTCCCTTAGAACGAAAGTTGCCACACGGAGGAATCAACACTTGAATCCACCGCGTCTGTGCTGGTTCCAGGAGCTGTTCGTTCACTGGCCTGTATTTTAGGCTACATGATATCCCTGTGACAATTTGAAATTCAAATGGAACTGTGACTCAGTCGAGCCACACCATCCCGTTGTTTGCCAAGGTTTGATTAAGTACAAGCTTTTATATGTCTTTACAACAAAAAGAAATTGAGCTCTTGGCCAAGTTCATTCAGTGAAATGATGAAACAAAAAAATTCCTGTCTAAATTTAAAGGCACAGTACATTAACATATAAATGATCCTCATCTTGTTTTGTTTCTAAACGAAGAAAGAAAAGTGCAGTTGAAAACTAAGTCCAAGATTGTATATCAAACACATAACTGGGCGTCCATGTTGTTTCCTATCTGAAAGTGACGCTCTGTTTCTGCCACGCGCCATTCTCTCTCTTTAAGCTCCATTCAGAATGCAGACAGAGAATCACAGCGTGTAATGTACTGCGAGTTCTTAAAGCTACACAGGGCGTAGAGTCTGGCTATGTTAACATGTGGTTTCCATTCAGCTAGTTTGGCATGGTGACCCGATGCACGGACATTTAGTTGCCCCACCAGTCCACTTGGGTGTAGTTTCCACCATAGTTTCCATAACTTCCACCATAGCCATCACTGACAAAACTTCCAAAGCCACCTGAGACAGATCAGACAAGAGACGTGGTTATAAAAATGCTGACTGTTTGCCCAAAAGGAAGCAAATCATAGTAAAACTTACCCTTATTACCTCCAAAACCTCTATTGCCCCCATGGCCTCCAGCACTGCGAGTCCCACGGCCTCCAAAAGCATTGCCCCCTCCAGGCATCTGACGGTAATCTCTGGCCCCAAAACCACCAGAGAACCTAAAGACCCACAGAAAATAGTTTTTGAACTCTTTAAAAAAAAAAAAAAGGAGAGAGAGAGAGAAACTCGCACCTCTTGGAGCGTCCACGGTTGCTGCTCTTGTGCTGGTGTTCAAAAGCCAAACTCTCCAGCCAGGAAGGAACTTCCTGTTTGGCTTCCACCAAGATGTCCAACAGGTCTTTGGTGATGTTACTGTTCTTGTCATTGTAAAAGGAAGTGGCCAAACCTGTTAAAAACAGGTAATTAAGTAAGTCATCTAGAACACAGCAGTTTTTAATACTACCCCCCCCCCCCCAAACTCAAGAGGGGAAAGATTTAGATTGTCGTTATCAATTCTGCTTATAGGTCTGGTTCTTTATTGACTGCTGATCCATTTTCTGAGTGGGGAAATAAGTCCTGCACAGTTTTTCCAGCATCAGTGCAGCTGTTTTATTAAAGTCTGAATACAGTGTAGAATGTCTGCCTAATACACGTTATTATAAATAACACTCATGTCTGCCTAGTAACATCTGAATAAATTTTAATACTCCTTAAGCCCGAGGAAAATATTAAACTAGCACATAATCAACAATTGTTCTGTTCTGCACAAAAATGAGAATGGAAGCATATATCTGCATTCGTTTTCATTTAGGATATATATGCAAGTGCTAAGCCTGCCTGGCTAACATAGGACAAACATGTTAAATGTTCTGCTAGAATGCAAACACATGGCATTCCTGAAAATGTTGCCTAGTTTGGGTCAAGAGGTTAACATGTTGCTAGATTTCTTCCTCCACCATAGCTATCTTCTTAAAACTTTCCAGCAGCGTATAGACATGACGTATTTCTGCAATGTGCAATGGTCAGAAAAACATGCTGGCCCTTACACAAGAAACCAATAATAATGTAGACATACAATTTCATAGATTGGTCTATCTGGAATCCGGTTCTATTACTGATGTTTAATGAAGAAACATTTTCATGAACTTACCAAGGTTTCCCACACGCCCAGTTCGTCCAATGCGATGGACATATTCTTCGATGTCACTGGGCAAGTCAAAGTTGATGACATGTTTCACGTTGCAGATATCCAGTCCTCGGGCTGCCACCTGTAACAGTGGTGAATACAGTCAGTGTCGGCGCACCACAAAAGAATCTCACCCCCACAAATTGAACCTCAAAAGCTACTCACAGCTGTGGCAACCATAATGGGGCAACGCCCAGAGCGGAACTGGTGAAGCGCCTCCTCACGATCCCTCTGAGAACGGTCGCCATGGATACTGGTGCAGGCATAGCCCTCGCGATACAGGAAATCCTCTAGAGCGTCTGCACCCTTCTTAGTCTCCACGAACACCAGTGTGAGGGAATCCTTGCCTGCAGCCAGATAAAGATGTGAGGTCTACAGAACACAGAAGTGTAATACGCTTGAGAGATGAGGACCCGAAAATAAGAGAGTGCTGGGTGCTGCTCAGAACATCTCAGTAAAAACATGGGGGTGTGGCAAGACATCGACAGTTTTGTACTCATTGACAACCATTAAGTGAAATCCCTTCACTTTACAAAAAGACTAGTAGAGACAAAAGATTTAGACTCTTGGCGACAGTCTAACAAAACGAGAAAAAAAATATATATATTAATAACCGCTTAAGGAAGTTAATGGGGTTCAATGTTTGTCACAGCTTGTTCATGTTCTTTCTTTAATGGCCATCAGAGCAAAGCTCGACAAAAGGACAAGAGGTAAGCAAGTCAGGAGTGAACAAGGCCTTGCTCTGAATTGACTCCATTCACTCCTCAGCTTCTTCCCAGCAGCTCTCTGCAGGAATAGCAGCAGCCTTTGCTTAGATAACGTTGGTATGGAAACACTGACCGATGAGGCTTCTCTACATGCATTTTTGTCTCAGTGCCGAGTTGCTATGGCAAGATACAGATGAGAGCTCAGCAAAGCAGCCACTCACATTCATCTCTATCTGTTTAATGTTGGCTGTTGGGCTGGTAACCATGGAAACACCATATCAAGACAATTTTACTTCCTCTTGTCAATTTTAAAAGGACATGTAATTTGAGTTAAAGCAATAAGTCTACTTAGACAGAACACTTAAAATGACTTTGGAACCACAACTGGAAAATGTGTTACCATGGTCAGCCATGGTTTCCAGAGGCAACATCCAAATGGATGGAAAATGGGTCACATTGCAGGCAAAATACACATACCAAAATGAAAAATGACAGATTTAAAGAGTGAATGCTTATGTCCAGACAAGCATCTTACCAAAGATGCCAAGCACATGAAGGTAAAACAGAACTTAAACAAGGGGGCCAATGGAATGTGAATGTGTTATGTGGGACTGAAAAGTCCACACTTACCTGGCCTCTCAGGAGTTTCAGTTGCATTTTCCTGAACCTCACTTGGAATGACTTCAAATAAAATCAAATCTCCCAGTAAACTTAATGCATCTTTCATTTCTATCAAGAACATGTTACTACAAAGTTTGTCTAAGATGCAGTATAAAACAGGCAAAATCATTTTTATAGCAAATAATTCTTTGACATCCATCTACACCTCAAGATCGTCAAAACATACAATTTATGGACTACGCTGGACAGAGAATTACTGAATGCCAAATTCTGCAACAAACATTGAACCTTTCAATACCTCATTGTTGCCCCTACTTGTTTCATCTGAGCTCTTGACCATGCATTCACTTTAGAACTTTCTACTGGCACAGTCCTAGGACGGAAATGTGTTTCTCTACCTGTAGCATTGAGAAGGTCCAGCAAAAACGAACGCTTGTCACTCTCCTCTACCCAGACCACTTTCTGGGTGATATTCTCTGATGTGGAACCAACACGGCCCACAGCCAGGAAAATATACTCCTCAAGGAAGTCACGTGCCAATATCTGCAAATAAATTTGTTTTCTAATTAAAAAAAAAAACATTTTAAAAATATTACTATTTAGTATGTACAGACATGTGAAAAAGAAACTTGTGTACCTGGATTTCCTTGGGAAAAGTAGCACTGAACATCATGGTCTGACGTGCGCCTTTGGGAGGCATGGTGTCCTGTTCCACAATACGTCTAATCTGTGGCTCAAAACCCATGTCTAGCATTCTGTCAGCCTCATCCAGAACCAGATAACTGGTGAGGAAAACAATAGGTTGAATTACAATCTGTGTTAGGGAGAACTGTACTACTTTAATTACTATAAGTGCGCGCGTCAATCAAGACATTTTAGCAAACAACTACCATATAAATACTTGCAATTAACATGCAAATTGCCTTTGTCAATTTTGCCTAAGTAGTGAAATGCAAGCTAAAGGTGTTCAAATTGGCTTTTTGTCGAGGTAACTGCTGCACCCAGAGATGAAGAGGTGTTTGTTGTGACAACACAACTGAAAACCTAAATAACTGCCATCATCTTAGACAAGTGAGATTGTTGTAACATCACCAGGACTAACCGTAAGGACATGAAAACTCACTTGAATTCTGGCTTTGTTCACTCACTTGCAATAGTCCAGGCCAATCTTGCCCCGTTCCATCATGTCTACCAGACGCCCAGGTGTCGCCACCAGCAGATGGCAACCCCTCTCCAGGTCCCGGATCTGCTGGCCAATGTCAGCCCCTCCATACACCACGCAGGGGCGCACCCTGGAGCGGTACGCAAACTACAAGAGAAAAACACCAACGGCATTGAGAATGAGAATGACCTGCGGTGAACTGCTATTCATAGATACAAAGCTTCAGGAACTAGTTAGACATACCTTCCTGGCCTCATCATAAATCTGCAGGGCAAGTTCTCTGGTTGGAGCCAGGACCAAAGAGATGGGATACTGTTTACGCCGGCCATATTTTCCATTCTCCTATTAAGTCAAAGCTGTTAGGATTTTGACTAGAACTTTGACAAATTGAACAGTCATCATTGCCAAAACCATTGCAGCAAAACAAAAATAAGGTTAAAAAAAAAAAAAAACAGCTGTTTGGTTAGTAAGAACAAAACTATATATTAGTACCTGACCGCTGGCTTTAGAAGCCTGTAAGGCCTCTCCTGGTCCATCAGTGTAGATCTGACTCAGCACTGGGAGCAGGAATGCCGCAGTCTTCCCAGAACCTGAGCAAACACAGCACGAGTAATAAAGCATGGTGCCAAACAGCTTGCCACGTCCACAGTCATAGATATTGAAATCTCCTGCTCACAGAGGGAAGTGGAAGGGTGAGCTCAGATTCGCATCAGACGTGGCTCACAGCCTACCTGTTTGAGCACAGGCCATAAGATCCCTCTTGGCCTTGATGATGGGAATGGCATGCTTCTGTACGGGGGTGGGACGAGTGTAGCGGCTTAGAGTTATGTTACCCATGATGATCTCCCCCATATCAACATCATGGAACTGAAAAAAGAAAAAGAAAAAGAAAAAAACACGGCAACAGCCAATAGTCACAATCCGCTACTGGGCTGGTCTGTGGAAGGACACGTTTGCTAAGTGAAGCAAATTATCATTTACAGACTTACATTTTCAATAGGGCCCGGACAATTGTTTCCGGTGGCCTCCACAGGAATGTCATCATACTTCTCAAAGTTAATCCCTGTGTTACTTCCAGAGAACAGCTCACTGTGTAAGAGAGAGAGAGGAGAGAAGAGAGAGAGAGAGAGAGAGGAGAGAGAGCGAGCGAGCGAGCATGACAGAATGAGAGAGGCAGACAGAGAGAGAGAGAGAGCGCGAGAGAGAGAGAGAGAGAGAGAGAGAGAGCGAGAGAGAGAGCGCGCGAGAGAGAGCGAGAGAGCGAGCGCGCGCGAGAGAGAGAGCGAG
>JBBIGA010000002.1:6686737-6709472 GCA_037576975.1 Alestes dentex
CCAGACTTAAACCCCATCGAGCTGCTTTAGGATGAACTGGACAGAAGAGTGAAAGCAAAGCAGCCTATAAGTGCCGCTGCACACTTATGGGAACTTCTGCAGCATAGTTGGGAAGAACTTTCTGCAGAATGAACAATGAGGAAAAACAGAAAAATTGGGGTGTTCTAAAACTTTTGACCGGTAGTGTACATTATATCAAAGTAAACCCTGATGTTTCTGGAATGAACAGGTCACCCAATTATGGCCCCCCAAAGATCTGTACACACACACACATACACACACAGTGGGATTAGTAAGAGTAGTAAAGCCATTACATTTAAAAATAAAATGCAAACATTATGTACAATATCAGTGAACTCAATAAAGATTAAATATGAAAACGAATAAAATGTTAAGGATAAGAACTCTATGCTTCAAGACAGGTTTGGTCCACAGTGGTCACCTAAGTAGGGCAGTCTTTAGCTTCTGAGCTTAGCCCATTTTGAAACACATGTCAAGAGTATAACTCAATGTCCCAGTCGCAATGGAGAAACAAATTACCTGGCACATTGTGTTTTCCTCTGGTTAAAAATGTAATTAGGGGCTCCTGAATGGCACGAGCTCGATCCCTGCCAATGCCACAGCCATTCGCGGTCAGGCAGAAGACAGCGCACAATTTCCCTCACTCTCTCTGGATGGCTCGGATGGTCCCTTTCTGCATTTAGTAAGTTAGCGTTTTAGAAAAAGTTCGGACGCAACCAAGATCTGGGTTGTAATTTAACAAGCCCTCACATTATATTTAACATAGGCACTGCTGCTGTACCTGAATATGCTTTACAAAAATGTCACAGCATACTTACACATGACTACTAGCTACCGTCTCTTACTTCTAATGTGCTACTTTGATGTGTATTTTTATACAAGCAACTTTTTTCCATTTACAATTCCAACTAGCAAATGTCTGCCAACTACAGGTATAAAGCACTGGAAACATGCCAATGCACAGATGTGAGTTTCTTTAAAAAAAGCTAATAAAGAAACTGGTGCAATTTTGGTTGTATAGAAACATATGATGGGTGCACATCTAGTAATTAATGAAGTCAATTAAATGTACACAATAAACGAGCAGTATTGTGATCAGCAGGAAGAGAAAGAACAAACAAACAAACAAAAAAAACCCCCAAAAAACAGTGTTTTCCCTACCATTAAACAGGCAGGTCGGCCCACCAGGTCAAACTCACGTGCCGTCTCCTTTAGAGGAAATGGGTATAGCTGGCAGACTAATGTTATCTATTTTCAAATAAATAAATAAAAAAACCTTACATTCAGATCTGGAGGGGATTCATTAGCCTAATTGCTAACTATGTGAAACAATAGTATGTTACACAGGCAAGTATAGTTTGAACAAGGGGTTAAAAAAAGAGAGATGTAAAGTTTGCATAGTGTTTACATTTCACCACTGTCTCACCAAAATAAATTAAGTGAAATCTCCCTCCATTTCAATGTTTACAGGGATAGGTAAGCGATTTCCTATACAGGAACCCCCCCCCCCCCACCACACACACACACACACATTTTGTGCTTTTTTCATGGCAATGTTTTTTACACATTTTACTTCTAAATTAAGAAAAATATACATATTTTGTAACATAAATATGAACATAAATTCAGCTACATTTCCATTTAAAATATAACTGTATAAATGCGGCGCTAGGTGTTTTAAAAAACGGACGCGCGCCGGATCGTGATCTACAGGGGCTAAAATTACAAATGAGGACTCACTGGAAATGTCTCCTGGAGATGTATCTAACAACTGTGAAGTTTGAAGTGTCTGGGTGGTCACGCCACGGAGCTATGCCACTTGGAACGTCGGGACAAAAGTATTGGGAAAGCGCACTGGCGAGGCGAACGGTTTTCGGGGAATAATTACAGCCGTTCTTTTCCAGAACGCACAGATGGCCAGTCGCCCCTTTGTTCTTCTTAAAGCCCAGTAGTTGTATTACTGTAAATTAAATTAAAATAGGCTGTCGAGTTCAGTCGCCGTCCAATGTCTGCTTTAACCGGCGGGTCTCTACAACACAGTCCTCCTGAAGAACCAGGAATAAGACACCCCGCTGACGAATAGTAAATTATTGACGATTACCCCTACATTTTACTGTATTTTTATTACTAAAATTACACTGCACTAATTACTGTATTTACCTGTTGATACCAAAGAAAACGACAGCGCATACCAAAGAAAATGCCCATGCGTGAATTACAGTACAGTCCATGGGCTTACCTTTATATTTTCGTTAAGGATAATGTATTAAACTGATTTTAAAATGAAATTAAAGTGTTTGGGGAGCATATCTGGGGCATATTTAGGGTTTACACTATAAAAATAGGCATTTTTAGGCTTTTTGTTTTTTTCCAAAACACAACACGGTTTTTCACTATACACGGGTGCTCTTGAAATGTAACCCCCGCGAAAAGCGAGGGATTACTGTACTAGTCTTTAAACCCTAATAATAAAAAAAAAACAGACTACTAACATCTTGGAAATGAATGCGTAGAGAACGTAAAACTAATGTACGATACTACTTGAGCCTCATATATGGTTGATGTCACCACTTACGAGTCGACTTCCAAAAGCCAAGGGGAAACAATGAAAACCTATGAATTGCTTTCGCTGGTCAAGCAAGTGAATGTTGGCCGAAATAGTTCAAAAAAAAAAAAAAAGAATTAAGTGATGTTATTTCTCCACCTTTCTTCCATTTCTACAGCACAGTTCAAAACCAGCGTCACAGCTATGCCACACTTGCACACACTGACAATTTTAGTAGCAACAAAAGAAGTTGCACAGTAAGGCATGCGGAAAAAGCAAGCTTTCATATAATATTAGGGCATAAATTAGTTTGCAGATGTCTCTTTCACTAGTGTCAAGTCATAATGATGTGACATCACTGAGAACAGCATCAGTCAGCCCTAAAAGAGGGGGGGGGGGGTTTCACTGCACAAGTCCCATGCATATACATGGAGATATACCACATCTCTCGGGCCATCCACCACTGAAGGTGTGATAGAAGGAAAGTTCCTGGGAACTTGGGTATCTTGGGTAACCTGAGCAAAATCATAGGGCACTTAATAACAACCCCTTACTTCACAGTGAGAGAAATGCAGGAGAATGGAGGCTTAATCTAATAGTTACCAATCCTAACGTCATCCCATCCAGTCTGAAAGTTATTTCTGTTTCTGGGGTTTCTCTCGGGATGCCAACTTTGAGGAAACTGCTTTGGAGAAACTTGTGGAACAGTTTCACAAAGTAAAAAAAGGTGTCTGCTTTTCTTTTCTTTCTTTCTTTTTTTTTTTAAAAGCAACATGTGGTGAATTGTATGCTAAAAGCGTCAACCCTCCCAGCACACACACAGACTCGACTGGAAAATAAGAGAAAAGGAGGCGAACCCAAACAGCCAGAACTGCTAGCTAATTATGGTGAGCAGTCATAACTCAGACAAAGCACACAGAGGTTTGGCTGCTTCTCTAACAAAACAGTGAACTGCAGAAAGGCTCGTTTACCTTGACCTGCTCAAAGTGTTAAGATCACTGAATACACCCAGGAAGCTTTGAGCTTATTCTTGCTCCTATATGTTGGCTCTTGATATGTAATTTAACTTTCATGCATTTAGGAATGCAGAGCACTCTCAGCAAAAGCTGACAAAACAAACTTACAGCTCAGTACTGGTGGCATTGAATAACCGCTCTGTCTACCAGAGGAATAAGCATTTCCTGCTGTGAAAAAATGAAAATGCAGTCAAATTAAGAAAGTGAAGCAGAGACCAATACAAGAACTAGTTGTTTAGGTCTTTCTAGTAAGTCTCAGAGTAAACCTTTCATAACTTCTATACAATGTTATAGTAAAAGCCAAAACTGTGGCTCATGTTTAAAATCTTTCCATGTCAGCGTCCTAAAAAAAACAATGTACGTTTACGCAGCTCTCAGCTCATATTAAGATCGTATTGAGCTTAAAAACCCAGAAAAACTGTGCTGGGTACCATAACTATCCAGGTGTCAATCTAAAGGCCTGGGCAGCTAGACCCAAGCAGTCTGACATGAAAGCTTGTTACTGAAACAGCTATTGAGTGGAATAATTTGATCCTGACAATCTTTGTCAAAGTAGTGTGGTGTACCCTATCGATTCATTTTATAAAACATACTGCACATTAGCCCATTTTAAACTGGGAAACTGAAAAAAAAAGATAATGTTCTGAGGGGGGAAAGGAAAATATTAGGTAGTCATGCTACTAAAATCCCAAGAATTGTTATAAAGTCATCATTAGAATGTAAGAAATTCTACTCAAATGTGTTAGGAGGTTTTTAAATACAAAGAAATGGCAAATGGCTGCTGATACAATAAAAAAAAAATAAAAATAAAAACACTTACCATTTTTAGCGGCATCTTTGTTTCTCAAGTGAGGAGGAATGTAACGCTCTGGAAAAAAAGTAAAGTGTATTAAACATATAAACATATGCTTCCTTGTGTATGATAAGATCGTCCCTTATTAGTCCCATGGGTGGTAAATTTGCAATATGCGACCTAGGACAAGATTTAAAAATGAGAAACTTACTGCCAGTGCCTCCACCCTGCCCGTCACCAGAGTTCAAGTCTAGGGCAGAAAGCTGGAAAAGTCAAAGTCCACAAGAAGTTACTACATGATGTGACACATTCTTGCTATAAATCAACTTTTAACACGCAGTATTCGCAGTATGCTGAAAACACCTGCGGCTGCATTCCCTGGATCAGGAATTTAGACTCAAGCGGTTTTGGTAAGATTTAATTTAGATCATTATCTCCGTAGCCATTGAGAGAATCATACCGCTTCGTGCTCTGTAGCAAAAACCCTGAACATCCCAGAAAACCCTAACCTGCTTGCCTTCAGACACAAACCTGCCTTGTAAACAACCCCTGTGCCATGCGCTGGAGTTATTAAAGTGGCCTCTTATGAAAGTGGCCTCTTATAGTCATGTGTGAACACACCATAGCACAGCACCCAGTGTGAACAATGTGAAATTCTTTCTCTGCATTTAACCCATTCGCCAAGTGAAGCAGTGGGCTGCCACCAACTGGGGGGTAGGGGGTGGAGACAGTCTCTTGTTCAAGGATACCTCAGTAGTGTCACTGGCAGCACTAGGTTTTGAACCCACAACCTCCTGATCATAGAGGTAACTCCCTAACCACCAGCTGCCCCAAGCTGGCAATACCATGCAACTGTGATCTGATGGAGATTTAATTTAGATCATTATCTGCATCGCTGTTGAGAGACTCATATCCTTTCATCGGCTGTACCTAAAATCCTGAATATCACAGAAACCCTAACGTGCCTGCCTTCAGACGTGAATGCTGGCTCTTTTGTAAACAACCCTTTTGTGTTTTTATGCCAAGTTGGTGATGCCATGCATCCGTGATCTGATGTTGGATGATCAGAGCTGCTGCAATCGATCTGTAAGTGCACAGACACTGCCAATCAAGGAAGAGACGCATCAGCTGCAGACTGGATTACAGGGTTGACAGTCTTCAGGTGACGTCGTAGGGGGGAGGGGGAGCGTCGACAATCGACTGCATATACCTTTGGAAATAAATACAAATGTACAGACTGGCAAAACGTGCCTGGTTCGTGGTCCTTTGTTAGATTTGATGACCAGACCTACAAAATGTCCGACGAACGGTGGTAGTGACAAGATGTTGGAGGAGAAGGAGGGGGGCTGAACTCAGCAGCAGCAGCCTGTCTCACTGATCCTCACAGGGCTGCCTGACAGATCTGGGCATCCACACTGACGACCACCTGAGACCACCCGGGTCACTGATTTTTAATAACCAACTACTCTTGGCTATTTACGTCCTGTCTAGGTCTCAAGCTGGATCTGTTTCTGCATAAACATGATGCTCCACTATTATTACAAACCTCCTCTCTCACACCACCACAAACTGCATCACAACATTAACCCTGGGTTATAAGAGCCACAGAAAGGGGCAACCACGACAAATAAAGCTTTTTTTATTTATTTTTTTTACAAAATTACATTTCTGAGAGCACTGCAAATCCAGCAATGCAGGCATCTAGGTCTAGTTCTAGTTAGTTGTTAGGAAACATGATATTCCAACCGTGCTAAAGGCTAGAGACGCAGAAATAAAATAAATTTAAGAGTCATTAAATATTCTCTGGAGATCAGAGAACGGAGAACAAACCGCTTACCTGCTGATCTAGACCGTGCGAGCTGTCGACGACCACATGACTCATAACTAAAGAAAATTAGTGAGGATTACTCCTTCTCAGAGAAGATTTTCTTTGTTAGCACGCCAGCTAAGCTAGCCGAGGGATTAGAGCCAAGTCTCCTTTACGAACGACGTCACTCGTCCTTTTCTCTCAGTTTGTCCGAAAACGAGCCGAGCCCGTACCCAACCGAACGGATCTCCTAAATATCGGTGCCCTCTTCTTTTTTCCAGCACACAGCCGTGCCCGGCAGTGAGGGAGATTAATATTAAATCCGAGCCTGAAGTTGGTCGAGGTCTCAACTGCAAACCGGCTCTCCGTCCACCGTACTGTTCACGGAGCGCAGCATCGCGAGATTTCAACGGCCGAACCAGCAAAGCACAGCACAATACCAAGTCTCGCGAGACGTCCTCGACCCAGCAACAGACGTCTGTTGTGGTCAAGGCCTTGTTGTTTTTATAACCAAAGACAACCCTGTCCTCAACACAACACAACCATCGTAAGCACACACATAACGCAGTAACTAAAACAGCGATGACCACCGACAGTGCTATTATTTCACATCGCTGAAATAACGACGTGAAGGAATCGATTCGTATGAACCGCATACTTTTAATTGTTCAGTCGAACCGATTCGCAAGTCTAACTGAATCAAACTTCTGCAGCAGCTACGCGGTGTGCAAGAATGTAACGACTTCATGGGCTTTTTTTTATAAAATAAGTCTTTTCTGAATTTGACTTTGTGCGTTTACAAAATGTTTCTACCGCCAAAAATAGTCTGAATTTGTGCATATTTCTTGCACACGTTTGCTCCTTCTGTCATGTTTGTGGATTGATCAGCCATGACCACAAACCTGCCTAATATTGTGTAGGCCACTTTAGTGCCACCAAAACAGCTTGAAAACAACACCTTAAACACTTTGTTGTATTCTTCAAAGCATTCCTCCAGTTTTGCAGTATGACAGGACACATTATCCTGCTGAAACATATAAGATTAGAAGATAAGGAGGAATTTTATTTATCCCAAAGGGGAATTCTTGTATCACCAGTACACTCAGTGCAACAATTGAGAATAAAATATAACTTTTGTTATATTCTTCAAATCTTTCCTAAACCATTCCTCCAGTTCTGCAGTGTAACAGGGCACATTATCCTGCTGAAATAAATTATGATCAAATAAAATAAGATGGTTGTCAGTGGTTTTTCTGTTATGGCTGATGGGTTTGATTCCGTTAGCCTTGTGGGATGTTCCCAATATGCAGAGCAAAGTATATACCAAAAGTGATCCAATGAAGGATAACCATGAACCAGCAGCAGGGTCATGGGCACTCTAGGCTTAAGAACGAGGATGGAGTGAATGCCAGCCTTTCCAAAGTATAGTAAAGTATAGCGTCCACTTGTCATTTGTGAACACACCACAGCACAGCACACAGTGTGAACAGCACAAAATTGTTCTCTGCATTTAACCCTTTTACTCAAGTCAAGCAGCGGACAGCCAGGAACACAGTGCCAGGGAGCAGTCTGTGGGAACGGTACCTATTTCAAGGGTGTCTCAGTGGTGCCCCTAGCAGTCCTGGTATTCAAACCCACGACCTTCTGATCGCAGGGGCTGATCCCTAATCAGACACAAGCTCCCCCAGAAGAGGGGGAAAGCCGGCAGAGGCAGTGCGATGCCCTGGGCAATGTTCTGCTGGGATGTTAATTTGACATGGATCACGTACCTAAACATTGTTGCAGGGCAAAGACACACCTTCAAGACAACAGTCTTCCCTAATGGCCACTATCTCTTTCATCAAGATAATACGACATACCACACTGCAGATATTGTTTAGGAATCGTTTGAGGAACATGACAGAGAGTTCAAGGGTTTGACTTGGCCTCCAAATTCCCCAGATGTCAATCTGATCAAGCATCTGTGGGATGTGCTAGACAAACTAGTCCAATTAATTCAGGCTTCACATTGCAACTTATAGGATTTAAGTGTTCTGCTGCTCAAGCATTGGTGCCAAAAGCCACATCACACGCTTCAGCGGTCTTGTGGAGTCCATGCCTCATGGTGTCAGAGCTGTTTTGAGGGGGGCCAACAAAATATTAAACAAATGGTCAAAATGTTGTGGTTGATCTGTGAGAATGTAGAGATCCAATCAATCCGACAGTGCCCTCTGCTGGCCGATTTATATTTATATAAATATATCCCACAGACAGCACGAGGACCTCACTGTGCCTTAACTCTGTCATGAGGGTCTTAAAAAGATCAACGCCACAGTAAAAGTATAAAAACAAAAAAACAAAAACATTGTATTATATTCACACACACTGTCCCTCTCCTGACACTCAAATTCACAAGACAGCCTTTACAACAGGTCCTTTTGCAGGCCTTTGGGTGCCCAAAACTTTCACGCCCCCCTAAATAAAAAAAAAAAATAATAATAATAAATGGATAGACAATGTTGCCATAAATGTCAGGACAAATACATACATATAATTTAAAAAATATATATAACAGAACTGTACAATTAGTCACACTTTTGCAGATATACTGTGTATACATTTTATTGTGTATACATTATGTATATATACGGTTAGATTGCGGTTCATAGACTTCAGCATTCAATGCCATCATTCTCCAGCATCTGACTGGGAAGCTGAGACTGCAGAGCCTGAACACCTCGCTCTCCAAATGGATCCTGGATGTCGTGACTGAACGTGAACGGTTATGGCCTAATACACTTTGGATGGGTCTCCCTTAAGCCGGTGGAGTACACAGCAATCCAAACGTACGCTTATTCAGTAAACTGGAAAAGGATGCTTTAGGGGAGACAAATATGAGTGTTTTTCAGTGGTACAGATTACCTTTTCACTTGTTTGAAGTGAGTCCTTGATGTCATAAATATGTCCACTATATGAGCAAAAGTATTGGGACGCCTGACCACAACACCAACAGGGACTTTATTGACATTGCATTCAAAGACATAGACTTTAATACAATGTTGGTACCCCTTTTGCAGCTATAACAACTTCCACTCTTGTTGGAAGGCTTTCCACAAGATTTGGGAGTTTCTGTTGGAATTTGTGCCTACTCATTCTACAGAGCATTTATGAGATCGGGCACTGATGCTGGACGAGAAGACCTGGCTCACAATCTACGTTCCAATTCATCCCAAAGGTGTTGGATGGGGGTTGAGGTCAGGGCTCTATGCGGGCCAGACAAGTTCTTCCACACCAAACTCATCCTACCATGTCTTTATGGACCTCGCTTTGTGCACTGGGGTACAGAATAGAAAATGTCCTTTTCCAAACGCTGTGTCCACAAAATTGGAAGCATTGTGTTGTCCAAAATGTCTTGGTACACTGAAGTACTAAGACTGCCCTTCACTGGAAGTAAGGGGCCTAACAAAAACCTTGGAAAAGAGGGGTGTCCCAACGCACTGTGGAGCTCAAACGGTGGTGTTGATTCTGGGTGATCCAGCCGCTGGAGGCGCTGTAGTCTTTCTCTCCTCCGGAAGAAATTCTCTCTCTCGCCGTCTCTCGTTCTTTTCCCTCAGCTGAGTTTAGGTATGAGCACCGACTTTTTCTCTCTCTGTCGCATCCACACTCAATCAGGCTCAAATTTTACCCATCCAGACCTAAAACCCATTTAGAAATGTTCATGTCCCCTCTCCCTCTTCTCTGTAGCTGCTGGATTTTGACATTGTGTCTGTTCAGAGTTAAATCTTGAGGTCCACATTGAGGCCTCTCCTTGTATTTTTATGGCTCCGGCAGCTACAGGAGCTTCTTAACTCGTTTTTACTTGTTTGTATTATGTCGAGTTCATTTTTGTATTTCCGTGAGTGTTGAAATTAGCGTTTAAGCTAAAAAAAAAAAAAGGTGGAGTGCCTTAGTTTATTTTGACAGGCTGTGTTTGGTCAAGTTGGCTAGCAGCTAGCTAGCCAACCCTATGTGGAGGGTTTCCGTAGTTCTGGATGTAAATAATGATGTTTAGCCTTTGTTTTTGTCAAAATGTCTTCAGTTAGTGGTAAAGTATTTTTATTTTCCTCTTAGCTTTTAAGAGTAAATGGTCTTGTTTATAGGATGTGCACTTCGTCCTAGTAGTTTAGTCATTGGACTGTTTATCAGAAATGTGTGTAAAGTTGATTTTATAAGACAAAAAGTGGAGTCTATAATACTAGGTAGTGGTAGCAGGGAAGGTTAGTGAGAGATGTCCACATTTTACTGTAGCACCTTCAGACTAATCTATAAAGGGTAAAATGCTTTTATATTAGTGATGGCAAGGCAGGTTACTTTGAGACGATGTCCAGAATGTGCTGAAAATACCTCATACTATCTTATAAAAGAAAAAGTTTGGAGTAGATGGTGGTAGTAAGGCTGGCAAGTGTCATAATATCTAGAGTTTGCGAAAGCTGCTTCACACTAGTGTGTATATATAGGGTGAAGTGTGGTTTTATAAGACTAGGTAGTGGTAACAAGTCAGGTTAGTGTGCCCTGATGTCCAGAATTTACTGAAGCCGCCTTGGAC
The DNA here is from genome assembly GCA_037576975.1 of Alestes dentex. Classification (NCBI taxonomy): domain Eukaryota; kingdom Metazoa; phylum Chordata; class Actinopteri; order Characiformes; family Alestidae; genus Alestes; species Alestes dentex. The sequence continues at coordinate 6,697,484 of JBBIGA010000002.1, forward strand.
TATTCTATAAAAGATAAAATGTGGTTAATAAAATTGTTGTAAAAGAAAGGCAGGTGTAGTGACGAGGAACTCTACTGAATGTGTCTTTCATGCTTGTCCAATTTGTTGCAGGACCCACAATGGGACGTGTAATCAGGGCTCAGAGGAAAGGTGCGGGCTCCGTCTTCAAAGCCCATGTCAAGCACAGAAAAGGAGCCGCCAAGCTCCGCCACATTGACTTTGCTGAACGCCATGGCTACATCAAGGGAATTGTGAAGGTAAAGGCATCTTAAGATGTCTTAAAGGCTGTGCTGTTCAACGGCCTTGTTAGTGAAATTAGACAAAACCTAATCCTACCACTTTTTCTGCAGGACATCATTCATGACCCTGGCCGTGGAGCCCCCCTGGCCAAGGTGGTATTCCGTGATCCATACAGGTTTAAGAAGAGGACTGAATTGTTCATTGCAGCTGAGGGCATCCACACTGGACAGTTCATCTTCTGTGGCAAGAAAGGTAAATAGCCATGCTGTCTTCAGTCTGTTTTTTTTTTTGTTTTTGTTTTTTTTTTAACTTTGTATATCCTGTGTTGTTTGGAAGTACAGATACTGATTAAATGTAATGTTTGACTTGTAGCCCAGCTGAACATTGGCAATGTGTTGCCTGTCGGCACCATGCCTGAGGGTACCATCATCTGCTGTCTGGAGGAGAAGCCTGGTGACAGGGGCAAGCTGGCCCGTGCATCTGGAAACTACGCCACTGTCATCTCCCACAACCCTGAGACCAAGAAGTCCAGAGTCAAGCTCCCCTCTGGCTCCAAGAAAGTCATCTCCTCAGCTAACAGAGCAGTCGTCGGTGAGTTGCTCTTGCTTATTAATCTTGCTCTTGATGTAGTCAGTAAGCTGAGGCGCTTATAAGGAGGTGTAATTGTTTTGAATCTTTTCCTCTACATGTCATGCACGCAAGGTCAGGGTAGCATGCTCTAATTTGGCTTGAGAAGTGGATCAACCCATTATTTACCAGTTGTTACCCAAAAGGGAAATAAAACAAAAAACGAGTATTGAGTGGCTGACTTATATGCTAATTCTGAGAAAGTAGAAATTACAATGCAATTGGTTAAAAAGACCAATGATGTTTCCCCACCATGGAAGTTTAATGTTTTAAAGCCTGACTTACATACCAGTGGTTCAGTTTGCATAAACCCAGACTGGAGTGTCTACAGAAGAGGTCAAGCAAGTTGCTGTAACTGCTGTTATTACCTCTGCTAAATAAAAAAGGTCCAAGCAGAAACATTGTCTGAACTCACTTGAAAATTATCAGCCTCATCGTCTTGGACAGTACGTTTTCATTTACGAAATGTGAGCTAACATGTTGATCTCCGGCATTCAGCCCTACTTGATATCCCTGAGTAGTAGATACTGTTTTCTAGTGCGGTAAAATTCAATTGTGTTGGGAAGGAAAAATTAATATTTGGCCAAAAACCTTAGTTGACACTATCCTAAAGTACTGAATTCAAATGTTCACCCATGGTTTAGACTGGAGAAGAATTAGTTTTGCCTGCAGCACCTGAATGTTCATGTTGAGAAGAAACTGTTATTGTCTGCTGTGTGCAGAGACATCAGTATAGACTGTGCTGTGTTTGCTCAAAAGGAATTGTTGCTGGTGGTGGTCGTATCGACAAACCCATCCTGAAGGCAGGACGTGCCTATCACAAGTACAAGGTCAAGAGGAACTGCTGGCCTCGTGTCCGTGGTGTGGCTATGAATGTAAGTAGTGCAGTATTGTGGTTCCCTGTCTGTAAAGAATAGTCTTTTTTTCCCCATTCCCTCCAGTTTAATCTATTTAAATGTGGAGTGGTGATGCATGGGCTATACACTTTTTCCTCCATAATACAGTGTAGGAACATTGAACACTATTTGTTGACCAAACATGTTTTCTCTGAAGACAAGATGTCAAATTAGTTTTTAATTACTTGAAAAAAAACTAATGTGTAGCTTTATGTAATGCTTTTATTATTTAAAAACCCTTGCAGCCCAAGCTGAGTGGAAGAAGCATTTTTTGCAATATTGCTCACATGTTAAATTTCTTTCTCCAGCCTGTTGAGCATCCCTTCGGTGGTGGTAACCATCAGCACATTGGTAAACCCTCAACCATCAGGAGGGACGCGCCCGCTGGACGCAAGGTCGGTCTCATTGCTGCTCGTCGTACTGGCAGACTGCGCGGAACAAAGACCGTCCAGGACAAAGAAAACTAAAGTGTCGCTTCATAATAAAATCTGTTCCAACAAATCTGGCCTGTCTGAAGTCTTGTTTTACATTAAGTTGAAGACTAATTTGCTGCAGGACAGCAAATCAGTCTTAGGTAGGCTTAGGGGTAAATTAAGTTGTAATTTTCAGTCATGCTCTATTTTGTCTGCTGTTCAAAACCAAATTGCCAAATTCAAGTTGTCTTAAGTCAGTACATTTGAGTGCATCAAGCTAGCCCTCACAGATGTTGGCAAAACAGTTGCAAAGTAGGACTCAGTGTTGCAAAAGTTAAAAGCCTTGGGCATGAGGGGGAAAAAAAAAAATGTCTGTGCTCTGAGGTTTCCTGCAGATGTAACACCTGGATTTTAAAGTGCATGCCCATAAACATGAGACATTTCCAAGATTCAAATTTTCTTTATTCTTGTAGGGCGCAATGCTGTCTGTAGTATTCTTGTGCACAAAACCTCACAAAGTGAAAGTTAACATCGCGACTGTGGCTCCAGAATTCAACGTCACACCATGGCCAAAACAGAAGGGGGAGGGGTGAAGAACTCTGTACAGTCTATCTTTAAAAATAACACAAGGACAAAAATGTTCCTCTTAAATCAAATTCTATTTTTTTTTCCTTTTAGTGAAATACAACAAAATAAATTCTATAAAATAAAACAGCAAAATATTTAAATATATGGTGGGCAGAATAGTTTCATTTGCAGGAGTATTTGGTATTTTTAGACAAAAAAAAAAAAGCATTCAAGTTACCAATTAAATACAGTATTTACTGATGTTTACCTTTACTCCTAAAGAATATTAATTTACCTAGCTCAAGTTGCCACATGACTAACCAGCAGTTATTTTATGGTACAACCCTGCTTTTATGTCCATTCTGCTCCAATGAATAGTCCCCAGACAGAGCCTGTGTTCAAGTAGAATAAGCAAATGTGAACAGACAGCGTCCGAAGTCTGTCGACTCTAGTGGCCAATGTCAATCTCTTATAGTTTGTCTAAAACAAGGTTCAACCAAGGAGAGACAAACAAGCAAATTGAGTACAGTCCACTAATGCTCCAGGCATCCTGGCATAGCAAATTGTTGCATATACGTTTTCTCTTTCTAAAATTCCTATAAATCAAGAAGGATCCATTTATTCCCACCAAGAACTGCCTGTCAAATATTACGTTTTGAGGATACATTATGTGCAATTGAGAAGCCACTTCTTACACTCGATCAAAAACCAGGAAGAAGTCAAAAGGGGAGGGGAGGCCTTCAAATGATTCGTGGATTAAGAACTATAGCTGTTATGATCACAGATTTTTCCCTTTGGCTACACTAGTCCGGTGTGAAGCCATGCTAAAATGTTACAGCATATTAACTAGAGCTTTCAAATGATTGAATTAATAACAGAACAGAAGAAAGGCAATGAAAGTTTCCAGAACAAATGGTGCATTACCACTTTCACATCAACCTAGCATCAGGAGAACCACCCAACCATTCCATCAGATCATGCCTACACTACAACCATCTCTAGCGCCAGAGGTGGATTAGATTAAGTAAGAGCTGACGTGGATAAAATTATTTAGAGCTGAATGACCAAAATGGCCAAAAGGCAGACCAAACCTCACAACTGAGTACAGGTGATAAAACAGGGCTTTTTTTGTCTTTTGCTTTTTTTTTTCAGTTATGAATTTTGTTTTCATAAATCCAAACAGCACGCGGTGCTGATGGTTCTGAACAGTCAAAAACAATATAATATGTACACCACTGTCATATGAGACGAGTGCATCAGGCCTGGCTTATTACGACACCATACACAGTCCACTGCAGGCAGGTTATAATACTGCAGGGCAGACAGTGAATGCTCCACCCCAGGGTTTGAAGAACAGGGAGCAGAATTTTCTGGATACACAGGTTCTGGAGTGACGCTGTATGGTGGGACCTGGCCTCGCTTCTTCTCCAGAGAGCGTTCGGGTAGAGGACAGGATCAAAGCGTAGTGCTAGTCCTTCGTCTGGGTGGGTGGAACGTCTTCTGGGGGCTCCCAGTTCTCTTGTGCTCGTATGCCTGGGCGCTGAGGATTGTTCATATGCTGTGCTGCTGGGCCTGTGTAGGGCTGACCATGGGGAAGGTTGTTCTGCTGGAAAAGGCAAAGACCACTTTACTATTGCTTTAAACACGTAGCTCTTCCATGTTAAAGCAATGGATCGGCCAAAATCCACTTCTAACCAAAAAGACGGCTATAAAAACGGACCCAAAAAAAAAAAAAAAAAAGTCATGTTTCACAATAGCTGCTACCTATTTTTTGACTATGTAAAGTAGTTTTGTCCCTTATGTTAACATGCAGAGACTGCAGTATTAATCTGGGTTTGAAGTGACCTGTTACTTCTTAGCTACATGTGTCAATAGGTCAGTGCACAACCAAAAAAAAAAAAAAAAAAAAAAAGCAAATGAATTACATTTTTGGCCATTTTAAAAGAGAAAAGAGGGCAAGTATATTTATACAGCATTAGTAAGGGGATGACCCTTTGGGTCATCAGTGTTACCTGCTGATACTGTGTCCCTGGAGAGTGGGGATACAGAGAGGTGTCTTCTGGTGGAGAAGAGTCCTGATCATCAGGGGCCTCTTGATCATCCGGCTCCTGAAAGAACAGAAACTGCTCATCAATCAAAACCCAAGCTATCTTAGGGTAAGTCAAATGTAATACATGTAATGAAAGCATTAATATGTACAAGACGACAAACACAATAACCTTTTAAAAAAATAAGCAGAACAACTGCACTAGACCTGACCGGGTGTACTCAAAGTATTCTTAAATGTAGACCCACGTTAGCTTGAACACTTCAGTTCAGCAATAAGTTAAGGTGGTTAAAAATATTTTAGGGTTGAATGTTAAAATGCTACTTAGGCTATTTTTTCACAGACTTCACAGATAAGAGGACAACAAAAAAACAATGGCAGACAAAGACAAAAATACAACAGTCACTACATTGGACAAGAAAATCAGCAGGAATATTTCAACACAACATGCAACGTTGATCTAAATTAACATGCTGATAAAAAAGGTCCAGCTAAGTTTAGCCTGCATGCAAAATGAATTCTGTAGATATTACTGACCTAGTCATTGAAAGAAATCACATGGGACTTGTTTAAAAACACTAACGCTAACTTTTTTGGTCATGCAAGCTGGTGTAATCTGAGTAAAAATTCTTTGTGGTTAGGAGTACACACTAAACAGATTTTTACAAAAGGACAGTCATTAAGGTACTATAGTCAAGGCTTAGAGTTTTCGATCTCTTTCTGTATGACACATTGAGACTTGAAATTGGGGGAGGAGGAAACAGTTTGAGTTCAAAAACACTGAAATGAGGACAAGAGAAAACAGTTAAGAGCTCTGGTTTTTGTTTGTCTGAGGGAGAGGGTAATGGATTTGGCTACACCATGCCCTGTGAACACCAAAAGGTTACGCAGATGGCACCAGTGTGGCCAGGGCATTCGAATCTTACAGTGTGCTGCTGCTGGCCTGTCACTTCCCCTGGCAAAAGCTGCTTTGGCGAGGACGGCTTCCGGCCTGCGTCCTCTTCAGACACCACCTCGTGCTTCATTAAGTGACACTAGTTTGAAATGGCAGTTAATAATGCATACTGTACACTGTACAAGTGTCAAAATATGTATAGTGGATTTACTGATGTTTGGAAACATAGAACATTATCATATGGCCATCAATTAAGCTAAACTGAACACACTAAAGGTTAACTAGTTCAGCAAATTAAAGAAATTAAGCTTTCATAAAATAAATTTAAAAAAATGGAAACACAGTAAAAAAAAAGAACTACTCATTTATACAAACGCCAACAGCAAAATATTTACACTTTGGGAAAATAAAAGTCTGGAAATGAATTGTCGAAAACTCAAAGCCCTATCTATAGTTAAATGGCGCTAGTATTTCCATCACTAAGAAATGTCAGAAGGACAACCAAAAGCAAATACTATGTCAGAAAAAAGATCTGCTTAAGCTATTCACTACTTTTCTCCATTTTAGAGTCTGGTATCAATTAACAACTACTTCTATTTCTCAACAATAGACATTAAAGGTAAAGCATTAGAGGTGAACAAGAAATGTTTCAATTAAAACTATTTTAAAAAATGAGAACATGTGCAAATCAAGGGAAAGGAAACAGTGCTGCAAGCTGTGTTAAAAACAATGTAAGGTTTTTTTTTTTTTAATCTTTTTGCAAGCACTCAATCTCAAAACTAGCTATAAAATGTATTATTACAATTTAAGCTACAAAGAACATGCCTCAGTCATTATGGCTGATGAGAGCAGTGTGTATTTCCCTTACCTCCTCTGGACACAACTCGCAAGCCTTGGCTAAAGTCATACGTGCACTGTGAGAGCGCTCAAGGAAGTAGCCATTGGAGGTCTCGTTGCTCTGGACAGGAGGGGACCAGTTGTTATATGTGTACTGGGCATTACCAGTGTATGGCCTGCGCTCGAGTTCATCACCAAGCCACTCTACTGCCCATGTCCACTTCCTTTTCAGGTCCCCATTACTCTGTAAGCACAAACAGCAGGTGGTTGTAAGAGCATGACCAATAAAAGTTTTTTTTAAAAAGTAAACATGCATGGTTTCCTACGTCTATTGTACCTGAAGGATCTGATAAGCCACTGAACAGTTACTAAATAGAGCCACCATGCACTTGATGCACTGGTAAGCTCTCTTCTGGTAGTGGTTTTTAGAGCGCTGGATGGTGTCAAAAAGCCCATCACGATCATCCGGAATTCCCTTCAGCACATTGTGTATCCTGATGGGACCATAAAAGAAGTTTAGATTCCAAGTTTATTATTATTTCAATAACTGACATTTGAAAACCGCCTAGCATAGCCGTTGTTTGCCAGGACCTGACCTGTGAGTTTGCCAGGAATCCTCAATGAGCAAGATCTGCAGCAGCAAGTCCAAGTAAGGCCTTAGCTCATATGTGTAGGAATATGCAACCTTTAAACAAAAAATAAACAAAAAAGCAATCAAAACCAACAGTTGGAATTTCCATTACAGTTTTGTACTGAACAGTTGTCTGCTGCAAACCTTTATGCAGTTGTAGATGTTTAAACCTAAACTAACAGAGCAATTAAAACTCGAACTAAGCCAAGATTAATCCAAGTCAATATCAAAAGTGATAAAGTTAAAAAAAACAAAGTAGCTCTTATAAGGTCGAATGCCGTGTCTGTTACCTGCCACAGGAGCTCACTGAGCACAGTGGAAGAGAACTGAGGGTTCTCCCAACAACAGAAGCGCAGAAGTTTGATGGTCTCCTCCGAGTTGCTACAGTCCTCAATGATCTTCTTCACGTAGCTAGTGCGCACAAACAGGATCTCAGCCACCAGCTGCTGCAGAGGCATTATGGGCTGTGTCAGGCTGGGATCACCATACGGATTCGGAAGAGGAGGGTTACCTATTATGAAAGAGGTGTACCAGAAAAACGTTCATTTTAAGAGAGTATATCCTCTTACAGTACTTTTCAAAGTAAAGTATGCCCTCAGCTCCAGGCAAGGCCAACCTGGCACTGATGCCTGGAGATGGCTGCTTTTGTCAGTCATGTAACACTGAGCAAGGATGTAAATCTTCATTGGACAATTAAGACTGAAGTTGGGAACGAAACTTTCAGACCACTCTGGTACAGAATACAAAAATCAGACCAAACTCACCATTGATTGAGGACTGCATACGGGATGCTACATCACAGCAGCGCACCAGCTGCGAAACCACTGTGTACAGCTTTCCTAGCTCTGCATACTGGTACTTAATGGGAGGGCCTGGGCCCTCGTCCAGAGCCACCAGCATAAATGTGGCCGGCACACTGAGTTTCAACAGCTGTGTCTTCTCAGCCAAGCCTGCAGGAGACAGCAGAGGTAGTCAATATTAAAAGTTGCACAACAAACTGCTATGTCTGCTGGTCTTTGTTTTTAGAAAAACTTCATTATTCTAAACAGTAACTAGTAACTGGTATGTTGTCTATGAAGAATTGTTGACCTTTTCTGTCAATATAATTGGAAGAAATAAGGGCTTCCAAGAGATGGCGATATGATGACACTGCTACCATGATAAATCACCATCATGGATCATTGGTTTTTCCTCAGTACATTGCTCGGCCTCAATGAATTAAAAAAGCAGGGGCTCTGATGTAGTGTGGTTATCTCAAGTTACACCCTTCTGAATCCTAGTTATGCCCTGAGTCTATACTTCAATTCTATGTAACTGGATGTACTCATCAAACAGCATTTTAAAAATGTTAAACTCAAATAGCATTTTCAATACTACAGCATAGTAAACAAGACTAACTTTACATACCATTAATTTTTTATTTAGAAGGCCCGTACTATGCAAAGACCAGACTGCTTTTCGAATGAGGCACCATACAAGGCAGCCACAAAGAATAGAGTAAATTTACAGATATGAATTTTAACAGCACAGTGACGAAGACCATGTTAAAATGTAAGGGATGAAACCAGGCTAGAAAATGGCCAGGCAAAAATGAATTAGGACCGTTTTTGACCCGTAAAACCACAATTAAAATAAAAACCTAGTGAGTTATGGACCTCTTAAATAGGTTAGTGTCACGACTGTGTTTTTGCCATAATGCCTACCACTATTAAGCACAACACATTCCTGGTCACTGGCTTTCACTGCTGGCTGGTCTTCCAGGTTTATTAAATCGTGGTTCGATTTGGGGCATATCACAGATTTCAGTTCACAAAATTCAGGTTCCTCACCTAGGTTGGCATACATGACAAACAGGTTGAAGTACTGCTGCAGGTGGCGGCCATGCTCCGACACCTCTCTTCGTAACAGGTTGAGTACAGCACGGAACAAGTGGTCACTCAGGCTCAGATTATCACAGCCCTAGTCCAACATCATAAAACACATGAGAGAAAAGCAAAAAAAACTAAAAGCAGTTAAATAAAAGATATACATTTCAGTGTTCATTTCTTCAAGCACCCTGCAAAGTCACCTGACTAGATGGTCCTGGTGAGGCAACCGGTGATGGGTAGGGCCCATCTTGCAGAGAGAAATGTGCAATAAATACTATGAGCTTGGAAAAGGCTCCCCGGACCTCGGCACTGGGGCACTCAAGCAGGTATTCGGAGAAGCGGTTTGTGTAGGCAAAGAGGGCGTTGTGTGCAAACCAGCAGCGTACATTCTTGCTGTGTCGAAGCAGAACGCATAGGGCATCATACCTAGAAAGAAATTTACATTTTTAATTGACTATTCAGGTAAATGTTTGACTCGAGATTACCTTAAATATAATGTTCAATGATCTGTTTACAAAAAACAGCAAATAAACAAAGAATTGATATACAAACCAATCACTAGCAGGACCACGGACAACTTTCTTGGTGTGGAATCCTGTGCTGAAGAGAAATCTAGCAGCGAGCTGAATGCTTATCATAGCCATTTCTTCTGCTTCGGGCAAAAGATGGTCTTGACCTAAGTGAAAATTAATAAACGTGAAACAAAAATACTATACAAAATGCAAGTCACTGTTAAAAACAGAACAGAACACTGCAACAACAGCTAACTGACAATCATTCAAAAATGCCCATTAACACACAGACAACCAAACTAAGGCCATGTCCACATGTACACGGGTATTTCTGATAAACTGAGGTTTTATGAGTTTTGGCCTTTCGTCCACACGTAAACGGCGTTTTGGGTCTGTGAAAACAGAGGTTTTTGAAAACTCAGACCAAAATAGCGAGTTCTGAAAACTCCGTTTCTGCGTTTACGTGCGAACAAGAAAAACTAAGATTTTGAAAAACGGACTGTTTCGCTTCATACTGTGCGCCACTCGTATGACATCATAGTATGCACTGTGTATATGTTGGGCATTGTAGATGAAAACAAACAAAGTACTACTGCTCTCAACCACGTTACAAGTTTTGGCATGTTTATTCTCACGCACGGAGATAGCGTCCATCCAGTATGAAGGACATAGATGTCAGAGTCAGCTTCGAATGCTATTATATTCAACTGTCTCTGGTAATGACGCCCTCCCCCCAGGCTTCTGATTGGTCACCAATGCTATACGGTTTAAGGTTATATTGCCACCTGCTGCCTTGGCATTATTTTGACAGTGTTTTCTGTGATTGCATGCGGACGGAGTATTTTTGAAAACTTGCTCATGTGGACGTGAATTTGTTTTTTATTTTTTAATGAAATCGGAAAATATCTGTTTTCAGAAATATCTGTTTATTTGTGGACGTGGCCTAATGATTTATTTTGACACAAACTATTCTGTTCACAGCTTTCCACAGGTAATGAGGAAGAAAATAATGAATTATCCCCAGAAAACATGCACACCACAGCAAGCAATACAAAATGTGTGTACCTGAACTACTGGATCTCTTAAAACGTTCTTAATCCACGGCAGCAGACTGTACATAATGTTACAGTTCCACAGACGTAATAATGCAGACTAAAGCAACAGTTTACAGTGATCATGGCGAGACTACAGTACTTGACAATGGCAAAATCCGATATACATTAACATTTACTTCCCATTCTTCCTCACATTAGCCTAGGGCACTCTGCTTTTTCTGTTTGCACTAGGAAAATACTAAACATCTGTGATATGACACTTGTAGCTACTTTTTTAATAGTTTTTTTTTTTTTTTTTAATCTTTGTTTCATCAGTGAAACGCTGGGACAAAGAAGATGAAACAATCAAAGCACCATTAACACATGATTCGCTTTACACGGGACGGTTCTATGATTTTGGCCTCATTTGAATGAACGTCAGTATAACACACTGTAAAGAATACAGCAGATTTTACTCCTAACAAAATAAAAAGTAGAAATAGCTATGTATATTGTTCCCAGCACTAGAAATAATTTGTGCCTGTTTTTGTTTTTTTACACCCACATCTAGACACATTCAAAGCATTTATTTGTATTCTCTGGATGACTGATTCGAACCCGTAAACACTAATCTCAGTGTGACATTCAAATCCAAACAGAAGTGTGAAAGAACTCGTCAGAGTACCAGTGCTTCTCATCCCTTTAGGTAAGTCCTTATGCAGAATAGAACATATTAGAGATGCTGGTTTTACCTGGAGGAGGGTTCAGATAGACACCATTACTTGTCAGCAGTTTCTTGATGAACTGAAAGTACTCCAGGCTGTATTGCATGCGGCTGTGCATGAACTGCACGTTCTGCTTGCGCACGCTGCACTCAATGGCCGAAGGCATCTTCACTTGGTTCGGCTTGCTGCTCAAACTCAGTTCAGAGATGTACTTCACCAACTCGCTGTCCTTGTCCAAAGAGTCCATTCGCTCATAGAACAGGATGTAAGCATTCCACCAGCGCTTCTGGCGACGGTAGGACATGCGCTTCATCATGTGGTCAAACACCTCGCCCATGTACTCGCCCCCAAAGCACTGGTTCTTCATTTCTTCGTCGTCGTCCATCTTGCATTCTGTGACATCCCCATCATCGAACTTGTACCAGCGGTTCCTCTCACCATCACCACCGTTCCTCTGGATGATGTAGGAGTAGTAGTGGCCGCCACTGGCCTGGCCCGAATGCACAAGCACTCCCACGAGTCTGTAGCGTGAACTGCAGGGTGGCTCTGGCTCAGAGGGTTCATTCTGCTGAATCACTTGCTGGAATAAAGAAAGAGAAATTGTAGAACCATCAGCAGATAAATAAAATTCATGATCAGAAGTTATATATCACCAAAATAAGATCCTTATGGACCATAAAATTTTAAATAAGCATGT
>JBBIGA010000002.1:6732834-6755797 GCA_037576975.1 Alestes dentex
CCAGTTTTCATAAACAAATGCTTCTCTCCTGGTCCCTACTTTACAAACATAACTTCTCCCCACACAGGTATTATATTTGGAACAACAGAGATATATTATATAAACACAAGTCTTTATTTTTAAGCAATTGGTTTGGTCATGGTATTCATCTTGTTACACAACTACTTGACTCAGAAGGTAAATCACTTTCGTACACAGATTTCTTGAATGCATATAGTTTCCCTGTTCCACCAAAGGAGTATGCTGTAGTGTTTGATACCATTCCTGCTGGTGTATTAATGCTTCTCAAAGGTTCAGTGGTCAGGGACCTGACCCCACTTCCACTAGAGCCAGCTGTCACCTCTGTGGGAAGGATCTGTTTTTCGAGTACAAAAAAACCCCAAAAAAACAATTGTGATATAAGATTTCTGTTTCCGAAGGATACGACTCATAATCCAAATGCTATGGCCTACTGGAACTATTTATTTTGTGACCTGGACTGGGAAAGGATTTGGACTCTACCATCTAAATTTCTGTTGACAAACAAAGAGGTTTCTTTCAAAAGTATTCATTGGTTCTATATTACTAAATCTTTTTTAGAAAATATAAAAAGGTATTAATGTTAATTGTTCATTTCGTAACCTCCAAGATGAAGATGTTCTGCACCTCTTCTGGTCTTGCCCCTTTTCTAATCAGTTCTGGAAAGAATTTACTAATTTTGTAAGGTCCTATTTTCTTCAAGATTTTTCGCTCTCGTTTGAAAAGATGTTATTTGGTTTCTACAAATTCCCAGTGAATAAAGCAGACCAATTTTATATAACTAATTTAGTAATATTCTTAGCTAAATTTCATATCATAAGTCAAAATTCTCTAATGCAAAACCATCTTTTCAACGCTTCATATGTGAAACCAAACAGTATCTATTATCCATACAACATTCCCACAATGCAAAAGCAACCAAAACAGTGAATATATGCTCATCTATTTGGTTTTTGTGATTCAGCTCTCAGCTGGTCGTTTGTGTTATGAACCCCTGACATTATATGCTCCATATTTCTTGTTTTTTTTTTTCTGTTTTTTCTGGTTTGTTAATTGAGACTCTGTAACGTTCTGATTGCAAATAAAGAATTAATAAAAAAACAAAACAAAACAAAACAAAACAAAAACATGCGACATGTCGACTGCAGACTACCCTGAGGTTATTTGGTGTACAGACAGTTAATAAACTGAAAAATAAAAAATCAGACATAAAACAGCCCAGGACTCTCCCCGTCTTATCAGGAGTGTCGTCACACATGATGGGGTTAGGTCTGTGCAAAATAAAAGTCTCTGAATTACATTTTCAACCAGTGTGTTGTATTTAGAAATGTACAACCGTGCATTTACGAACATATGTTGTTTTTATATTTTAGAATGTGATGTATTACTAAATATGTATAAAAATGCATTTTTTGTGGACATATATATATATATATATATATATATATATATATAAATTATTTTATACTGGGCTATATTAGTAAAGCTGGATAAAACTGCCTTTGTGGACATGTTTTTTATTTAATACTATTACTAAAGATGTATAAAAGCACATTTCGATAACATATATTGTTTTGTATATTTGTACATTTACAAATATATGTTGTTTTTATATTTTACACAGCGCTATTTCACTAAGGGTGTATAAAAGTGCATTTGTGAACATATACATATATATATATTTATCTTATACATTACTAAAGATGCGTAAAAGTGTATTTACAAACATAATTTTTAAAATATTTTTACACAGTGCTATAGTACTAAAAATGTATACAACTTTTTTTAACATCATGTTTTTATGTTTTACATGGTATTATATTATTAAAGATGTATAAAAGTCAATTTGCGAACATATGTTGTTTTGATATTTGACATTTACGAACATATGTTGTTTTTATATGATGCTGTGTTTATATCATAATGTTTTATATCATATTATGTTTTATTATTTATATTTATATTATCTGCTGTCTGCCCTGTAGAAAGTATGAAGTCCAGGACAGGTCTGGGGGCTTTTATTTTGCTGTGAGAGTGAGGCGGTTGAGGGAGAGAGGGTCTGAGCTGGGTTCTCTCACTGATGGACCGATTAATGGCCGATTCTGAGGATTTACTACAACTTTCAATGGGCTCGAGAGCACTTTGGAACTAAAAACACCCAAATTCGTAGTTTCTTGTTCGGAAGAGGGCCTGTGGAGGCCGGGCGGCTCGGTTCGGCCCTTCTCTGGTGCTCCTGGTGAAAATGGCCCCGGTGCAGATCGGCTCGGACGGACAGCTGGTTCCCGTCGGCGGTCCCACCTCAGCCCCGCAGCCCCCTCCGGCCGCCCCCGCCACTCAGGGGGTCCGGCTCAGCGTCTTAATCGAGTTCCTTCTCCAAAGGACCTACCATGAGATCATGCTGCTGGCTGAACTGTGAGTTCTTGCTCTCTTCTAGACGTAGCTCCTTTAGCTTGGATGCTAATTCTCTCCTCCAGTTCACTCTCACTTTCTAGACTATTGAAGAAAGTTAGTGAGAATTATTTCACTTTCCAACGCATAATAACTTCCTATCTCTCTCACTTTAACTACATGGTTCTCTGTATTTAATTTGTGTAGCTGTGTTGGAGCAGTGTTTCTAGGAATGACTGGGCCAAGTGGATCCACCGCCTATGTGGACAAAAGTATTGGGACGCACCTCTTAATTTTTGGAATGCAGGGCAATCTTAATGCTTTAGCATACCAATACATTTTGGATAACGTCATGCTTCCAACTTTCTGGACACAGTGTTTGGAAAAGGCCATTTATATTAAACCAGCATGACTGTGCCCTAGTGCACAAAACAAGATCCATAAAGACATGGTTGGGTGCGTTCAGTGTGGAAGAACTTGACTGGCCCGCACGGAGCCCTGACATCAGCTTCATCCAGCACCTTTAGGATTAACTGGAACGGAGGTTGAGAGCCAGGCCTTCCCATCCAACATCAGTGTCTGACCTCATAAATGCTGGACAGAATGAATGAATGAATGAATGGGCACAAATTGTCCCTCAGAAACACACCAAAATCTTGTGAAAAGCCTTCCAAGAAGTGTGGAAGCTGTTATAGCTGCAAAGGGAGAATCAAGTCCATATTAAAGGCTATGTATTTTAATACAATTTCAGTGAAGTCCCTGATGGTCAAGCGTTCCAATACTTTTGTTCATTTTGTGAATCTGCACTTTCCTACTCCTTAAAACCTCCCCTTATTTTTAATATAAGAGATAAGATAAACCTTTATTAGTCCCACAGGTGGAAAATTTGCAAATGAACTAACTTTTAACTAAAAGGTTAGCTGCACTTTAATCTGTAAAGCTGTGTTTTAGTGGTGTCTGGTCTAAGGGAATCCAATGCTGAATCCCTACTTGGTTGTTCTTGAACCTTGAAGTATACTGTTTTTATTTTGTGCATTTAAAATCTTTTGAATGTTACCAATTAAAACAAGCAGCTTTCGGTGTGGCGGTTTGGAGAGATGTAACACAGTTGAGGTGAATGTGTAGCTTTTGTGTTAGATCCAATTGAAATCTCCACCAGTAGAATCTACTTAATATTACACTATAATACACACGCTATTCTGTTGGTATAGAATGAATCTCCCTTCCGCACTGAATCACTCAAACAAATGAATGTCGTCACTTCTCATTATTTACGATAATATTGCGAAAGGCTAATATATTCCTTGTTTTTTCTTCTAATTTTTCTTACAGACTCCCCCGGAAAACAGACATGGAAAGGTGAGTTACAGCCAACACTTCAGTGACATTTCAGTGTTTGTGTATGTATATATGTGTGTGGTTGTATATATATTTGTAGTGAGAGAGATGGATAAAATTGCTGGATATGAATGCTGTGTGATGCAGTCACAGATTTGCTGAGTAGTATATTTTTTTGAAAATAGTGATAATAGTGTATTAATTGGGGTATGACTCAGCCTTTCATATCTTTTGAAATAAAAAAAATCCATGTTCATATCTGTTTATCTTTTGTTTTCTCTTGCTTCTGACAGGAAAATTGAAATAGTCCAATTTGCTAGCCGGACACGGCAGCTCTTTGTACGGCTGCTTGCTCTTGTGAAATGGGCTAGCAATGCTGGGAAAGTGGAGAAGTGTGCGGTATGTTTTATTCTGATCGTTTCTATTAGTCATAGTGAATGTTGTCTAGCTCATCAGCCTTACCTGTTCATTGGTGCAGTATGAGTATGACTGAAAGAGTCGGCAAGGGGATGTCCAGTCCAGATAAAGAGATGGAAAGCCAACTTTACGGGCTCTAGAGAGAAATTGTCTGCTCATTTATTTTATTCACGTTCTTTTTCACCACGCCATTATTTACGACTCCCTGAGCTCTACCACATGATCTGGCTAATTGATCATTACCATTTTTTGCTGTCCGCAGATGATTTCTGGATTTCTGGACCAGCAGGCTTTCTTGTTTGTTGACACAGCGGACCGACTGGCATCACTGGCTCGTGATTCCTTGGTTCATGCCCGCCTACCCAGCTTCGCCATCCCCTTTGCCATTGATGTTCTGACTACAGGGTCATACCCGCGTCTTCCCACATGCATTCGGGTGAGTGGTAAATCATCACATGTGCCTCACATCTGAACACTTGTTCACAGAGCATCCGTACCATGTGATTTATCATCATATGAGTTGGTTTTGATAAGGAAACTTGCTGATGGTGTGTTGCATATAAGCAGTATATTAGGCTGTGCTTACAGGGTAGAATGTTTATAATATTTTAATATTTGTACATTGTCACCAAACTGGGCTAAAATATACACTACTGCTCAAAAGTTTTAGAACACCCCAGTGTTTCAAGCTTTTTAAAATTTAAATTCAAACAGTTCAAGTCCAGTGAATAAAGGACCGTGCTGAACTGCAATTGGTTTAAAAATGGTGAGGTTACCCAGAAGTGGGAAATAATTCTGTAGCTCCATGAAGTACCTCTGGTATGTGAATGGTTGGTCAGGTTCGTCCTACAGCAAGATAGTGACCCAAAACATAAGTCCAAGCTCTGCCAGAACTACCTCAGAAAAAAGAACAAGATGGTGAGCTGGAAAACATGGAGTGGCCAGAAGTCTCCAGACTTAAACCCAATCGAGCTGCTTTAGGATGAACTGGACAGAAGAGTGAAAGCAAAGCAACCTATAAGTGCCGCCGCACACTTAAGGGAACTTCTGCAACATAGTTGGGAAGAACTTTCTGCAGAATGAACAATGAGACATTGAACCGCTTGAATTTCAGTACAAAAAAGCAGGAAAATTAAAGCGTTCTAAAACTTTTGACCGGTAGTGTATATTTTTTTCCCATCTGAAAAACATATCTGTGCCTAATTAAACGCAATGAGATATGCATCATGAATGTAAACAAATCGCTAATTTGTAGATGTAATATATGTACACTAATAATAAATTACATTATGGAATTTTATGCATTTTTATACTGTTTGACATGGCGAATGAGATCCCCCCCCCACTATGCTTGATAAATTTAAACTTTTTTTTTGTGTTTTATTGTCTGATGTTTTTTATTTGATAATGAGGCTTAACATGCTCATACTTGTGAGACAAGCAGGGTTTGCGTTTTTGCGAAGATGTACAAGATGCTTTACTACCTGCATATATGTGGGTTTAATATCACTGCAATAACATCTAATTATTACGTTATTATTAGTCTTAATTCATTTTTTTCCCATTTGTTATTGTGGTGATGGCGAGCCTTCTAGTACTTTTTTAAAGAAAATATATTTATTATTTTTCAATTGCATTAAAGTTTTTTTTTAACTGCATTAGCCAACAGTTGTGTGTATTTAATTTCAGGACAAAATAATCCCTCCAGATCCAATCACCAAAGCAGAGAAGCAGACTACACTGAACCAGCTGAATCAAATTCTTCGTCATAGGCTTGTCACCACTGATTTGCCCCCTCAGCTGGCAAATCTGACCGTAGGTTGGTACTCACACGTTCATTAACTTTTTCATGCTGGCAAAATCACCCCCTCGTTGAAGTGTAAGCATGTACCATGCATTGTGAAGCACAACCATTTTTTTTTAACTTGTTACTTGTATCTGTTAAGCCAATGGGCGAGTGAAGTTCCGTGTAGACGGTGAGTTTGAAGCCACGTTAACAGTGATGGGGGACGACCCAGACATTCCCTGGAGGTTGCTGAAGCTGGAGATTCTGGTTGAAGACAAAGAAACAGGAGGTGTGTGTGTGTGTGTGTGTGTATATGTATCTGTGTGTGTGTGTGTGTGTGTGTGTGTATATATATGTATATGTATACATGTAGTCTCTGGATTTTTTGGTGTAAGTTTGAGTGTTCAGATTCACAAGTGACCAAATCTGATTAGTATGGTCACACTGTGGTCACATAACCACACGGGTTGAGATGGCAACAACACATGCATGAGTACACTGACCAGGCAGAGGTACAGTGAACTAAGTGTATCTCATTTATGAGCTTACATGCCAAAGTGTAATGTAATGAATATAACGAGCCTGAACAATCAGGCTATATTTCACTGTCATGCATTTTAGTAATTAAAAAACATGAACAAGAAATGACATTAGATCTGATGTACACTGATGTACGTCGCTCTGGATAAGAGCGTCTGCTAAATGCCGTAAATGTGAACAGTAGTAGGATGAAGTAGCAAGACGTTTCCAACATATCAAATTTACTAAAAGGTCAAAAGGCATTACCATTAATATTCAGAGACAGGCTTTAAGTTCATAGCTTTATAGAAAGTCATTGCCGAACTACAGTCTACAGGAAATAAAAAGAAATTTTACCTAAATGCCTGTTTAAAGCTCAAGCCCTCCATGGTTATGCAGTAATATGTGATTTGTACCACTGATTTTCTTTAGTTGTACATTCTGTTGTCCAGATCTGCTGCCCCATATGACCCAAAAAGAGTGAAATCTGATCTGAATATTGTCCATTGAATCAGGTGAAAACCACATACAAATGTGGCTAGATTCTGACTAGAAAAAGATTTAATGTGCCTTTTGCTGTTTAGACTGCAGAACATCTCTTCTGCTCAAATCAGAAATTAAAACTGGATTTCAGGTACCTGAACAAGACCGTAGTGTTTTAAGATTTTTAGCCAAATAAATTTTT
Source organism: Alestes dentex (assembly GCA_037576975.1). Lineage (NCBI taxonomy): Eukaryota > Metazoa > Chordata > Actinopteri > Characiformes > Alestidae > Alestes > Alestes dentex. The sequence continues at coordinate 6,739,986 of JBBIGA010000002.1, forward strand.
TTGTCTTATTTTTCCCTGTATTTCCTTACAGATGGCCGATCACTAGTGCACAGCATGCAAGTGAATTACATCCATGAGCTGGTACAGTCCCGCCTGTTTGCAGATGAAAAGCCACTCCAGGACATGTACAACTGCCTACGTATCCTTTCGGCCTTTTATTTTGACAGCATGCTTCTAACCATCTCACCACTTCACTTTTAATGCACCATGTCTTAATAAGCCGTGACAATCTGTGTTTAGAGCCTGTCAGGTGTCCTTACCAATCACCAGTGCACATATCCTTTAGAATCGTATTCCACATCTGTACCATATTTTTCTTTAGATAAATTCATTATGATACTGCTGGAATAGTAACCATTTGTAGGCTACCCACAGAGGTGTTGTGCTTGTAAGTTCACATTATCTGAGAGGGTTGAAAGCCAGGTCAGGCTGACGCTGCTGAACGTGCGTTGCCAGTATGTGACTACGCACAGTGAACTGGCTTTAGCTGCATTCCAGTAAGCCCTGCTGCTGATATGTATTTGTAACACTTCATTCACTCTGCGGCTACGGAGATGGTGCCTTTTAGAGGTTTTCACTGTTAAAATAGGCCTTTACAGGTGTAAAATGCAGCTATGGTGGAGTTCCTATAAAACTGTGTTCCTGAAAATAACCATGCATTGGATCATTCTTGTTTTTTTTTTTTTTTCACTCAAACTAATAACAAGCTCCTTTGCAAATAGCAGTACATCACACTTTTGTAAATTGTTGAACTTAAAGGTGTCACTTTCCAGTGGTATTACTTACCCATTCCAGTCAGTGTACAGTCCTTAATAGGTACTCGCAGACTCCTTCTGCCTTTCCCTGCAGCTGGAGGTGCTACACTCTCAGACAATGATGCTGATTAGAGAGCGCTGGGGAGACCTGGTACAGGTGGAGCGCTACATTCCCGCTAAGTGCCTCACCCTGGCTGTCTGGAAGTAAGTTAGCCCTAGAACTGTCCCCCACACAGCCCCAGCATTTCTGAAAGCTCTCTTATCTGTAACACCCTCTTATGCAGTGTTCATGCTATAATAACCCTATTCAACCAACATCAAGACTGAACTACTCCAGCACTTAAGGAATCAAGCCAGCTGTCAGAGGAAATCATTTCAAGCTCAAACATTTCAAGCTCACATTATTATTTTCTAATTCAGGAACACCTGAAATACCGACTACACTTTTTGAAATGTCAGATGTGTTAAATGCAGAACAGCACTACACATTCAGACTTTCTTTTTTAGTTTTAAAGGCAACCTGTTAAGAGTAATGTCAAATAATTATTACCTTCCCCACTCACTCATGTAGTGCAGAGAGCGCGTAGAGCCTCAATATTGTTTCACTCAAAATGTGATAGTGATTTCTGTTATATTTTGGCTTTGTGTGGTACCTCACAATCCATTTCTTTTCCAGTCAACAGGTGCTTGGCCGTAAGACGGGTACAGCAGCAGTCCACAAAGTCAGCATCAAGATAGATGAGACAGATGGATCGAAGCCATTACAGATTTCCCACGAGCCTCCACTGCCAGCCTGCGATTCCAAACTAATGGAAAGAGCCATGAAGGTGGGGGGTTTAGAGTGCAATATATGCTTTTTGGCCGAAAGTTTGTAGACACCTGGTTATCTAACGTATATCTAAAATTAGGGGTATTAATAGGGATTGTGCACCCAGCCCTTTGCTGCAGTAATAGCCTGAGCTGCTTCGAGAAAAATTTACTTGTTAAATGTTTTTTTTTAATGGTGAATGATTAGTTCTAAGCCGCTTGTGCATTTGTCTCTTCCAGTAGAGTCGACTGAAACAAAAGCTTTTATAAAACTTCGTCCCATAATCAGAATTGAATGCATTTCAGTTTGGGAGACTTCTCATAAGAACCCTTGTTTTAATTTTCTTTTCACTGCAGATTGACCATCTCTCAGTGGAAAAGCTTTTGATTGACAGCGTTCATGCCCGCTCCCATCAGAAGCTGCAGGAACTCAAAGCCATACTGAAGAGCAGCAACCCCAGTGACAACTGTAAGAGGCTCAGGAAACCTCTTCATAGATTTTGTTAGGAAGTTCTGCCAACAGAACATCAGAACAAATATGGATGTTGACCAAAGTCTTTGTGTTTCTTTCAGCCTTTATAGAGACCGCTCTTCCAACTCTTGTCATTCCGATCCTGGAGCCTTGCGGACGATCTGAGTGTCTTCATATATTTGTCGACTTGCACTCGGGAATGTTTCAGCCAATGCTTTATGGAATTGGTATGTTTCATGAGGACATTCGTTTCATGAAAAGCAGCATACAGGATTCTATTGCTGCACATGTCGTTTTTGACTTATGACTAACTTGTGCCAGATTCATTTAATATTATGAACGTAAAAAGAAATCTTTGGACCGCTGCAGGTGGATGATATGACCTGAGAATTACAAAATTTAGATTATAAATAAGTAATGGGAGAAAGTATATCTAAGGAATTCAAGACATCAGAAAATACTTGTGCCACATACCACTGTTTCAGTTTCAGATACTCAGTTTTATTTTGAGTTCCTATTTAGCATCAGGGCAAAGATCTGGGATTCCAAACTTGCCAATCTGCCAAAACCTTTTTTTATGTCCCGCCTCTTGACAGGAGCCATTGTAACAAAATGGTCAATGTTATTCACTTCATCTGAAAGTGTTATGTTGTGCGTAATCAGTGTGTATAGGATATATCAGTGTAATTGTAGTGTGCACAATTATTTATGAAAATGATATTTATCGTATATTAACTAGTCATATGACCAACACACACCAACAGTGCAACTGTTAATTACTTCTCTTTTCCATTTCAGATCAGTCAATGCTCGATGACATTGAGAAAACGATCAATGATGACATGAAGCGTGTCCTTACGTGGTTGCAGCAGCTGAAGTAAGCAGTAATTTATTTCCTTGTTGAAGCAAGCTGAAGTGTTCCCCTTCATATACAAAAGGCTTTATCCTGTTGTTGATGTTTATCGGTACACTCTGTGTTTGAACAGGTTTTGGTTGGGTGAGCAGAGGTGTAGACAGTCAGTGAAGCATCTACCGACGCTGTGTACAGATACCCTACACTTGTCTAACTTAGCTTCTCACCCTGTGGGCAGCCTATCAAAACACCGCCTCTTCATTAAACTCACTCGCCTTCCACAGTATTACATTGTAAGAACAAGTCTTAACAAGCAGAAAATTATATTTGAAAGTAAAGCTTTGTCTTTTGTTTTGCCTCTGTGGTCTGAAGCTGTTCTTGTCTTCTCTTCTCTCAGGTGGTTGAAATGTTTGATGTGGCTAACAACCCCACAGAGCTACAGTATAAATACTATTTCCTTTCGGTGAGCCAGCTGGAGGGGGACGAAGGGCTGCCTTGTGCCCAGCTGCTGCAGCAGTTCAAGCCTAATCTAGAGGAGCTGGTGCAGGACCTGTCATCTGGTCGAATGATCCGCCCTGGGGCCAAGAGGAAGGTAGAACGTTTTCAGCATTTCGGTATTAATAGCGTGCATGTAAAGGTGTATTTATGAACAGTTGTTATTTGTTCATTCTTATTTGTCTAATTTTGTAATTTGTGTTGGTGTACGTCATTCTTTTGCAGCTGTCAGGGGAGCAGGGAGCCACTGAGCCTAAAAAACCCAAACGATCTGGAGAGATGTGTGCCTTCAATAAGGAGCTGGCCCATCTAGTAGCCATGTGTGACACCAACATGCCTCTTATTGGCCTGCGTTGTGAGGTATATTGTGAATGGCTTGTTGTTGTCAAATGAAAGTGACATACCGACATAAACTGTTGAATTTTTCATATATATAATTTTTTAAAATTAATTAATTAATTAAAATTTTTTTTTTTAACTTTTGCCTCAGCTGTCCAATATGGAGATCCCTCATCAAGGGGTTCAGGTTGAAGGAGATGGCTGTAGCCATGCTATTCGTCTTCTCAGGTAAGTCTAAGATAATTCTTCAAGACAGTACCTCTACATTTCAGTTTCATTCCACTCTGTGTAAAGAGCTATATTCATTAATGTACAGACTCATCATAATTATTTTTACGTTTTGTTTGTTCAGAACATTAACCATGAACCTCTTTCTCCTCCCAGGGTTCCACCTGCTAAAGGTGTCGGTGAGGAGACGAGAAAGGCTCTGGACCGCTCTCTTCTGGACTGCACCTTCAGACTACAGGGACGCAATAATCGCACCTGGGTGGCAGAACTGGTCTTTGCCAGCTGCCCACTCAACAGCACCTCAAGTAAAGAGCAAGGTGAGATTAATCTTTGAATCGTGGTTCATGCACTATTAATCATGTAGTAGAGGAGCAAAACATAAATGTAATGACAATCAATAACATAGCTTCATGTGTTTATGTAGCCTCCACACGGCATGTCTACTTGACCTACGAGAACCCGCTGTCAGAGCCAGTGGGAGGACGGAAGGTGGTGGAGATGTTTCTGAATGACTGGAACAGCATCAGCCAGTTGTATGAGTGTGTGCTTGAGTTCTCTCGTGCCCTGCCAGGTGAGTAATCAGAATCAGAAAACTCTTTTGATTGGAGGAAATTACTTATGCAATGACTGCAGAGACAAGAACAATATAATATAATGTCTAAATAAGATTTTTTAAAAATCTGCAGAAAAGAAAAAAATATGAATACCCTATGCTATATACAGAAATGTTTGGTATAAATACTATAAGAAACACAGTTGAGTGAAAACACTATTGAGACAAATTGTAGTTTGGAGTAAGTTATTGCACTAGTAGAGAATCCAGTAGTAATATTAAGTAATAGAAAAAGTAATATTGACCTAAGTGGTAATATTGCACATGAAGACTACTGCACATAGGATAGTGTTCTAGTCTTCATGTGCAGTATTACTACTTAGGTCAGTATTCCTTTTTAACTCCCTTTGTCTGCATTTACACACTTTACGTTCTGCTATACAGATTTTAGTGAAATAGACTGAATATTTGTGGTAAATGGAACTCCAATAGAAAACATGCATGTTATCAGTAGGCATGGACTTCACTAAACTGCCAAATACCTTCTGTTCACCCCTGCAGAAATGCCCTCTTATTTGAGCTTGTTCTCTGAAATACGGTTGTATAACTACCGGAAACTTGTTCTCTGCTACGGCAACACCAAAGGCAGCTCAGTAAGTACATGTTTGTGTACTGGAGACTTTACATAGTATTACATGTCTAAGGACTTATTAGAACTCATAGAGATGTGTGCTGCTTTGCCTGTAATGCTTTGAATGCATTTTTTTTGAAGGTGACAATCCAGTGGAACTCTGTGACCCAACGCTTCCACCTTGCTCTGGGAACGGTTGGTCCTAACTCTGGCTGCAGCAACTGCCACAACATAATTCTCCACCAGCTTCAGGAGATGTTCAACAAGACCCCCAATGTGGTGCAGCTGTTACAAGTCTGTACAGTTTTATTTATTTATTTTTTTTTTTTTGGGGGGGGGTGTTATGTTTTTGTTTTTTTTCTTTTTCTCTCCTCTCTTTGGGGCTCATGAATTGCACTATGAGAAAGTCTGTATGTGTTGCAGTATAGATGTGTTGCAGTATAGACTAAGCAATGTAGCAACATGTGCTCTCCATTCTGGAAACTCCCTGTCCTGCATGTTTTTTTTTTTATTTATTTTTTTTTATCCCCGCTCTATCCCCTTCCTAACATGTACAGGGTATGGGCCTTTAAAGACCACTGCTCTACATCACTACTAGTAGTTCTTGGCAGAACTGTCAACAGTCAATGCTTCTTCAAGTTTAAATAAATATTTCCATATTTTTCCTACACGTATTTTCTCTCTTGTTCCCCAGGTGCTGTCAGACACACAAGCCCCTTTGAATGCCATAAATAAGCTGCCCACAGTACCTATGCTAGGGCTTACCCAGAGAACTAACACAGCCTACCAGTGCTTCTCCATCCTGCCCCAGTCACCTACACACATCCGCCTTGCATTCCGAAATATGTACTGCATTGACATCTACTGCCGCAGTCGAGGAGTGGTGGCCATCCGTGATGGTGCTTACAGTCTGTTTGACAACACCAAGATCGTCGAGGGTTTCTATCCTGCTCCTGGACTTAAGGTAGAAAAGAGTATTGTGTTTTGCCATATTTGATAGAGCCTTGAGGTCTTTCCATTGTTTTCTGCCTCTGTTCACATTTGTGTCAGGATTTTGGCAGTGGCTTTAGTCTCCTGTTTTTATGTTGTCCATTGTAAGTGTAGCAGAGGATTCTTCTTGTAATTCTTTTTTCACAGCAGGTTTCGGCTTTGTGTATTCCATTTTAGTGTGGTGTATACATAGTTTTTACAGATAACACAGCTGAAGATCACAGCTGTGGAATGAAAATCAAATGTCTTACTCGATGCAGTTAATTATACCTGATCCTGTCTGATAAAGGCAGTTCTGATAACTGAGCTATGCATTGTTGTTTCCTGCAGACATTCTTGAACATGTTTGTGGACAGCAACCAAGACGCACGGCGGCGATCAGTCAACGAGGATGACAACCCTCCTTCGCCAGTGGACGTCATGGACACACTCATGCCCCATATGCAGCCTCAGCAACCAATCAGAGGCCAAGGAGTCTACCCTCCTCTCACATCTCCGCCTGCTCCTTACGTTGCCCCATCACCCTCCATGATGCCAACGCAGTCACCAGGTAAGAAGAGTGTCTGTGGGAAACACTGCCTTCAGCTTGGCATTGCACCATGGTGACAGGTCATAAAAAAGAAGGTAGCAGAGGATTCTTCTTGTCATTTTCCCACTCATCGCAAATGCTATTCAGCCAACTAGCCTGTCTCTGTGCAAACATGCATGCCTGTTTTGGTGTCTTCTTGTTCATGCCGTCACATTGACCTGCACATGGAATGTAGGGTCGAAGCATGCTTCAAGTCCTGCACACAAACATACATCTCCGCCCTGGGCCCTACAGCTGCTGTCCTGCTTCAGCTTTAGTGTGCTTGTGTGTGTGAGCGAGAGAGGGAGAGGAAGAGAGAGACGCAGTTTTGTCAGCAGCGATCCAATGAGGCCACTGATCAGTTGATTGTGTGCAGGGAACATCCATGCAGCCAATTCCCCTAGTGGAGCTCTGCGGGCCCCCTCGCCCTTCGGCCCCACTCCATCTCCCTCCTCTCTGGGTATTTCTATGGGCCAGACCTCCAACTTTGCCAGCCCGCACGGTAAGTGCCTGAGGGGGCAGAATCCAGAGTTTGGTGGTGGCCACAGTCACTTTTAATGATTGTCTCTGCTGCAGAGGAGGCCTGAGCAGCCTGTTTGAGACAGCTCTGTGGGCTACAGCACGGGTTATTTCTCGCTGGGACAGCTCTGTGGGCAAGAATAATCCAGACACACTTTTCTTACTAACATCACTGCACTGAGACTTTACTAGGTTTGATTACTAGTTTGGCTGGGTGCTTGTTGATTGTTTTCAGTTTTAATCCATAGATTCTTCTAATCCTAGTTCTGACTGGTGATATTTGCATGCATGTTGACATTAGGAGGCCAGAAGCACATTTTGAGACAACTTAAAATCAAACATAGTGTGATCTGTAAGTCTGGGCTGAATAATTGGAATACTCAAGTTTTGGTTCGTTATGTATGTGTTCCATGTATGTATGACACTTGTGACTTCCAGAAAACTGTTGTAGGCCTTTCACTGTTAGAAACAAAACATATTATAAATCAGTAGAAAAGAATGTGGATTAGTGACTGTGATCTCCCTTATGTTTTCAGAAGATAAGTCAATGAACTATATTACAAACAAAGAGAAATAGTTAAACAATCAGTAAAAAATGGTGTTTTTAAACAGCTGAATGGAATTAAGCAAATCCTTAGCGAATCCTCATTCACTCCCTCAGCCGCCACAGAGCTGAGACAGTGTTGCCAATGTCTTCTTACAGATTCCTATGAAATATAAAAGGGCATAAATCAGTACAAATATTAAAAGACAAATATGGACAGTCTCTCAGCATCTTTAACAGACCATCTTTAAAAGACAAATAAAAGTATGTGTATTACTATTTTTTTACAAATGGAATACTGGAATATTTTAATTAGAAAAATGTAATATTGAAAATACATACAATTGTAGTTAATTTTATTATTGTTTTAAGGGTAGTATACTGAGAATGATTACTTGATTATTAGCCCTCATTCATGTAAAATGCTGTTTGGCCAGTAAAGAGATCAGTAAATTCTGCTGTTTTGTGTTTATTAAATGAGTTTTTCATTTGCATGTTTAAGTCTAGGGAGGACAGACACATACGGATTAATAAACAAGTTCAGATATTTTCTGAACAAGCTACAGTCACAGTAAATGAACGAGCATTTCTTGTATGATGCCAAAGTGGACTTTTTATGTGTAGACGTAGATGTGGACCTGATTGTTACAAAAACAAGGGGGAGAAGGATGACAGAGCAAAAATGAAACTTATATGACAAACAGGTTCACCTTAGACTTCACATGCAGCACAAACTGTTGTGATGCAAAACATGACCATGTGAATTGTCAAAGGCCAGTCTATTAATTATGCAGTCTCAGTCAGCTGTTTATAAAGAACCAAATGACTACATTCTTTCTACCGTCCAGTGCTAGTCTTATTAATACATTATGCCACATCTAAATACAGTCATCATTTTTCAAAAATGTGATGATGTGAACGGACTGATTCTTAATATACCTTGTACAAAATGCGGATAATGTTTTTAAAAAATATTTCATGGCTGTGTTGTGCCAGAAAATTTTGATTTTCATTGCACAAGAAGGTCAAGAACCATCTACTTTAATAGGAAAGGCCATCTGACTGACATACAAAAAGGTCGACTACGCTGTTTCTGCATGGCAACATTGTGTCCATTGCTTAGTAACAAAGTTTTGGTACACATTCACTTGCCCTTCCGCTTTATTCTCCAGACACTAAGTAAAAATTAACTGATTAATGTAACAGGGCCTTAAAATAATAATAGTAGTAATAATAATAATAAGGGCAGCTTTTTTCCTTTTAACTGGAAAATCTTAATAGTACTGTACACGGGACAATAGGGGTTCATTTAATTCACAACGTCAGTTTATTTTACACCAGTAATGTTGAGGAAAAAAAAATGTGATGTTTAGAGGCAGATTAATTCAGGGCTCTTTCTCTATCTCTGTCTCTCATAAACAGGAGCTTTGGATCCCAGTTCACCGTACCCCATGGTGTCCCCCAGCCAGAGGACAGGCACATGGCCGGGCTCTCCGCAGGTCTCTGGCCCCTCCCCTGGGGCTCGTATCCTTGGCATGTCACCTGGCAACCCCTCTCTTCACTCTCCTATTCCGGATGCCTCTCATTCACCTCGCGCTGGGACCAGTGAGTGTTTTACAAAGTGGAAAAACATGGTTCATTCAGCAACAACACAGTTTTTGTTGTTAATTGTCTGTGATTGCACTGGTGTTTTGTTTTATATTGTTGGTTCACACTAATATTGATTTAAAAGTTTGTTTAAAAAGGCAGTATTGACTTTCAAAAAATGTGCCTGTCGTGATTAGGCTCCCAAGTGATGCCAAGCAGTATGCCTCCACCTCGTAAGCTACCTCAGCGTTCCTGGGCTGCCTCCATTCCCACCATCCTCACCCACAATGCCTTGCACGTGCTGCTGTTGCCCTCCCCCACAATGTGTTTGGTGCCAGGGCTAGCTGGCAGCTACCTTTGCTCTCCGCTGGAGCGTTTTCTGGGCTCGGTCATCATGAGAAGGCATCTGCAGAGAATAATCCAACTGGAGCCAAATGTGAGTTCCTCTGTTTCACTCGCCCTCACTCATTTTCATCATAAATGAAGAGAAAACAAAAGGCTTGTACTTTGATTTACATAATGATCCTGATGCCACAGTTCTCTTTAAGGAAGAAAGGGGAAATTGTGGTGAAACGCTATATATCTATCTGTACATAGGAACCTATTTTCTAAACACTGTAACTCTATCCTCTGCACAGCTCACCATTGTGAACTCCAACGAGCCGGGAGTCATCATGTTTAAGACAGAGGTGCTGAAGTGTAGAGTGGCTCTGAACCCAAAGAGCTACCAGACACTGCAGCTGAAAGTTACCCCAGAGAACGCTGGACCATGGTCACAAGAGGAACTGCAAGTTCTGGAGAAGTTCTTTGAGACCAGGGTAAGAGAAGTGGTCCTTCCAGCTTTACTACTGTCTTTTTTCCAGTGGAGGAGAGTTTTACTAACCCCATGTGTATTCAGCCAACACATGTTCGGAATCCAATTTTTTTCTTCTTCAGTTTAAAACTGCACGTGTGCTCCCTGGTGGGAGTGCTGAGCATGCCCCCCCATCATTTAGAGATTGTAAGTATTGTATCCAATGATGCAACAACCACCTGTAGCCTGCAGTCCAACAGAATATAACTATTTGCTCTCTCTGCTTAGGTCCCCTTCCCTCTCTCAATCACTCAATTAAAACGATGCTAACCAGATCGGGCATCATCTTCATAGTGCTGCAGTGTTGACGGCATCTTGTATTTGCGGAGGTCCTAGCTAGTGGGTTGGACACGAATAAATTGGGGAGATATTTGGGAAACACTTTGCCAGCAAACATTACCAGCAAACTCCGTTGTTGCCCAGATGCCCAAGTGGTTTCTGTAAAAAAAAAAAATTAAAAAATCACCAAAAACTCTCAACCGTCTCAAAGTGCATGCAGATCTTCATTAAAGTCATACTAACTAGGACACTGAACATGTGTTGGCTGATCAGCTACTTCAGGGGTAAGTTAAGTGTGTACATTGATTTTTTTGCTTAACCATGATTATAGTCTAGATGACTGCAGAGATGATGATTGAAATGAAATATTCAGCATCTCTTTACATCGGTAGCAACGTTCCAAACGTCCTGTTGTGTGAAGGAATTGTCTGTAGTTGTATGCAAAGTGTCCAATTACACTTATCTTCTAAGTTGAATATAACATGTTGTAGCATTTTGTAAACAAAATGTAGCGTGCATAAAAGTTCTACTATATGTAGGCACATATTTTGTTTTTACTGTTGTTACTGAGTACTGAAATATGCAGAAAATGCCTTATTTATTTTACAAGCTGGTGTCAACTTATTTTCATTGATAAAATCAACAATAAAAAGTAATTAGATTTTTTTTGTCTATGACTACAAATTGTAACAGCTAAAATACTGAGAGAAGTACCAAGACTTGTGCTATGTTTATTTTTTTCCAGGTTGCCGGACCACCCTTCAAGTACAACACTCTAAACGCCTTTACAAAGCTGCTGGGGGCTCCTACCAACATCCTCAGAGACTGTGTTCGAATAATGAAGCTTGAGTTGGTAAATAAGAGACTGTGTGTGTGCACGCACCTTTGTTTGAGTGTGTTTTTGTGGTGGTTCCACTGACCCTGCTCACTTATTCTTTTGCAGTTCCCTGATCAGGCAGCCCAGCTGAAGTGGAATGTTCAGTTCTGCCTCACCATCCCGCCCAGCGCTCCTCCTATTGCCCCTCCGGGAACCATTGCTGTAGTCCTCAAGACCAAGATGCTTTTCTTTGTAAGTATGTTCATGATGTAGAGCAGACTCCAGAAAATAGGTTGCAATAAATGAGTAGTGTATCAAAAGAAAAGTCGTAGTATGCATATAGTTTTAATTCTGAATGAGCCTTGGTTGTCCAAAGTTATTTACACATGCAGCTTACATAATTAATAAAACAAAAAAAAGTTTATAAAATTATTAATATGCATGTAATTACAAGAAAACTGTATTCAATGTACACTTTATCATTAGTTTCTTTGTTTGAAAGTGACAGATGTGGCAAAAAAAAAAGAGCACCGTAACTAATAGTTTAAATTCAACCTTTTCTACCTATAAACACAACTGTGGAAGCAACTGAGGATTTTTTTTCCAGACTGGTTAAATACATTATAGTAAACAGTTAAAATAAATGAAAATGTAAGATCGGGGATTTCAAGGGATAGGCGACATGGGACACCTAAGGTGGTCATATAAAAGTGTTGTGTTTAACAGCCTCGTGCTGAGAATATAGAATAGTAGAAAAGACTTCTCATCTTTAAATCTCCTGAGTAACCAAACTGTTGGTCCGCAGCTCCAGCTAACCCAGAGGCTGCCAGTGCCACAGGAGCCCATCAGCATCATTGTGCCAATCGTATACGACATGGCCACAGGACTGACGCAGCAGGCTGACATCCCCCGCCAGCACAGCTCCTCCGGCGCTGCTGCCCTCATGGTCAGCTCCATCCTCAGGAGGTTCAACGAGCACCACCCAGCCCGACCAGGTGAACTATCTCGCGCAAACACTTGTAGTATTCACAGAAGGAGATGGATACTATATACATTTGTACATATATGCTATATACATTTTTCCTATACACATAGTGTGCTGTTATTTTTAAAAAAAAATTTATTTTTCATCGATATGTTCATTTTTCTTTAAAGAAATGTTTGTAGTTCTTTTTCTTGAAAATTATGAATTGTTGCATCTTAGTTCTAGTTTGCTTAGTATGATTTACAGCAAAAGATGTAAACAGAACTCATCCTCACAGCTGACTGGATGAATTTTGTGATGTATATTTATTATGCTGGGTTATTATAAAACTAGAAAAAGTAGACTTTGTTAATACATATTACTTTAATATGTAATAATTTATGTTTACAGTCATTTGTATAAAGAATTTGAATGCCCCTGGTTTATAGTTACCAGTTCAGAGCACATGTATTGGTGATGCAACGCCCACACACATCAAAGTCTTAGAAAATTGGTTGTTGCACCTACCAGATAAATTCCAAGGGCTGCTATTGGCCAGGTAAGCCAAAGATGTGTATGATTAATATGTTGTCTTTTTGTTGTAGGAGAATGCACCATTTTTGCCTCAGTTCATGAACTCATGGCTAATCTCACGCTGAACACCCCTGGGCGGCCATAAAAGAACTCAATTAAGACTGAATTCTCCACACTGAGCTGATTTGTTTCGCTTTGGTTTGCCGTAAGGACACCTGGGTTCTTCTCTACATTCAATGAACATTTTCTTCAGGTGTACAGTTTTGTCATTAAAGGGAGAGAAAATATGTGGGAATCCCTTCTGGTGTCCTTTCATATAAAGAGTGTACGGAAATGAAGGAAGGACAGCACATTGAGAATGTACTGCTCGAGAGTACCATGCATACTTCAATGAATTCAGGACATGATTAAGAAAAGAGTTCGATTTATTTTTGTTCAGTGCACTTCTTAAATAAAAGTTTGAAATCAGAAAAAAATAGGATTGTTTACCCTCAAGTGTAATTTTTTTAAATTGTAATGTCTACCTTTAAAAAAAACTGAGCAGTTTACAAAAACATTGTTTTTTTATATATTGCAAGATATCAGTACTGTGTTAATATTGAGGAAGTATTCTTTATTATGACACTATTTAATGTCTTTTTTTAATGTCAACTTTGACCTCTCTCATTAAACCTGTCACACTGGACACTGTTACGGCTGTGACAGGCTTTCTAAAAAAGCCGTATTTTATTATGACTGCATTTGAATCTGAAGTTAAAAGTAGTCTATACTTCTGTCTGTCTTTATTACTGTTGAATAAACATTTGAAACTGGGGGGTGTCTGTGCAACATTTGTTGGAGTAAAGTCTGTAGTTTAATAGTGACATCTTTTGAATCCCTTTGTTGGATGCAGTGGCTGCAGACATTATCTGGAGTGTGTTCCAGCAAGAAGGCATTGTGGATCTGTTTTTTTTTTTTTACTTTTTTTTTTTTCAGTCCTTCTCTGAATTGGACAATTGTATTGTTGAAGGCTGTTTGAAATGTAGAGGCTTTTTGACAGTATCAGTGATATTTATATGCTGCATAGTCTATTTGACCCCTTTTTTATACTGGCCCAATTTTTTCCCGCTAACCACGACTCTACTGATCATTACATCAACTAACAGACCCCTTAAGTGTTTGAGAGAACTCTGCACATACTTTGCCTGATGAGCTCAATGGGAATAAGGTAAACATTCTGTACAAAACAGGTGTAGAGCAGGCTTAGGTTTATAGGTTTATAGCAAGGTGGTGGTTCCTGAGCAAGACCCTTAACCCCAAGTTGCTCTAGGGAGACTGCCCCCTGTAGTTAGGGGGTGGAAGTCGCTTTGTATAAAAGCGTCTGCTAAATGTAAATGTACTGCTATGGGGGTAATATGTATTGCTTTGATGTGTCTCTGCTCTAGGCTGCTTGAAAGCAAGGTGAAAAGGTATCGACCTTAACTGATCAGCTATTCTGATGACTCGCACTGGCTTCAGTTTGGTTTGAAAACTGCTGATTCACTTGTCGGGGCTCTTCTAGTCTATCAGTTAGGGCAAGAAATGCCGCTTTGTGATTTCAAGTTCCAATGGCTTTGCTGAAGTAATGTTGGACTATTCGTTGATCGTATTAATGGTTTAGTTCTTCTTCTCCATAAGGTCTCTGTCTCCTTACTTGCGTTGTAGCGGCATCCATAAGTTACACACGTAATAAGACACAATGTAAGTTGAACTCCGGTCGTTTGCTGGTTGCCCTGCCTGTTCTCAGTCAGAGACAGACGTCCTCGAGAAAGTGTTTAAAAGACCGCTCAAATACACCAGCAGCAGCCAGAGCAAGCAGATTAGCTCTCTTAGAGAAACTCTTCAAATTCGATATTGAAACTGTCATTATGAAAGTTTTGTTTAGTAAATGTACTGAAGTTATAAAAGTATTGCAGTGTAGTTCAGTTACAGGGCAGTTTGAGCTATGTGTTTCCACTGCATGTTAAGAGCTTTCATTTTCAGTTTGTTCAGCACTTTAGAAAAGCCCTGATAGAGATGACAGGCTTTTAACTGTGAACTACAAATAAAATTATCATTAGGCAGTCACAGCCTATATTATGGCTCAGTCATGATTTTAACTGAAAAAAAAAAACACTTCACAGTCCTTCAAACCACTATCAAACTCAAGAGCTTATACGCTATATATGGGCAAAAGTATAGGGACGCCTGAGCATTGCACCAACAGGGACTTGCATTCAAACACACAGACTTTAATATGGAGTTGCTCCCCTCTTTGCAGCTATAACAGCTTCCACTCTGATGTTGAATGGGAAGGCCTGACTCACAATCTCTGTTCCAGTTCATCCCAATGGTGTTGGATGCGCTTGAGGTCAGGGCTCTGTGTGGGCCAGTCAAGTTCTTCCACACCGAACTCATCCAACCATGTCTTTATGGATGGTGCTTTGTGCACTGGGACACAGTCATGCTGGAATAGCGAAGGTTCTTCCCCAAACTGTGTCCACAAAGTTGGAAGCATGGCGTTGTCCAAAATGCATTAAGACTCACCAAACCCTGAAAAACAGATGTGTCCCAATACTTTTGTCCATATAGTGTATTTAAGTACTTCTTTTCAGTAGCCTGAACGAGTGGATGAAGAACAGAAGGGAAAACGGCCAAAATTGGAGCACGATTTAATTCGGAGGATATGTAGGTGTGTACAGTATGGTAAAGATGAGAGAGCGTTAGACAATTATTGCTATGGCTAGGGCTGACCTTTATACCAACCTGATCATGTCAAAAAATAAACACTGAATACAGAATATCTTCACTAGCCAAAAACATTTTGTCCAGATTTATTTATTTGTGTTAGTAATGTATATGTTTGCCCTAAAACCACCTACATTTCCTACCTAATGAATAATAAAGCTGAGCTTAATCTGTATTGCATGGCTTACAGAGGAATAAAGCTTACAGAGGAATAAAGCTAATGAGCCATACAATGAAGCTTTGGGAAAGAGTGGTGGAAGCTAGGCTTAGGTCAGAAGT
>JBBIGA010000002.1:6762215-6779214 GCA_037576975.1 Alestes dentex
GGTACTTAAAGTCCTCTACCTTCTTTACTTCTACTCCCTGTAACACCACTGTTCCACTTGTGCCCCTCTCATTTACATGTTGTTAGCATGGTGTTGTCCAAAATGTCTCGGTATGTTGAAGCATTAGGATTGCCCTTCACTAGAAGTAAGGGGCCGAGCCCAAACAGGTGTGTCCCAATACTTTTTTCCATATGAATACCATATGAATCCTATTCAGTATGGAATGTAGTTAAATGTTAATTTCAGAGCGTGAGTTATATATATAAATATATTAAAATGAATAAGATTTCTTAACACATTTCATAATTTTTAACACCGTTTCAAACATAAATAACCCTTACCTGAGACATTCAGTAGATTCCCTTTTTTCGTGAAGTTTTTGTTCAGATTTGTTTTGTGTTTTGTATTCAGAGTTGTTTGTTTTTGAACACCACTGTTTTGTTGATTTATCTGTGTGAACATATTTATATACACACACACTATGAGAAATAGAAACAGTTTCTGTTCATTTTCTGAGTTTAACATCTTGGAAATATGGTCCGTAACTATTGCACCTATATTTTATGTTTTATTAATTTAATGTATGTTAATTTAATGAAAAAGACCAGTTACTGTGCATTTAAATGCAGGGGCATGTTCTCTACAGAGTATGTGTCCTTCATTTTACCAGGGGTTGCTAAACTTTTTCCATACCGCAATAATTCTACTTACAGGCTGGAAACATGGCTCATTTTATAGACATTTGATTTAAAATGTACCCGCCAACAGTCTGAGCTCATTTACTGTGGTTTTGCTAAGGAACATACTCTTTTTACGCACAGTGTTAAAATGCCTAAAACCATTCAAGAGTGTTTTCCAGAAGATGATGTATGGAAAGAAATAATGTGGGTTACATGTCCACCACTTATATAAACTGTGAAGTTGGAATATTTTTTGATCAGAAAAAATGCCTGTGTTGACTGTCTGCTTCTTTTTTTTTGTGCAGTAAATCAGAAAACGTGAAACTCCAATCCAGTGTTACAAAATGATCTAAGAAGAGATGATAGCAGAACCAACGTTACTGTCTAGATCAGTGCAAAAGTAAGACAGAAACACATTGGCCTTTGGCTTTTTTGATGCGTGATAAATCAGATGATTTTCAAACCTTCTAGTTATGTGTGTGTTTTTAAGTAACTGGTTATTTTTTTAAAGGGAGAACTCAAGTGTAGATGTCTCTTCCTGCACGTCTGTGAATCACACCACTGGTGTGAGAAACGAGAACAGACAAAAGAATGCGGTAAGACTTGATACTACATGTCTGTTCTGGCTGATCAGAGTCATTTCCTGTTTAGAATTTACATGAAGTTTTGCATGGAGCTGCATGATGTGAATGCATTAATATTGTGTGTAGTGAACAAAACCCTCACCTAAAACTTCATAGCCCCCATAACCACGTTTTTAATGTTTAGAGAGGGAAGAGGAAAGCCCGAGAAGGCTCGGAGAATGCTAAGCAGAAGCGCTCCAGGAACAACAGTGGGAGCCTGGGAACAGCAGAGAACGAGGAGCTCAAAAGCAGAGATGTCGAGGCCCTCACCCTGTTTGAGGTGGTCACCATGGGCCGGAGTGCCATGCAGGTACACAGTGGTGATTTTGATCCACTCATACACCCTTGCCGGTTTGGCTTGTGTCTGGGGTTGGCTTGAAGTTTTGTAATTTTTGGTCTTGTGGCACAACTGACTGCAATATTCTGTGCTGAAACTGCTCCGAAGGCTGTGGTGGATGACTGGATCGAGGCGTATATTGTGGACAGAGAACCAGCCCTGCTTGACCTCATCAGCTTCTTCATTCAGTGTTCAGGATGCAAAGGTAAGTAATCCATGGCAGGGGTGGGTTATAGGGTAAAAAATATAATAGCACGATACTTCAAGATGTTCTCTTGATGCATGTTTTTCTGTTTTTTTTTTTTTTGTTTTTTTTTCTAAAACCTTGGAACCACAATTAAAACACTGTCAAAAGCTATATTATTGTTTTTATTGAACATTTCACATTTTTTTTAAAGTATGAAAGCTATCCAGGATATGCTCAGAAATGTATATTGTGACTTTTACCACAGTTAGTGTCATTCTGAGCTATTTTGCTTCAGCCTCATTCCTACGACAACATGCTCGCTTGTCATGGTTTTACTGTATGAATATGATGTAATTTATCATGATACCTGTCACCATTGTAATATTTGAAGTATAAAAACAATACATATTGTAATATGTTAAGTACGAGATCAATAAACGTTTTAATATTTTAAGCGCAATAATAAATATTATTATATATTAGGTACATTTTGCTCTGAAGTAACCCTAGAAGATTCAGCCACACTTATTGCTAACGGGTAAAAGAAATCGAGCACTGTGACTTTAAATGCGGCACTCTAATAGGATGACAATTTTACCACAAGTGCCACAAGTTTCTCCCCTGCCATAAGTGTAAGTGTTGTTATTGTAAAGTGGAAGCTCTTAAGACCATACAACCCCAAATGCTGAAGGGTGTGGTATGTAAAGCTGCCTGTCTTCATTCACATCACTCACTGCAGAGTACCAAATTGCCTCTGGAAACGACATCAGCACGGGACTTATCTTAACACAGGCATGTCAGGAGCTTCATGTAACAAGTTTCCAATCCTGAGCTGCTCCATGCCATAAGCTATGTGCAATGTGAAACATCAGTGCTCTAAAGCATGCTGAATACATGTTCTCTGAAGTGAAGTGTCGCGCTTCACTATCCGGCAGTCAGATAAACAAATTTGGGTTTAACAGATATCAGGAGAATGCTATCTTTTGGAGCACAGTGTGTTTAGGGAGGTATAATAATATGGGGTTGTTTTTCAGGGTTTGGGTTAGGCCCCTGACTGCCAGTGAAAGATAATCATAGTGCTACAGCATATAGAGACATTTTAGACAACTGAGCCACCCCTCATTTCTTCACCTTTTTTGGCTTCCAAAAGACCAGACATCCTTGTATTTGTAAATGTAGTGTTAAGGAATAGTTTTCCAGGCTTCCTGAAGGACTTTCCAAGGCTCTAATTTTCAGTCCAGTCCCTGAACCTGACCAGTTTCAGAGGAATGTTTTTGTTTGTTAAGGCACACAGTGACCTACGTATGAATCATTCAGGCATAACAGAGCAGATCTAACTGAAGTCCTGAACCAGTGAAGAACCAGGAGCAGATGATCCGGCAGTGATCAGTATACTGGTGGCGCTGAATGCTGAGTGGTTGGAACTCCTTTATCTAGACACCGTGCATCTTTAGGCACTTTGCAGATCTAATGAAAGAGAAAAACAAAAACATGACAAAACAGTAAGGGAAAATTAACAATACTAAAAAGTAAGACTTAAACATGGGACTAGGAAATTAAACAGACAAGTGCAAAAACAGGGTATATAACGGGAAAATTATAAGAACTAAGTCAGAAGGTATGATACAATGTGATGTACAAAGAATCCTCAAACGCAGGGTATTTATACTAACTAAGGCAAAGAGACCACTTGGGCAGGGAGGAGACCGGTACAAGACACAGGTAAGCAGGATAGCAAAGGGGGCGGGGCTAAGGTGGGACTAGGGCCACATGTCACATGGCTCAGGTAAACAAAGACACATGGAGAATGTAAATAACCACATAAACAACAAAACAGGGCAAAAGACTCAGGGAGCATGCAAAAACCAAGAAACAGGAAAAACACAATGAGAACGTTACCTTAGCCTATCACAGTAGAACATTTGTTCCCTTTTATTTTTAATTCAATCTACCCAATATGCCAAAGATAAGACAGTCTGACTGGCATGAAATAGAATTTTCGCACCATCAAGGTGATTCAAAGCTAAATATGAAGGGTGGCTGAAAACTTCAGCATAGTGCTGTAAATGCTTCCAACTTTGTGGCAACAGTTTTCGGGAAAGCCCTTTTTTGTTCCAGTGGGACTGTGCCTGTATAAAGCGAGGCTTATACAGATTTGACGAGGTTAGGGTTAGGGTTATGGTGTGGCGGTGCTCCAATAGCCAGCACCTTTTGGGATGAACTGGAGCATGTAATGCATATTAGGCCTTCGCTGCCAAAATCAGTGCTGGTCTGTTTTAACACCCCTGGTTTTTGAATGTGATGTCCAACAGGCTAATATGGGGGCTGTTGATACAGTGTGTTTTTTCAGCCCACAGTTTCTTAAATATCATGCATTTTGACTGATAACTTGAATGTTACTCTCTCTAGGGCTAGTAACTGCTGAGATGTTTCAAAGTAAAGAAGACAGTGATGTTATGAGCAAGATGGTGGAGGACGTGGATGAGGTCAGTTCTGATTCCGTAAGCTATTTCTCATACATTCATGCTGATTTGCCTGCATATGTGCTTTGTATAACCCCTGGCAAAAATGATGGAATCACTGCACAATCACTGCATCAGTTGAAACAGTGGATAGGATTGTGTAAGATTGCAAAAGATGAAGGTTGTTCCCAGCACAGCTGTGTAAATTATTTTTTTTACCAAATTGTATGATGGAAAGGCAAAATATGGGTAGACCACTGAAGATGTCAAAACAGCACATAGAAAGCTCAAAACAGTTTGCCTTGAAAATAGAAAATGCACAAAAAAAGAAAAGTCCTGAAACAGAAATCCGTGTCAGTGGCACAACTGTAAGAAATTGGCTGAATGAAATGGGATTTACATCCAGAAAAGTCAAAAGGAAAACTAGCACTGTCACTTAAACAGAAGAAAACAAGGTTACAGAGGAAGTTTGGATGGTGGAGTGTGGATGGTGGGATGAAAGCAATATTCAGTGATGACTCATGAATCTGCACTGGCTAAGGAGAGGATGCTGAAACATAAAGAAACATCTCATTTCCCCACTCATTTATGATCTGATGTTGCATGTCGGGTAAAGGACCTGAGAGACAGAAGTTATTACCTCAACAGTCATTACCTCAACGTTTTGGACACTTTTCTCATGTCATTGATATAAAATGGTTTGGTGAAGATGGAATTTTTTTTTTGGAAGGTAATTCATCTCTCCACAGAGGAAAGATGGAATTTTTTTAGGAATGTAGTTCATCTCTCCACAGAGGAAAGAGCGTTAAAGCTTTAAAGCAATATCAGGAAAAAGAATTCAGGCCTGAGGAGGAACAAAATATAATATTATATATATATATATATATATATATATATATCTGGGATGATTGCATAATTTTTTTCTCATTGAGTGATTCCATCATTTTTCATCTCCTTGATCTGAAAGAAACATCTGCTTGATCTACACATGAACACTATATAAATAAAAATGATGTACTTCATGTTTCACAAAGCCAGAATGTTAAGCTATTAGACAAACGTTGGTGCTGTATCTTTTTGTTTATTTGATATGAAGTAACAAAGAAAAGCTGAGTGAACATCCTTCAAGTGCAGTAATTCCAAATTAGTCAGGGATTATAAAGTGACTTCTCTGTGAATGTCAAATTACAGAGGTCAGGTTTGCAGTACAAGAAGTTCCTGGCATTCCCCTGGATATTGACTGTCACGTGGCCCATGGATGTTGTAAGTGTGAAACTGGCCGTCTCCCTTTCAAAATAATTCTTTAAATTGGTGCTGTAAGACAGATACAGACATAGATATAGCTGTAACTATATTGCTAGTTTGCTCCTTTCTGTCAAATATTTGCATCAAGTATTGAAAATAGCTGTCCTTCTGATCATGGCACTCTTTGAAGAATCTCTTTAATAGAGGAGATGAGTATTTTCAATGTGCTTATATGCTTATATATGCCTTTTCCCGCTCTCACCTTTCCGCAGGATGGTGGCGAGTATCCTCTCGTTATGACCGGCTGGTACTGGAAGAAGTTCCGCTTGCAGTTCTGCGAGTTTGTCTCGGTGCTTGTTTCTCAGTGCCAGTATAGCGTGATCTTCGACAACTACCTCATGAACACACTGATCTCTCTACTTACCGAACTCTCGGCATCGTGTGTGCGAGCCTTCAGACACACCTGCACCCTGGCAGGTAACTGTGCTGTACTGTACAGGAGTACAACTGCCTGCCCTGCACATTTTAATGTTTTCTCTGTTATTACACAACCACTACATATAAAAAGGGCTTCTTAATTAGCTGAACAGTAGAGATCAGTTGTGTTAGAGCAGGAAAAGCATTTAAATATGCAGGGCAGTATTCCAGGACCAGAGCTGGTCTTCCCTGTGCTAAATGATCCCTCTGTCTAAGTCTGAGTGTCTCTTTGTGTCCCTGTGTGTCTCTGTCTGGTGTAGGGCCTAGGCAATAGGATTATAAATGTCCATGCAAGGAAGGAGAATTGATAGTTAGGCCTGATTTCATTTGTACTGACTTTCATTGATTTGAATATACAATAGTATGTACATATTGTACTGCTATTGATCATGTATTGTTAAAACAAAAGATTTATAGGGCAGTACATAATTCAGTAATAAATCATGGACATGAGTAGCGATGTTATCAATAATTACATTTTGTACATTGTCACAAGAATAAATTGCAATCACTATTCTTAGATGTCACCCCTTTCTTAAATGACTCTGTCTGACTCTGCATGGCGGAGGCAGGCTGGAATGGCCTGTAGTGTCTGATTGAGAGTTCTCTTCTGATGGTGGTGTATTCTCTGCTCCTCTCTCTGCTCTCTGGACCTCTTGCAGCCGTGAAGTTGCTTAGTGCTTTGGTGAACGTGGCCCTCAGTCTCAGTGTCAACGTGGACAACGCTGAGAGACTCTATGAGATTGAAACGTCTAAGACATCTAACAAACAGGTCTCGCCACGTCTGGAGAGGATCAAGGGGAAAATTTCCGAGGTGAGGGCCCGACAAGTCTGATTACACTCTGGTTCAAGAGGCGGCGATGTATTGTTTAGATGTTTTATTGTTTTCCAATTTGGACTTCGACAGCACTGACATTGCAGAAAGCTGCAAGGCACAGATGTAGTTTAAACAAGCGAAGATATCCAAAAATAATAATTATCAAAATTTGTAAGGCTGCTCTGTAACCCAGCAAACTTTTTTTTTTTTCCCACAATGTATGAGCTGGACAGTAGAAAGACAATGCATGTTCCACTGATAGAAAGAAATTCACAGCTGTGATGCCTGTCTAGAGAACAGTATCTGAACAGAAAACATTTTCAGCTGCAGGACAGGAAGCTTGAAACAGAAGACATGATGGATGCTCTTTTTAAGGGAGTTTTTCTTCAGAGATACCGGTAATTTTATTGTTCTTTATTACCTTGCGATTGTGTCTTTTTGTGTGAGTTCCGCTGGCGTTCGGCAGTTTCAGAGGTTCTGCTTTGTTTGTTCTGGTTTGGCAGAGATGTGATACCTGAGATCAGGGCGATCTGTATGGAGGAACTGACCGTATGGATGAAGCTCTACAGTACACTGTTCCTGAATGAGACCTACCTGAAATATGTAGGCTGGATGATGCATGACAAGGTGTGTCTCAGAATTTAGGAATGCTCTCTTGGCTTTCTAGTATGAGCCACATTGTTGGTTGGGATTGCATGTAATATTACCAGATAATACCAAATATTCTTTGAGTGCCTAATTTTGAAAGAATCTAGTTTCTACTGGAATATAACTCATTCCTGACTTAAACAGATTACAATTAAGCATGGCATGTTTAAACATATTTTTGGAGCGACCTGCATGTCATGGAACTTCTTCACTCGCTGCTTGTTTCACAGCAACCAGATGTGCGCTTGAAGTGTGTGGTGGGTCTGCAGGGACTGTATCAGGATGTTCATCTGATCTCCAAAATGGACCTTTTCACCACTCGGTTTAAGGTACCATCTGCTTGTGCACTCTCAGAAATACTAATCACTACTTTCTGATTAAACAAAGAGATTCACAATATCCAGCATGTGCTGGAAAATTATAGCCCATTAGTCCAGTCTCGGTTGTAAAAGTTGTGATCCACCTCTGGCCACAGTTGAAAAAAGCCAGCGTTCTCTCTGTAACTGTGCTGAAGTGGTCAAAGTTTCAGTTTTGGGTGAAGGTTGTGTATTAGGCCGGTGTGTGGTGAGGCCGTTGCTGAGTGACAGGTGGTAAAGCCCCTCAGGTTTTGCCCAAGGCTCAGCATCTCTCACACAGGGCCGGTAACCTCCCTCAGGGGCCGTCTCCACCACATCAGTACCGTTAGCCAGAAAGCCTTCAGTGGAAAGCAGACTGGCACAGTTCAGACTTAAGAAACCATTACGTATTGAAGTGGAGCTCTAACGAGGGTAAATAACACGTTTTCAGATGAGATTGCTCTCAGAGAGGGTAGTTAAAGTGTGTAGAGGAGGTTGGCTATTGGTTGTTTGACTGACTGAGTGCCGTGTGTGTTTACAGGAGAGAATGATCTCTATGACTCTGGATAAGGACCATGAGGTAGCGGTGCAGGCCATGAGGCTGCTGATGGTCATCTCCCAGTGGGTCTCCCTCAAACTTCTTCTTCTCCAAACATTTTACTTTCCTCAGGAGCCCGGCTCACCTCAAATAGTGCTTAGTTCTTGGGAGGCTGCCTAGCTCACCAAACTGTGCTTTGATATGAATGTTATGTGACTGTTTTTTTCTGTTATTATAAGTATTATTATTATTATTATTGTTATTGTTATTATTATTATTATTATTGCTGGGGCCATTATCAGTTCAGTTTAGAAAAATCTAATTTACCCATAATTGTAATTATTGGTGTTACAATATACATTCATGCAGGTCTTCGTTATGACAGCTAGTCAATTTGGAAAATTGAGAAGAAACCTTAAGTACAATAAGCAGTGCATATCTGAGCCTGTTTATGAGAAGAGAATGATACATTTCAGATGTAAGCACACTATATTTAAATGACATGGAAATGAGTGCTCATATATCAGAAGACATGTAAACTCCACTTTTCCCAATGTGTTTTTGACTTTCGTGCATGTACATTTACTTAATATTTCTGGCCTTGTTTTTTTTTTTCAGGTCATGTGATGATGTGCTGAGCCAGCAAGACTACAAATGCATATTCCAGTTAGTGTACTCCTCTCATCGACCACTTGCTGCCACTGCAGGGGAGTTCCTGTACACCAAGTGAGAGCCACTAAGAAACAAATGCAACTTTTATTTGATAGTTATTGTTAATGCAAAGCCTTAACAGCATGTATAGTCGCACTCAGAGTGAGTTGTATGTTGTTCTCTCAGGCTGTTAAGTAACCCTGCAGTTCCGCAGTCACTGGTCGGAGCATCAGAGGAGGACAAATGCAAAGCGCTGACTCTTGCCAGAGTCCGAGCCCTCATTCACTTCTACACTGACAGCCAGGTAACAAATGCACCATCAGTTCCCCTTTTATTACATTTGAAATAGATCAACAAAATGTTTGAAAAGCATTTCAAGTGTTTTTTTAATTAACCTATTTTTTAGTTTACAAAGGTTGAGTTATTAAGGTTAATTTGTTCTATTCCTTTTTTAGAAATACAATGTTTTGATATTGTAAACAAAGTTAGTGTACAGCCCTAGTGTTCTGCAAAGCTTCAGGGATAGTTTATATTTTTTTTATTGCCTTTTTATTGAATATCACATTTCTATTGCAAATTTTTAAAAATAGAAGTAGAATTCACCACCAGGATATGTTCTCAGGAGGTGGTTGGACCGTTCAGATCTTGATGTAAAAACATTCATGTTACGCATTTGTCGAGTTTATCCGTGCTTCTGGTTTGTGTTGCAGCAACACCACCATGTTCTGTATATAGTGGACAGTCTGTGGGACAGTGGTGGTGCTCTACTGAAGGACTGGGCCTCGCTAACCTCTCTGCTCACTACCCAGCCACCCTCTCAGGAGCAAGGCTAGTATATTATCTCACCTGTCCGTTTCAGAGGGGAATGAAGATGTTATGGGTGGTGATGAATCAGATTTCAAGGGGCTTAAAATTCCAGTATTGTTGTATTGCATTTTTTAGATTGAAATTTTATATCTGATACTTCTTTTTAAACAGGAAGAACATAGGCATTAACAACATAAAGCAGCAGCTTTTCAGACAAAAATTAAACCACATAAATAATCCCTACAATGCAAATGTGTGCAAAGTAAGAGAATTGCATTTCTAGTATAGTACACGATTAGTTTACTGGTCCTTATGTTAATATAAGGCCACATGTCACTACTGTGGCTTTAGCATCATCTATGTTACATTGCTTTATATTTTATCATGCTACAAGCAAGTAGGTTAGATTTGTTAAGAAACTGAATTATGTATTTTTTTCTGTTGCTATGAGTTCTGATTTGAGTACAGAAATAGTACTATGATCTGGTAAAGTATTTTTCAAAATATTAGAATACTAAAAGAACCAATAAAAAAATGTACATAAAATATTGTACAGAAAACTACAATAAATAAGTGAACATCTCCAACAGTACTAGACACTACATGACATACACACTGGCCAGTCGTAACATTAAAATCTGCCTAATATTATGTAGGTCCTCCTTATTCCTCCAAAACAGCTCTGACCCATCGAGTCCGGGTTCCACAAGACTGCTGAAAGTGTGCTGTAGTTTCTGGCACCATGATGCACCAGATA
Organism: Alestes dentex; assembly: GCA_037576975.1. Taxonomy (NCBI): domain Eukaryota; kingdom Metazoa; phylum Chordata; class Actinopteri; order Characiformes; family Alestidae; genus Alestes; species Alestes dentex. The sequence continues at coordinate 6,772,780 of JBBIGA010000002.1, forward strand.
TTTTAAGTCCTGTAAGTTGTCTAGCACATCCCACAGATGCTTGATTGACTGGAGATCTGGGGAATTTGGAGGCCAAGTCAACACCTGGAACTCTCATTGTCCTGTTTAAAGAGGCCCCTGCCATTAGAGAATACCATTGCCATGCATCTGTTTTCTGAAGGTAGTGCATGTCAAGGTAACATCCTCATAAATGGCAGGACTCAAGATTTCCCATCAGAATTTTGTCAGGGGCCTCATTTTGGCTTCTGTCTTGGAAAACGTTTGGTAGGTACTAACCACTACACACCGGGAGCGGTCAAGATCTTTAGTTTTAGAGGTTCTCATCTAGCCATCACAGTTTAGTCACTTAAATCCTTGCCCGTTTTACGTTCTTCCAGCACATCGTTTGTTCAATGCTGTTCACTTTACCTTCAGTGTTATTGTTGTAATGGCTGGTCAGTGTACACCAACTACATTTGTCCAAGGGCCAGAGTTTTTCTCAGCAGACACTGTGAGGGCCAGATGCTCTCCTAAAATAAAATACAATTAATAGTATATCTTAAGTAAAATATTATTATTTGATATATTAATTGTCCTTCCAGATTTCTGTTATTTTTTAGCCTTTGTCAATGTTAACAGACTCATTTCACCTGTACTGCAGCGAGCCACTAGGGGATCATCAAAAACTCAAAATATGGCAGGTTAGTCCACTGTCCTCAGAGAAGATGAACAACGATTCGTGCCGAAGCATCCGTTTCGCCCTCCTTATATACACACACACATCAGTCTTAACTCGGTACAGCTGGAAGTTGTTTCCATGCGCGCACGCCGCACTTGGTGAACCCGGAAATGCGCGCGCCGTGACAGGCGGATTACTGACGGATTGAAGGCTTGTTTCATTTGATTTAGAAAAAAATAAATGTAGGAACATACTTTTCCCTCCTCACTAGGCTATTCCTGATTCAGTAATATCAGAGAAACTTTAATATAAGGAGAACTCCCACTCCCAGAACACTACCGCGGGCGAGTGCAAAATTTAGCCGTCTAGCTCCATAGACGTCCATTCATTTTCCATCGGGGGGGCCGGATGGAAAGCTCTGGCGGGCCGGATGTGGCCCTCGGGCCGCCAGTTGACGATCACTTGTGTACACATTTCCAAAATGTATGGATATAAATGTAAGCATGTATCTGTTTTAAAGTTCATGTGTGTGTCTTTGTGTGTTGTAGCACTGAGCAGTGCTGAGGAGGCTCTGGTGATTGAGATTCTTTTGGCGTCGGTGAGGCAGGCTGCCGAAGGGCCTCCGACAACAGGGAGAGGCTCAGGCAAAAAGGTTAGGATTTGCTTTCTTTCCAGTTCAGCCTTAGAGGGTAACAGTAAGTGCTTGATGTGTGTTGCGATCATGTTTGTGGCTGGTCAGTGATAACAGTGTATCTATCTATGGACAGAGACTCTAGTAATACATTACAAATTTCAAGAAATAGTTTACTGTCAAGCATGTAAAGTGTAGAAAAGTGATTGTGCAAATATGTGCTTAAGGTGATGAGTACTAAAGAGAAGAGACAGCAGACTGATGACTGTACAAAACTTACAGTACACTTCCTAAAGGTTCTCCCTGAGCTGTTATCCAAGGTGAGAAATAGTATTTTTCTATGGGTTTGTCTCTGTGCCTGGTGCATTAAATGAGGTGGGTTTTTTTTTTTTGTATATTTTTTTATAATGACTAACTTTTTGTTTTCAGTATTTAGAAGATGCTGAAAAACTGACCTCCCTCCTCAAAATACCTCAGTATTTCCAAAAGGACATCTGTGGTGATGAATGCACAGAAGTGAGTCATTTTGTTTTCTGTATGTTGCAGTGAACAGTATTCCTTACAAAGCTAGATATAATGTAAAATGATGAGTGAACGTTAACTCTGCATTAAGTCCACAGCGACATATAGGAATATGTCTTTATATATTTGCTGGCTTATGTTATTTACCTTCAATACCGTCTGATCAGTTAAAAGTTTTCTATCCTTCATCTTCTTGTACATATAATATACAGCTCTGGGAAAAAGAGACCACTGCAAAAATGTTTGGTTTCTCAGGTTTTATCTTTTATAGGTGCAAGTGTTGAACTGAACTGCTTTGCCTTAGTTTTTAAGAACTGCTGACAATATTTCCCATACTTTCCAAATAAAAATATTGTTCTTTAAAGCATAATTTTAAAGGAAATGACAAAACAGCAAAATAAGAGAAATGATGCAGTGTTTACAGAACTTGAATAATTCAATGAAAACAAATCTCTTGTTCGCTCTTAAACAAAATGGCAATAATTACCTTGGACGAACTTCTAGTAGTGTTTTACCATCCAACTGGTCTCATTGCGAGAGGAGAGTTTTGATTACAGCAGTGTTTCAGTGTTTTACTTTTCCTCATGAAATAAGATGCGAGTCAGGTGATCACTGATCAGTACCTCATAAAACAGAATGAGGTGCTTGTGTAGGAGTTTAACAGACACTGGCACAGAATGGTTGTCATACACATAGAGATGCTGATTTAAAAATCTTATTTTTTTTCTGGCGAAACTTGTTCGAGGGACATTCAAAGTTTCTGCACGTTTTTAACTCCGTTTATTAAGAATTTCAATACAAATTGTTACTTTTCTATATACTGTTGGTTGAGCGCATAACTGATGCACCGCTGCTTTCACATCATCACCACCACATGAAAATCTTCCTCTTAAAGCTTCTTTGAGCTCCAGAAAGTTGGAAATCAGATGAGCCTCAGTGGCACTAAACACTTAGACTCACTCAATTACTACTCTTCCAGCCATCACCATTTCCAATGAAAGCATAAAAGTGTGGAACTATTTGAACGTCCCCTGTATCTACGTTCATTGTCCATTTTATTCTACTTGCCATACAGGTGCACTGATAAAATAGACAAAAAATGGAGTGTAGATACTTCATGAAGCGGCTCATTTCGGAAAACCTTTATGAAAGTTTCAAGTTTTATTGTCATGTGCAGATAACAATGCAGCATCGTTACCTGTAATGAAATTCTTAAGTCTCAAAAGTTCACCAACGTAACTGACTGGTGTGGCACATTGAGTGTACAGAGTTTGCAGGAGAGCACCACCCTCTGGTGAGACTGTGACAGTGTTGTTGATAGTCTGTGCAGGCTTTCCTGACTGGGATGGACGCTGCAGTGGGCAGACACACAGAGGCAGGTCTGCTGGAAGCTGCGGCGCGCTCATACCACAGCCTCTGTGCTGATGACTCACGCTGGCAGAGTTTGGCAGTGCCCGCCATGGAGCAGCTCATTCAACACTGGACGCACACACTGGAAACGTGCTTAGAAGAGGCGCTTAGTGTGAGTACTTCATTGTTAAAAAGAAACCACAGCTGACCCAGTGAGACTTCACGTTCCCTTCAAGCAAAATATAATGGATATTTCAACAAAAAAAATTCCCGTACCTTAAATGTAGTCAGTCAAGACATGCTTGCTGCCTGACCTGTAGCCTGCAGTTCCAGGACAAAAATACAGAAGCAGTGTAACTAGTAATGGAAATGTTGCCCACCAATGTTGGACAAACTGCATGGCTAAATCATTCACCTCAGGCAACTTTAAGTAAGTGAGTGATTTAATACGTCTTGGTTGCGTGACTACATTTGGGATCATTTTATAGAAATATATATATGTATAAAACCATGAAAGTGATATTTCCATACCTCTTTGTGGTAAAGATGTAACACTTCTGTACTGAAGTTTTGTAGTCTACAGTTGTAGGCTCACAGTGCACATGATGTAAGCCCTGAACGTCATTCCATGACTGTCGTTATAAAAAATAAAACAATTAGCAGTTAGAAATTCTAGACTGTGTTAAGTGTGTTCGTGCCACAGGATTCCAGTCAATAGAAAATGTGCTGGTACGAAACTCAAGCAGATGGCATTGGTCTGGATTTGCACTGTAAGAGATGAATAAAGAAACAAAATAATATGAAGAGCTTTATAAAACATTTATGATCGATTCCTAGATTGCAAGCAACAGAGAGGTTTGTGACAGTTATGGCACATTTCTGCACTACATGGGAAAACCACGTTATGTGACAGACAGGAGAGCAGTTGGCTGATGTGCTGGAGAGGCTGTTGCTGAATGGAGCAGATGATCCAAGAAATGTTCTCGCAATGCAGTGGCAGCTGTTTTGTAAAAGAGGATTTTAAAAGCAATGCATTTTATTCTTCTTTTGAAAACTCTTCTGCACTGTGTTTTACACAACCTGCATTAAACTGAAGATTAAAGTGACATTTTTTCCAATTTCCAAGCAAGGACCAAATCAGCGAATCATTACACTCCTGCTGTGTAGTGGTCAATCACTTCTACTGCATTCATTTCCATGCAGCCAGACTGACTAAACACACGTGACAGCAGTGTCCCTCTCTCCTGTGTAGGGGGCAGTCTTTGTTGCAGATGAAGTAAGAAAGAGAGAAATTTTGTCTACTCTGAGGAAACTAACTGCTTTCTACAAGTAAGTGAGGACGACTCATTTAAAGTTAGTTACTCTCTCCTCTTCCTTTCATCTGAAGCTTCTCATTCACTCTGTCACTCTTTTTCAGTGCTCAGGACCTGTCTAAGTGGGGGATATATGAGCTGGTCTCCAAGCTGCTTGTTGCAGAAATAAAGTATGGGGGCTTGACAGAAGAGGTAACACTGACTGCTCTGACAGTTCCCATTGTCCCCCCCTGCCTGTTGTGCCACAGCAAATAATCGACTCTTCTGTTTGTGCTGCCTGCAGATGACCATTGAGGCTCTGCGCTGTGCCTGCTGCTGCATCCTGTGGAATCTCAATATGCTTGGAGAAGCAGCGATCTCTAGGGTAAGAGGACAGTTAAACTGACTCAAATCCACCATGCAGTGGGGCACCAAGCCGTAATGCAGTAATGAGAACGCTAATATTTACGCTCAGGGCAGGCTTTGGTCCTGAGTGATGAATGAAGCGCACCTTTCAGATGTGCGTGTCACGACGTCTACACAATTCCTGCACGATCCATCACACGCAAACATGTCCTTTAATTCTGCTCCGTCCCATTTGAAATATCAGCTGTGATACCCTCAAAGGCCTTGGGTTGTGTCCAGTGGATTTTAATAAGCGGAGCGAGAAGCCTGTGATTGATCATGAGTCTTCAGGAAAAGTAGGTGCAGGTGATGGATTGTAGGGGGTTGTAATGGCTACCTGCTTGCATGAAGGCTGCTCTGCTAATCTCTAATGTGGCGTCGTTATTAAGCCCATGTTTCCATGCTCTGCACGGGATAATCATATTTCCCGACCCCTAACCTTTCTGCACTGAGATATTGATGGCCATTTAGACTGCTGTAGGTAAAAGAGGGACATTAAAAAATCCTCCTTCGATGGGGGGGTGACAAAAGAACGTGCACTTTCTCTCCGCGACCCCCTCATCAATAACTGCCAGCGTGGGCTGTAATTTGAGGCCCAGGCGCCGACTTTGGCCCAATCTGCAATTCTAATGTCGGTGGCATTTGACTCGGTAACGAGGGCGATTCGGAGCGAGAGGAGGCTGCTGGGGAGGGGAAAAAGATGAGTTCAGCAGAAAATTGGGATATTGTCCGATTAAAATGAGTCATTTGGCTGAAATGAGATTGCGGCAGCGAATGGCGGCCTCAAGTGGCCGCGGCGCTTCCTCCCCCGGAGCCTGGTGCGCGCTCGTGTGTATAATTACGAAAGAATGGTTTACATGAGGGACCAGCAGCGCCGCTACTAACAATGCTTTCATCAATCCACATCAGTGAGAGCCCTACTGCGCTCCTCCATCAGCTTCTATTATTTAGCCTAATTACGCTCTCACCATCTCTGTCTCTGGAGCTTCCCAGCGCAGCTCCCATGCCACACACGGCTTCGTTGCATGCCGATATTCCACAAAGCAGCGGAGAAGAACAGTTCTCCACTGATATCGGGTGGAAACATAAATTGCTTGTGCACAAAATTTGGAAAGATAGGATAAGATTTTGAAAGAGTATGGTTTTTATTTTTTTTTTTTTACCACAACAAGAGTTCTGCCTAATGTCTGTGCAGTGAAAATGTAAATTAGCACTCTTGGTCAAATTGTATATTTAGTTGATTTTCTACATGAAAATAAGTACTAATGCTCTACAGGGAACAGACAAAATACGGCATTTTTCTGCATAGTTTGTTTTATTTGCTGAACTGTAAATGAAGCAAAAGCCCATATGTACACCGCATGTTTTATTCGTTCATTTCAGCAAATAAACAGTAATTTTGCATTCAAATGTGGAGGAATGGGTTATCTGTAGAGCATGTGAGCTCATTACTAGTTCAGTCAGCAAACTTGTCGTTTGATTGAATCTTTTGCAGATGACCCTGTTCTCTGTGTGTGTGTGTGTGTGTGTGTGTGTGTGTGTGTGTGTGTGTGTGTGTGTGTGTGTGTGTGTGTGTG
>JBBIGA010000002.1:6783584-6799838 GCA_037576975.1 Alestes dentex
CTCTCTCTCTCTCTCTCTCTCTCTCTCTCTCTCTCTCTCTCTCTCTCTCTCTCTCTCTCTCTCTCTCTGTTTCAGGCGCTGATAGTGAGAGTGCCGTGAGCCGGGAGGGGGACTTGCACAAGCGGAGGAATCTGTTGGCTGCGTACTGTAAGCTGATAGTTCACAGCGTGCTGGAGATGAGCATGGTGACTGAGATCTTCAAGCAGTATGTGAAGGTACAGCTCATCCACCACCAGCCTCTCAAACTCTGAGCCCTCCCTAAAACCCACTATTAAGGTCCACCATTGCGATTAGGTAACAGCTGCGAAAACCACTTAGCACAAGCTCTCGAATATCACTTAGTTTTAAAAGTTGTTCTAAAGGTCTTTACGTTCAGTATTCCAAGGTCTTTATATTATTGAAGATCAGACCTCGCAGCTGTTCCTGATTATTTAGGGTGTGTGTTTGGCAGCTACACACATGGCATATGAATTTAATGTCAAATGGCAATGAGGACATGATTATATTAGTTATAAAGGAGCCTGGGCTAGTGCACCAATTTGCTTGAAAATTTATGAGTTGACTGAAATAAGTGTACGGCGCTGTGTGTGTATGTGTGTGTAAGAGTGTTTGACAGACTTGACATGTTTGGAATGCCTATTCGGCTTGGCCCTGACAGAGCCAGCAGTCTCTCATCAACATTCTTCTTGATCAGACCTTTATATACTCTCTCTCTCGCTCTCTCGCGCGCACACACACAGCTGCCATAATGAACGATGGCTTTCAAAGTCCAGAAAACGACAGAAATTTGGCGGCCGAGCGTGACCCCATATTTGCTCGACTTCCTGTTTTTGCAAGGTTCACCAACAACTGTTCGCTTCTCTGTGGTACTGAACGCTTGCCAGTTTCGCGAGCCGCTTAAATGCATTTCTAAAAGCAAGCAGCAGCAAAGCAGCTGCTGTTCAATAGAGAGTGAATGGGTGTTATGTTTGCAGTGTTACAGATGATCAGTTAGGATAGTGTTGATCTCACTCAGGAGCAGTTTAGATACAGCGAGTCAGACTGTCTCTCACTGACCACTGAGGCCACTGAGTCCATGTTACAGGGGATTTGTCTGATCTAGATGGGGTCTCCAGTCACTAAGAGCTGTGGGCTCATAATCTGTCTGGCCAGTAGGGCAAGAGGGCTGGACCCTATCGCTCTGGCACTGATAGGGCTTCGTCCAGGTCAGCCCACAGGGCAGCAAATATCAACTGAAGCAGTGCAGTTATTATTTAAGACAGTGAGGATGGCGATGTGGCCTGTAGAGAACTGAAGGAGTGATGGGGATCTGACTGGTGGCTTGTTGGTAGGTGTGAGGCAGGTGAGCCTTTTGTTGCATGGAACTGAATGAAAAAATAATTCAACAGAATAGTTTTCTGCCACCAGTTCCACTACACAGTTCTTCACTTTGTGCAGTAATAATAAGAAAAAACAGATGATGATGATTATAATTCTATTACTGATATACAGCCTTTCTTATAAATTAAGTCACCAAAACACAACATATCAGAGTACAAATACAATATGGATACAACACAATAAAAATGAATAATTATGATGTTACTAGAATTAATCCTGACATTCCAAAAGTGCATCGGAACTTGTATCTGAACTGATGCCTCACAAGGCACTGATGAATTTTTATGCCCTCAATAGGAAAGGTTTATTATCTGTGAACTCCAGACTATTTGCAGTTGTTGTAAGACGATGCGCGCCGTGTGGACATGTGCTGATACAGTGCAGGCGTGGTGATGCTGGTATCTTGACTTTGTAAGCACGTACAAGGTCATAAAATTTTACTCTGTAAAAAGGCATCCTCGGTCAGTGTCTTATGGGTAATAAAGGCAGACTGGCTGCTTCACTCTGCCACTCTGGCCACGAGGACATGTGACAGTCATATTTGCATTGTTTTTTTAAGAATCTCTCGATATTTACTGCTGTTCTTTCCTCTGCAGTACTACAATGACTTTGGTGACATCATCAAAGAGACCCTGAACCGAACCCGGCAGATGGATAAGATCGAGAGCGCCCGGACCCTGGTCCTTTGCCTTCAGCAGGTACTGTAAATACACCACTCTCAGGGTCTCTGCATTCTCTTATCAGGCGCTGTTCTCTGGGACACATCTGCCTGGCCCGGACCCTCGGTGCCCTTTGCTTGTAGATGGGCCTCTGCAGCTGTCAGCACCTCACAGACACAAAGGCACCCCCCCACACCGCCACTGTGTGCTGAGCGGAATGTTCTTGCAGCTCCTCCATTCTCTGAATTGCTTAATGGTAGATCCCTGTAGGGGGAGGACATGGAAGAGAAGCCCTGATCACACTCGCACTGTTCAGAACAGTCACTGACAGTAACAACTCGTATAGTTGCACCCAATGCACTCGGGAAGAGCTTGCCACTGCTGTGCATTAGTAGTGATTTAGTGTTTCAGATTCATAGCATATATTAAACATGGACTAATTGACCTCACAATGGCTTGTGATTTCATTACTCTGTGATTTGTGGTTGTTGAATTCAGTATTTCATGAAATCTCAAATGTGACCATTATTTTTGGACTGTTATTATTAAAAAAAAACAAAAAAAACCTCAATTTCTTTACATTGCACTTTTCTTTTATTCATAAAATCCAGCTTCGCATTTAAAGCCTGAGACATTTATTTTGGACAAAAAAGAGCACTTACTTTATTTATTATTATTATTATTATTATTATTATTATTATAGATCTTTGTACTTTCTAACATTTCATACTGTGCTGCTGAATCATGTTTTCTGATTGATGCATCATGATACATAGTGCTTTCTTGGTTGTCATTCTCCACAGCTGTACCTGAGGTTAAAACAGGAGCAAGACAGTGGGAACACGTGCAGCTCTACGGTGCAAACATACAGCAGCATTAAAGAACTGGCCAGACGCTTCTCAGTCACCTTCGGCTGGGACCAGATCAAATACCGCGAGTCTCTGGCCATGATCCACAGGTACTGCTGGTCACTCCCTACAGCCAGGTGCAAAGTTAAGGCTGATATAGATGCTCTGGTGTAAACTCTGCATGTAAATGTACAGCTAAGAGACGTTCTCAGCCTGACAAGGTCTTTGGTTTCTTGTTATTTAGAGATTACAGGGCTTAAGCTTTGGCTATCAGCTACGATATGGGGACCACGGCTGACCAGGGACTAAAATGTTTATGGCTTCGTATACATTTGAACAGTCTCTGACCAGAGTTCTGTTTTTGTTCCTTTGCAGGGATGGCATTGAGTTTGTGTTTCAGGGTTTTGTTCAGCGGTCCGAGAAGCACTCGCCTCCAAACATCTCCTACCTCACGATCCTCAGCGAGTTCTCCAACAAGCTGCTCAAACCTGACAAGAAGACCATGTAAGTGATTCGGCTCTGCAGGGAACGACCAATCAGCAGCACACACAATAGTGGATCAGACTGAGGAATCATCTCTGTAAAGATATCTTTCTATAGACTGCGTGTCGTCCGTGTTGCATCAGGGTTCTATATGCCTGTGGAATCTTTTCATGAAACTTGAATCAGAACATCTGTAGGTTGTTTGTCTCTAGGTCAGTTGAACACTTTTTTTTTTTTTTTTTTCTTCCTATTTGCTCCTCAGATACAGTTACCTGCAAAGATATGCCGGCGAGCAGACCATCAATAGCAGGGAGGAGTGCTGGATGCCTCTCATTTATTACAGAGCGTCTCTCCAGGCCACAGCAGAGGGAGAAGATACTATGTCTTTCATCAGCTCTGACACTTACGTGCACCCTTCGTTCACCAATCGTCCCAAATCGCCCCCCATCAGACAGTCCAATTCTGAAGGTACCAGTGCTCCGGGGAGTCAAAGAGTTTTAATAGAGACTGCTGTACTGAAAATGTAAAGTGACTTTGATTTAAGAGGTTTTGCATGCTGTATTTACAGGAGATTCACGATTACTACCACCACCACCACCACTGATCAAGCAGGTGAAAAGGTGAGCACGCAGTCTTGGTATTAAATAAGATTTCACACACTGAACCAGATGTGCAGAGTCTTTTGTGGAAGTTTTTGGCGCAAAAAGGAAGAATTCTGCTGCATTTTATGCACAAAACAGGTGTAGCAGACTGGCAGTAAATTTTTGAGATATTGGGTGGAGATATTGGTAATACAGCTTGGATTTTTTTTTTTTTTTTTACTGTAAATGAGTTATATTGTCTAAAAATCGTGTTGTTTGGAGTTCTAATAGCAGCTAGTCAGATACACTGGCCTCAAGGATCTTCTCAAAGTACATTTAACAGAATAAGACTTTGAAGTCTCAAGGACAGATTATGACGTTCTGTTTTAGACATGATGTCTATCTCCGTCACTTGCTTTTTCTCTTTTGTCTTGAGCACGGTGACATGCTCAAGACAAAAAATTAATTGGGCCTTTTTTATGCCCTGTACCTCCCAAGCAGAGTTTTCATTTGCATTTTCTGCACCGTGTGCGTGAACAGCCATACCCTCTGCCAGCTGAGCGGTAATTTCAGACGAGTGTTTATCACACAAGTGCAGTTTAGCTGCCTCGAGGCATGTTTTTCATGGCGCCTACTCGTATCCAAGAATATAATGTATATAAGACTTTAATGTGATGTTTGTGATCAGTTAATGTAGTGCTATAACACATTGAAAATGAATACAATTAAAATTTTTATTAATTGACACTTTATTTTTTCGTTAGCAGTGTGGAAGAGGCAAAGAGCCCAGAGCAGGGTTCTGTCTTCAGAGAGCCACCAGATATAGGAGGACCATCCGACATCCAGTCAAGAACCACCATCAATGAGGTGGATGTGGACATGGTGGAAATAGATATATGATGCCCAGGTGTTAGCTCTAATGGAGGTCCTTTGTTTTTTTTATTTTTTTATTTTTTTTTTTAAGTGTGTATGAGTTAGAGGTTCTTCAGGATAATCCACTTCAGGAATATTAACTGTGCTACAGTTATTCATAATTATGGTCACTGTAACCAGAGATGGACGATGTTTGTGCTGAAGACATGTTCCTAATTTAATTATGATTATTTTTGTAAATGCACAAAACCAGATCTAAGCTAAAGACTTAGGTGTGGTGTGTCTCACTTGTTTATCATTTGTTTATATATTATGAGTTTACTGGGGTAGAATTGCCAATATCTTCAGGTTTAAAAAAAAAAGAAGAAAAACTGACATTGATAATATGTACATCCATTTAGCCCTGCCTTCTCAGATCAGACAGACACAGATTGAAAAGACTGCAGTAATCACTTCAGAGTGCCACAGTTAAAACATAAATTATTTTTTATATGGCTGGCATATACTGACACATGCAAAATTATGAAATCACCAGTTAAGAGCAATCATGTTTTGAAATAACTAAACATGCATACGTCTGTTTCTACTGTAGTTATAATTTTACAGATCAACTTTATTTTTGAAGTTTGTCTTTCAGAATTGCTGGTTAGCCCATCACAAAAGATGCTAATCTTTTAAACAAATGTGTTTAAAAAGAGATGCACAATATATTCATCATCATGAACTCAGTGTGCTATTTCCATTATGTTGCCCCCTTCTGTTGATTTTTGTAGTTAGGGTTTTTTTTAAACATTGATTTTTTTCAACATTATGATAGCTAGAGTCACTGCATTATTCTGATCCAAAGTCAGTAACTAGCGAGTAAGTCATTAAAGTGTGTTGTAAAAGACTCGATTTGATATTGTGTGTAGATACATCTTGTAAATACTGTTAAATGCTTTCATGGTCATTATAGTTTTTGTTAGAATTCGCTGTATAGCCCACCCAAACCACTTTTCGTCCCAAACCTCTGTAATATACTAAAATGTATCATTTTTCAGGCAGTTTTTGCCTACACACGTTTTACTATGATTTAGGCTTCTACAGAGGTTGCATAATTTCCTTTCACCACTCTGAAAGTGTATGGGTTTCACTTTTCAGTTCTGAATATAATTGCTGCATTTGTACCTTTAGTGATGACGCATTGCTCTTTTAACTTGCACCAAAAAGCTTTTATTCTACAGTTATTTTTTTTTTCATTCATCATTGGATGGTTATTGAGCACAAAATAGTTTTTGACCAACTCATTGTCCAATTATTGTTAATTACATAATCACACTTAGTTTATTGAACCACCAATAAATGATCAGGGACCGTTTAAAATACAGAAATTAATCTGGAAATACAATCATTACAGAAACAGCTATTTTCACTTGTTCTAAAGTATATTTTAAGTGCATTGTTTTCTAACTACATTCAACACATCTATGTTACATTTCAAGAAAGAACAGAAATGCGGAAAATTCACTAATGCTGAGATTGGCTTGGTTTAATTGTGCTACATTAACATATGGAGTGAAGAACATTACAGAGAAATACCATTTATGTGGCTTACATATACTGTCTGATCTGTCCAGTAATTAATCGGTTAAAGTCTTTGTTTTAATGGTCTGAATGTGTAAATTACATGTACATGTAAATTGTACTTGACTGTTATGATGGTTGTCAATAAGTGTATTGGGGTCTATGGCAGCTGTTTAACACATGACCATGTTTATATGTACATAACAGCTTTTTTTTAAATATTAAAATGATCAAAATATTAAATGCAGCATTCATTCTGCATTTAATAAATTCATAAATAGACAAGATGAAAGGACTTAATACTTTATTTGAACTCAGAGGGTTAATTCTTCAATTTTCCCCAAAGTACCATGTTTAGAGTACATTTGTAGAAAAAAAAAACAACAACACATTAACATAATTAAAACATTTAACTAAAGTAAGCCTAAACACTTACTAAACAAAACACAGCAAGCACAAAAATATGTACAACTGTTTATAAATACTGTCTATAATTTAAAATAGCTTTTGCATCTATGGAAAAGAAAAAGGTTAGAGGCTGACAATTACATTATTTCGAAAACATTTTTAACCCTACAATGTCTTTTGAGGGTATGAGGCATTTTAGGCTTCTGGACGAAGAACAATTACAAACACACTGTCCATGAAATCAAGCTAAAGTCTGAAATAACTTTGGTTAATCTCTGGAATGTCATATTAGCCAATTATAAATGTTATGCTTAGTGCACATTCAAGTTGACCTCAGTGACCAGACCTTAGGTTCCTGTGCAGTCACTCGACAGACCTTGTCGTGCCCATCATGCATAGATGGGCTTTGTGTAGGCTAATCTACTCTTCTGACATCCCAGACTAGCACGACCCTTTCCCTTTCTTAGCTCACCAAGATACTGATGTACCGAGCCTTACTAAAACACCTGGGACACATTCTTGGCCAGTGAGAGAACAGGATTCAGCTCGGGAGCTTCTGCAGGTACTTTGTTGACTTCTATGGAGAGCAGCTACTGGCGTGGTTTAGTGCAGACGGCCTGAATTGCTGTACTCTGCCGAGTGTTGCTTTTCTTTGGACAGTTTTTTTTTTTATTTTTTTAAATCTTAGTGCTACAGTAGCTGTCATTCGAAATCGTCCACATACTCATACTCATCCAGGTCCAGGTTACAGTGGGGATTGGGAATCTCAAACAGGTGCCTCTTCTCACTGCGCAGCTCAAACTCAGCGGACATGTGGAGGTCAGTCGGGTCCAGGGCATTTTCATAGCTGTAAAGAGAATATCAACTTCAATTTCGTGTTTAATCCTGTTAATCCCGTGTAATATGTATAGTGCAAAGTTTGACTCCCCCACCAACACGCACAATTAAAATTGCAACAGCAATGCCCAAGCTCTACAGCTGTGGGGGAAAAAAAAAAAAAGACCACTGCAATTTATTTTTAAATCAGCCTCTCTTTGTGTATGACATCCATTCCATGCCAGTGTCTGTTAAATTCCTAAACAAGCACCTTATTCTGCTTTATGAGGTGCTGATTACTGATCACTTGAATCTTATTTAATGAGGAAAAGTATATATTAAAAAAAAACAAAAACACACTCTCCTCTCGCAATGTGACCAGGTGGATGGCCAAACACTACTAGAAGTTCGTCAAAGGTAATTATTGCCATTTTGTTTGAGAGTGAACAAGAGATTCTGATTATTATCTGTTAACACTGCATAATTTCTCTTATTTTGATGAATATATTTAGAAATTGGGAGAAAAACTAAGGCAAAGCTGTTCAGCTCAATACTTGTACCTATTAAAGATTTTAGCAGTGGTCTCATTTTTTTCCCCAGAGCTGTATATGGAGAGAAAATAATTTCCTGTAGTTGTTTTGGTGTCCAACACTGTAAATGTGGATACTGATATCTTTATATTAGAATGTGTTCAACTCCAGAAACAGGAGGTAAAGAAGAAAACACATGACCCAATATGCAACAATACCACATGTAAAGAGCCCAGGAAGCACCTATGCCTTGCACTTACCCGTAAGCCTCAACACAGAGGCTGCCTTTAGAAGTCAGTGGTGTCCCTAAAACACCACATAATCATCGATCAAATAAATAAATAAATAATTCTAAACTACAAATCATTTACTCAAGTGTATAATCATGTATAGCAGTACAGCAAACACAAAGCCATGCCATGACTTTATTGCCGGAAAGTCCAGTATTACAGTAAATAAATCCCACCCAGGCAAAGTACAACCCACAAATGACCGTGAACCAGTACAATTTCAGTTGTACTAATTTAATTTTGCTCATTTTTTTTTTGTCATGAATGCGCAATATGCACCTATAGCAAAGGCTGTAACAGAAAATACTAGTCGATGAACCGAATACAGAAAGACAATAGTTCTACTTGTGCAACATTCTCAGATCTTTTTGGAATTTAAACACTTTTTTTCACTAAAATCACCCACTACTGTAAATTAAAAACTGAATGAATCTAAGGATGTATTTAGTGAAACTGCACCCTGGAAGATGGACATATTATAAGCTGAGAGTCAGAGCTCTGTGATACTCCACGATGTTTAATGAGGCAATTTGGGTCGAGTTGTGACAAGCTAACGGTGTGAAATGCTGATGAAATTCTGATGCTTTACCCATCATTGTACTGCTCGTTGGCGGTTTCCTCAGCCACCAAAATGTCGTACTCCTCTGCAGCGTATCTCTCCCAGTCCGAAATCTCCTGCCCCAAAGCCTCAACATCCTGGAAAGTGATAAATGGTGCTTTATTATACTGCTGCATGTCAGAATATACAGAACATTCCAAACTCTGGTGGATTATTACCTTTGCAACCATGAAGGGATCCCTCTGTTCATGGTCCAGATATTTCTCAATATTGAAGAAAGTGTCAAAGAATATATGTGCTAGCTTGCATCTCTTCAAGTCCCGGAGGGTGATCTTTCCTACAGAGAAGTTTCCATGTTAGTATATTTCAAGTTCACCAATACTCAGTGCATATACCATTTGTTGTGCTGATTTTACAAAGTAGTAAGAAATTATTTATTTAACCTAGCCTTGCCTAAAACTACTCTTAATGGTCAGATGTGTGTGAACACTTTTCTCCATTAACCTGTTTTAGCATGGCAAGTTATACAGCAACAACATAGAGGACCCACTTAAACCACTTAAGCAAGATAAACATGCTTGTGTTTCTGCTGGAAAACCTGCAAACAAACTTTGTTCTTGGCATTGTTTGGTACGTTATTAGTAGTTCTAGCTGTGAGTTTAATAAATTAATTAAACAGAAGAAGCATACCAAACAATAAAAAGGCCTATTATCATACTAGTACTAACAAGCCTTTTATAGGTTTGGTATGCCAAACAAGACCATCCAAGCAGGACCATGTCTGGGAGAGACACACACACATCTTGTGTTTTTCCTTGCTGCTTCAGTGATGTTAAAATCACTATGTACAATACCTTGGAGTGGTGTAAAGCATACTACTACTGTACTCTGGAGCGGCGGAAATGTCTCTGGAGTGATAAATCACTTCACTGGCCATCTGATGTACTACTCTGTGTGACAGATGCCAGAAGAACGCTACCTAGCTGTAAGGTCTGATGTAGTATCATGTTCCTTGGCTGTTTTCATGATTCAAAAGACCCTTAGATCAAATGAACGGAAATACTAATGCTTGGACAAACACTGATCTTTTAAACAGTTGTTTTCCCTTCTGTGGAAACAGTGTGAAGGAGGTCCTTTCTTTTTTCTATAAAGGAATGGTCCATTCAAAAAGTGACCTGAAGTTTCAACACCTTTTGAATGGAACTACAAACCAGGTCTCATAATTCAACATCAGTGTAGGAAAAACCAACTCTATATAGAAAAGTATATAGAAAACGATATAAAAAAAACTTTTAGATGCCAGTGGTTTTGGGGTGAGATATTCAACAAGAACATATTCTGTTTAAGTGTCCACTTCAGGCCATTGTGTACATTTAAACAAAGTCCCATTATAATATTTGAATGCATGAATATTAACATAAACTAACATTCTTTAACTTATTTATATATACAAAATGCCCACCTGGAATTTCAGGCCTCACCAAGTCCAGCATTTGGCAGAGGCAGTCCTCAAAGGGGAGCGGCTCGATAGCCATGGTCTCTAGCTTCTGACACTGCTCCTGATAGAAGTACTGCAGCTCATACATGGACAGGACTCCATCGCCATCCAAGTCCATACACCGGAACCAGTACTCTATGCTACAGAGCCAGCAATCAAATTATTCAACCCATCTAGAATAAACCTCTCTGTTCAGTCCAGAACAGCTTAAACACAAAACGCTAAAAACACAAGGAATTTCATAAATGATGAAAACAAAACAAAAACAAAACATTCAAAAATGGATAAAGACAAATCAATACAGATATAACACCAATACACTGACCAGCCATCTGAACCAATGGTTAACCTTTTCAACATTAAGGCCCACCTATCTATCACAGAATGTAGCCAAGGCGCACTTGGCCACATTAGAGGATATTAAATAACCAATTGCGGACCAATGGCCTGTCTCGATTTTAGATTCGCGGCCCAATCAAAAGCCAGGCCCAGTATTTGAGAAACCCGGATCTAAACCACCTCCCTAATATTGTGTAGGTCCCACTTGGGTGTCAAAACAGCTCTGACTAACCAAGGCATGAACTTTACAAGATTCTGAAGGTGTGCTGGGGTACCTGGCACCAAGACAGTAGCAGGAAATCCTTTTAATCTTGAAATTTGTAAGGTAGATCCTTAAGGGATTGGACTAGTTTGTCCAGCACTTCCCACAGAGGCATAATCTGATGGAGATTTGGGGGATTTGGAGGCCAAGTGAACATCCTGAAAGGCCATGACCTCTGCAGAATACTGTTGCCATGAAACCTGATCTGCAACAACGATTAGGTGGGTGGTATGTGTCAAAGTAACATCCACATGAAGGCCAGTACTCAAAATTTCCAAGCAGAACACTATCCAAAGCACCACTCTGCCTCCTCCAACTTGCTTTCTTCCCACAGTGCACCCTCGTTTCACTTCTTATCCTGATAAGTGACGCACACATACCCGGCCATCCACAAGATGCAAAAGAAAACATGATTCAACAGAACAGGCCACTTCTATTGCTCCCTGGTCTAGTTCTGATGTCCACATGCCCATTCTAAGTCTTTCAGGGGACAATGATCAACATGGGCACTCCAACGGGTCTGTGGCTTCTCAGCCTCATATGCAAAGAGCTGCGATGCACTTGGTGTTTTGACACCTTCCTATCATATGCAACATTTTCTTTTTCAGCAATATGTGCTACAGTAACTCTTCTGTGGATGGTCTGGTCCCTAAATGCATCAGTGAACCCTGGGCCCCCAGACCCTGCTGTCGGTTCACTTGTTGCCACTTGTGGAGCACTCTGGTAAGGTACTTTCTGCACTGCATAGCAGGAACAACCTAGAGGAGCTGGTGTTTTGGAGATGCTCTCGCCCAGTTATCGAGTGATCACAATTTATCAAGGTTGCTCAGATTATGCTTGCTCATTTTTTCCTGCTTCCACCACCTCAGTTTCAAGAACTGACTGTTCACTTGCTGCCTAATATACCCCACCCCTTGTCAGGTGCCACTATAACGAGATAATGTTATTCACTTCACCTGTCTGTGGCTTAAGTGTTGTGGTTAATCTATGTGTATTATAGTAAAAGGCATAAAAAAATACAAATTATACTATAAACTATATATATATATATATATATATATACACATATATATATATATATCAAAAAGTGGATGACTATTACCTCGCCTCAGTCTTCTTATCTTCTTCTGAGATCAGGAACCACACAAAGTCAGCGTAACTTAATCTGCCCTCTTTATGGGCCTTCCTGTCTCTGAACATCAGAACAAATAAGGAAAATAAGTGAACAATGAACGGTAAGACACTAAATGAACAGTGTGAATTTTTGCAACTAAATTCTGAAAGTTAAACACCTTTACCTTGTTACAGTTCCTGCAAATATTCTCTCAATCATTCTGTGAGAGAGGGCTGTTCCAGGAAGAAAAAAAAAAAAAAAAAAAAAAAAAAGTAAAAACACATTACAAACCTAACCTTCACATATGAATGTGTCACTGGTCATCAGCTGCTTAACTGAATTAGGGGCATGTAGTTGTTGAAAACGATACTCCGGTTAAAATGAAAAATCCATTGTAAATGCCTACTTGCTTCATAAAGTGGTGCCACAGCAGTCTCTAAAGTAAAAGTCCCTCTTTTAAAGACTAGGAAAACCATAAATCTGCTAACCATGTATCTTGGAGGTGAAAATAAAATTTCAATGTAATTATTCCCATAACAAAAAACAAAAAACAAAAAACAAAAACAAACAAACCAAAAAACCCTCTGAAGACCATTTGAGCATTGCTAGATCTCTAATGATAGTTATCAACACATTTATCCTCTTCATCAGCTGCTACCACTCAGGATTTAAAGAGCGCCATAGGGTTGTGTGATGCATTTGCGTAAAGTACACTACATAATATAGTGAGAGAACATCGAATGAAAACATGAAATTGTGTGAGGCTGAAGGGTGCAGTGCTGCACTACAGAAAACTATGGAACATCAATATATTTAACACTCTCTGTAGGCCCAACAGCCTTTTAAATTCAGACTCTTACAAAATCTGAGACAAAAGGGACAAATCAATTTTAGCAGCAGACATTACATCATACTGCAGGAAATTCAGTGAGAGTTATTGTCCTATTGATCTTAAGACCCCCAGTAACTGCAGCACCAAGAGGGAACATGTTCTCTGATGTGGTGAAGAAAGGGAAATAGGAAAATACGTTGTTCATACACCAAATACAACACCAGGAGAGAAACCCCACTAACGCTCCATATCATAGCAAACACCTATTTTTCCAGAGGGTATAGAGACCGGACCGATACCTTGATCATTGTGTCGCACCAAATCCCTCTGATCTATGTAGAGATCATGGTCAGTGTCTAGCTCCCAGAATTTACAGTAGATGACATAGAAATGTTCATAGGAGAAGTACTCAGTCAGCTGGTTCACATCATCTTCCTCTTCCAGAAGCGCCACATTCTGTCAAAAAATATGTTGTCTATGAGGCACAGACAAGAAAACAGTAAATGTGTTTTACGAGAAGATGATTACAGAAGCCATACCTACCTGAAGAAAATTGCTTTTCCTGAGTTCTGAACAGGTAATTTTTCCTGTCCATGACCGGTTTACATTATAAAATATTCTCTGAATTACCTGTTGGCAGAAGAAATCTCAGGGCTCAGCAAAAAAATTAACACAGAGTAAATCTGCAATCCAGAACTACACAGTAACGATTAATCTAAGTATGTACTGGTTAGTTGCAAATCATCGTGTACAAGGTAAAATTGTTTCAAATATCTGACAAACATTATGCCATGTTGCCCTTTACCGTGGTAATATAGCGTGAGTGAAAGTCTGATGCCTCCTTTAGAAAAGCAAGCCCAGTATGTGAGTCCACCACATCCTTAAAGAGAGAGAACAGGGTTACACAATGCCTCTCAGACCAATATCACATTAAAATCCATGCAGAACAGATGACAGTCTAATGAGGGGAGAAACATCCATATTTCAAAGCCACGTGTGTGCGCTAAGGGTATCTGGTTTAGATTATAGAAAGAGAGATCTTCTGGAGTGCCCATTTGTGAATGACACCATGGTGACAGACGATGTGTGGATGTTCTAAAGGTACCGAAACCCTATTGAAACCTAAAGAAATGGGAATTTAAATGTAAAACAGTACACTTGCTAATGTCTTATACAGTCCCAGTTGAAACTTCACATATGTGGGATACAGAATTTTTGATACTGTGTGTTTAATATACATCTGAGAGCCCAATTTTGAAGTGTCTGCATAAGTGGCAATAAAATATAAAGTGAATTTTTGGGGGTGGGGTGGGGGTTCAGACTCCTTGACCCTTCTCATACAGAATTAAATAATAGAAAAACACATAAATCACCTCTCCTTGGGAGCGGGCATGGACAGTCAAATCTACTCCACCACAATACTTTTTTCATTCATCAAAACAGTCAAAGCAATTGCCAAACCCATACAATACAAATTAAAGCGTGAATGCCAAAGTGCATTTCCTCTGCAGGGGAAGGGCTGCTGGCCCACAGCTGCTGGTCCTGCCAGCCTGAATATCAGTGATGTGTCCATCACAGGCAAACAGTCTAATGGCCAGAGAAACAGCCAGCATGGCAAATAATGCCTCGTTACCACAGTGCCCTAGACAGAGGGCACAGGACTTCTGGATTTCAGTGCAATGGCTGTGGTTTTGAATGAAGAAGAAGAAGAAAAAAAAAAAACCCACCCAAAACTTAGATCCATAGACATTCATAGAAATTATACATACAATTTCATTTACAGTGAGGAACATAAGTATTTGAACACCCTGCGATTTTGCAAGTTCTGCAGCAGTGCAAAACAAATAAATTCTTTACAAATCATACAATGTGATTTCCTGATTTTTTTTTTAATTCTGTTTCTCACAGTGGGAATGCACCTACAATGTGAATTTCAGACCCCTCCATGATTTCTAAGTGGGAGAACTTGCAAAATTGCAGGGTGTTCAAATACTTATGTTCCTCACTGTAACAGGTTAGATTGATGAGCAGTTGAGCCAAAACGGTAAAAGTCATTAAAGTTCCTCTTTGCATTTAAGATTGCAAAGAGGAATGTAAGGATGCTCATCAGTCTGTCTCTCAGGTTTGGTCCATTTCTCAATATGTTTACTTAGAACGAGAAATCAGCTATCACACCATCTGCTCCTTAGGCAGTTTGTAACGGGTCTCTTATCTTTGCTTTAGCAGTCTAGCAAGACAGTACAAGTGGTATAATGTATTCCACAAACTCTCTGTTTATCTCTGTAAGCTAATACTCCATACCTGCAGGAATGGAATAAAGTCCTCTTGCTCCAAATATGGGCAGCCAGGCTTGGCCAGAAGGTGAAGAAATTTGGACGCGTCATCGTGACAAGTCTGCAGCATTCTGAAAAGTAGAACAGATGGTTTCTGACTCTCACTTCTCAGAGAGCATGGATTCCTAAACCGTTCTCTTTAAATGCATAACCCCAGATTGATTTGCCCAGAAAAAAATAAGACTTCACAGTTCATGCTCAGCCGTTTTGACCTACAGCGGTGCAGGAATACTGATATAATGAAGTCCCTAAGTACTTCCATCAGTGCCCACTTGCCATCTCAGAGCTATTCTGGGAAGCCCAAATTAATACAATAGCATTCATGGCACATACAAAACAATTCTGAGCATAGTTAGAGCACTTCGCCGGTGTTTGCAGTCGCATAAACATTCCGGCACGGAGTCACTGTTGAACGCAAGTGCTGCTGACGTTACTGTGAGAGACTCCAATAAAAAGGAGCATTGTCTTACTTTCTCCACATTGCCACAAACTTGTGCACGGACACATATCCCCTCCTGTCTCCCCCAGCAGCATAGAACAATGGAGCCTTCCAATAGAGAGGGCACTCACAGGCCTAGGGAGACACAAAATATACAAAGGGCCTGACTGTTGGTGTAACCCCAGAAAGCCACAACATTCAGAGCTGGAATATTCTTAAGACATGCAAAAACATTGTAGACGGACGATATTTTAAGATAATCAAATGTTCAGGTCAAATACACTGCAACATTTTGACCTCTGTTGTTTCAATACCCCTAAAACTACCAAAAGCAGCAATTCCGCATTGGTTTCACAGTTTAAAATAAAATAATTAAAATAATAAAATAATTAAAATAATTAAATTCACAGAATAAATTACAATTATTGCCCATTTGGGCAAGCGTGT
>JBBIGA010000002.1:6799938-6820859 GCA_037576975.1 Alestes dentex
TATATATATATAAAAAAATAAGTAAAGTCTAGTCTCTTTGTCAGGATCTCAGTTTTTTCACCAGTTAGGGAAAGGAAAAACATTCAAACTTGTAAACAGTTCTAGGCTTCTGCTAATTACACAAATGAAAACAATTTGCTGGGTGGTTGGAGGCGGCACGTTACAAATCACACTTACCTTGGCAACCTTCCCCATGTCCTCAATAGTCACTCTTTCATCGGGGAATTGAGAAAATATTTTCTCTATCTTGGAAATGAGATTGTCAATGTTGATATTGGCTTTGGGCCGTCCTCGAGGGAAGTAGAACTTTGGAATGCTTTCGCTTAATGCTGGTGTAACTGCCTCCTCTTTCTTAACCTGAGCCTGCCAAAACGGACAGAAATAAACAGTGAGCCGTGAGGCTTATTCAGTTCACACTACCTAGTCCCAAAGCACAGACTACCGTTGCTCAGCACATTACATCCCAACTTCTCAGGCTGACTGCTTAAAGATGTGATAAGTGATGGTAGCATATAAAATACCAGATGGTACAATTCTGCAGCCATCATGAAGGACCTTGAAGACGCATCAGTGTGACATCCCAATCAAAGCATGTCTTCAGGGAGAAATAAAAGCTGTGGTTTTGTAAATAATTGCTTTTGAAAGGTCACAATAGGGCCAGACTAATATAATTCAGTCATCTTAATGAGGCTCCAGGTAAATGACCAAAAGAAACCCCACATACTAAGCAGATACACAATATCTAAATACTTGCCTTGTTAGACATAAATATCAGTACTGGAGTACAGTGAGGGGAGTATTCAAACACAAGTAACGAGTCACACACTGAAGGTCATGCACCTAAAAGCTGTTTGCCAACCGCCAGGGTTAAGAAGATACATACGTTACTACCAGAGGCACAGGTGTTTTGGCTCTCTTTCTAGAAACAAAAAAACGAATGTATTCATAAAAACCCTTTATTTAAAAATTAAACACTGGTAAACACTGTTTCGAATGGTATGTTTATTCCCCCCCATATAGTCCATTTGTGGAAAATAACCAGCCCACTTTCCAACAAGTTTTTGTGACGTCACAACCAACACATTTAATAGTTCTCCTTATTCAGCCTACAGCTGTTTAGCTTCACCCATTCGTGCACTGATTTGCCAACACCATTAACTGTTAAAGAAGTAATTAGACTTTTGTTGGATTAAGATTCATCAGAACACCCAGTAATTGACTTGGAGGCGTGATTGGTTGCCCAGTCAGAAATACTGTGATTGGTTAGAGGCTCATTTGCCAATTGTAGCCTTCCGTGAAATCAGTATTGCAGAGACCGATACTGCAATAACGATCAGCAGACGGAACATTGTGCAGGCCTAATTTGAGGTTATAAAGAGCAATTAAAATGAACGAGCTTCCATATTTATAATTACAAACTCAAAGACACAATGTGTGTAAATCTGAAGTGGATACACACACTGGAAGTATATTAAATAACAAAAATAAAAAAGTGCGTTAATACTTGTTAACACCCCTGAGTATACACTGCAAACGGAAAAAAAACCAAAACATTCTCTATGATATTTTTGCCATATCGCCCACCCCTATTATTAGCCTATATTAAAACCCTATGAAAGGTGTTTTGCCCCCGCCTTCTGCAATTTTATATTAATCAGATTATTTGGATTTTTACTCATTTACACTGTAAAAGGTGTGTTTGAAACTACAATAACAAGCTACAAATACTCTGCAAGGGGCCTCTAGTAGCACTCAGATTTTGTGTGCATCAGTGAAGGCTTGAACTCATAACAGCGTGAAAAGTAATTTCAGTCAGTTTCATTTCTGACAGTAAAGACCTGAAACACACTCTATGGATGTACAGAAATACAGGAACAATACTTCAGTCACTGACATTAATTTATATTTTTGTCTTTACTGGTAATTTTCTGCAGTCTGTGGAGAAGTCTTCAAGTAAGGATTTCATTGTACACTGTACTTTGTGCATGTGACAATAAAACTTCAAATCTGTAATAATAATAATATCATCAGTTATTCTCCAGACTCAACTAGCTAGTGATGTACAGGAGCTCAACAAGCCAAACAAGATTTCTGTAAAGGACAGTGATCATTAAAAGAACAAGAAAAGTGAGCATGCTTTATGGCAAATTACACAAAGTGTGATCAGAAATAATGCAACTAGCTCTTACAAATTTCTGAAATGTTTTTATGCCTCATTTCCACTACTCAATCAGTTTTCTTCACATCAATGGGCATTACTATATTTACTGCTAAAATGGTCAAACTCAATTTTTAGACTATTCTGATGCAAACTTTACAAAGCAGCATTTACAAAGAGTATAAACTACCACAGAATATAAACTATACTATAACAGTGATGCAATGTCAAACATTTGCTGAAAGGTGGGGCCTGACATCCATACAGGTTATTAAAACCCTTCCCACAATAGACTAAAGTACACAGTAGAGCTGGGGAGTATGATGTTCAAAAGGTATACCACTGAATTTTAATATAATACACAGTATTTCAAATTCATGTTAAATTTCTATTATGTGGGAGTTCATGCTGAAAGAAAGGAATATTCCGAACCAGGAAGAAAAAAAAAAAAAAAAAAAAGATTCAAACGCCATAGAACGGTCTGACTGTCATTTCGAACATCGTGTTTAAAATCTGATCACAACTCACTGGAAATGCACTCAACATGCCAGGTGTTGAGGTTACACATTTTGGTAACCCCTATTGATCAGTACACCAAAGATGCATGGCAATGCCAGATATGGAAAGGGCCTCAAACATTCATTTTTAGACATCTACAATCTACAATTAGTTGTTTTAGCAAAGCACCTCTACAGGTGTAGTTTAGCATTCTGTCCCTCCCACACCAGTTGACTGACCTCATCTGTTCATCAGATTTGAGTAATCATCATCTAAACTTTACAATACAAGGAAACACTCAAGTTTCAGGACAGTGTGAGAACCAGAGGAGAGTTGTAAGAGCTAAATTCTTAAAATCTAAATCATTCTAGCTAAGCTAATGCTAACCAGTTTTCTTACAGGCCTCAACAGAAGAAGCCAGAGAAGAAGCAGTATTATCATAGACAACTCTTATCACAAAAAGTCAGCTGGTACTAAGCCAACAGGTTTGCTCTGGTTGAGGAGCAGAACTGAGAGCTATGAGATAAAGTGACCACGGACACCCTGACCGACATGGCAGACTTCGAACTGGCTTAACAGGCCTACTGCAAAAGTCACAGGCAAGCATCTAGACGGCCTGGTAACTATGGATGCACCTATATGTTATTTCCAGGCCAATATGCTAACCTATAATTATCACCTCATTGTGGGTGATGCCAATATTGGTAGCCAACTCTTGGTGCATTTCAAAACAAGTTCACACTATGATCCATTAAGAAAGTGTCCAACACAAATGAGCAGAGCTGTGGTGTGGTCTGGTCTGGAAAGAAACCCCAATCTCAACTGAGTGGGGCATTGATGTTAGCCTCAACACTCACCATTTGTGAGTTTACAAGAATGGAAAATGCTGCACTATTGGCAAGTGCCAGTACATGTGCAACAAACATCAGGACATCTCAAAATAAAATTCTCAAATTAACGAATGTGGGTTCCCCTGTTACCTTATATATTTCAGACATTAGCCCAGTGATACTATCAGCGTCAGGCTGTGTTGCAGAACATCTTCTATTACTATTCCAACAAGGCCTTGCTGGTAGAGACAGTCTTCCGTGGAGTGAATGACATGTTTGCTTTATACGTCTCAACCTGGAAAGCCGCTTGCCTTCACTATTTGAACAAACTGAAAAAAAATAAAAATTCACTCCATGATGCACACCATCCCTAAACAGACACCACTAAAATACACCCCGAGTAACTATTTGCATGACTCAAGACTCTGTTGACTTGATATGTTTGCCATGTAAGAAGTTGAGTCCATAATGTTTACTCCTGTTTACACCCTCCCTCATGATAAGAACGATTGCACCACTGAAGTCCATGTCTTGCTCCAAAAACATGACACTCAACTCATTATTTTGGCTTTTTGAACTTCTAAGCTACTACCAGTAAACAAAGCATCAGAAGTATTTAAGTAGACAGTAAAAAAGAAACAATTTTAAGCAACTTCATGAGGCTTTATAAAGGCATTTCACTATCTGGAACAATTGCCTTTGATGTGGTAGGCAAGGATTGAGTGCAGCATGCTGTGAGAGATGAATGCTGTTAATCTTTGCTACTCCACCAGTGTCAGGCATGCCTATAAAAGGGAATAGCCATCCTGTAGCCCAGTGCAGAGCTGAGAGTTGTCTGCTCAGTGTTAAGACATGAGGAGACTCCTCAGCACTGTTGATAATCCTCAACACATAATACACACTCAAAAAAGCCACATGGACAGTCAGCATGTCCAAGGGCAGCTAAACTTTTCCATGTCACACAAATAATACCACCACTTTCCTGTTGCTCACCAAAAAACAAACAAACAAAAAACAATAACAACCAAAATGAGTCTGAGCAGCAGCTGCAAGTTAAGACAACCTGCCTGTCCTTGCTGGAAGGCTTTCAGCCTCTTCTTAAAACGTGAAGGCAGGACGAAGTCGCAGCCGCGGGCCAGCAGAGCCAGTTCTTTCCTCAGGTCCGGGTCCTGCCGCAGAGACAGCTCCTTCATTCTCATGCTGCTGCCGGCATACAGAGCAAGTGGAGCGGACGGCCAGGCAGCTTGCAGTAAACACGGCAGTGTCGTGGATTATCTTCCTGTGTGACTGGACTTTTCCACCACAGGACACTTCTCTGCTCGCTTTCAGCACAGCACAAGCGCTCTTAATGGCAAGCAGCAGCTGCTCCTCTCAGCCCTGCTCCAGCCCCAGCATGCAGTCCGGCTGGCTGCCCCATTCATCCAGCACAGGCTGGCTGAGGTCACAAACAGTCCTATCCTGCAAAGTCACTGGGGAGATTGAGGCTGTTTGTGTCTGTGTGTGAGTCAGAGTGCATGTATGGGTGTGTGTGTGTACGTGAGAGTGTGTAGAGAGTAGAGGGGGGTGGACCTGCCCTTTCCAATATGCATTCCACATCTCTCAAGCAAGGTTATGAAAAGAGACAAACCTGTTTCAAAGCCCTGTGATAAGATCCTTTTCACTTTTGAGGGATGCTCTAGAAAGTAAGATTACAGCACATGGCAATTCTCTTCTGCTGCTTCCCCATCACAGAGGTTTAAGCTATTCTGTTTTTAGCTTGAGTTCACCATTCTTATGCTACTCTGGACAGCGGTATATAAAAATCTGAAGTCTTTTACTCTTTCCACATGAAAGTCTTATAAAAGTTAAGGAACTTCTAAATAAAGGTAGTTACTGGTCAATGCATATAAAATCAAATGTTAAACAATGGCCATGGAATTGGAAAAGCTCTCCTTGGAGATAAAAAAAAATTAAATAAAATGCACATGTATCACCTCCTGTGGACTTTGTTTATTTTGCTTTCCAAGGCTTCAGCTTCCAGCCATTCCTTACCTTATTATAGATGACAAGTCTTAGTCAGTGTTACGGTGTGGAGGGGGGGAGTGTTGAATTCAAAGAATGATGGCTAAAGCAGTCTAGGACTATTAAAAGACCCATCATGTACTGTTTGGGCAACCCCAAGAAACAAGATCTTGAGAAACAAGTGTATCTTTAGTCCTTGCAAACATACATACCCAGACTGACAGCAATTACATCAATTCTCTGTAACCATGCTGATCCAAAGAAACCCAGCCAATGAAGCTGGGGGCTAGGTGTCTACAAAAAGCCTTTTTTCTTAGCCATTATTGTTTTCAACACGAACCTAATTAACAGATATGGGCTTCAGTGACAAGAGAGCTGCCACAAAACTGACTGAATGTGCACACTCGTACCAAAGGCGTACTAAAATAAAGCCCTGCCTGGCTTAAATGATAAGTATTTTTAGATGCCAGATCACAGAGTCCACATTCCTCCACTCATTTCAGCTGTATTCCAGTTCCTGTTGTCCTCCAATGGCAGGATACTGCACATGTTTGATAAGTGAACTATGCTCTTTTTACCTGCTTTCCATGTTATCCATGTACATTAGTCAATAACAGCAGAATGGAAAAAAAAAACACAAGGGACCAAAGTAAAGTTGCCTGTTTTTCCTCTTGGCTGTGCATGGACAAGCTCTCCTAACACTTCTCTTCGCTAGGACTGCATACTAGTCTATGTAAAAACAACTCTCCTCTGTTCAGCTAAGCTGGCACTAAAAGAACAAGTCTAGGATCCGTCCGTGCAAGAGGAGGCAGCTGTCTGTGCCAATAGTGCCAATTTCCAAACAAAGCTTTGTGTCCAGTCAGAGGAACAACTGCGCAAAGACACTGATCAGCAAAGCAAAACTGGATACACCAACTAACATAGTAGCAGTTGCCTTATTAGTTGCTCAGTTGCCACAGTTTCAATGGGAAAACATTCATTTTATCTTTATTTGCTGAAGCCCAAAGTCCATGTCATTCAAGTCTTTGGAAGCAGACCGCAGTAAGAAGTTGCCTTTGCTAACTTGCAGTTGAAGATCAAGCTGTAAAAATCTATGGCCATATTTCTGTACTGCCCTTTCAGCCCAGTCTCACAAACAGTATGAAGGCGTATCAGGACTCCAGCAGCCAAGAATACACACTCTGGACTGCCACACGAGTCAGAGGACACTACAGTTCTTGCTCTATTGCACCAAGATCCATTGTCCCAGTTGCTCAGGCTTGATAAACCAGGGACTCCCTGAATTCATACATAGAATTTATCAGGGCATCTGCATAAGTGCAAGTTGGGCTTCTGCTTTTACTTAAAGGGGTCTTACAAGTAAGTTCTTACAAGTAGGTTGCTTGTCCAGCTTGTGGGAAAAGTATGTGGTAGAGAAGTCTTTGGTGTAATTGTTCTCAGACAACAGGCTAAATTTCATTTGGAATATGACTAATTTAGAGACTCAAGAGCCAATGCTTATTCCACTTGGCAAGTACCCATCCTTAAACATAACAAGCAACGAAGAACCGTTTCACTCACTGTGATGAGTCTGTCAGTTTAAATACCATTGGCGCAGCTGGACAATACATTTCCAAAGAAACCATCCTGAACCCATTTGAACAGAAACCAAAAAAAGGAAAAATGTTAGAACAAACTGCAGTAGAATGTTCTAATCTAAATGAAAGGCTTAGCAATAGCATGCCAGCATAATATCATATGTAATTCCATAATCTGAGTTGCATAACAACTGCCATGGTCAGAATACCCAGTGGTCAGCCTATGATGCAAGAAAACCCAAAAAGTAACTAACACTATTATTTCTTCAAGGAAAATACATCTGCAGGTAGACTTCTTAGCAAAATCTGAACAAAGGAACAGTAGTATTCCTGAAGAGAGTGATCTGTTGGCTTGGGAAAAGAAACTGGGGTGCCTTCATATTTAAAATACAACAAACTGATATCTTTTTTCATTTTTTTTTTTTAACACTAGGGCCAATTATCAGCCTGGCTGATTATTGGAGCGGATATTCAGCATTTGTACAATTATTTTCAGTATGTTTTGAACTGGTAACTGCCAACAGGTAACTTAACTTTCTGTAGTCACTCTCTGTGGTCTAGTGCCATGTCCAGCCCACATGACTATCTGATTGGTTATATGTCACAAGTAATCAACACTGTTAGCTACCATGCCACAACACATTTATAGACCAGAGCCGTGTTTCAAAGGTAAGGCAGCAGATATTGCCGAAGTTGCAATCAACAAAACAGTGCTCTACCCTGAAATCTAGGGCTAGCGGAGAGAAACATTACAATACACTGTAAGTTAACCTTCATTCAAATAAGGAGGCTGTCTATTAAATTCTTTGTAATGCAACGTATTTTCACTTTCAGTTAAGCTGGTTTATGCAATGAGGAGCCAAGTTTCTCTGACTGAATGAAACCAAGTGCTCCAGGTTTGTTGCCATCATTCTTCGTTCTAACCTGAACTTGCCATTTTAATATCTAACTTTTTTAAAACGTATCTCCTTTCAGTCTTTCAGATAAGATGCGTAAGTTGTCAAATCACCGGGGAGGAGAGTTAGCTAATGCTACCTGGGTATGACATTTATTATTTCCCAACATCATGTCCACTGCGTAAGTGCTATTTTCTTCTGGTTTTATTGTAAATGTTCGATTTAAAACTGTAATGAAGTTTAAAGTTTGGAGTTTAAAGCCAAAAACTCAGCTGGGGTTTAAAGGGTGAAAACAGATAAATGATCTTAGTACTGAATAAAGAAACAAATACTCCAGACATTATTTGGGCCAGAACAATCAGTTTCCCAGTTACTCTGAAAAGGCCTGACTAATACACTTTGCTGCAGTAATATCCAGTTAACTATAAAGAGATAATATACATTTGATAGGTGATAGGGCAACTGGATCTTATTTAGCTACCATACTCCAAACAATTATTTCCCATACAAGCTGTTGTTTTTACATGTTATAGGTAGCCGATGGTCATAATAATGGGAGCTAATGTTTAGTCTTGCAGAGATATCTTGAATGAGATAGCGAATGTCAACAAGTTTATTTGCTGATCCATAATTTAGGCAACTGATTAGAAAAAATCTAAAAGCTGTGTTATTTCTTGCACGTAACTTACCAGAACTGGTCATACTCTCAACCTTTGATTTCTAATAACTGGTATCGTTATCAGCCCTAAAGAAACATCTCTGTTGATCCCTATTTCATTCTAAATTCAAGCTTGCTCCTTGAACAAGCTATTAAGGCTACTGCTGGTTTTATACCAAAAGGTTTGTGTTTAAACCAGCTGCGACAGAATAAATAGACTTGAAGCATAACACATTTTATGTGCAGCTGTTACTTCTGAAAATGAGCTTAATCGTTGACAATGGCGTAAACAGAGTGTAAACGATGTAGGATTAGAAGCGGCTTGGCCTTAACATAGAAGACATCAAAAACATTCCTTTGGATTGCATCGGGACATCCCTAATTTGGTTTAACAGCAAATCCTACTAAAAACAATTTATTAGCCTAGCAAGTTGCTTTCTAAGAGTTTAGAAGTGCACTAAACAATTTAGGCCCGATACCAATTAAAGGTTGAATGTATTAAAGGTGAATGTATTAGACAGGGGCTGGGAAAAACTCATGTTCTCTTTTTAGGAAAGAATTATTAGTTTCTAATACCACACATGGTTCACACAGCAGCTGCAGTCCTGGAGGGCCACAACACTAGAACCTAGCTTTAATACTTCACATTTAATTAATAAAGGACTTGTTAATTAGCTAATGATTTGAACTAAGTGAGTTAGAACATGAAAATACTAAACAGAGCAGTGCTGTGGGCCTCCAGGACTGCAATTTTAAAGTCCTGATATCGTTTCATTTTACATTAACTTAATGAGTAGCAGGCTAAAGGCATGGAACAGTTGCCTAATGTGATTAGAACTGAGCTTTAGTTAAACGGTGTGCCTGCTGAAAACCGTCTTCGTTGGAGAGCAAGAGTCTGCACAGAGAGGACTTTGAGTCTCTTTTACCACTAAGTGTTATTGCACAGGAAACCACATTTAAGGGCTTAGTTTCATTTTATGCAAGTGTTGCAGTACCCTCTATTCTGTATACGTTTTCTCTTATATATCCTTGTGGCAAAAAATGTATTGGCTACTAGAAATTTCTGACCATGTTGCCAAAATTATTGTAAAGCCTAAAAATTGCAACGTTGCAAGACAATAAATACAACACAAATATACAGCGGCATGTAAAAGTAGCATGCATCATTCACTGAACCTACAAAAATGGTCTACCAATATTTGAAGCCCCTTTCTCTAACCTGCCCGGGCATGGCATGTAATATGGTAAACATACTTAAGCTTCTGGTAAATTGCATGTAGGCTAATTTAGGGTTTTTTTTTTCTACTTACTTTTTTACAATGACCTTGATGTATCTTTGACATCAACAACATTTAAGCCCATATTTCCTTTTCAATGATTGAAGATATTATTTGGAAAGCTAGCTACAGCACAGGGTCTGTTCAGTAGACACTCTCAAAACAGAAAAAGCGGTCTAAACCCATAGACACAATTTGACATTTAAATTGTTTAACTTCATGACTACTATGGTAAATGTAATTTGTCATAAACCATGTTAACGGAAAAAAAAACAAAACATCTTCCAAAGTCTATTATACATTTTTAAATAAAACCATGCAAACATATTCTGATCAAGCTTATTCGATCCACGCATACAGCTATAACAAAATCCACTGCTTTTTAAAGGGAAAACAATCTTTAAGGGTCACATTTAACCAAATACGTCAAATGCAATTTATTGTGGCTGACTGCAAAGAAAAGAAAAAAAAGCCATCGATCTCAATTATTTAAATTGTTTGACAGTCCCTGATATTATTGGTCATCAGAATTTATAGATATTTAAAACTGATATCTGTACTACCATTTCCATGATTTGGGTCCTCTAAGGGAGAGATCAGTCTTTGAAAAACCAAAAGATCAAAGAAAAAATCAATGACCACTCCTTTAATCAGCAACACATGACTAGTTTGTTCACACTGTATTACACTACGGCCACTTCTGCAAACTGTACAATAAACCTTGGCCAATTTCAGAGTAGTTAATTCCTGCACAGGGCAACTAAGTCTATCTTTGTCGGCGCCTTGTGTCAAAGTTGGACCAGCTGTTCTAAGCAGCATCTCCATGACGTTAATTGAATTTCTAACTAATCCTTTGAAGAATGCATTTGTATTCTGGAATTCCTTTGGCCCTCCTAAAATAGACCATTACTTGATGTGGGATCAGTATGTCTTTAATACATTGTGACAAGTTGTGGGCACATGCTGCTGACGTCACAGCAGAAAATATGGACAGTTGTTCCACAGCCCGAACAGCGTCTGGAATCACTAAAGTGGCAGGGACGACTGGTCACGGAAATCAAAGCCTCTTCGCATCTGTCAGAACCCTTACCGTCTAAGAAACGAGGAATCACATTAAAGACTGGACAGAAAATGGCCATGCTTATGACATAGAAGCAGATGTGTTCCATAAAAATGGTCCATTATTTGAAATCCTCCCAGACAAGGGCAAAGCCACGCTACACCACGCTCCCTTTCATTCTCATATCCATTATGGCAATCCATCCTCAAACTCTGAACAAAATTTGATCCATTTTTATTGTGGTGAACAGTTAGAGGAATAAAAATAGTATAAGAAAACATCACAGTCTGAAGCAGTGGTAGGAGATTCACAGTGCTCCACCCTGCTAGGGTGTTACAGGTCCACACCTTTGTGCTGCCCTTAGTTTCCTGTATAACAAGTAACACAGGCCTGACCTGACATCGCCCTTGTTTGCGCAGAGGCTCTGGTTCTGTCACATTAAAGGTCTTGACATTCAAGTCAGTGCAACTTGACAGGACATGGTCCGCTACCAAATGAGACTCATCCTAAAAAGTTCCAAGGTTTTGCTGCATGATTGGCTTTGGAAAATGTGCAACTGCTTGCTTTGTCAACAAGGCTTTGCATGTCACACTGTCACACCCCAGTGAGACAAGTTTACACAATATGAATCCCATGACAAGCCATGACAATGACACCTTAAAAGAATAGTTTATCAGATTTAAGCATTTCTCCATAGTGCAATCAGCCAGTACATGTGTGATAGTGATTTTTTTTAAGGTAAGGATTGGAGCTGCAGGGTTAACATTGCTAGAAACGTATTATATTTATAGCTCACAGTAAGTATGTGTCTGACATTGACAACTCTGTGCCAAAGATTTGGGTAACTACTGAATAGTGTTCTAGTACTGTAGTGTTAGTTAGCGACATTAACCTTGCAGCTCCAATTCTAAACTAAAGAAGCATAGTTTAAACATGTATGAGCCGACTAACATTTACAGTAAGTTGAAAATTGTGCAAATTGTATTTTTCACCAAAAAAAAAAAAAAAATGTATTAGACGGCACGTTATCTTACATTACTCACATACTGCGTTGGTGCATTAAAGGGGACCAAAAGTTTGCAGTTCACCAGTACAACACCACAAATGCAAATGGTACATGAACACACACACACACACACACACACACACACACACACACACACACACACACACACACACACACACACACTTTGTATTTTGGCTCAGGGAGAATTAAAGCCTTAGCATTACCTGAATGCAAAAGAACATAATTTCCAAAAAACGCTTAATGAATTCATACTCATAAAACCGACTGTCTCTGCTACTGTGGAAAAGCACCAGCTACATTCCTAATGTTTGGTTACATTCCTAAATTCAGTTTTCATACTTTGACATAGTACTTGAGAGCTATGAGAGAAATGAGTGCTGCTATACCCGCCTTGTGAACACAACCAATGGATTTATACGTAAGCACAAAAAAATTCATTTCGAAAAGCCCCATGTACAGAGGTACTTCAAAATTTATGAACATAGTAGAATTTTATATTCCTATATAAGTATGACCTAAAACAACATCAGCTTTTCCTAACATAACTAAAGACAACATAAAAAAAGAAAAAGAAAATTAATATAATTGGCCATTTATTTCTTGAATTAAAATGATCCATATATACATATCTGCTAGTGGCAATAAAATGTGTACCTCTGCTTTCGGGGTGACCCTCGTGTGCAACTGTTGCGTGACACTTTCTGTCGAGATTCAATTCATCGACAAATGTCCTGACATTTTCTATTTGAATTTGCTGGTGCAATTCAGAATTAATTGTTCCATTAATTATTGTAAGCCAACCTGGCCCAGATGCAGCCAAACAAGCCCAAACCATGACACTACCACCACCATGTATTATTTTCTCCAAACATAACACTTCACACTTAAACCAATTAATTCTATTTTGATCTCAATTATCCACACAACATTTTTCTAGTAGCCTTCTGTCTTGTCCATGTGACATTTAGCAAACTGTAGACAGGCAGCAATGTTCTTTTTGGAAAGAAGTGCTTTTCTCCTTGCAACTGTGCCATGTACACTTATGTTGTTCAATGTTCTCCTGATGGTGGATGCCTAAACAGTAACATTAGATAATGTAAGGGCACCTTTAGTTGCTTAGAAGCTACCCTGGGTTCCGTAGTGACCTTGTGGATAATTACACATCTGATCATGTTTTAGCTCATTTTTATGCAGAAATGTAAAAAATTATTAACAGTTCACATACTTTCAAGCTCTACTGTCAATATTTGGAATAATAAAAACAATGAAAATGTGTATGTATTCTTTCCTGCAACTTGAAAAATGAATCCCCTTGTTCTTAGAATGATGTTAAACAGTAACTTTACAGTGGACAACTGTGACTCAATTGAACAAAGGACCATCATGAGTACAGGCGTACTGAGGAGAAAATGCACGGACAGAGCAAATGATAAATGAGTGAATGAATGAATGAATGAGTGAAAGAAAGAAACAAATCATACAAGACAACTATCAGGCAAAGCTTATAAGGCTGATGAAACACTGCTGAGATTAAGCATATCTAGCCCTGATTGCAGAGTGCACGAGGACTGTTTTGGTGAAATTCCCTTTTAAATTCGAACATGGCAAACTTAGGTTTAGATCATTTTAGCAGCCAGGCTCCCTAAATGATCTCTACATGTCACCAGGCTACTGATAGCTGCAGCTGTCAGCCCAACTCACTGACCCCACATTGCAGGCATTCACATCCAGGAATGTCTTCTTTCCTCTACTGCTGAGGGCAATCAGTCCAAATATGGGTCTCTCCTAAAGACAGTCCACTTCATAATATTTAGCTACAGGCTAAGGTATAAGTTGGGGATTATACAAACTCTTTAATATTATTAGCAGTATACTCATCTTGCCCTCCATTGATGTGTTGCGGCAAGTTACTGAATACATAATTCTGAGCCCTGGACACAGATATCCCCAACTCTGATCAGTGCACAGTGGGAAAGCCATTATCATTCCAGGGATTGGTGGACTTAAAATGCTCCACCTCTCATTCCATGGCCCAAGTTGTACTCCAAAGGCAACACGTGGAAAGTATTTTTTTACACAACACAAAAGACTCCACAAAGCCACCCCTACCAGAGATCCTAACTATACAGGCCAGAGGCTACAGTCGTTCAGCAGCCTCTTGTGGTAAAATAAGGGAACTCAAATCTCTTAACTACCCCCCAACTGAACCAACAGTAAAGTACTGAAGGTACATGTATTTCTTATTAACTGCGATGCCGTTGGCTACAGATTAACAGCTGCTATTAGAATTACATTTATGGTTCGATTCGGCACAAATTTCAAACCGGTATTTGAGCAGAACACTGACAATGGACTTCCATGTTAAAATGTTTGCATTTTATTTATTTATCTCCGACAAATAAATTATACTTATTTTTGTAATGTTCTTACAAATTGTAATGTTGTTAGAACACTCGAGTCCAAGTTTCTGCATTTTACAAAAGTGAGTGTATCTCCATCATAATCATTATCAACAGATGCACATGAAAAATATGGGCCCACAGTTCCTACATTAGTGCATCTTTATAAATTATCATACCTCTAACTGTGAGGAAAAAAGAAGGTGTAGTGTTATTTTATGGTCATTTTTGAGTAATAAAGCCAGTGATAAGCTTTAGGCCTACCTTTTTAACGCTGACGGATCGTCGCTGTGCCCTGCTGTTTGGTCCTGTTCTGTTACTACTGCCACTCCCAGATGGCAGTGCAGCTGAGGGTGGGCTACAGGGAGCAGAAGTCCTCTCAGATACATTACTTTTTGAGGCAATGTTGTTGTTTTCAGTGAAAACGAGAGAGTCCCTCCCATTACAATCTCCCTGTCCAAACTCTAGGTCAACTCCATTCTTGATCTTTCTGAGGTAGTCCTTTAGTATCACCTGAGTGTTTGGCTCGCTCAACCAATTTAGGAAGAGCTCGTCCACCTTCATCTTCAGGACAGGCTGCAAGGCTTGAGGTGAAGGCATTTTAAATTGAGTTTTCCCTGACAAAGTCGTAATACAGCCTGAAAACAGAGAAAGAGAATCACAGATTAAAATTTCACATTACATACAATTAATCTAAAATTACATTCAATTAATCCATAATTGCTGTGGTCACATACATGCATGTCAGTGTCATGGCTTATAATACACTTTGCGTAGATGTCCAACAACATGCTTATATTAAAATAAAGGATATTTTCAAGTAGAATTTGGACCTTTTCTTACCATGATTCTAAAAACAACATGCACAGTAACTTTCTAGCACAATATTACTGTTTTACTGTGTGCAATATCCAGTTTTCTGGTGCATTACTACTGTCAATGTCTGCTGCAAACAACTGAAGACACTCCGATGTGTACCTGTATATATATATATATATAGAGTGTATGTTTAATTTTACAGATTCAACAGCTTGCCTATCCACCTATCCAGGACAACATATAGTGAAACGATGATCTGGCCAGTTCCTAGACTGCGCAACAAAATAAAATAAGAATAAAATGTAAAACAAAGCACAATAAGCAGTATTAAATAACAAATAGGAATTAAGTATAGTATAGTGCAAGTACTGTTCCAATAATGCATAAAGTAACTGAGGGGTGCAACATTGTACTATGGATAGGTAGTAGATGAACAAACGACAAACAGATGAATACTAGTTATTGATCATGACTATAAGCGAAACTGGCATGTCCATGTTTAGAAACCTAATAGCTTGGGGGAAGAAACTTCTTCTGAGCCTAGACTGTTGTGTTGTATAGCTTTTTATTTACTATGGGCTATGCTACCTTCAACTTTCTTTTGCCCATTTTCGTTTGCTGTAACAATGCACATTTCCCATTTGTGGGACGAATAAAATGTTATCTTATCCCATCATGTCTGATCTTGCATTAGGTCATCCAGCTTGAAACGCTGGGTCTACAATTCAGCGTTTGTGCTTTAGCCACAACTGTTTCTGGCATATGCAGAGACATGCATGGCACAGGCTGTGCCAGGTGTGAGGAAAATTGTGTGAACAGTGAAAATGACCTGGTGAAAGAGCTCTCTGCACATTGCTAAAGAAGTTGCAGCACTTCCAAGGGAGAGCTAACTGGACGAGCTAACACAGTGCTAGCATTAACTTTGTTTACATACTTTGATCCTCCACAAAGACCATAACAGAGAACACGATGAGATACCAGCTCTGGGTTTATTATGCCTAGCTCAGTTAAATGTCTCCATGAGCAGTAGTACTAAGGTCCTGCAACGATATTAAAGCCAGCTGTGGCCTCGAAACTGAAAGTTTGACATCTCATAGCTAGCTCACAAGCTAGCTAGTTAGCCAATTACTGCCTTACGAAAGATATACCTTGCATTTTGTAACTATAACCTGTAAAACCGATGTGAATGCATTAAATAGAGGGTATAAATGTTGACATTAAGACTTACATGCACTAGAAGTCTTCGTCCAAACATCCCTCTCTCATTTCACCGGGGTTAACTTTGAATCAAACTCTCGTTTCCCCAGGTAACCGGGAAAGCTGTTCCCGCGAGACTTGTCTATATCCGCGAGGAGAAACAGACATGTCAAATAGGTTTTATTGTCATTTCTACCGTGTACACACATTACTCAGTGAAACTAAACACTGTTACTCCACGACCATGGTGTTATACAAGAACAGAAGTAGAACACTAGAAGACCACAAGTGCAGACAGGGCAAAAGAGAGTGCAATAAAAACACGCAAGAGCAACAAAACAACTAGACAAGACAACATTTAGTATAGCCTTCAGAAATGAAGATTATTAAAAGGAAATCGCTCCAGGCGTTCAAATTCTTGCTGGAGGGGTTTGATGTAAAAGAGAGATGTGTAGAGGAACTTACCAGGTTAGATGTCCTTACACTGGTGTGATAGGGACCAGGAGATGCTGTGGAAAGGAGAGGAATGAAGGTCAGTAGGACTAATACAGAATACCTGTGTGAATGAGAGGGAGGACAGTGGAATGGTGAGGATGCAGGGAGTGGATAGTGGAGTGGTGAGGATGCAAGTAGTAGAGATGGCGAAGGTGGAGGAGTTCAAATACTTGGGATTCTGTCCAGAGTAACAGGAAGTGTGAAAGACAGGTGAAGAGGAGAGAGCAGGCAGGGTGGAATGGGTGGAGAAGAGTTGCAGGAGTGATTTGTGTTTTTGAATGGGTGGAGAAGAGTGGCAGGAGTGATTTGTGTGGTGGAATGGGTGGGGAAGAGTGGTGGGAGTGATTATTGTGGTTCAGTGGGTGGAGAAGAGTGGTGGGAGAGATTTGGGCGGTGGAATGGGTGGAAACGAGTGGCAGGAGTGATGTAGAAGTATTGGGCTGTGAGGAGAGATCTGAAAATGGTTAAGCACCAAACTCATAAAATCACTTTTTACTGTATTAATATTATTTGTACATACTCTAATTTAGTGCTTTTGTGAGAGAAAAACATTTTCTGCCCAGCTAAACAGCTTTTACATGTCATTTTCTCCTAGTGCTAAAGACTCTTGCACTGTACTGTACTTCCAAATAATGCTTTGCCATTAACAATGTTTAAAATATATTCAGACTAAAATCCACTGTAAAACAAAATGTAAAAAATCAGTGACTTTACGCTCATAATTGGCTGCTCCATTCCTTAATGCTTCTCTGGGGATATTATACAAACTCTGTGTGTATGTAAGCAATTGAACACCTTTGTCTGAA
Organism: Alestes dentex; assembly: GCA_037576975.1. Taxonomy (NCBI): domain Eukaryota; kingdom Metazoa; phylum Chordata; class Actinopteri; order Characiformes; family Alestidae; genus Alestes; species Alestes dentex. The sequence goes on from JBBIGA010000002.1 coordinate 6,817,637, forward strand.
TTCAATCATTAGAAGAGATTTCTAGATACATACACCTATCAGCTACAGCATTAAAGCCACCGACAGATGAATAACTAATTATCTTGTTACCAGTGATTGAAGTGGGAAAAAATAAGTGCAGGAACTCGGGCCACTGTCGCTGCGTCGGATCAGTTTCAGTAAGTACTGGAACGCAGAAAAAAGTGGCGGAACCCAAAAGACGAAATACAGAAGTTCCGGAACTGTGTTCCGCTGCGTTCCGGCCCACTTCAAGAACTGCTTGTTACAATGTCACCTGTCTGATCCAGTCCCATAGAAGAGCTACTGTAGCAAAAACTATAAAAATAAACTATAAATAATGAATACTGGCTGCTATAGAAACGTGTCAGAAAACACAGTGCACCTCCAAAAGCACATGCGATGGGTACATGACCATTAGATGGAAGAAGGAGGTCTGATCAGATGAACTATGTTTTCTTTAATATGTGGACAGCTGGGGGGTTGGTGTGTTGTTTACCTGGGGAAAAATATGGCACCAGGATGCACCATGGTAAGAAGATAAGTTGGTGGATGAAGTGTGATGCTCTGGGTAGTGTTCTGCTGGAAACATTGGGTCCTGGCCTTCATGTGGATGTTACTTTGACACGTAACACCTACCCTGGAATATTATGTACACGTCTGGTTAATGGTATTCCCTAATGCCCTCTTGCATCGAGATAATGCATCTTGCTACACTGAAAATATTGTACAGGAAAGGTTTGAGGAACACGACAAAGAGCTCTAGGTGTTGACTCGGCCTCCAAATTCCCCAGATCTCAGTCTGATCAAGCATCTTTAGGGATGTGGTGGACAAAGTAGTCTGACCCATGGAGGCCCAACACTGCAACTTATAGGGCTTTAAACATATGCTGTGAATTTATGGCTGTCAGATACCACAGCACACCTTCAGAGATCTTGCGGAGTTTGTGCATTGATGGGTCAGAGCCGTTTTGGGGGCAAGAGCAGCTGGTGGTCTAGTGGTTAGGGAGTTGCCCTTGCGATCAGAAAGGTGACTGCCCACTGCGCCACTTGGTGAATGGGTTAAATGCGGAGAAAGGATTTGACACTTTGTGCTGTTCTGTGCTGTGGTGTGGTGTGTTGTGTTCACGCATGACTATAAGGTGCCCTGTTACTTGTTGTTAAGAGGGGGACACAATATTAGGCAAGTGCTTTTAATGTTATGGGTGATTAGTCTTTAGTGTAAAATTACTGTTAAATATAGCATTGGCATTTTACCATTAAGCAACTTCTTAAGTTCTATGTTCATCAATCCCAAAATGTGTCTGTTGTGTATCTTTACTGTCTTTATTGCTGGGTTTTCATCTGTTTATTGCTCTGCCTTACTTTGAGGTCTGCGTTTAACTCAGAGTAGAACTACTCTTTAGAGGTTTAGATAAGTCCAGCCCTTCTTTTTTTCATCCCTCACTTTATGTATTCTATTGGAAGGCCTGTGCATGAGACATTATCAAAACTACTTCTGCTCCTTCTGCTTTACAGGTAGGGACATCAACTAGGTATGACACTTCAGACTATTATTGCACAAGATTCTAGTGCTTGTTAAAGCTACCACTGTGCTGTTGGGAGACACTGAATAAATTTAATCAATTGCACGTTTTTTGCTCCATTCTTTTGGCCCATGCAATGAAAGTGTAAAAAATAAGAAAAAGATTAAAATTCATAAGCACAATACCAGCTAAAAAGGTATAGGTGCATAGAAAATAATGGACATCAGGGCTATTTACCTGCTCAGTAATTCTGTTAGTGTTCTATTATTTATAGACCATATTTATCTTAATAAAATATTTTTGAAGACATTAAATCACCAATTTCTTAGTTTTTGTACTAACAATAAGCAGGAGTAAAAATAACAGATGTAGAATTAACAACATGTCTAATATGTCAGTGAAATTATCAGTGTGTGGTCATGCAAGATCAAATTTGAATTCTAATACATTGTTCATTAATCTTTTAATAAGAAGACATTAGTTATGTAAAGTGTAACGTTGCATTTTTGTAAATCATGGGATGTGATATTGGAATGTAAATTTGTAATATTTTCTGAAAATGACTAAATGTCTGCTGGTTTTCTTTTAGGCAAATATACAATCATGCACAGAAGTTGCATGGCCCTGGACAAATGTTTTGTTGATTTTGTTAGTGAAAGTACACATCCTGTACACACTTATACACACTGTAATTGATCTGCACACTGTATATTTTATACATATTGGGAAAAATGTTGCCTTACAAATATATATATATATATATATATATATATATATATATAAATGGGTGCATACATAACATTTTTTCAATTTTGCTGTATATTCTTTAATGTTTAAGTGTGTCCTATGTAGAGAATTATTTTCACTTCGGAAATAAAAACATGTTTTTTGTTTAAACTTTTCAACTTTTGCATAAAATTGTAGCTTCCTTATTAACATTGTAGCTTCCTCCTGGTGTTAGGCTGTTTGTTTGTCTGTCTTAGTTCATCTTTAACCACTCTCACCAGTGAAATATGATACTATATATTCAGACTGTTTCTGTGCACCTGACCATTTTTGTGTTAATTCTATAACATCAAGGTAGCGGTTCGCTTTTTACTCTTAGTAATCACTATGACAACAATCAGTTTTGAACCGCTTTAACAATGGTGAAATATTTTCATGTATTCTGTGGCACGTTCTGAGATCTGTTATACACTGTAAACCACCCACACCCTCTGATTGTTAATAAAAGTACAAAGAAGAAATCAAACCCAGTTCAGAAAACATTTAGATTCACAATTCGTGCAGCGAAACTGAGCCGCAGTGGGGAGAGACTCTTTTATAACACACTTCAATTGCTCTCAGATGTTTTGCACTCTCCATTTGAGATTACAGTTAGGAGGGGGAACAATGGATCTGCCTTCGGAGATCCTTTGAGATCTTCTCATGATATATCAATGTTAAACACGCAGAATGAAACCAGCATTAAAACTGCATTACCCAAATGCAGCGGTTTCAAACAGCAAGAATGATTACGTGTGCCCTCATTGTTTTGTGAAATGAGAGCATTCCCAGGAACAGACTTTTCACAAGCAAAACAGTGTAGGAAGTGTTGACCTGCAGGGGTCATGCTTTGCTACAGTTACATTGAAAAACACACACACCATGGACTCACGCATGGTAGCACTCAAACAAACATTGGTGCAAGCTTTTGTAAC
>JBBIGA010000002.1:6830064-6846729 GCA_037576975.1 Alestes dentex
AGTAGTCAGCGAAAAATTCTCACTTGAATACAAAAAATGGTAAAAGCAACTTGTCTGGTTGTTCTGTGTTTTGTCTGTTGGCCAAGGCTGACATTAAAGCAAGAAATAAAACATTTCACTATAGTCACTATAGCTATTAGCCATCATTTAGGATTAACTTCTGGATTAGTAGAAAATCTGCTTTATTGAAAATGCAACTACACCAAATGTCTTCAGGGTATATGGAAACTGAGTCTGATACAAAACAGCAATCACTGTCCCTATCAATTAGCAACCAGCCATGTTCACTGCTGCAAGGGTAATGAGATCATCATGTAGCTTTCTATAAGACATCAAATTAAACCGTTTCAGTGTAATGAGCAGCCCTGGAACACGTCTTTTTGCACTTGACCAGTTGGACAGCGCGTTCCTGTAGACAGACGAGGCGCAAATAAACTACAAAGAGATTTGAAACGTTTTTTTAAATCAAATACGTCCCCTGTTAAGGAAATGATTGCTGCTCGGTTGTTTATTGTTGAGGTTATTGTGATGTTTATGGTATTCACAATGGAGCTGAAATAATGAGGAAGGAGTGGGTGGGTTAAATATGAGGGCGAACTCGCATTATTCTATCCCCCTTTCACCGGCATAGAACCAGAAAATCCTACAAATGATAATTATTAGTGTGTGTATGTGTGTGTGTGTGTGTGTGTGTGTGTGTGTGTAGGCAGATTGTTAACAAGAGCTGAATCTCCCAACCTGGTTTGTGCTGCTCAGCTAATTGTGTAATTGTTAGCATGACTGAGCGAGCTTCTCCCAGGCACGCCAGTGGCTCTGGAAAGGACCAAAGTATAACTGAATTAATCTAATCAGAAAATAATTATACTCGCCCCAAAGAGAGCTGGCTTCGATTTATCAAGGCCTCTCAGCCAAGCAGGCAGCGCAGAGGGCCCTGACGAGCCACTGAGGGTGCCAAGCCATCCTGCCCTGCAGAGCAGATCTGCTGACTGAGCTGTTGGTCTATGGTGAGCAGTAAAGGACTACATGTATCTGCATCTGGAGCTCAATATTACAGCACATGTAATCAGAGAAGGATGCCTATGCGCTTTACTTAATACTTACTTAATTGATGAAAAGAGCAACATGACATATAAGTACTTAATACTTATTTTTGAGAACGATGTGGAATTATGAAATGTTAAAAAATTTAGTGCTTTTGTATATTTCACATATTTTTCTGCTTTCTGCCTTTGATTTAACCTTTTGACTTTTTGATATCATAACTTCTTTTGGTGCTATGGAACCTGTTTAGACAATAGCTCTGTTCATCATTCTGGAGACTTTTGACACCTATTTTCTTATGTCTTCAGACTTTGGGTTTTCTACTTATACTTTTTAAATTTGTAAAAAATAATGTAGAATAATATGAAAAGTATTAGAATAAATATAGAAACAATAGAATATATGTACACATTTATCTGCAGCCAAATAGATTTCTTTAAAACAAACTTTTAAATGTCTTGCGTCTGCCCTGCTGCTTCGGAAAGCAGCTGTAGCAGCAAAATTACAGGCTATCAAAAGGTACTAAATGCTTTTGTGTTAATAGTTAACGGAATGTATCACTTGTGCTGAATTAATCTCATCTTGTTGCATAACAAATAAAAGCGAATGACTGACCTTTTCTTTTTACACTATTTTTAAAACACCAAAGGAAAAATACCACAAAACATGCAATTTTGTTGAGCCAGCGAAGTGACTGCAATGTGTTTTTAATCACAAATGTTGAGGCTGTGCAGAGCTGTATAATGTAATTGTGTCAGCAGCTGTGAAATGCTGATTTAGCATAATGTTAATACACATTTATAAAGCTAAGTGATCTTAGCATAGTTCTGGAACATAATTTCTTGTTAGACATAATGTACGAGTCTTTCAAAACGTTCAAAACGTTTTTCCAGTAGCACTCTATGTAAATTTATGTAAGTTGAGAATAATCAATCATTCTAAATCAATCATTCTAAATGTGAAGACAGTAACAAATATTGTCACTGATATAAAATAATCTAAAATGGATGTCCAGTAATGACTTTGTTTACATTGTTAAAAAATGTTCGTTCACTCTAAATATCAGCGAAAACATTGTCTTAATGTTCTGGCAAACCAAAGTTAATGCTAATGAAGAGTTCAGTTACCAATGCAGAAAAAAATTGCTAAAATGTGAAGTGTGAAAATTTGTTAACACTACAGTCTCATTTAATGCTACAGTATCATTTAACCAGTTTTACATTTTAACAAGATAGTTATGTTATTTCCTAGACAGCTCTGTGTGAACAGATTTCAAGAACATGCTGATGGTATTTTTTCATTTCGATACAACGTGTTTACAGACTGAGTTAAAGCTAATTAACCAGTTTCGTAATAGTTTTTGAGATATACTTATTCTGGCAAATCACTTACAGTGATACAGTGTAAATGGGATGTCATGATAGAATAGTTCATTATGTTACCATGTTTCATCAGCGTTCCTGGCTGGAGGGAAAGCTGCAGTTTACTGAGCATTCTGTTGCTTCAAAAACCAGACATCAGTCGAACTGAACATTGTGATTATGGTGTAGGTGCCTATTTTATCCTTTATTTTAAGACAGTGTTCTCAGACTTGACTTCTTTTTGAGCTTACATTCATAGTTTGTTTTTCGCTGCCTGCTCACATAGGTTTGATCCTTTAGGTGAACTGCTCCTCTTCAACAAAAGTCATTTACTCGCTCTAGGTTGGACAGCACTTTGAAAAAGTACAAAAATCAACAGCGGAAATATTTGTTGACAAATTTTATTATCTACATACCATTGTTCTGTTGTGCCACACTTAAAGAAAGGGTTGTTTGGAGCAATACAGTAGAGGGACCACTTTTGGTTCCCTGATTATTATTTTTTTACTTTTATTGCTAATGTTCAGGTTTTGTTTTGCTGTCCAGTGCCAACTAGAATAAGACAGGTCCCGTCTTGGCCTTGTTTGCTTTCTAGGTCCCACCCTGTGTCCTGTGTCCTTGCCTCTGTTGTTCTCAGCTTTCTCATTAGGGGCTTGGATTTCTGTAAAGCTGCATTGAGACCCCTACTGTAAATAGTGCTATACAAATACATTCATGTAGCATGTAGTTTCATGTAGCAAAAATGGCCATCATAAATTTCCCCTTCTCTCTTTATCCCTTAGAAATAAAGGCTATTATTGTTACTGTGCCTTTAAGACTGATTTATATAAAAGACCCGTTTTACATTTACATTTGCATTTTCAGCATGTACTACTAAGCCTAGACTTAATCAAGAACTGATAGTAGACAAATATTCTCTACCAGGCCCCTCTCAGACCACACACATAGAAGACAGGTTTTTTATTTATGAAGTTATTTGTGAAGTTATTTTACGGCAGGAACACAAACTTGTTATCCTAAGTGCTTAGTGAAGAGGTAGGTGTTCAGTTGCCATTTGAAGACAGCGAGGGTCTCAGCAGTTCTGACGGCCAGGGGTTTTGGTTGAAACACTGTGATAACCGCAGTGTGAAGAAGGGCCAAACATCTGCAGGCCAAATAGACGGATATACATAGTTGAGTTATGACATCAGAAAACACTGAATTAAAAATAGCCTTTTTTGCGGCTTCAGTTCTGTATATAGACAGTATGGACTGACTAAAAAAGTTTAAAAAGTTTGCATACCACAACAAAGTTGTTTATTTAAAAAAGCAAGAACATTTTGTTCCTGCATGATATCGGCCCTTGAAAAAAAAACCATTTTTGTACATAAGATGTTTTATAAGTGAGAAGTGTGAAGAATCTTTTTAATAGTTATAGAACCTTCACATAATATAGATGTTGAGGCTTTTTCCTGAAGCATACATCCAAGCCATGAACCATTCAGGACCCCTTATTATAAGAGTGTATACGTAGTGTAATTAGACTCAGCTCTGTGGACAACAGTAAGGAACATGCAGAGCAGGGTGTCTCCATCAGCTCTTTCTTGCCCAGGATCCCACCAGATTGTGACATGACTCCCTCCATTATGGGCTCCCAAACTGCATGTGAATGGATGACATCCCCCCTGCGTCTCGGGTGCACACTTCGCGCTTTGGATTTATGACACCACCATATAGGTGCACTTGACAGCTTTCAGATTGGAGCAAAGAAGAAGAGAACTTTTTATTTTTTTAAAGTGAGATGGGTTAGCCGGGTAAATCTATCAAGGGGTCCGTCCTGAGAGAGAGAGAGGAGGGAGAGTGGGGGCTTTGAGGAGCCCCGCTGAGCAGCAAGCTTCCATGCTGCGCACATCCTCAACTCCCTGACAGTTGTGCTCAGCCTTCACTGTAATAATGAATAAAAGGAAACTCCCTGTAGATTACATATCTTCCATGTTTTGACATTGACCTTAATACATAATTTAACCACAAAGCCTGAAGAGTGGGTAACAAGATGAGAAAAGACCAGAGGAAAAGTGGCAAACAGGGGCCACGCTAAGTCACCAATCAGGATCCCCCCAATCCAGGGTCATCGGAACAGATTCACTGATGGAGAATTGGGGGTGGGGGGGCGAGAGAGGTAGAGAGAGAGAAGGGGAGCGAGTGTCTGCAAGAGTGATGCTCCAGAGGGCCAGTCGAAAATACGTCTGGAGCCTCCTAAAGAGCTCAGGGAGCTGTTGAGCAGCCGGAACAGCGCTTGCGATGCCACCTAGTTAATAATTGCTGAAATTTTTCTGCTCTGAGCAGTGATCTGCGGCTCGCTCCTCTGTTCCCACCGAACGTCAGAAAGACACTCTATCGTTTCACTGCTCAGTGAATTCCCAGCGGCCTCTCAATGGTTTGTCTTAATGGTTACATGTTTGTACTGTATGTGGACAGCTTCTAGTCACATGCGTGCGTTTATGTTTCTTACATTGTGATGATGTGTAGTGTCTGTACTGTTGTAGACTTGTGTGTGTGTGTTTGTATGTGTGGTAACTAATAGCTCTGTCTGAGTTGTGGCAGATGGCCAGTATCTGCTGCGTATGCATTATATGACATCAGCAGAAGGGGCCATCATGTCAAATTGGTGTCATGAGGTGGCAATAGACAGTGGTGCCCTTGACAGAAAAAAAACATCTTACACTGTCCAGTGAGTCAGCCTTTATGGTGACAGAGTTTCTGCTAAAAAAAAAAAAAAAACGGCTATTATTTCTTAACATATCTCTAATAAGTAGCTAATGAACATAGTCAAAATCCATTTCCCTGATAAGGAGATAAAAACCATCACCCCGTTGTTGGTTCATTAGGCCTCTAACATCGTGAATGAAAGAATTAATTTATTTATTAATTAAAAGAATTAGTTAAATGAAGTGTCTCATCAGCAACAACCGTATAATTATTTTCTGCATTAGAAAGGGGTTTCACAGCAGAGTCTATGGGACACACAGATACTGTAGCTTGTTGGACTGGTGTGATTTCATGGTCATAAGTGCTGTTTAAAAAAACAGTTATATTGATTGGTCAGCGAAAGGTACTATGGCGTGCACACTTTCAGAACCCTACTATGCCTGGGTTCTTCAATTTCAGTACTGTAGCACCATCTTAAAGCATCAGGACTAATAGCAATATCCGTAAAATGGATTCCTTGGGATAAAACCCACAAACTTGCTATTTGGATAATTTAGCACAGCCAGCTGTCAGATTAAAAACAAATCCAGTGGTATTCTCAAAGTTATTCAGAAATGGACAGGCTTTAACAGGGACCAAAACACTCACAGTAGTCTGATGTTAAATCATTGATAAAAATAGATTAAATAAATAACTTCAGAATTTCAGTACAATATCTCAGCTACAACATATTTGCATCCTTAATAATCTAAATCAACCCAGGCATGACATACAGGTTCAAGCTGTGGTTCTTAGTGTGCAAAATTCGATAGATTAGTGCAGATATCATTATTTAGCATTTTTAGTAGTACTAGCTGTAAAAACTAATCAGCATTTACTTCCACTAAGGACGTAGTGAAAGACAGTAAAACCCATTCATGTTTTTTGTTCTGCACTGTTATTTCATGAACAGAACCTCAGTTTGACAGAAGATTGCAAGACAATCAAAATCTTTATTTTTTTTTATAAGGTTCTCATTGAAACTTAGAGCAAAAGACAGTACAGTAACAAGATGAAACTGACCAATTGCTCTGAAAATAAATGTATCACTGGTTATTCCCAAACTCCAGAGATCTATGTGATCCATTACTAAGTGTACAAATTCAGCCAGCCGTTTGTTAATCAGAGGCAATTCTCGAAAAAACATTCCTAAAAAAAACTCAAACATCACTGTGAATTTTATTTTATTTTGGATTATCTTCATATTGTATTATTTTATATTTTATTTTATCTAATAAAAGGATAACCCGTAGTGCCATATTACAGATTTTCATTGGAAGATTGTGCACTGAATGACTGCATTTATAATAACATTTGAAACTGGGCTACAGAGTGACAAGCTTTGTCACTGGAAATGTACCTTAAAGATCCTTAAGAGGAAAAAGGAATTGCATTAGTTGATCACAGGGCTGTGTGGCTCAGCTCAAGTGCAGTCATTTGGAAAAAACATTAGGTGGAAGTATGAAGCTCCCACCTGCACTTTACCATAATACTTATAATGACAGTGTTGGCTGATCAATAGGGGACTTATTATCAAAAGCAGATTTACTGCTATAACATTCTTGGCACACTAAAGACCATCGTTCATGAATGGCCTCTATGGAAGCCATATGTTTTTTCCCCCTCCATATTCAGACATATTCCTGTTCTGTTGCGTGTGTATGTATAAAAACAAATTCCTTAGAATTTCCCCTTGAGGGCACAGTAAACAGCATGAAAATCAATGATGATGCAAGAAGTGGTTTTGAAGATTCCTGCTCTACGCTCGAGCCCGAGCGCAGTGCATGTGAACTGGGATGCTCATTATGATCAGCGGGGTTTTGAATATGAAGATAGTGGAGGGTGAGAAGCTTCCGCATCTCCCCCACAGCTGAGCAGTCACTTCTTCCCCTCTTCAAGCCCCTTGCCAAGCAGCAGCGCTTCCCTACGCTCCAGCCAGCATTGCTCTACACTTCCATCTGAAGTGGCTGAGCCCACTCTGCATATTAACTAACTACAGCAAATGCGAGCTGAACAGGCCAATAAATAAAAGATTTGTGGGATCCCGGTAAAGCGAGCAGGTTTGTGAGCAATCTCTCTTTCTCTCTCTCTTTCTCTCTCTCTCTCTCTCTCTCTCTCTCTCTCTCTCTCTCTGTCAACCAAGCCCCAGAACCTGCCCTGCCATACCAGATGGGAGACCCAGGAGACCCCTCGAGCTTGGCTGCCATACAGTTGGCTCTGATGCAGCTCCAAACCGGCCCAGCTGTGAGGAAGGGTGTAGCTGGATGTGGGGGGAGGCGGGGCTGAGGGGGGTGGGAGCTGTGGGGGTTTAGGTGGGCGTGCTGATGGCCAAGGCTCCATGCTGCAGGACACAGCGGGGCCTTGGTGGAGGGGAGGGGCGCCACTGCCACTGCAGCAGTCATCTAATCAGCCTGTAAACACACTCATTTGACACCCGTAATTGGAGGGAGTTCAGAAGGCTTCAGCCAAGAGAGGGGGTGATCCCGTCAGAAAATGTTCTCCCAGATCAAAGATTTACACTCTAAAATCCTTGATTATGCGACAGGGAGACACATTAGACAGTTTTTTTTGCATATGACTGCCATCCGTGTGGTTGGAGCCAGCAAATCCAGCTGATCAGCCACATTCACTGTCATAATGGAGCACTTGACTGAGGAGGGAAATCTGAAACTACACAAAACAGCACAGGCCTAACGTTTTGTCAGCAATTAAGTTTAAAGCTCAGCTCTGAAATGAGCAAAATCAGGTAAAGCCCCGTAAAACTGTGAAGAGGAACACATTTATTTGAAACGGAGACCGTGGCTGCTTCAAAAGCAGTGTTTGTGTTAGCCTTTCCTTCTTAACTTCATATTTATCCAGCAGTCCTCAAGTTAAAGAGTTGATTGTAGCATAGAGGAGCTACATGCATCTGTTCCCGTACTGAGTGAGAGTCCTAATGATCAACCACCTGTACAATGGGACCCAGCGCTCCTGTTAGCTTTCATGTTTCAACCTCCAGACTCAACTTCTTGGACTCCTTTGTTCTTCACGAAGACACTCATCTTCATGTTTTCGGACTTGAATGGGAGCTACTTTGCCGTGAACTTATTTTTTTTTTTTTTCCTTGGAGAGTGGCAGACGTTATGAAGATTTAACTTTTTCCCTTTGATTCCCTCTTGACACTCATCCTTCAGCCGCTCTTTAAAGTCCCACTTTCAAACCCTAATGGCTGTCATGTCATTTTGTTCTCCGGACTCTTACTCAAAGTGTCATTGGCATAATGGTCGGCTGCCGTTCGGCTCTTTTGATCATCCATGCCGTGTGCGAGCAGGGTAGGGTGCTCCAACAATCGCTGCTTCCCCTCTGCTCCCCTAGCCCATTCTCGGGCGAAAGCGCTTTGACCGGAAATCTAAAATTCACTTTCAAATACCCCCCCTTTTTTGCTTGGATTCATTTAATAGCTTCACAGCGGTACACTCATTAAAGCGTGGGAAGGAGCGGCGTGTCTGATTTCCCCTGTATCAGCATCTCCGACTCAGGCTGTTCACGCTCATCAGGAATGCAGGGCTGGGGCAGGGAAAGCAGGCCTCCAGCCCAGGCAGCTCTACCACGTTCAAACAAACGAAACACTCTTCTTTCTCGGCTGCCTCGTCCAGATATTCTGCTCTCATGTGCTGCCCGACACACCTGTGCGACCGGGAACCTGTCGAGGATCATCCAGATGTTGCTGGAGCCGATGATGCTTGGTCCCCCTGGACGAGCCAGCCAGGAGCGCGGCGAGACTACAAATGAGCCTGGCTTCAGCAGAGCACTGCACACCTGCTTTCCTTTTACTCACCAGCCGCTGCAGAGCGGGGTCAGGCTGCCTTCTGCACTCTGAATCATGGAAATAAGTGGACTTTGTACTAGTGATGTAATGTGTTAACAATCAGTACCTCAGTTATAAGGCTATATCATTTTGGCTGGATAACGTGGCCTCAGACAGTGAACTCTGGAAAGTAAAAAAAACCCCACTGAACTCAGTAGGTCACCTTCAAAGATAAAATGAACCATACTTGCTCACAAAAACTGAAGAGGAATGAGAGGAGGCATGGCATGTAGCATCCACGCCATTCTTATAAATCATGCATGATAAAACACTCTGTATGATTCATAACTGAGGCTGAATGTCATGGTTAGCTCAGAACAAAAGAACTGAACTTTTCAGTAAAAAAGTAAACTTCAGAGCACATACTTTATCAATGGATTTGTCTGTTTGTTTATTTATTTATTTATTACAGCTTGACTTCCCCCTTGCTGGTGAGAGCAGTGATCAGAGCATATGGCCAAGTGAATGTGATGTAAGGGCTGAAGAATAAAAGATGTCTCTTTCAATAACATACTTTCTGCAGTTATTGAAAGACTTGTCAATTTCACTTAGACCAAGTGCTCTAGTTGGACGGGAGTTTTTCCCTCATAAATGCATTGCCATCCAAGTCGCTATTATTCGTTACCTAACCTGTATGACTGATACATTAAACGAAGCAAAGCAGTGGGGGGACAAGAGGGAGGACGGGCTTTCAAAGCCAGGCGTTGTTTCCTCAAAATAAGGAAACACAATCAACACCTGCTGGAAACAAACACATAGGTCTAACCGTCCAGGAAAACAGACGAAAAGCATTATGCTAAACTACTCTGCTCCCATAATACAGCCGGCTCTTCTCACTGTGTACATTTCAGAGGAATCTGTTGAGCAGTCAATTAATTAACACAACAGAAATGTTGAAATGTTGGCAGCCAGAAAGCTTATAGGCCTGCTGTTGGAAAAAGATGATGATAATGTTGGAAAGGGAGGTGTTCAAGATGATCTCTCAGCTTTTCAAGTGCTCATGTGTTATCCTGCAGAAAGGCGCTTCCTGAATCGAAACGTACAGCTTCCATGCAGACCTGACAGAACTGCCATATTCTTGCACTGTTGCACGAAATTAACTCAGGCATGTGATAGGACAACTTAGTCAGACCTGAAACCGTGCGAGGGCAAACTCCGTAGAGAGCGACTTGCCTTTGTTCACCGTTGGACACATTTTTCCCCCCCATTTGGAAATCTGACACGGGGCTTGTTCTAAGCTCTGACTGCTCTCAGGAACTCATCAGCCCTCTTTTTCAGTTCCACCCTGGTGAGGTGCTCTTCTACAAGGCCACTCTGACTTCCCTGTGCAGCTCGGCTCTCTAGAGGGAAGCGCTCAATAAAGCCCCAGAGCCCGGGACCAAAGCGGCACCTTGTCCTGTGGACTCTTTGATTTTGCAGGAAGGGTTCAATGAAACATTTTCTCTGGCCACCCTTCCCTGCTTGGACTCCACGGATATGAGCTGCTGTTGTCTTTTAACTCAGCTATCTGAAGCCTACTGTGAATTGTAGGTTTGAGTCTGTTAAAAGGTAAGGCTGACCCATCACTGATAACAAAATGCAGTGCTATGTTGAGTCAACTTATCAGTTTCCCGGGCTAGCAGCTTGTGACAATTTTTTTTCTTTTTGCTTGTAAAGTACACCATTATCTGCTATGTACTGCAGTAATTGGCAGAGATTATTTCAGTGGTAGGCTTCCATTTTCTTCACTAAGTTAAGCAACTGGGAATACATGCTAATGGTTGAACAGAGCCTCTGGCTCATACTTCAGCATTCAGCCTCCTGAATGTATGTTTGCTAAATTGTCTCAATTAGGTGGCCGGCAGGGAGTCTTCCCTTCCTTCCAAGAAGTGACCATCTCTGTCCTAAACATCAGTTTGTGCCGCTCAGTCTTTTAAATAGAAATGTTTATCTGATTCAGCTTTTGGCTAAACGCCTGGCAAAAAGTAAGGGGGAAAAAACACACAGCATGAAATAGTGATTATTACAGAACAGAACATCAATTAGTATTCCCCACACATTAAGGAGGGTGCAATTATCTCCAAAAAATATAGCATCAAATATTTATCGGCTTTAATTATATCCTATCTACTTGTAATTTAGCTACAATTAATAATAACCCTTAGCTATCTTCATATTAATTTGCAAGACTTTACGAGCCAGCTATGAACGGATTAGACGAAGGGAGAAGGTCCTTGCAGGATAAGGACTGCTCGGAGCTTCAGGGTGATCTGTAAGGTACATCTACATTTGGTTTGTGCAGGGAGTTTATACGTAAGATAACGGCGACATCGCAAGGCTGGATATTGATTATATAAGCATTATATAAGCATGATGAATGATGAAGAAGCATGAGCTGGGACCAGATTTCGCTTTGCAGTATATTGGTGCCAGTTGTGGCATGGAGCTGTCCAAGCAGTCGGACTTGTTGGCTAGTCAGCCTTAATGCCAGAGCATGTCAAGAGAGAAGCCGTCAGCCGTCAGGCAGACAGCTGGGTAAACACTGCCAGACTGACCCTCTGTGTGGAGCTCCGCTCTGGACACTTTGTGCTGAGAAGTGTCCAAACAAACACGAAAATACAAGTGCATAAACTGAAAATAAACTTTCCGGCCAGCCGCGGCCTGAATACCATTAGACATAATAAACCGGTGGGAGACAGTATCAAAATGGCGTCATGTCAGCGACACCGACATGTATCTTGGTGCTCATTATTATCCTTGAACAGCACCAATTTACATCTAATGCAATGACTAATTCTGATCCAGTGTTGTCAAGAGGCATAGGAAATGCCCTGGCAGAGATGACAGTGTTCCTGTCAGGAGGTGCAGGATGGAGGATTCCTTGGGGCAATGATTTAATGCCCATGTCAAGTATTGCTGTCAGGCTTTCTTAGCCGACCATTAGAATTCAGTATACGCTGCAATGGACTTGGACCCCGGCTAGTTGAGATTCATACTTGCATGGAAAGCACGCCCTATTCTGAAGTGATTACCCCTTGGCTGTAAACTAGAATTAAGGTGAGAAAGAGGGGAAAAGAGAGAGAGGGAGACCGAGAGTAAGAAAGAGAGAGGGCGAGCGAGACGGAGAGAGAGAAATAAAAGTGTATGACCTAGCAGAACAAACAAACCTTGAGCTGTTCATCATTGTCTTTTCTTTTTTTTTTTATCTTTCTAATTTTAATAACTTCCATGTAGTCTTTCTAGTGACTGCTTGGTTGCATACACTTGCACAACATTCACAAATGAGAAAACCTTGTTGGACTGTAACGAGTGTGTTATTTGGCAAACCTTAATAATGTATCTTGTTTGTGTTATTGACAGAGAAGCAGGGAATCTCCTACAGCATGGAAGTGGGTGTGAACCGAATGACAAACCTGAGCTATAATAACACACCTGAAAGGGGCCTTATCCTACATTTTCTATTTCATTTTTATCCATTCACCTGAGCATTTTACAGCCTCTCTGTATGCCTTAGAATGAAAACCCCTAGAAAAAAAATCAGGCTAATTGCTAATAAGCTCTGTTTCTTATTGGAGGCCCTACACTGTGACTGATTCAAAAAACAGTCAGTCCAGGCTGAAACACTCTTTATAACATCACTTTGGTGGATGGGGCTAAACTGCTGTTGGCTGAATGAGCAGGTACATGTGAATGCATTGGTTAGTGACATCACAAAAACAGCAATTCTACGTCTTAATTTCCGATGATACATTTAGAGACTTTAGCAGTATTTTATTTTTTTTATGTGAGGAAAACTTGCTTCACAGACTCTTTAAAAAAGGAACATATTAACTGTTAAAATCAGTGACCCCAAATTAAAAAAGCCATGCATAAGCTGTCTTTATAAGTCTAAGTGAGTCTACTTAAGAGTCTTTTGGTCCGATCACTTGTTTTTGTCCCGGGTAGACCAAAAACCTGCTTTCGCCCTGTGGATAAATTTGAGGTAACATGTGTACTCTATTGCTGAGGTATGTCTCCATAATCATCGGCCTGCCCTCAAAGCTGCAGAAAATCCAACTGCCTCTGGAACGGTCATCAGTGAGAGGTGCCTGTAGCTTGTTGGAGCTCCTTCATTAACCTCTAAGCCCCCGTCTGCTTCCCTCTGCAGCTCTGACCAAGGGTGTGAAGGCCCTTCCAACAGGCCTATGATGAATGACCACTGCTAGTGCTGCTTAATGAGTTTGTGGAACATGTGCCTTGTTATGTTTTCATGTGGTTTTCACTAACACCGGAGTGTTCCAGGGCATTTGCAGCACCAGCACCAGGTCCAGCTTTAACCCTGGAAGTGTGCCATAGCACCAACTGACCAATTTACCTCTAGCAATTATTGCTGCTATTGAAGGATTGCTATGTACAGCTATTTGTGCGACACTTTACAACAGCACCCAGGCCATATGTTCCGAGGAGTATTCATCACCCTTTAAATTCTTTCGGTGTTTAAACACAGACTTCATTATAGCACAGCAACATAAACACTTACTCTTTAGTGAGTCTTTTTAACTTTTAATCTCTTTCTTTGCCTGGTTAGAAAAACCTCTTTGGGACATTATAAAATTCTCAGCCACTTTCAGATTTAACGAAAAAGAAAGTTAAAGTAGGATAGGATGTTTGGTAATGCAATAGAGTAAAATACAGTATAATATGAACATGTGTCCTAAAAGGGGTGAACTTCAGCCTAATGAGCCTGGCCATGTTTGGAGCAGGATGCCATGCTACAACCACAGCCTGGCATCAATACTGCAATCAAGGCCAGGAATGCTACATGAAGCAAGCTGACTATTTTCCCTCCTTAAGGTCCTAATGAACATTAATTGCCAGTGGAATGTGCTCTGCATGTTTTGGCTCTGCTCATATCCTCTCTGCCCATATTAACTGGAGCCGAACGCAGCTGATTACAGCATTCGAAACGCTTGAACTGCAGAAGAAAGGACACGTTCAATTTACTGCACCGCATGGATGCAGGAACCGGAAACCAATTAGGCCCTGAGAATGATAAATGGGCATTTTTATAAGCAGCTTGCTTGATATCCCTATTAAACAGGCCTCAGTGCGTTTTCCACTTCATCCTCGACGACAGGGGATTCACTTAAAGACTAACTAGAGGCAGGCCCCCGCGCAGACCTGCACCAGAGAAAATGACTTTCGCAGCTTTAAACAGCCTGCCATGCCAAAACACACCAGCACTGACTCGGTCATCTTTAGAGGCCTGTAAGCATCGTTGAACAACATTTGTTTCAATTAGTTGTAACATTAAAGGGTGGCTATCCGGTCAGTGCTCATTTATTTTAACTTTAGTGGGGAAAACTGAGACTGACTTGTGGGCAGTGATAAGAGAAACAGTGTTTGGTTTGTGTCTGATACTACTGCATTAAAAGCACTTGCCATATATTTCTAAAATACCTCACATTAACCCTTTAGACATTAGTAGAGAAGAGATATTTTATTATGTATATGACATTTGTGAAAGGTTGTTGCTTCTGCTAAATACCGCATTTAGCAGAAGCTCTTACGACATTGCGTATAAAATCCTGTAGCTTCACGACTGTGTTTAAGTACTTTTACAAGTATTTTTTCTGTACTTTTATAAGGTATTTCCCTTCTTGAGAATTTTAGTTTCACTCCACTGTCTTGCGCAGTAAAGTATCCTATTTCTAACTTTTCCGCAAGATATTATTAAATAAAAACTCCATTTTCCATAATATCCAAAAGAACAAGATACACTTTCACAAATAAATCAAACTTATCACAAAGCACCTTTCACTAGCTTAGCAACTGTAACTAGGCCCTTGGAACTCTGACAAGTCCAGGTAAAGGGCAAAATTGTTGATGTGAACTTGTGGATACATGATGTAAATGTAATTTATTATGTAATTAACTATGTTGTAAACAACCTAATTTTTTGCAATGTAGTGACAATATAATGACAATAATACTTCTAGGCCCTTAGGGTAAATTAAACTTGCTATATTGCAGAAATTGTATAGATACACTGTATATGGATACATGTTATGCAGAAAACACCTTATATGTCAGACAGTGAACATTCCGTCCTTGATAATATTAACATTTCCTTTGATTCATTAGCATAGCATTATTTCTTCTTAAAACCATACAAGTGTATCTAAAAATGACAGTGTTTCCTGCTATGGACCTACATTCAAAGACTAATATTCTATTATGGTATGATTGGAGAAAGAGGAGTTGGCACTTGGAATGAACTCGGCATCATATCAGCGTGCCAATACAGTACGGCTGGCATCATGCCGCACTGTCAGCTATCGACAGGCTCCAGCTACTGCTGCTAGCAGTGCTATGTGAGCTCGCCGCGTCTTTTAGGCGTGGAAACGAGGAGACAGGGAGAACGCAGGAGCTGACAGCCACACAAAGTCCAATCTCCATTTTTGACAATGGGGAAATATCCAGAGTTCACAGAACAGAGGGAAGGAATTTAAGCGCTTTCATCCTGTCATAATTATTTCCAAGAACAGACATAAAAGGGAAAATCCATGTTTTTTTTCCCTTCTTTGTTTATAAATTAGGGAACAGGGACATTTACCGTGACAATTCTTTTGGATTTTTTCACACATCAGTTTGTAGTCTTGCCTAATGATCCGGTGTTTTATTAAAGTGATCTTAGAGAGAAGAAGAAAAGGACTGATGAGATGATTACTCATACAGGTCTTTATCTTTTATGGCAAGGAGAAAGGAAAGTGGTGTCAGTTGTTGGAGCTCCATTAAAAACAGGCAGCTGCATTAAATGTTTGGCCTAACTGGTGTCTATAAATACATCATTTTGCAGCACGTTTGCTTAATGAGAGCGTGACTGCTTATTTGCTGAAGAAATATGCTTGTACATGGAAAAGCAAAAGGTCTTGACAGAACAGTGGCATAAAGAAATTAACAAACAAGACATACATATGTATACAAATTACATACATACACATGGTTGGTCTTCTCTTAGCATTCTCCATTGCCCAGCCGCTGACTGACCCCTCCATCAAACAAGACCAAGCTGTTTTCAGTCATGCTGCTCATAGTAGCTCTGACCAACAAATGGGGACTGAATACAAAAGCCAACACCAATCAATACTTTCCTTTGTGAAGGACTACAACATTCTACAGAGCCATCAATCTGCAGTGAGCTATCGACTGATCCACAGTCATCCGCTGCCCTTTGAGCTGTTCCTGTATCACAGTCTCACAATAAGACAGAACACAATACAGTATACATAAATCTTTTGTTAATTCAGTTTGAGGCTATTTGTTGACGGCCATTTCATATTGTCGGCCAGTGTAGATTCACACAGTGGTTATACTTACTAGCAAGCACACACACACATTTTCACATACATTCATACCAGAGGCGACGGGCCCTGTGCACTGTGTGCCTGGCGTTCTGGTGAAAGCTGCCTGCTGCAGCCTCATGGGAGGTAATTATAAAAATAAATACAGAGGAGGCTGTAGCTGTTAATAAATGCGTGATTGTTGACAGTCAGAGTATTGTTTAACATGCATGGTGAGGGGCTGTGGTGTTGCCTTTCAGAAGTCTGTGTGTGTGTGTGTGTGTGTGTGTGTGTATGTGTATGTGTGTGCATATGTGTGTGTGTCTGTGTGTGTGTGTGTGTGTGTGTGTGTGTGTGTGTGTGTGTGTGTGTGTGTGTGTGTGTGTGT
>JBBIGA010000002.1:6846829-6879468 GCA_037576975.1 Alestes dentex
GTGTGTGTGTGTGTATGTGTATGTGTGTTCTTATGTGTGTGTGTTTGTGTGTGTGTGTGTGTGTGTGTGTGTGTGTGTGTGTGTGTGTGTGCATGAGGCTGGATGAGTCCATGGGGGGTTCCACACTGGTCAAAGACTTGCACTAATACCCTTTCGCTCCTGGCTCTTTGTGCTTCTTTCTGCAGGAATCAGAGTATGTTTAAGGCCACAGTTACACTTAGAAACTGTATAAAGAAAAATGAGAAAAAGTGTGATGAGTTAGAAGGTAGTTCTGAACGGAAGTCTCAGGGTTCACGCTGATGTCTTGCTAGTAATACCTTCAGACTCTTTGGCGCTGACCCTTGAAATCTCTCCTCCCAGAAGAATTCATATTGAGAAGGCCTAATTATTATATTTGTTTCATCATAGTGACATAGTAAATATTCCTGTTCATACATTACCTTGTTGAAGTTTTGCGATAGAAAACATGAAATGTTTGGTGTTGGAAGATTCTTTACCTATGAAATTAGTAACATTCCTAAAAATCAAAGAAAACAATAGGCAGAAATAGCCACTACATTACATACACTTTAAAGGGATAAATACAAAGCCCTCTTGTGAACCCGAGAGCCTGTCTTCTGTCCTCAGTCAGTAAGGGATATCTTGATAGAGGACACTGGACAGGAGCAATTGCGATCACTTATCAAAAATCTCATACTTTAAGTGACAGGTCTGGTCAGCAGGTTCACAAGCTGTACTTTCAGCCCGGACCTAAGCTTTATTCATCTGACCCGAAGTTGCTTTACTTAAACTCTCTGTTGGTCGTTTTTTTACAAAACCCTTGAACTGTAGCAGCCATCAAATCTGAAAAATGATTTGTACTGACTTTGGTCACAATACACTGGGAATAGCCTTTTTCTTGAATGAAAAAAAAGGCTCACATCAAATGGCAAGCTTTTTCTTCTTTGAATTGAAGAGAAAAGCTTCACTGTCATGACTGTGCGTGCAACCCTCATAGAAGCTGGCTGACAGGGGGAAAAAAGGGACAACATTGTTTATCACTGTCCAGGAAAAATTAAGCTGTACAGGCAACGGCTGCTCAAAAAATAAGACGAATAGATCCTGCAACTCTGTGGCCAGCGTAAAAGCAATTATCGTGACAGTACCTCTCCGCTATTGACTTTGCTAGCTATTTATTAACCACAAGATTGTTATCAGATAACTGGAACCCTTGCTGTGGCGAGTCCAGTACCCAAACCTCAAAAACCGAAACACTTTAGGACGTCATATTATGGAATTTTGGTTCAGATGAAGACTATAAATAAAACCGTTCTTTGACAAGTGCAGCCAGCGTCCTAGGTGCATCAGGTTCAGACTGGTTCTGGAGTCAGACAAAAAGCCACAGAGGTGGCAGCTTACAGTTAGTGTTAATAGTGCACTCACTTGTGGCTCCAAAAAATGACTGGAATCAGTCTGGAGCCAGTAGATCGGAGTCCCTGGTGTTCGGTTGAGATATGCCCACTTTAATTCAGTTTTAAAGCGCTCATTTCTCACACTGTTAACAAAGTTGAGTAGAGAGGAGATTAAGGGTGGCCTTCGGATGTGTTGGAGCCAATCAGAAATGAAGGCTGGGGATGGAATTAAAGAGCCTAGACTAAATAAAGTTATTCACGGGTCCCAAACTTTCAGTGGACTTCTGGGTCCAATTATGACATTAATAATGTATGTTTCAGAACTAATAAAGCACACCCTTATCACCCCAAGAAATGGGCCACATGAGTTCTCAGAGAAATACCTTTGAGGTTCTACTTTAGTGGCATACTTTAGATGGCTTTGTATTAGATCAGATTAGACCTGCTTGCTCACACACTGCCTTCGTTATAATGGTGGCCCCATACAGTAGGGCCGATTGATCAATTTGTTTAATTGAATGTAAATAATGAATTCCCAGGGATAAAATTTGGCCCAGTTGGTAATTGCCTGAGATCACAGCCCCCAATTCCCAACTTCAAACTGCAAGTGCGAGGCGTGAGGGCGAGTAATGACGATTTCGAGGCGAAAGAAAAGGACGAGGAAGACTGAGAGGAAAGATGGCGAGGGAGGGGAAAAAAACGAACTAATGAGGTACAAAGACCTAACGAGTTTGGCGAGAAAAAAAAATCAAGTGTTTCCAAAGTCATCTTTAAACTTGGCGAGATGAAACAGAGGCGCGGCAGTTGTTTTTGACAGCTCGGGACGAGTGGGGCCACAGCTCTGAGAGAGGGGTAATTCCCTATTCCTTTTTTATTATCCCCCACTCCCTCTCTGCTGGGAGCCCCCTCGTCTTTCTCCCCAGTCCCAACATTGATTCTTGAATTAGACTGTTTTATTGAATAATTAATAAGCCGCTCTTCGTGATTGATGATTTGCATGGCTTGAATATTAGCTTTTCAATCAAACGCTGCTTGTTCTAATGTAATCATATTGAAAACATGTCAAGAAGTGTTTACCCACTTTGCGTGTGATGTCGTCTTAAGTAGCGCCACTGCCGCTGTACAATGCTCTTCAGCAGGGAATAGCCTTGTTGAGCATGCATGCGCGGCTGATTACATGGCTCTTGAGCTCCGGCAGTTTCGAAAGAGGCCTGATAGGTTTTTTTCCTCTCCACTCCACTGAGAGCCATCATTTCCTCCTCTCTGAGTGCCTCTTGTAGACTTCGAGAGAGCACTCATATTGAGTGGCAGGCCCACAAGACTGGGAATAGAGTATTTGTCAGGCATGTAGCGAGCGTCTCTCCGCGTCAGTGCCATGCTATAATAAGCCGAAAACACATCAATAAGCGCAGAGACCAAGATTAAGATTCTGCTTTAATTTGAGCGTGATTGAAGCGGATCTCCAAATTCCACCATCAGTCGGAGTCAGTGTTTGTTTGTTTGTTTCGAGACGGTTTCTGGGAGTGTGTCAGCATGTGACTGGGGCTTGAAAGCTCTTTGCCTCATTGAGTGTCTTCTGTGTTTAGACTTTTCCAAACATGTGCATTGCTAAATTATTTACGCCAAACACACTAATGACAGGGAAAGATCATGTAGAACCGGGGAAGCTTGGATGAATGGTGATCAGGGACTGGGCCCATCTGTCTTAGCAGTACAGCTTCTGTAGCCAAAACAGTGATTATCACACACATCAGGTCAGCACACATTTAACATTTAAACAATACTATGGTCAGTTTAAGTGTGATGCTCCAGTGTTTTATGTTGCTTGTTTGTGTATGTTAAAAGCTATGCAGCTTTATTCATGCACTACTAACATCCTTTACCATCTCCACTATACTGCAATACTAAGATGTTGGCTTGTACACTGTACAGCAGTGTACACAGTAAAATCATAGTCATAAAACAGGGATCGAGGCTGCACTTTCAGTACATGGGTGCAAGCTGATATAATTTCTCTTACTCACAACACTCCTTCTATCTGCATAAAGTTTAACGCTAGCTAGATGTAGCCTGTATTTTTGTTCCGTCCATTCATGACATAACGGTGTTGTTACCAAAAGCTATTTTATTTGATCATTTTCCATTCTTTCTTTTTTTCTTTAGAATTGTTCTTTCTCACATGAAAACTGTTAAATGTAAATGAGTTCCATTAAACAGGCTGCTCTGTTTTGGGCCCCATTCCGAAAGCAATCTAGATTAAACTACTCCCAATAACTTAATAGTGAATTGGTGAACCTAAATTGCTGTGGGCTGCTCGTTTGCATATACGTAAAATAATTGATTTTCTTGAACAAATAGGAAAAGCTGTGAGTGTAGAACAGGCTGTTTTGTATATAAAATCTCACAAAAGTGAGTACATCCCTCATGTTTTTGTAAATTATCATGGAACAACACTGAAGATATGACACTTTGATACATTATAAAGTAGTCTGTGTACAACTTGTATAACAGTGTAAATTTGCTGTCCCCTCAAAATAACTTAACACAGCCATTAATCTAAACGGCTGGCAACAAAAGTGAATACACGCCTAAGTGAAAATTTTCAAATTGGCCCAAAGTGTCGATATTTTGTGTGGCCACCATTATTTTCCAGCACTGCCTTAACTCTCTTGGGCATGGAGTTCACTAGAGCTTCACAGGTTGCCATTCTCCACGAGGACATCACGGAGCTGGTGGATGTTAGAGACCTTGCGCTTCTCCACCTTCCGTTTGAGGATGCCCCACAGATGCTCAATAGGGTTTAGGTCTGGAGACATGCCTGGCCAGTCCAGAACCTTTACCCTCAGTTTCTTTAGCGAGGCAGAGGTTGTCTTGGAGGTGTGTTTTGGGTCGTTATCACGTTGGAATACTGCCCTGCAGCCAAGTTTCCAAAGGGAGGGGATCATGCGCTGCTTCAGTATGTCACAGTACATGTTGGCGTTCATGGTTCCCTCAGTTAACTGTAGCTCCCCAGTGCCGGCAGCACTCATGCAGCCCCAAACCATGACACTTCCACCACCATGCTTGACTGTCAGCAAGACACACATGTCTTTGTACGCCTCACCTGGTTTCTGCCACACACGCTTGACTCCATCTGAACCAAATAAGTTTATCTTGGTCTCATCAGACCACAGGACATGGTTCCAGTAATCCATGTCCTTAGTCTGCTTGTTTTCAGCAAACTGTTTGTGGGCTTTCTTGTGCATCATCTTTAGAAGAGGGTTCCTTCTGGGATGACAGCCATGCAGACCAATTTGATGCAGTGTGTGGCATATGGTCTGAGCACTGACAGTCTGACCCCCCACCCCTTCAACCTTTGCAGCAATGCTGGCAGCACTCATACGTCTATTTTCAAAAGACAACCTCTGGATATGATGCTGAGTATGTGCACTCAACTTCTTTGGTGGACCATGGCGAGGCCTGTTCTGAGTGGAACATGTCCTGTTAAACTGCTGTATGGTCTTGGCCACCGTGCTGCAGCTCAGTTTCAGGGTGTTGGCAATCTTCTTATAGCCTAGGCCATCTTTATGTAGAGCAACAATTCTTTTTTTCAGATCCTCAGAGAGTTCTTTGCCATAAGGTGCCATGTTGAACTTCCAGTGACCAGTATGAGAGAGTATGAGGGCGATAACACCAAGTTTAATACACCTGCCCACCATTCAAACCTGAGACCTAGTAACACTAACGAGTCACATGATACTGGGGAGGGAAAATGGCTAACTGGGCACAATTTGGACATTTTCACATAGGGGTGTACTCACTTTTGTTGCCAGTGGTTCAGACATTAATGGCTGTGTGTTTAGTTATTTTGAGGGGACAGCAAATTTACACTGTTATACAAGCCGTACACTGTCTACTTTACATTGTATCAAAGTGTCATATTTTCAGTGTTGTCCCATGAAAAGATATAATATAATATAATATTTACAAAACTGTGAGGGGTATACTCACTTTTGTGAGATACTGTATATGGACTATATGGACTACAGAGTAAATGATATGTTCTGAAACCGTGTTTATGTACTATATGAGCTTCTGTTATTTAATTTGTTTTTCCATAATATGGAGCCTTTAAATGTGATTCACAGTGTTGCTGAGTACCCACAAGAAGCAGTGAATACTCCAAGTGTTAATTATGAACACTAGTAGTACACTAGTAACATTATATAACTATAATTAAAGTGTAATTTGTATATGTATAGAGTGGAACCATAAAGTAAAATCTGGCTTGTCAGGCTCAAATATACTATTCAGCCTATTGTTTTTGACAAGTTCTTTAAGAGAATTCTAGCTGTGTTTAGTGTTCTCCTCCTACCACATTGAGGTGCTTTTCACTTCTCTATGGAATGAAGTGTAGACCAGACGTCCCCCGATACTCCTGACTATCAGTGCAATTCTAGTGGAGTGAGTAACATTTAACACTGCAGTTTTCACACTGATTATTTTCTGGTGTAATCAATGGCAGCACTGTACGTTATAACAAGGTCCAAGTTCTCCTTCATACAGCATACCAATAATATAATCATCGTGGACCACACGTGATGAAATTTTGATTAAAAAACAACAAACACAAGCATACAAGAAAAACTGGGCTCGCTCACATTAAAGGCACCTTGAAGGAAGGGATCCTTCCCTAGGGCTTACTGCATATCTGATATATTATTCAAAAAATCATTAAGCTAAATTAAAAAGCTGTTTGAGTGTAACCATAGCCTTTAATGAGACCAAAGAGGAAAGAGAGCAACATTAAAACAGAACTCTAGAACAGAAACAAAATACAGGTAGAGTCAGTGGCCATCGATTATCAATCTGCTAGGCCGCTATCTTTCTATCTCTGGACACTGCTGCTGAGCCAAGGGAGGGAGAGAGGAAAGGACAAATAATACCACAGAATCTGAATAAGACTTAAGACCTTTTCATTAGTAGCCTTGTCTTATTGACGGACGAAGAGTGCGGTTTGATGAGATAATACTCAACTGTAATTAAGGCATAAATCATTAATAAATGAGTCTTTTCAGAAAATAAACATAGATAGAAATAGATAGTACTAACAGCGCAAAAATATTTTGGTAGCACTTTATGGTATGATAGATACCTATTTAATAGGTAAAATGTACAGTAGTTGGTCACATCATGTTCTAATTATTACAATTATAACTAATTTACAAAGTAATTATGCAGTGTCTACAAACAAAAGTTGAATATTTGTACAGCTAATGTGAGAAATACCAGATAATTCTGGTTAATAATTGCACTGTAGCAACAGATGATGCTGCATATACCTGATACTTTAATGTCCAGCAAGCAAAGTCTATACCTCTAATTGCTATTCTTTTACTTACTAAATATAGATACTTAGTGTACTGTAAAATACAACCGAATGCTGTTAATGTACCTATTAAAACAGTAACTAATATCAAAACTACCAGGCATGTACAGTAGTACAGTAGTGCTAAGGATTTTGTTAGTTTTATCAAAGCTACAAGGTACTGTAAAATAGAGTGCAGTAAAAAGTCAATGGAACAGTATATAGCTTAGCAGTTATGCTCTCATATTTTTGTTTATATATGTTTTTCTTTATTCTGTTTACCACACCATTAAATTATTTTGCAAAATATATATTTAACAGTATTATGATTAAAAAGTAGTCGAAATTGCTTTTGGTATGTTTGATTTTGACCCAGTAGTCCTTCCCTTTTGTTCTTTTCCACCTCTGAGCCAAGAAAACTGCAGCCTGGTACTATGGTATACTGTGGTTGCAGACCATTGATTACACTAAGCTGGAATAAACAAATGACTGAGGGCCTGTCAGTACTGGATAAGGTACACATGGAGAAGCTCTCCACTGAATCCACTGAGGACTGCAGTGCCTACCAGAACAATTGATTCCTGTGGTTGATTTCATTATTTGTTAATGAGGGGAGTTGAATAGTGAACAAAGTGCTAAGCAAGATGGGATTGCTGTTGAGAATGCAAGGACGAAAGGTTGCATTGTATAATGGTCAATACGACCACTGAGGTGGGTCATTTTTATAGCTTTAGGCTAATAGTATACAGTATATGTGTGTCACCAGTGCAAGCAGGGGTTTTCAGTAACTGCAGCCAGCTGAGATTTCAGTGTGAAGACATGTCCTGCTTTCCTCTAGCAGTCTTACCTTCACCTGACACAGTAATGGGGAGACATAGAGAGAGAGAGAGTGAGAGAGAGAGCGAGAGATAGAGAGCGAGAGAGAGAGTGAGAGAGAGAGAAAACATGCTTCTGGGGTTGGAGATCTTACGTTTGCATTGTATGACACTCGGGTTAGGCTAACCGTGGTTGGAGGTGGTAAAGGTTTGTACTGAAGTGGTGTGGTTGTCTCTCTCTGGCTATTCTGTCAGAGAGCTCATATTCTATTTGTCACTTTGGGTCAGAACTGGTGCCCTCAAAAGCCTGGTTGACATAAAGCACAGCCACAGCAGAGCAGAGTCCATCTTCTCTCTCTCTCTCTCTCCCTCTCTTTCTCTTTCTCTCTCTCTCTCCCCTTTTCTCACCAGGATTCCAAAGTACCACTGTAGACAAAAACATGCCACCACAAAAAAGTGACATCTGGAGGAAAAACTAGCTAGCTAAAAGAGATATAATACGGAGATCATCATTCCCGCCACTTAAATATCCGTAAGTTAGAGAGCTTACCAAAAATACTGGGTCCAAGACATCTTTGACAGTTTGCACACATTTTGGAAATGTGCTCAGACAAACGCTCAACAGCTTCAACACTGTAAGCAACCCTGACTTTTTAATTAGAGACCTGAATTTCTAACAGCCAGCAGACCAAAAAGAAATTTATGTTAAAGAGACACTAGCGGATAGTTGTACTTTTAACAAAACAAAAAATACATTATACATTATACTAACACACTAATACTCCCCCGTATTTACCGCCCAAGCTTTCACAATAATGTCTGTTAGATTTATGCACCCGATTTAGATGTTTACATTATTTATATTTTACACTTACAACATATTATCACCGTTGTTTCGGCAAAAATGACGCTCATGTACAGCTTTTCTGTTGGTCAGTTTGTCATGAAATTGTACGTAAACAAAAAGCTGGCAAACGCGGAGATAAATAATTTTGTTCCGACAATGATAATATCGAAGTTACGCATGGC
The DNA here is from genome assembly GCA_037576975.1 of Alestes dentex. Lineage (NCBI taxonomy): Eukaryota > Metazoa > Chordata > Actinopteri > Characiformes > Alestidae > Alestes > Alestes dentex. The sequence continues at coordinate 6,855,412 of JBBIGA010000002.1, forward strand.
AGTCGTGTCTGGAGCTGCATGACGTGATCTGTATTTTGTCGCTAGTGCATTAAACCTGCTCTTATGAAAGAGGTAGTGTTTCAGCTGTGGGAGAGGAGCCTTCAGCAGAAGTTAATTTAAGCCCGGTGTCATCCCCCATTACTGGCATGTTGCTCTTTTTTAAAGTCTGGCTCATGAGCCCCCAGTGCCACTGTGGGTAAGCAGGCGGAGGGATTAGCACTGAAAATAACCCGGCTGCATGATATGGCCAGTCAGCCGGCGAGCCGCCCACCTCCAGTCTGCGAGTGCTGCTGGTGCTGGGCGCTGCAGTGTGTGACCCTGATGCGGTCACCTGGTGCTGCCCAGGGGAGAGAACCAGACACATGCTTCTACTCCTGAACTCTGACCTCCAGCCTGAGTGAGATCTCTCCGTCCGTCTGGGGCGCTATCAAACGGGACAGTTGGCGCTGTTCAATCAGATGTAATTACAGGCCTTCATCGCACCTCTGTCATCTGGAGAGCGAGGCGGGGAGCATAGCGCTGAATTATGGAGGAGCTGCTTTGCTCTTCAGCAGAGACGTGACTTTAAAATCGGCATTCTGCTGCCTTTACCTTCCTGCTTGGTATGCGATGGCGGGGGCATGTTTTTCGACTGAGTTTCTTTAGCGCCAACAGGGCCGATATTGCATCTGATGGCTGGGTGCAGGAGCGTTCAGAGGCACGATTTTGATGGGAGACGTAATGAAATCACAACGTCTTCATCAGGACGGAAGAGGTGCCTCTTGAAAGCAACAGTTGTTGGCTGATCTAAAGGCAGCAGTTTCGGCACCTGCTTCACTCCTGCAGAAACTGGGCTCTAAGGGTCTTGGACAGCATGTGCACCCATCTCACACATGTGTCTGCCTCTGTGTCTTAATCACTGCGGGGAGAGCTTTTTGGCTTCTCTGAGCTGCTCCGTTTGGTCTTTTTTGGTCGCAGAGAATGGACAAGCCGGGCCAATTAAACGCCGTCCTTGACACAGTTACCAAGGCGACAGGGAGAAAACACGTCTCGCCCATCATATTTCTATTCTCAAAATAGCAATATCAAGGAGCAATTTGGCAGGCGTATGATTGTGCGGTAAGGCACAAGGAATTTAAGAGGAGCTGATGGACGGCCCCGCGCAGGCTGGAGGTGACCGGCTGCTGGGGATGCACAAACTGGGCCGGGCAGGACAGGGAGTGGGCTTGCGTTTGATCCCCTAGACCCTGGTTGTTAGGCGGACAGGGCTGTCACTTCTTTCCCCCTGCTTCCTTCAGGCTCTGTGGCTTGCCGTTAGCACATGAGCTGAAGGCCACGTTCGAGTGGTCAGAGACAGAGCAGCACAGCACACAGCCAATCATAGGCGTCCCAGAGTCAGGGGAAGGCCAGGAGTGGCCGCTTGGCCTGGGAGCTCATTAATGATGCATGTTACACACAGTCCAGCGCTGAGCTAACTTTTCCTCAAGCGCTGTGTGAATTCCCTCTCTCTGTTACACACCCCTTGTCCAACCATCTGGAAGCCAAAGCTCCAGAGTTCAAATTCACCTAAGCACCTATTATGAAAACCCAATGCTGCCTTCAAACTGGCTTATAAGCACATAACAGGGTTGGGGCTTGCCTTCTCAGTATAGGGAAGGCAAGTGTGAAAGCAATCTACAGAAATTGAATAAAACTTGGAAAGTGGAAATATAAGCAGGGTGATAGGGCAGTAGAAATAGGAGCTATTATGCAAATAAATAGTGATGGTACACATGTAAAAATCAACAACAATGGAAGGTATGTTAGCACATTTTATTTGCATAAGCTATGAGAAACTCACATTGGCCCCATTCAGTACGGTAGCTGTTGTCGGCTACACTAAATGTAGACAACATTTAGTGCAGCCGACTATAGCTACCGTACTGTTGTCTTGTCAGGTTGTTATGCTGCCCTTGTTTTTTTTTTTTCTTGCACTATATATATATATATATACATATATATATATGTATATATACACAGTGCCACGCCCAAACATAAACAACCAGCACGAGGACAAGGGGGCGTGGTGGATGAGGTCCGCACGTCATAGTTTTTTTTCATGGCATTCTGTAATTTTTCCTGCATTTTTGTGCTAAATTATTAAGAAAAAAATAATTTACACATTTTAAATAAATATAAACGTAAATTCAGTTAAATTTTCGTATAAAATATAACTGTATACATTTTTTGTACTGTCCAGAGAACACAAAGAAAGCGCATCTTAGGATGGTTAAATACCACTGTACTCAGAGAAAGGAGGTTTGAAAGTAGCCATTCCGAGAACGTTATTTATTTCTCCTTGCTACTGATCGGCTGCTGCCCTGTGACACATCTCGCGTGGAGCTCTCTCGAGTGTTTCTCTGAGTGTTCTAGTGTTTTTCATTTTGTACTTCTTAAAGCCCTGTATTTTTATTACTATAAATTTATTAATTATTACTTATTGTCATATTAATTATTTAACTAATTTATTACTGTATTTACCCTGCTTATACCAAAGAAAATGACAGCGCATTCAAAAAAAAAACCCAAGCATGCATGAATTACAGTACAGTTTATACAGGGGTAACATTGGTATTTTACATTCTAGCACTGCGGGAGACAGGAGTTCAGTTTAGGTTAATGTATTAAGCTGAGTTTAAAATGAAATTAAAGCCTTTTTGGGAGTATATTTGGGGGCATATTAAGGGTTTAAACTGTAAAAATAGGTGCTTTTTTTACTATACACGGGTGCTCTTTGAACGTAACCCCCGCGATTGTCACGATATATATATATTTATATATATATATATATATATATATATATATATATGTGTGTGTGTGTGTGTGTGTGTATGTGTGTGTTTATATTTTAAGTAATATTTCCTAGAAAACACGCTTCATTGTGACAATTTTTTCTCTAAATAAATTGAGAAAAAAAATCAGTTTGTTCAAAAATATCTTTGTTTTTATCATTTACAGTGTAAGGGTAGTCAACATCCTGTCAGGTCCACCTCATTCCATAATACATTCAGTAAAAAGTCAGTAACTGGAATATGATAGTATTATGTTCTCTGACTACAGGCACTGAAAGTGTAACCTTGAGGGTTCACCCAAGTGACAAAAGGGGTTTAGAATTTATGTACCTTACACAGTCTACACATAAATTTGTAGACTGTGCTTCAAATTGAAAAGTAAATTGAATTGCTTCACTAAGTAAGTAAGTGAATCAATCAGATTCTCACATTGAATGTTTACAGTGTACTTCCATCAGAGCAAACTGATGGAAAATGAACAGAACTATTCCTAACATATTTATTCAACATTAAGCGATATGTTACTATTTTACTCATACACATACTGTACTATACTCTAAAACAGACAGCCCATAGTGTGACCTATTTGATTTGGCCTCCAAGAAAGACATTTATATATATATCATCAGACAAATAATGTTACTTTTTGACTATCAACTTAATCAAAACCATGTTTGTATTTGTATTCTCCCTTAACTGTGTTTTATTTTTCATCATTGTGGCAACAAAATACAAAATTAAAACTAGATTTGAAACCTACCTTCTTTCTTGTATATTGTTTTGTATTTGTGACCCTTGGGCCATCAGAAACGTCACACTTTGGCCCCCATGACAAACGCGTGGGCCCCTCTGTTCTAGAGGCTTGTCTGTATCGTTGGTCATAGGTGCACTCACAGCCTCCTCTGAACCTACAGTAGTCTAACATGAAAACCCAGCATACCATTCAAATGGGCACAAACCCACCCGGCACATTTGCAGTGAAAAAGCACTTGGGTGTGTGTGTGTGTGTGTGTGTGTGTGTGTGTTTTTTCCCAAGGAGACTAAAAGACTAGAGCTAATGATCTACAAAGCGACAAGATTCAGTAGTGTGCCAGCATTCCACCCCAGCTCTGCGCTGCCTTCAGATGCTCTTAACACAGCACAGTAGGAGGCAACCTTGGCACTGTGTGATCCTTCTACCATACAGCCATGTAAAAGATTTGTTGGCCAAACGCTCGCGACACGAGCGGGTTTTGAAGCGGGCCCCTCTGAACACAAACACAAGAACAGGCAAAGTGGCCTTTTATTGTTTGGGTGCAACTTCAAGTGAGCGCAGCAGTCACGCTATAATTAGCCACCAGGGACTCGTGTTGTTATAAATAAAGTGACTTGTTTGGTGAGAAATTAAGTCGAACGATAACAATGCAAGGAGAATAAATCAACAAAAAGAGGAGCATTTGTGCTTAAAAAGCCCTCTCATGAATGCTAGAAATCCATGCCTTGCCTTCAGAGGTCACCTTAAGAGACACGAGGGCAGGAGCTGCATGCAGGTGTTCCAAATAAGATGAGAAAAGAATGAGGTGGACCAGGCTTTCTTCAGGAGAGATTATGGCCTGAATGAGCTTAACCGTGGTTTGATGAACAGCTGTTAATATCTTGAGTGAAGGCTTTCATCGAGTACTCCACAGAGAACAAGTTCACACTCTACATCTTCTCATCCATCTCACACACCCCAACATCACAGCTCCAGTGAACATCTCTCTCTCTCTCTCTCTCTCTCTCTCTCTCTCTCTTTCTCTCTCTCCAAGCCCAAACTTCAACCAGTTGTTAAAGAATAGCACTCTCGTGGCTTCACCCAGCTTTGAAAAATAAACCAGCTAAAAAAAAACCTTCACTGAAAGGCGAGAGAACAAGGAGACACTATGGCTTTAGAACCCTCCCCCTTTCACAAGTACACACACACAAGCACAAACACACACACACACACACACACTACCCATATATACCCTTTCTTTCAATTTGAAATCAAAAAAGCTTTTTGTCTTGTTTTTTATTTGCCCCAAAGCATCATGCAGCTACTTTGGTGTTAGGCTGCTGAGGTGTAAACTTGCACTTGTTTTTGTAAAGTCTGGTGCATCTTTTATAGAATAAAGGGGCTCCACGGATGTGCTCAAAGAGCGCGGGCTTAATCCGAACTTGACTGCAGTTCATGCACTTTCACTGAAGTGCTTTTTTTCATCTTGTCTCTTGCAACATAAATATTTGCGGAGCTGTGATCTCTATAAACTGCGTGTCATTGCCGAGGCGTGCTCTCCACTCACAAAGATCATGTTTTCCACACTTAATCACCTGCCCTCCTTAGATCAAAGCACACGCACTGATACTGGAGTTAAACATCAGAGCAGCGATTTTTAATGTCACATTTTTTGCAGAAACTGCACAGGCACTGGAGAATTACAAAGGCATTGGAAACTGTATGAGAGAATACTGTATAGCTCTGGACTAGGTGTTTTTCAGCAGATATCATTTCAAACCCGAACTACACCCTCCACCTGCCATTTATTTCACGGCAGAATTCTTCCGTTCTGAAAAAAGATATTGTTGAGATCACTCCAAAGGTATTTCAGAATGAGGGCAGGGCACTAGAATGAAAATACTGCAGGCTGGGTTTGAATCATTATACATTAATAAGGCATTTTTTATGTTTAGTACTCTGTTGAAGGTCCCCCCCCCCCGTGTATTTGTTGTATTGTGTGGTATAATTCATTTTACATGAGAATTTTTAAATCTCTCTTTATTTTTTTTTTTCAGTGAAACAGAACATTATTAATACTGTGTTAAGACTGGTGTGTATAAATAAGGTCTTTTCTGTTAGACTGCCGTGCATTCTGCTTCACTCTAAAATTAGTCTGAGCTGAAACACTATATAGCCTATAAATGATATAAGCAAATAGGTTGTTTTTTTGTGACTTCTCAAAAAACATTAAATATAATATGTGCTGTTTCTTGCAGCTTAGTTTCTGTGTATGTACTGTGTATTTTATACATTATATATAGGCGCCATCAAACTTTTTATTTTTAAAAAAGTGAGGAAAATATGTTTTTTTCATGAAACTGGCCCTTTAATATTGAAGATGAAGAGCATTATGAATGACATTATGACAGTTTAGTGTTTTAATTTGTGTGGTGTAGAAAGTTCATCATGAACTCAAGGCAACATAGATGGATTTATTATCAATACATACAGTTACAATAATATGTAATAAGGTGTAATAAAGTGATATAATGTACAGATATTGCACATAAGACAAATATCACATGTATAATACCTAGTAGATTAGCCAAAATCATGAGTGATTCAGCCTTACAAGAGCATTATACATTTCTTTACACGTATAAAGCAGATTTATACATCAGCTTTATCAGTGCACAGACAAATGCTTTTAGAAGCACTTAAATTTGCAAGTAGATTTCATCATCATCACAGTGTTTCCTAGTGAGGTCAGAATATGAAGTACCAGTTTAATATTAGAGCTTCCATGATGTATGGAACCATTTAGCATTTAGCATGTACTTAGTATGTACAATGCTGGCCCCTATCAGTATTAACCTGTTTTAAAATGTGACATCAGTATTAAACCGCCTGTAGAGCATGATAAGCTTAAACCATTAGCAAAGCAGGCTATATACATGAAGAGCAGCAGATACACTCATACACACACACACACACACACACACACACACACACACACAAACACACATGTGCAGCAGCGGTCTGTGCTCTGGACCTCCATAGCAGATGCGTTTTTCATTTTGAGCTAAGTTGAAAGGATCAGGTAATTGAAAAAGAGAAGACAATCCCAGCAGCTTGAGCTCCACAGATGCCAATGAAAAGCTTCAGAGGTATTAAACCATTACACTTTGGGCCCTTTCTTTATATTTCTCTAGCTGAGGGGGGTGGCTATGGAAAAATGGCTTTTTAATGATAACACCTGAAAAGTGTTTTTCATCCAGCCCATGCATCATTGTCAGCAGCGGAGATTAAACCTTATTGTTTCCTTTTGGAGGACTGACAGAGAGGTGGAGAGGAGGGAGCCAAATGCAAAGCGTATCGAGATGAAATACAACAGAGAAGAAGCCACCTCCCCACCAAAAAAAAAAAGCGGGGGGGGGTACGGGACACCACAACAAACTCCACTACACCGAGCCAAGGTTATCATCCACTTTGGGAGTTATAAGATAATAAAAGCCAGCCTAAGATTGAATCATCAAAGTAAAGTCTGTGATGGGCATAACTAATCTGTTCTGTTATAGGCAGCATCTGACTCACCAGCAGTAGAAAGAGCTTATTCACAAAAAATCAAAATACTGTTATTATTACTGTTACAATTATTATTAGTATTTTTTCTGAGAATAGGTTCATATCAGTATTGGACGAGAGAAAGTGTGAGTCAGACTATGTGACTTTTTCTATCCATAAAACACTGCATATTTGAATTTAATCTATAAATTACACTCCTTTTACCCTTTCACTGGGTGAAATTACATTAGATTACACACCTATAATATATCTTCCACCTTTCTTTTACTCTGCACCCAATATTTATTACTTCCTGTCCAAAGTCACAGCATCCCTTTGGATCCACAGCCGTCCATTATTAATAGTGTTATGATTTATAGGTGGAGGCCTGGATGCTTCACAGCCTCCAAACAGTTAGATATATAATTATCCAAAGCCCACCCTGTATGAATGCTATTTTTCCCTGTTGATCTCTCCCTAAAAAAGACAAGGCCATTTGTCTCCTTTTCTCCTCAGCGTGAGCAGTAATAAGCCATCTGGTGCATCTAAACATGAAAGATTAAAATGATATACAGTATGAAAGCTCTCTATTCAATTGCTAATGTCCAAGATTTGGGATCCAGAGGCCAAAACTGTCTTTTTTTTCTTTTTTCTTTTTTTAAAGAGAGAAGGGGGAGGGGGTGGTAATTATAAGATTTCCTCACTGAGATGTCCCGGCTCTGGCCCGTGCCACATGCGAGTGGCGAAACTCATTTGCAGCGAGAGAACAATGCCCACCAAATGTCTTATAGGCTAATCCTCTCAATCCTTTGTATTCATTGACGCCTGCTCACGTGCGCCTTGGGTGTGGGCAGACTCCGGGGCATGGTGGGTCAACATCAAGCCCCTGTGCCACAGGCTAGTTGGGCTCCTGTGTAATTATTTCACTTTCCAGCGCTAAATCTTAACGTGGGTTGCTGAGGGAGGGGGTATAAATAAATGGGGGGATTTTAAAGGCCAAAAGAGAGCGAGAGGGAGACCAGGACACATTGGAGTTTGATCTCCATCTAAGCTGTGGATAATGGAGGGGCTAAATTGGCGGCGCTGTCTGACCAGCCGAACTGTTATTGGAGCGAACACGTTGATTATACCGCCTCTTGCTGAGGGACAGTTAACCAGGCATGGGCCATGGAGCATGAATAATAAGCAATCGCAACTGAAAGAAGATCAATGTAAATATGTACATGAACAAAACTTCCAAAACCAATGGCAGGCATCAGAGCTAACAAGAATGAACGCACAGTGTAAGAGTAGGTCTTGAAAAACAACAGCTTGTGTCAATGTCAGCTTTCAAATCTAACGGTCACTCCTGTTTTAAAGAAACTTGACAATTGTGAACTTTGTACAACACATTAAAATGATGGATGCCTTTAAAAGACATGTATAAATGCTCGAGGTACAAGGTCTGAGGCACAGTGTAGCAGCAAAACCTTCTCTGGTTCATTGTTAAACATCTGACATACATACAGGGGGGGGAAATAATTATTCGATTCCCTGCAGAATGTGCAAGTTTGCTGACTTCCAAAAAATGAACAGTCTCTAATTCATAAAGCACACCTGTCCACAGAATCAGTTTCTTCCATTCCAACCTCTCCACCACCATGGGCAAGACCAAAGAGCTGTCAAAGGACATCGGGGACGAAACTGTAGACCTGCACAAGACTGGAATGGGTTACAAAACCAACAGCAAGAAGCTTGGTGAGAAGGTGACAACTGTTGCTGCGATTATTCAGAAATGGAAGAAATATAAAATGACCATCAGTTGCCCTCAGTCTGGAGCTCCATGCAGTATCTTGCCTGATGGGGTGAGGGAGATCATGAGAACGGTGAGGGATCAGCCCAGAACTGCACGGGAGGACCTTGTTAATGATCTGAAGGCAGTTGGGACCACTGTGGGGATGGTGTTCTTCGGGTCATACTCAGGATTTCTCTTCCTCCTAACACGGTGGTTCGAGTTGATGCCAAAGAGCTCGATTTTGGTCTCATCTGACCATAGCACTTTCTCCCAAGCCTCTCTGAATCATTTAGATGTTCACTGGCAAACTTAAGATTGGCTGTACATGAGCCTTCTTGAGCAGGGGGACCTTGCGGGTACTGCAAGATTTCAGTCCATTATGATGTAGTGTGTTACCAATGGTGTTCTCTGTGACTGGGGTCCCAACTGCCTTCAGATTGTTAACAAGCTCCTCCCGTGTAGTTCTCGGCCGATCCCTCACCTTTCTCATGATCGTCCCATGAGGCAAGATACTGCATGGAGCTCCAGACTGAGGGCAGTTGATGGTCATTTAATATTTCTTCCATTTCCAAATAATCAAGTTCAAGTCAAAGTAGGTTTTATTGTCATTTCTTATTTCCCCTTTGACAGCTCTTGCCCATGGTGGTGGAGAGGTTGGAATGGAAAAACTGATTCTGTGGACACAGCATATAGCAAAAACGAAACAACGTTCCTCCAAGACCATGGTGCAACACAAGAACAGAACAGAATACAGCAACAATACAACTAAATGACAAGACAAGACGACGTTCACCAACTGTTGTCACCTTCTCACCAAGCTTCTTGCTGATGGTCTTGTAACCCATTCCAGTGCAGGTCTACAATCTTGTCCCTGACGTCCTTTGACAGCTCTTGCCCATGGTGGTGGAGAGGTTGGAATGGAAAAACTGATTCTGTGGACAGGTGTGCTTTATACACATAACGAGTTAAGATCAGGAGTCTCTGTAATTGATAGATTGATTGTAATCTGTGTGCAACATGGACACACAGCCAGTCTGTGGGAGCCAGAAGTCTGGCTGGGTTGTAGGGAATCAAATACTTATTTCACTCAATGACAGGCAAATCAATTTATAACTTTTATATAACATGTTTTTTTTTATTTTTTTTTATTTTGGGTTGATATTCTGTCTCTCTCTCTCTAACCCTAACCCTAACCCTAACCCTACCTCATAAATTAGAGACTGTTTAATTTTTTGTAAGTCAGCAAACTTACAAATTCAGTAGAGGATCAAATAATTATTTCCCCCATTGTACTCTCATGTGATATTCACTTTTACTTCTAAAAAATTTGGAAACAGTAAATAAAAGACAAATAAAAGACCTTAAAGCCAACCCCAAGGGTGGCTTTATTTGTACACAGTTGTGATTCTCCAATGCCTTGCTGCTTTAACAGAGGTATCCATTATGTTTTGGGATGAATGAATGACTGACATGTGTGTGGTGTGTGTGCTCTCAATGAAACATCTTTAGTCAATATGGAAGGAAGAACAAACATCAGAAGGGTCACAGCCCAGAATAACTAGAATTATAGGCCTCACATGCATTCATGAGAGCCAAGCGCTGGAACTAAACCAGACACTCAGAAGCAGAAGCAGCTACAGAGAGTTATGTAGTGCCCCCTGGTGGACCCAAAATGTCTAATGAAAATATGCCTAATATTTCCTGTGAAATCACTGATGCAGATTATGTAAACATGTAGAACATGACACGGTGCTTAAAGACTGGTGTGAACTGTCAGAAGAAAACAACCTTTCAGAGTTCTCTGTAGTACCTCAAGATATATACTACAGCTATTATGTTACAATTTATATTTTTTGTCTTCCTACACCCTGTATTGATTCTACAATTTTTTATTTCATTTTTTCTGTTTAAAGTAGTTTTAAAAAAATGATATTTATGCCCCTTTCCCCTGTGTTCACCTTCTTTACCAAATGTGGACAGGGCAAATCCATGAGGGATAGAATGCCAAGAGAACTCTCGTTTTCTTTGCTTCATTCCACATGATTCACCTCAACACAGAATTATCACATTCTTCCTTTGTTCCTCAGGTACAGTGAGTAATATCTTTTAATTTCAGGTAAAAGTGGAACAGGCAGAAAAATAAATATTTATTTTGTTCATTTAGCTAATTAAACTGATTGTTACCAAATATATATATATACACACTGATTCTAAACAATGGGCCTTATTACATAATTAGTCTAATTGACCTATATACTAATACAGCTGTATGTTTTTGGATCTCAGCTGTATATTTGTGTAACCTCAAATCTAAACAAGTTTCACACTGCTTTTGCCTGAAAATGTGTGGCATATACCACACCATTCACTGTATTCTGTGTTTTTGGGTTGTACAAAACTGTTTGCATGAAAATGACTCCATCCAGAGAGAACCCATCAGAGATCATTTTTTAAATTCTCTGACATATTTATTGATTAAATCTGTAAGTAGCATAGTCCTGAATATCATTTGGCAGAATTGCAATTACACGCTTTTTGTCTTGGGCCCTTGTTGATTGAGGATTTAAAACGTTTTTCTTGGCAAACACAAAGAACAATGTTCCTTCCTTGACCCCCACCACCACCCACCCTCAAAAGAAAAAAAAAAAAACACCGTACACACACACGCACAACACACACACAAACACATTGTGTCCAGGCACCTCTATAGTGAAAGTGTTTGTAGAGAGTGTTCTTGTCAGGAAGAGTGGGTAAGATGTGTGTTGTGATTGCCTTTACCATTGACCCTATAAAGCTGGTTAACTGCAGAAACCCTTGACCTTTTACCTGTTATTGTGCTCGCTAAATCAGAGTTTGACACAGCCGTATTAAACGCACGCGAGGAGGGGGAAAAAGAGCCCTTACAGAAAAATGGGTTAGAAAGAAAAGAATTCATTCTGGAAGTTTCCCTTTTTTTGATTTTCACTGAGATCAAAGCCTTGTTTCAGCTCTAATTAACAAAACTAATGCAGATTCCAGACCTTCTGGCACTGGGTAAGGCCTTGGAGGAATAGAGCTGGAAATTTTCTGGAGATTTAAATAATTAATATGACACCTTGAGCTCCGCAAAGAAATAGGAGCGCCGTGTTCGAGTTTAGAACAATGTCATTGCCAAGTGTAATGCCATTTGTTCTGATGAAAATGAGCTGGGTGGACCGCAGCAAGTTCATTGTCTGCCATTCTGGCGGATCAGCGAATTGTTGGGTCCTTTGTCATGGTAAGAAGGGCCTTTCAGGGGAACTTTGTAAACCAGCCCCAGGTCCATCCCTGGACGGGGGGCGCTGGGAAAGGCCGGGCTGCTCAGGGAGTTTGCGCTTGGTCATTTTATGGTTTCTAATCCCCTTAATCCCCGTTAGAAGGGGGCTTGCGAGAGACAAATCCGCTCCCCAAGGTCCTTAGGATTCAAACGCTGCGCTTGAGCAACTGTATCATTTGATAACAACAAGGGCAGAAGATAGGGAGACGGAGAAAGGAGTGAAACCTGCTCCTCAAAAACCGTTGTATTATTTGGAATTGCTCCACGTTTTGTTTTGGTCGCCATTTTATTTTCATAGGTGTTTGATGATGATCTGTGGATTGCAGACAGTATAGGTAGGACAACGTGATAGGTGCGCACACACACACACACACACACATGGTCTGACCTTTATGCTAATGGCCCTTATGTTCATCTGTGGCCAGTTGAGTCCTGAAACACTTTCTCCCAGAACAGGCTGCACAGACGCTAAGACGGTGGCCTAATCCACCCGCTCCTATTGAAACGAATGCACCTCCAGTGACAATCTTCCGCAAGCCCACTTCATTATCACTCAATTAATGCTGAATTTGAAGGAGCAGACCAGACACGTCTGAGACCCACAGTTTACTGTCCGAAGACCAAAGCCAACGGGGAATAAGAGGTTGCTTTAATACGGGCCAATGCAGAATTATCTGGGTTAAATGAGACCTTAATCGTCTCATTTCTCAAGCTTAATGTAATTAATGAAAAGATGAACTGCCCTGAATATGTAAAGCAAATTGGCTTGTTCAAGCAAAGATAGAGAAGTTTGGCTTTTAATGTACACGCTAATTCAATAACTGATAACAAAGAAATATGACTAAACTAAACAGTAATGGGGAGACTGAAAAATAGCCAGGCTATGAAAAGTTGTTTTGGAAAAAAATACACTATAATTCAAGATAATGGCAACTTTCTCTCTTCTTAAATTTAAAGAATGTGACAGCAGAGGTTAGCTGGAAAAGACGAGGCCCATCTCGGAACCCAAACATAGTTTCAGAGTCACTTTCTGTAGTCAGGGATGACATGAGAATTTGAAATTGTGGTTGCCCAGTGTTCCTGAGTGAAACCATAGAAAAAAAAATTCAACAGCAGGAAATATGCAGAGGAGATAGACTGAACTCCATATGGACCTCACTCTTGTATTTATGCTGTGCCCTTGCTCACTATGGTGACTGGCGTATGTTAAATGCCTTGACTAAAATCTGTAGTTCCATGTGACACAACAAGGGATGCACACGGATTGGAAAGCCGCGGTTTTATATGAGACGTCTCCCTTTGCCGTTGTCTGCTCTGCATATAGCTAGCAGCAAACGACTTAGGAGTTCAAAACAACAACCACAAGTACAGGCTTTCCATGGGGTGCCAGAGACAGTTGGCGGTTTGATGTTTCTGAGACACAAGGGCAAATCGCTGTCATCCATGGGAAAGGAGAAGAGAAGCCCTGCAACTCAATAGCAGCTACAACCCTGCCGTTTTGAATAAAACACGAATCTGACAGAAAAGGATCACTGATCCCTGCTTGCATACTTATACCATATTCAAGATGATATCTGCTGCACTAAATGCCAGGCTTTAATGTTCTATCCAATCCAGCAACAGGAGACAAACAATATCCTCTTTCCACTAACAACCACTTTGTCCAAATGACAAGATGAGATGAGGGAAAAGTTACAGTCGATGTGCCATAAAACTGATGGAAACAGCTTCCAATGGACTGTGGTAATAATCATGTGTTACAGAAAATGCCCTACAGTCTTAAATATAAAGTTGCCAAATGGAACTCAAAAGGGTTTTTTTGTTGCAGTGTCATAGAAGATGTCTTTAAATTGGCAGTTCTTTAAAGAACCATTTTGTTTAAAAAAAGCCTCCACATAATGTAAAGATTCTACATTAATTAAAGGATTTTCCAAGAACTGAACAAGAACCATTTAGGAACTCTAATTTTTAAGAATCTATTGAAGTCTTTTGTTAAACTGCATTGCTCCCCTATTGCTCCGTAAGAGCCACAGGGCAGACTGGATTAAACTATCCAAGATCTGACTGGGACAGTATAAAGATTAGTGAATTTCCAGTTAGTTGCACTCATTAACTCTAGACTTTGCAACCTAGAGGGGCAACTGAATGCAAAGGCATTCGTTGTCTGAGCACCACTACTCTAAGAATACTGTATTTTGAACATGCTCCTTTGAATAACACAGAAATGAAAACCCATGTAATGAGCACAGTGTATGAGGAGCCGTATTTGTTTCCGGCGCTCAGTCTTTACTGGGGGTGCAGCTGAGAGCGATCTGGCAGTGTTTGTGTTGACAGCCTTTGAGCCAGTTCCTGGCTTCACAAAAACGCTTAGGGCACAAAGGAATTTTTCTTTTGCTCCCCATGCGCACTCGGCTTGTTGCCCTGTCAGGAGGTGAAGGTAAATTCAGAAGACATACTGACACACTCTGAGAAAAGCAGTTTTGATGGGGGAAAAATGGACCACTTTGCAGTATACAAATAACAGGGAAAAAAAATGTCAACCGAATCTACGAGTCCAACGGGGAAAGACAAACACGCCAGTTTCAGATGAAATTACAGGAAACAAAACATGAGCATGAATAACCTGAAGACCCACAAGTACGTACCCAGATACACCAGCAAAAAAAAAGATGTGGTGGAAAATATCAGCCTCGGGATAAACTAGTGGGTTTGTTTGTCTCCTGCACACCACCCGACCCCCCCTCCCCTTGAAACGCCTCACCATGCTGTCAGGGCTGTGTCCTCCAGGGTTAGCCTGCAATCATGGTTGTGGCGGTGAGCTCCCAGCACATTCTCATTCAGGCCCTGGCAGCAGGGGGTCAGGCCCACTGATTCTCTGAGCGATGAATTTATTCACTTAATCTGGGCTACACCTGTAGGTCACGCCGGGGGAATGCTAATCGTTCCGAGGGGAGGGCTGTCCTGCGCTAATCGTGGTGATCTGCATCTGAGGCCCGTTCCCCAGGGTCCAGTGGGGGGCTGGGAGAACCTGCCTGTGACAGCACTGTCAACAGGGAGGCCAGGTAACCGGTGGCTGCTGCCACGTGTCTTTGGTGGCTAATGGCAGATAAGGTCCAGGCTGTTTCTTGATCGTTTTTGCACCAGAGAACACTCAGATCTCGGACAGAATAATTTGTTTCCAATTTTCATGGTCAGATGTTTGGGGGACGGCTTGGGGGAAGGCTTGTTGGTGCAGGTTGCTCTCAGACCCTTTGCCAGATGCAGATCTCTTTGGCTGGCAAACTCGCTTTCTGTCCTCAGTCCAGGTGCCACTGCCTCTGCCGCCGCCTCAGCCGCTTTTTGTATCGAGCCACGTCCAACACTTCTCCCTCTTTTCTCCAAAAAGGGAATTCAAATCACCACTGTTTAGGACTTTGGCAGCCATTCTAAGTTCTTCTATTGGTAAATATGCATGAGGATTTCATGACTGACACAAACACAAGAGGAGATTATACCCTTATGCTTCCATTTTATTTTGCATTATACACCAGTACTACGCTGCCAATTTGCTTGGGTAAGCTAATCACAAATAAGCTTTTTAATGACTTATGGGTTAACAGTGAAAATGAAACCCAGACACTGAGAATGGCTCAGCCATCCTCTGTTCTGTTCTAGATGTATAGTGGTTTATCACTGCCTCAGAGCTTATAATGAATTGTCTGGACAGTCCCCACCACCTGCTGACAGACTATTTGATTTCCTGAATCAAATCTAAAGAGCGTCTCATATTTTCATCAGATGTCCCATCTTGGACAGGCTCAAACGGTTTCTGCACAGCCCATATGACACCAAACCCACAAAAACCTCAACAAGGTGCCCAATAACTTGCAAGCTGAAACCAAATGACTACAGTATATGGCAGAAGAACAAACATTCTCTCTTTAGCCCGAGGTCCCACGTTTCATCTGTCAAGCATGTTTTAATAATTAATCTGTTTAATACACACTCAGCATCTGCTGGAGACAACTTGGAGCCTTCCACCTAAATTGACTCCCACAGAGGCCATGCTGTTTTCAAGCGTTCGGTTTGAATTCCGCAAACTGGAACTCGCATCCTAAGATATTTTCTCTTGACCGAAAGAAAGTTTACTATGGAAGACACATGTATGTTTTTTTCCCCAGTGTGCGTTATGTGAACCAAATAGAGTGAGTGTAAATTAAATACGTTTCTTTCCCCGCAGCGCAGAAATGATGTGAGATTAAGCCCATGAATATATACATGGGCCAGTGGTGACCTGTCTAGAGATGGCTGATTTCCCAGTGGGCCTGGTTGACATGGCGGGGCTTAGGCCCTGACGGAGGTGGGGAAATCCTAGTGCAGGCCCAAATTGAACTTAATCTCATCCCTCATTGTGCTGAAGATGACATAAAAGTGCACAATAGCTTTAATCGACAAGGAGCCACATTCCCTCTGCAGCCCTTTTCCATGACGGGGGGCTTCCCTGGCCTCATTTTTCCTCCATGCATGCTAGTAGAGGGATGATTAAGACTGTAATTTTTCTCTTTGGAAGCCTTTAATATTGTCTTCTCTTACAATCAGTGGGTTAATGTGGTCAGGCTCGAACCAATCATAAACCAATAAGGCTCATCCGGTTCTCGGGCCCAAGCTAATCCACACAGATGCATTTCCAGGAGGCCGGGGCGGAGGCAGTATTGCGCTGGAGCGCATCTCCACCATCAGGAGGAAAGATTCAATCAGTCCCCCGGGGTTGATTACACCCCTCTCCGAGTTTGGGCTCCCTGCAAACAGGTGCTTCTTATTACGCTGATAGGAAGCCGTCACTGAAGTGGTCATTAGCCATGTGACTGACACGGGCCTCGCTGAGCTGGCTGGGCTGGAGAACCTCTGTGATTGGATGCCCACAGGCGTCCGTCACACACATCAGTTTCACTGTGTGTCCTGCGTCTCAAAAGCGTGGTCAGAATCGAGCCGACCACACTCACCAGAAGAAGCTATTTTCATCGTGAGCAAAAAATCTCTGCTTAGCTACACAAGTTTATCTCTGAAAACAAGGCAGTACATATAAGTATTAGCCTTATGCAGACAAATGACCATGAAATACCTTCAGAAAGATAGCTGAAGAGCTCCATTTGCAAAGAAAACAGAACATGACTTGGAATGCACTTGCCTACCTCATCCTGGTCATTTTCTTGAAGATGAACACGCTCGCCCACATCTGTCATTTTAGATCTGAGGTCGGCTATATTGAGCAAGCACAAGAACCAGCACATTCAGATCCTTGTGTTGTAATTTGGAAGAGTTCATTTGCAGTGTTTGTTATGTAAGAAAACGAGGCTGTTAAAATTGCCCAGCGAACAACGTTTGGGGCGTGACAGTCTCAAAGCATTGCAGATATTCTTGGAATCTTGGCACAATTATACGAGCTGTTCTATAGGCGAGCGTGTAGAGAGAATGTTGTCATTATGGGTGGTAATTATGGGTTTGCTTACCGCTGTGCTTCTTTTCAGGAAACCAATGAAACTATTGTGACCTACAATGAGCTGGCCGCTACAAGGCTGTCAGGTCCAAAAAATAATTAGGCATCAAAATGAGGCCCTTTTTTTAATTCATGTCATGGAACTCAGGAGTTAACATGCTCGCATCATGAATTTTCATTGCATCATTACATGGTTACATGTGTGCGCACCGAAGAACAGAGCAACAGAGCTACACAGCTCACGTCGTCATCTGCGTGCAGTGTGGAGCTCCAGGCACATTATTACCACCTACCACTCATTCAGAGCCCAGTTTCCTGTTTAGCTAGCCGTTTTGAAAAGCCTGCTGTTTTTCGTGATTAACGTGGCTGTAATTTTATATCACAGCATATCTGCGGCTGGAGCGAGATGCTATTGTTAGTCCTTTCACAGTTTTATCATGCCCTGTTTGCTGCCCCCATCCCCCCCACCCCACTTATGACGGACAGGTGGGCTATTATACACAAAGCTGATTGGCCCATCTGTCTTCCTTTAAGATGTTTCTTATTTCAAGTGTGCCACAAACTCCTGGCAGAAGTTGCTTCCGAAGCTCTGATAATGGGCCTGCTGCTCTGGTGCTAATGTTAAACATAACTGGAGGAAGAAAAAGCAAAGTCTGCCCTAGACACAGGCTTACAAGCAGTGTGGACCAATTCTGCATGGCCTCTACAGCTTATTATACACACACTTGAGTTTCATTGCCATTTTATGGGGCATTTGTAGCAATTTGCCACCAGCTTTAATGTGCAGTAGTAAGAAACTGGCATCAGCGCTTAATATTTTATAGCCTTTGTTTTCAGCCAGCAGTCTGGGCCTCGCCTCTGTTGACCTTGACATTCTGAACAGCAAAGTGTCTGATATTAAAACAGATTGCTTTCGTGCCTACCTAAGTAATATCATATGCTTCACATCAGCGCATGCTTCAGCTAACTAAATTCCAACTGTATGGCAACTCTTGACTTAAGACGGCACGCACGCCTGTGGTACACGCACACACACACACACACCTCAGTCCCACAGACTTTCTCAGCTTTAATGGCACGCAAAGAATTGTATTTAAAGGCTTAAAGAAACTGCTGTCTGCATTTTTTTCTTCATGCTGACATGATTAAAAAGAGCACATACTATCCCATATTATCACATTTACAGTGAGTTCACAGATTGTACACTGCATGTCCAAAGGTTTCCAGGCACTGCTACTGAACTTTGCTACTTTGAGGTTCACCCATTGCTGTCACAGTTGTTTAATTGCTTGTATAATCTCCAAATAAAAGACCTGATAAGACTGGGATGCTCTGGAGCAGCCTCACATGAGCTGTGAGGCTGTGGAATAGTGGATCTATATTTTCTTAAGTGATGCACCTTCTTCCTTTGGGATGATTTGGAGTGGAATCAATCAATTAAATCCTCACAGCAATGTTCCAAAATCTAATGTAAAGCCCTCTCAGATGTCCAGAGGCTTGTACTAATACGCTGGATTTTGGAAGAAATGTTGGGTGAGCAGGTGTCTACAAGCTTTTGGACATATTGTGTATCTGTAGAATGCATATGCCAGCTAAGCGTCTTCTCCTCTATTGCACTGGAGCTTCTGTAAGACCACACTTCCCACAGTGCTCAGCGGACAGCCATGCTGCCAGTTTTATCACCCTGTTAAAGGGCTTTAATATTGGTGCAGCGAACATGCTCAATTACCCAGGCTCCCGCGGGCACGGCGGACACACACATCGGCTGGGCCTGATTTATTTCACTGTCCCACTGCAACCCCAAATTAACAGCCCCCCTTCGGTTTTTGCACCGGGTCACTGAGTAATGCTACCTACTGTTTAGATGGGTGTCTTTATTAAATTCGGAGTGCAATGATTCCCTCAGCAGGACTGATGAGATCCATTACTGTTTTATCATTCATATCTGTTCTACCTAGGAAAATTCACAATGTAATTTCCACGTCCCGCAGTGTGTTTTAGACTTTCAGTTATGTAACGTTTGAAACCCTTTTTACAGAGGGATTACAGCCAATAAATAAGTGTCTGCTATACTTTAGCTCATTATCTTTGTCAGGAAAAATATGCTAGAGGACCCAATCGCTGGACACAGAAAGATATAAAATGTATTTAACATATAAAGATATGAAAACACATAGTCACTAATACACACAAAATTAAGTAGCTTCTTGTAAAAATCTTTCCAAGCAGAATCTTCCCACCCTCATTTAAGGCTGTTGCTTGGGCAGAAGAACACAATGCCACACACACACACACACACACACACACACACACACACCCCAACACACGCACGCACACACACACACACCCTTGTGATGAGGTGGTGTTACCTCTCTGGGTCCCTGCAGCTCCGAGCCCATCCACCTTGGTTACAATGCTTCGGTGTCTGCTGTCATCTTCTGCATCTCTTATGGCGTATTTATTGATTCTTATTAATAGACTCTTGACTTAAAGTGTGACCCCATTAGATCATTCTATCTAAAGCCAGTCATGAGACCTGGTCTGGTTCCCAGGAGAGATGCCAGGGCCCGTCAGCGCTAATCAGCCGAGCCTACAGCCAGCCGACAGGGAAGGGGGGGGGAATCACGGAGGCTTCACTGAGCACCGAGTACCATCCCAAAGAGGAGCGGAGGGGGAGATTGTTCCCTGGCTTGGTGATGATTATGAAATACAACATAGCCAGCTTTCAAAGGCCTGATCTCGTAATGCTTAAAGAAGTAACTGGGTTGTCAGTTCACTTGCCTGGAACTGAGAAGTGGAGAAATGTTTTAAGTTCTATTGCTCAACATAATTTATAAGTCAATCATATCCAATGATAATAACCCTAATTTATATGAATGGAAGTGCTAAGACAAATAGTTACCACACTCTTAATGTAAGTGTGAATCGGAAAACGTGTTTTCCTTCCCTGTGACATTTTTGCAGTGAAACAGTATAAGGGAGGGGTAACTGAGGTAGCTCAGTAAAAGGTGGGGCTGGTAGGAAGAGGATGTGAAATAGTACCAGCCTCACTCTCTCTCTCTGAGTGAGCAAAATGGCCCGCCCACTCCCACGGCCATAAGGATTACTACATCTAGTCTAGAGAAGTAAGTGATTCCTGTAGAATTAAGTGATTCCTATCCAGAGACTAATGATAATTATGTTGAGTGTGTATGTGTGTTTGTGTGTGTGAGTGTGTGTGAGTGCGTGCACCACTAGCTTTCATCTTCCCAGTTTAGTGGCATCATATGAAATGGGCAGTCCTAGCCAGTGGGTGGAACTGGCAATGACTAACTAAGGAGAAAATTGTGAGTTAAATGATGTGATATTGTGAGTTAAATGATGTAATATTATGATTTTTGCATAATACAACCTACAGCATGGTCTGTCTGGGTAAAACAGTTCATTTAGATTTGAAGTTGACCTTTAAAATAAATTTCCCTAAAGAGATCCAGGTTTGTACATGTTCTTATTAGGTTTTGAGGTTAAAAACCCTTTATATAGAACATTTCAATTATGTGAAGATTCCTTAACTTAAAAAATGTTCTTTACACTCAAAACTGGTTAGTTGAAGTAGCATCACTTCGCAAGTTCTTCGCAAAGCAAAAGTGGTTCTTCCATGGCATTGTTCTGAAGAACCTCTCGGCACCTTTTGTTTTAAAAAACATAATAATGTTTCTATGATGGTGGAAAAATGTCCATTCATGCCTAAATATAAGAGACTTTTTCTCCATTCCCCTCTCCTCCTCCACACTCTTGTGTGTGTGTGTGTGTGTGTGTGTGTGTGTGTGTGAGAGACATAAACAAGACTGCTCTATAAGTAGGAAGTAATGTGTCTTGTGTGTGTCGTTATGTGCTATGACAATGGCTGGCATGTTTGGCTGTGATCTCTCTATCAGTTAGAATAAGCATAGCCCGATGTTAGTTCACATCTGTCACTCAATTCTACAGGCCTGCTTTGCTGGTGGGGGTTGCTTATTAGTGGTGTTTCCAGATACAGCCTATGGTCTGTAATGTAGATGCATACCCTCTCTCTATCTCTCTCTCTCTCATTCACACACACACACACACACACACAGGGGTAGAAATCATTGTCAGAAAGGTTTACACTACTTGCAGATCTCTAGCAGTATTATTAAAGAACAAAAGCCATGCATTCAGGCATATTTTCCAGTTTTCACCCAGAATACATGGGTTGTATATAAACAACTATCCCTCCCATTTAAGAACATTAAGACTAGTGGAAACCTTGAGCAGCCTTGACTGAAGGCTCTATCAGCCGTGTGTGTGTGTGTGTGTGTGTGTGTGGTTTTGTGTGTGTGTGTGTGTGTGTGTGTGTGTGTGGAAGTGTGTGTGTGTGGAAGAGAGAGTGTCGTAAACTGACCTGTAATGCAGTTGCTTAGTGCAGTCGACTGCCTTTGTTAAATCTCTCCGGTGAGCGTGTCACATCAAACGCTCTCATTATCTCGCTCTGTCATTTGAATTCAATGCGGGTATTTTAAAACTCGGCACACTCTCTGTCAGCACATCGAACGATATGGAATAACAATTCCTCTTCACTCGTTGCTCCTCAATTCTTGCTTCTAAGAACAGATGTTTCACCTAGAACAGGACAGAAAAAGAAAGCTGCTCCCTCAGCCTAACGAATGCTTTCATAATTTGTCAGGAGAGGCAGACCACTGAAATTAGTCATTATTTTTAACCTGATTTGGAACTGCCATCACCCTTCACGTGCATTCAACAATCCAAGATAGGCCTCCAAATCGTGCCAAAGGCATTTGGCATCACCCAGTTGGTGGATTGTTATGAATGTATTTAAGGGTTTGGCTCTGAGGTAGGTTATGGCAAAATAAGTTGAATCAGTAGTCCTAGTGTGCCATCAAACCTGATCTGCTACATTTTCACACCACTTCATCACTAACAATAGGTAGGTGTATACATCTCCAAAATACATCTCTAAAATTCTACGCCAAAATGTATTATATGTCTCCTAATGTTTTTTTTAATTAATAGCAGAGAAAACCCACACAACTTGCATTGTTTGTGTATAGAAAGAGCTGGAACTAGTAGTGGGGCATGATGATTTCAACTGCAATGTTACAGGATTACACTCTTAACAAAAAAGGTGCCATAAAGAGTTCTTTGATCGAGTTGACAAAATGACAAATATGAAAAAAGAGTGTTCACATATTTCAAGGATTTTAAAACCAATTCTTACATGATCTGGAGGCTCTTGAAAATAATTTTACACTCCCATGTCTCTTCTCTAAATACCATCCACCGAAAGCTGTCATCAGACACTAAACGTGATTCTTCTATGGCATTGTGCAAAGATCCCTGGAACCTTTATTTTTACGAGTGTAGGTGATGTAGCATTAGGAGTCTTGTCTAAGCACTTTTATTAAAACACTTAATCAGCAACGAGCAGTTACATATAGGAACCTCTTTGAAAGGCTTAATGAATTGTCAGATGTATATTCTTTACTAATTTAACCAATTTCTTTCCTGCACACACACACACACACACACACACACCTGATTGACAACCATGTTTCTCTTAAGAACCATAATCTGCAAGGTTCTTTAGGGAATCAAAAGAAGTTCTTCTATGGTGTCAAGCAAAGAACCCTTTCCTTTATTATAGAAGAAGCTTTAGATAAAGCTATAGAAGAACTTTGTCCTCATATTGCTGGAGGAACAGCACAGAACTACACCTGTGAGCTGCAGTCTAAGTACTTTGCCGGAAGCTGCAGTTGTAGAGGAAAGCAGGGCTGGGCAGCCACCTCAGGTGGAACCACCTCTCCCTGGGTCATTCCCCAAGAACTCCTGGAAGGGGGAAGAGCTTCCATCTCTCCGTCAGCGGGGAGCGCCAGGCGTTTCTCCTCCCCAAGCTATCTGAAAGGATAGAAACGTTGGCGGTGAAGGTGATAACCCTTTTGTTTTGTCTGTAATCCATCACACAAGCTGTCAGGCTCAACAGCCACGGCAGGCTCCTGAACAGCCCTTAATCTGACAGCTCCATGCATCAGAAAGCAAAGAGTGGAATTAGATCAAAGTGGCGAGAGGCAGTGGCGGATTGATGCGCTTTGCCATCTTGTTTGTATCTTCATACTGGCTGTGACGTGCGGCTGCGGCTGCAACTTTAAAAGCGGGTTGGCTATGGGGAGGCCTGCTTCTGGGACTCCCCCTGACTGACGTTAATGCATGTAACCTTTGTAAAGGTAGAGGCTGAGTGACACGTCAGATTACAGTACAGAATATTTAACGGTGTGTTTATGTGTTTGTGGTGGGGGTGGGGAGAAGACAGCTGCTGGTTATGTGTGTGTGTGTGTGTGTGTGTGTGTGTGTGTGTGTGTGTGTGTGTGTGTGTGTATGTGTGTGTGGGGGGGTTTCCTCATGATATAT
>JBBIGA010000002.1:6886803-6900671 GCA_037576975.1 Alestes dentex
AGAATACACCAAGACTACAGAAACACAAGCCTACAGAATACACCAAGACTACAGAAACACAAGCCTACAGAATACACAGAGACTACAGAAACACAAGCCTATAGAATACACCAAGACTACAGAAACACAAGCCTACAGAATACACCAAGACTACAGAAACACAAGCCTACAGAATACACAGAGACTACAGAAACACAAGCCTATAGAATACACCAGGACTACAGAAACACAAGCCTATAGAATACACCAGGACTACAGCTACACAAGCCTACAGAATACACAGAGACTACAGAAACACAAGCCTATAGAATACACCAGGACTACAGCTACACAAGCCTACAGAATGCACAGAGATCACAGATGCACAAGCCTACAGAATACACAGAGACTACAGATACACCAGCATACACAATACACCGAGGCTACAGATACACCAACCTACAGAACACACAGAGAATACAGTTACATGAGAATTCAGAATACACCAGGAATACAGATACACAAAAGCCTATGGAATACACAGAAACTACAGCTACATGAGAATTCAAGATTCAAGATTCAAGATTCAAGAGAGTCTATTGTCTGCCCAGCCACATACACAATTACACAGAGGGTTGAAATAGCATTCTCTGAAGCAAATAGTGTAAGACAAGGACAGACGAAGGAAAAACAAAGACAGACAAAGATCAGAGATCAAGAAATGGCTGCAACATTATATTGCAGCATCTAAGCAAAGAATTGCCAAGTACAAACAGGCAGGTAGTGCAAATAATTGTGTATTCTGAGATAGAGTTTTTTTTAACAAATTTTTTGCAGCAAGTTTTAGTGCAGTTTTTGGAAAGTGTCAGTGCAGTGAGTATAGGATAGTTAAAAGTGTCATGTGCATTTCTTTTAGCAGTCTCTGTATGAGGCCAGACCATGTTCAGACCCCTGATGTTACGTGAATGTAGGCTCTGAGTTCAGAAATCTAATGGCTTGTGGGAAGAAGCTGTTGTGATGTCTGGTAGTGGTGGTACAGATACTTCTGAACTACACCTACATGAGAATATAAAATACACTGAGACTACACCTACATGGGCCTGCATCATATATTGAGCCTACAGCATATCTTGAGACTATAGCTACTCCGGCCTACAGCATACCCCAGTACTACAGATACATGAGCCTGCTTCATACCCTGAGACTACAGCATACACTGAGACTACATCTACATTTACCTACAGCACACACCAAGATTACAGCAGCAAACACCAAAACTAAAACATGCACTCAGACTACAGGACTTACAGAGACTTTACAGACTTTACAGGACTTCCAGGACTTCCAGGACATTACAGCGTATAGACTCTTAAAAAAAGAACCACTTTTCGTTCCCAAAGAACCATGTTTGAAAAAGAGATTTGTGTGGATGAAAAAGGTTTAAAGAACATTCTTAACATTCTTTACAAAAATTCTTCCCACTCATACAGTTCACTGACAAAATTAGTTCTGTAAAACCCTCTGTTGAATAGATCTTTTGCAGACAAAAGGTGGTTCTTCTATGGCATTGTGCAAAGAATGTTTTTTCCATTCATTTAGGTTTGAGAGTGTACTGACACTAGAGCATTTACTGAGACTGCAGCATATACCAAGACTACAGCATAAAGCCACACGGGTGTGTATGATCTATTTATCTTCATACCATCTGAGCAAATGGCCTGTACTCAGTGGATAAATCAATTTGTGGTCATGGTTTGGTTCAATAAAAACTGCTATATGCATCCATTAGGCATTTAAGTGAGAAAATTCATGAGTGATTGATAAATAGTAGAATTCATGATAGAAATATTCTGAGCTTGTATTGCGTTTCTGCTTTGTTTTGAAATCCTCGAGCAGGAACACTATACCAAGCATAACTGAAGTGTTGCCAGATTTTATCCACACTTTACCACGCCACACACTCAGCTGCCACATCATGATGCATGTTTGTGATGTTTACTACTAAATATTGATAGACATCTGGTGTTCCATTCAAGCTCAATGAAAACCAAGCCACCCAGTGTAATCACACCAGCCCTTCCTCCCTCTCTCTCTTTCTCTCTCTCTCTTTCTCACTCGCCCACCACGGCACAAACACAAACTCGCTCTCATTTTCCGGGAATAAGTGTCTCAAAGGCATGGTATTTTGGCAAGGCAAACGGATACATATTAGCCAGACTGCTTACCCAAGAAAATTTGTTAATGTAGAGTACCCAGAAGTGTGCAGAGAGTGCTGGGAAGTGAAGTCCTTCTCAAACAGAACAATAAATACGTTGTTTGGTCCATAGACCGAAATAGCTTGCTCTCAACACCTCGTTTTAGGTGGAAGATCGTATGGAAAGAATAAAAAAATCCAAGCCACATAAAACAGTAAATTCAACCATTGGTGATTTTACGATATAAAATTATGACATGAGTTTTAGACACGCCTAGCTGCGTGTAAGACAATATAAAAATTAGGTGTTTCAAAAACTGTACCATGAAACAAGCTGTTAAAAGCACCACATCCTGGATGTATATACCTTCTGGGTAGACACCCTCTGCTTTTTTGTTCCACCAAGTGCATTTTATGTTCAAATCGAGCACGTTTCAGAGACTTCACTGGGTCAAATTGAAAACATATGTCACAAGAGAAGAGGCACTTTTCTGCCTTATTAGCTGGTGGCCCTGAAAAGTGGAAACTTGAGTTTGTCAGGCAGCATTAATAAGGAAAGAATACAAAAAACTCCTCTGTTTTGTCTTTCCTTATGTATTCATAGCTTGGAGGCACCCACTGTTTCCTGCTGACATGTGACATGTGTAGATAGAGTGTACGTATGTATATATATATATATATGTATAATTGCACTGTGTGAGTATATATGTGTGTCTGTGTATGTGTGAAAATGTCTGCGTATGTTCAGATACATGAGTGTGTATTTGTGTGTTGTGTGTTGTGTGTGTTTGAGCCTGCCACGGAGCAGGGAGAAACAAGCTTTCTCGCTGGGCGCAAATCAAAGTGATGGAGAGCACAATAACCCACAGGTTTGAAATGATGAGGCTCTTTAGATTAGGGGGAAAAAAACAGCAGCACAACAGCAACCCTGCGCATGGCTCTAATCGCTTCAAATGAAGTAATGAAGGAGACACCAGCGATGCCAGATCTCCTCTCCTGTTCTGCAAGGTGCAGCACTTGTTTGTGCAAATGTCTGGCAATTAAAAATAATTGGGAAGCAGGTTTGCCTCTAAATCTTCCAAGAGTGCCAGTTATGATCTAATGAAGCTTCATTAGCCATGCTGAAAGCTGAGAGCTCTGTATGACAACGGCAATTAGACGGGATCATAGGCAAAATCATTAAAAAAATACCCAGGCTAAGATTAGCTTTTCACTTAATGACCAATTCATTAGCTAATTGATTTCTTATTAGTTACAGGCAAAAAAGCCTGTTTGGGCTTCTGCGTGGCTAATTAACAGCATTTACACCATTAGTCAATTGCCTAATTCTCAGGAAAACAACTTTTGAATGGAGCATGGCTCCGAGGCTTTAGGCCATTTGCTTTACGTCATGTTCTTTTTTCCCTCTTCTTTTTTTCCCCTCTGATATTGTAGGGGTATTTTTTTTGCCACAAACCGGTGTGTGATTACTAATGCGGCCAATATTTAGTGATTATGCATGCAGGCCTTGTGAAAGATATTGCGTGTGCTGGTGGAGAGATTAGGACCGTTCTATAATGAGAGCTCTATTGCTCAGGTGCTCAGTGGCAGATTTGTTATGTTTTATATTTCATATGACAGCACCTCCGGATCTCTTTCAACTTCACGCTCACCTCAGGTATGTCAAAGAAATTGAGATGGAATCAATTGTTGCTTATAGTCGCAGAGGTTTTTTTTTTTGATCTGCCAGAGGCTTTATCCTCCTCTCTCTCTTCATATTTGACTGAAATGCTTTAGAAAAATGAGTCTGATATTTAATATTTGCTACTCAAAATTTTCTCATTCTCTTTTCAGTAGAAATCAAAATGAAAGTAAGCACAAATTAAGTGCTTCAGTGATGTGATTGTTAGGGCTGGGTTTTTAGTTATGGGTCTTTTATTTTGAAATAAGTGGATGTTTGTGTCATGTGTCACTGTGTCACCTGTTTTGTGTATTAGTTTAAGTGATTGGGCCTTTTGATTGGTTTTTGTCTGAGAGTGTTTGCTATTTAAGTTCTTTGAGTTTGAGTGTTATTTGTGGATCAACCCCTACCTCGATGTTTCCTGCGTGTGGCCGTGCCCTTATGTATGTATTATGTGGTGTTTTTCTGTTAGGCCCTCGTGCCTTTTTGTTTTGTTTGATTAGAGTCTGTGTCTTTATATTCAAATCATCTAAAGGAACCTGCACTTTGTGCCTCGCCTCACTTTCCCCGAGCACCGCATGTGACAGTGATCAATGTAAATAACATAAAATCTAATAAGAAGTCTTGTCACCCTATTAGAATTCAGTCTGAAATCAAAGCAATCTGTCCAAGAATCTTATATATGACCATAATACACAATCAATTCATAAAATTTGGCTCTACACTCTTTGCAAAAATGGTTTTATAAATGACTGAAAAGGGTTCTTTGACACAGTGGAATTAACAACAGCGGAACCCTCTTCAATACTATACAGAACTCTATAGCACCATGTAGTAGTACCATGGTTCTTTGGTACTACTGAGTGTTTATGGTCCTATATGTAAAACAGTTGCCTTTACGCATTTTTAAGGGTGTATATCCATGGGTCATAATTACTGTACTCTAATGATGCTTATCATTCCTTATGATTCTCTAATGAACATTTCAGTGTATGGTTCCTTGAGGATCTATTTTTGTAAGTGAACCTCAATTAATTTTAAAGAACCTCCACATAAGGCTCTAGGAAGAAGATGAAGGTCCTCTCATTTTCTTCCAAATGTGATTCTTTATGGAACCAAAAATGGATGTTCTATGGCATCACTCAAAGACCATTTTGTGGCACCTTAAAAAAAGTGTGTAAATGAACCCTTGTGTCCTGAACGCACACAGTTTCTGATCCTCAAAAACATGTGCAATGACAGGTGGTGTGATTAGAAGGCAGTACACAGTATCTTTTATCACCTAACAAGATTTTGTATGCATCCTCTTGCTCTGGGCCTCTGGCGGACAGTGTCCATGTACTGATAGACTGGACGCGGCTGTGCCTGCAACTAAAGGAGCTGTGTGGGAGATGAGAGCCGGTCTTTTGGCTTTTCAAAGCCTGCAACTCGCCAACAGACACTGCCTCAGGGTGCTTCCTGATTGTTGCTAGTGCACACACACACACACACACACACATACACAATCTCCCCCACGCATGAACAATATTTTAGCAAAACAACATCAGTGTCATAAGAAAAACTCATATTTCCAAAAAAGTGATTGACATATGTTAAAGGGCCCCTATCATGGAATCTGCTTTCAATTTTCTTATAGTACATACAAACTAAGCTGCAAAACAGCCTGTTTTGAATTCCCTGTTTATGTGATGTCACAAAGGCCAAGAATTTATGCATATATACATACATTTGCCTACAGTAGTTTATTCACAACCCCGCATGCTGAAGTTATAAGTAGAGTTTTCGCTAAAACTGCACAATTCAATGACACCAGACAGTACAGAGTTAATTTACATATACCAGCCTTAAAGGCACAGTAACAAAAACATCCAGTTCAATTCAAAGGAATAAAGAGAGCCTGGGAAATGATAACAATGTGAATCCTGACTATTTCTCGTACTTAAATCTACACAAATATAAGTGGACCTCAGGAGGAAAAAAAAACCTTAAAAAACAGAAGCTTTGAAAAAAAATTCCAGATTTCTATTTATGCAAATATTTTGGTGTAAATGTATGAAAGCCATTAACATCTGTAGTGTTTTGTTTATGGTTGTTGCACCTACACTAAAGCAACTTCACTGATATATAGCCCCTTGCTGATATGTCAGCCTTTTTTCATTCATTTTGGGAAGTTGTATTTTTTTAACCTTGTATTTGTGCAGTAATTTTTTTTATAAGTGAAATCTGCCTCTTGACGTCTATTTATCTCCAAATGAATGCATAGAAGTGTTTTGTTCATGGCTGTCGTATCTGTATCATTGCAACTTGTCCTGATCTATAGCCCCCTGGCTGAGGGGTCGGTGTGTGTGAGTCTTGTTGATACTAACCTGTGTCCAGTGCTGGTTGTTGCAGCGGCTGAATGGCTAAGCCCAGGGGGACAGGAGAACACAGCGTGACAGATGGGGGCGACTGGTGACTCCACTCAGAGACTCGCCTACAGATGGTGGTCCCCCTCAGTCCCCCCACCTATCTCTCCCCTACCATTCAAACCCTCAGACCTGGGGGGGAGAACGAGAGCGGGAGAGTAAGAGAGAAAAAGAGAGAGTAAGAGATATATATATATTGAGAGAGAGAGAAAGAGTCAGTGCGAGAGAGAGAGAGAGAGAGGAAACAAGAAGAAGGGGAGGTAGGGGGGATAAGGAAAGGAATCTACTCGCCCTTAACTCAGCAGTGTTAGCCATCTCCAGTGGCTCTTAATCAAGCCTGCCACTCTGCATCCCTGCGCTAATTAATCTTAATGAGGCTGCCGATCGGTGACTTCTGCTTCTTCAGATGACTGCATAAATCACCCCCAACAAATGGACATGCCACACAAGCAAACGCTGAGCAACAAAAAAAGAAATGCAACATTAAAAAAAATCATTTAATTGCATGATTGAGCAAGTGTAGGACAGCTCCATAAAAGCTTGTCTGACTTCATATCAAATGGAAGCTTGTCGTCAAGTGACAAAAAAGCCCCTTAGCCTGTAATAATGACATGGACCTGCATACACTTAACCGCTCACTTACAGTAAGCAAAACTCTTTGGCTTTCCTTACAAGTGAAACGTATCCACCTTAACCAAATCAATGCTTCACTGCACGATCCAACCATTACAAGCGCTTATTGATTCTACATCTTCTGTAGACATGCAACAACCGGGCCTCCTTGTGAAAGACTGTGGAGAAAAAAAACCTAAAAGAGGAATTCCACCTATTTTGCTTAATTTTCAGAAAGACCAGGAGTCACAATATATAGCCATTTTATTTATGATGCTAAATGAACAGTGAACCCACACGTTTTCTGAGTTTTATATCCTAAGTTGATCTATAAGGTTTCTTTGGGTTTTACAGTGCTCTGTATACCCCTCTCCACCATGAATGGAGCACTCACTATTTTTAAAGACCAAATTGTTTAGTTTTATCAGTAAACAATGTCTCAGGCAACAGGCAATGTATTTAGAACAATTTCATAACCTTTAATAATAATGGTGAGGTTGATTTTAGAGACATTAAACACTTCAGGCATCAGGTTCCATTCACCACCACTATAAACTATTCTGACTTTTTAAAATTATGGCCCATTTCACATTGAATCATTCTGCATGACTTTCTTTTCGTTGGAACCATTTCGTTAAGGAGAAATTTTGAAAAAGCAATGAAACTCATCTGTAACTAAATGTCATTTATGTAATTTACTAAGTGCTCCAGGTTATTTCAAAGTAATATAAAAACTACATAAAGAATAAATAATAGAATAATATACTTTCTGTTGATTATGTTTATAATACTGAGGAGAAGGTTCTCTTCATATAATTTTAAGAGAAACAAATGGTCCAAACAAGCTATACCAGGTTTGTAAGACATTATTTGACCATATCAGTAGACAGGAATAGGTGCATTATCTTAATTTGTGCAAAATTAAATGTCATCAAACATCGTGGTATATCTGGAATATACTGCGATATTTCATCAGTATCGTCCAGCACTAATACTCTCTAACCCTAATTAAGAGAATTCACTGGGGTAGTGTGTGTCTAGGGAGCATATTTTGCACCAGATTTCCCCTTCAGGACCCTGTATCATTTAAGCTGGCAGAAACAGGTTAACCTCAAATCCCACGTTAGAAGCAGATTTTAAGCCTGTTTCGTTAATTGACACTGTGATTCATTGCTATATATAATCATGTTCAGTCTACGGGTTTCACTGCCTCCGAGCATACAGAAACCAGCGGGCTCCTCACAGGCCTTGGCCAGCATCAGTATTCACACGCATCATTTCACCCCCCTGCATACACTCACACACACACACACACGCGCATGCACACACACACACACACACACACACACACACAGAGTGAGTAATAAGCGTGAAGCTTATCTGCGAATGGCGAGTTAAAACACTGTGTTGTGCATCTTTTATAAATTCTTTCTTATGGTATTGATTGGAGTTTATTGTGCCGAGCTTTCTTATTTCCCCTGGGGTCCGAGGCTATTAACTCAGATATCATCAGGAAAGATCCTCTTACTGAAATTCCCCTGTCATGTCTCATCTAGCAGGCTACACGGGCCTTTGACCTGTGACAGATAAAACATTGTAGCTGCTACATGAGTCATACTTCATCACATCTGAATCTTCACTATAAGCCCCCCACCAATCACACACACGCACACACACACACACACACACACAGTGCCCTGTCTATAAAAGAGTGTCTGCTAAATAAAGTTCAAACTGTGACAATGCCCCCAAAATCAAATTTCCACATTTCTCTTGACAAGTTTTCATTGATATGGACACACACACACATTATTTCAAATGTTCTACCTAAAGCTGACCCAAAAACACCACTGGTCAAATGCCACATTTTGTTGATTTTCTAAGTAATAAAAAAGTACAGATTCTCCACAGGGAACAAACTTAAATATGGCATTTTCTGCTATTTTTGTGCACAAAGTTCACGGGTGACGTTTTACATTATTTTTGTGATAAATTTGCAAGTAAACAATAATTGTCCATTAGAACTTAATTTTACTAAGAAAATCTACAAACCCTGTCATTTGACCAAGCATCACCAAACCGTTGCATACAAGTGTTTCTTCCAAGCAAGGCTGTGCTGAAGTTCAAAATCCAGCCAGGAGGGAGATGGTGTCCTTCTTGAAAGTGATGAATTGCTTCAGATCACCTCCTCTCTCTGCAAATCTTTAATAACCAATAAAGCATCAGAATCATTTTCTAATAGAGCTCCCCTTATAAGTGCTGAGCTGATGTGAAATGTATATGAAATTTCAAATTAAACATCCATGAATTATTAAAAGAGAGGGGAATATTACAATTATAGTAGTTGTGGAATGTCAGCTGGTCACTTTGGGTCTATTATTAAAAATAAAAGCAATAATATGGAAAGTGATAGTACTAGATACACCTTCATCAGTCAGTGCTAGCATGAGTTTTGGTAGCTTGCAAGGTGAACCAGCTGTTTAAATGCAATGAATGATCAATTAATGAATGGACAGGTTGTATAGGATTTTTAATATAGTGAATGGTTATTTGTAGGACTCCGTATAAATGCTGATATCCTCAGCAAGAGTATCAAAAACGACTTTTTAGTACCAGATAAGAAAAAGAACGGTGTAACTGAACTTACAGGGACATTGAGACTGATCTGGGGCCTGCAGGTACCAATCAGTCATGAATGAATGGTGGGGATCAGTTCCACACACACTCACCACTGGGGAGAAGAGATCTGTGCTGGATGGAAAAAGAGATGCTAGCAAGAGGTTTTGAGGAATAGTCTGTGGATTATTGTGTTTTCCCAACAAATCGCCTCAGCGTTTTACGGTATGAAGTCAATTTCATGCCTCTTTTGAGTCGGGAGCCTTCACCCTGTGGGCAGACAGGAGTAGAAGAAAAAAACATTTTAAAACAAACACATCCTCTAGGGGTCCCCTGCTCACTCTCTCTCTAATCGCTCTCTTCTCTCTCACACACGCAGACCTTTACTTGCTCACTCTGTATGCCCGTGGCCTACTTCTGGTATTTTTGACACATCTGAGATAATTAGCACAGCCTTGAATGAATGAATGAGTGTGTGAATGAATGAATAAGCAAACAAACATACAAACAAACAACATATGGCTATGTTTAGCAGTATTATTACAGAGAACTATGTGAAAAATATTCATTATACATTTTTACAAATATAATTTGTTGTTGTTTTGATTTGTCCTTTTTTGTTTCTTTGTTTGTTTGTTTGGCATTACACTCCTGAACATAAAGGTGCCAGCCATTCAAAGAACCTTTCAAAGGGTGGAAGTTTTGTAAATGAATTCCGAAGAATCTGTATTGAGTTCAAGGAAGAGCCCTGAAACTGTTAAATGCTGAGGTTATGTGAAGATTCTTTTCATTTACAGAATAAATTACAAACATTTATGAACTTTAGAAGGAACCCTTTAGGGCACCAAGTTTTTTTGATCAGTCCACTTGCAAATCCCCCTCTCCACTTTCCATTAGATGAGGGATACAGCTCATCTAATGGTGACTGTAATAAAACTGCAAATGTGACAAAACCTACACAGTGGAGGGATAAAGTTACTGGGAGTCCGCTGTTGGTCATAATCTTTAGAGTGTGTGTGTGTAAGTGTGTGTATGTGTGTGTCCATGCTTAACATCATTAAAAAAAATTGTCAACGGGACTTCTGGGAGGCCCCTGATCTTAAATGTCCCTTTAAATCCTAGACTAATCAGTGTGGACAAAAACGTCTTTGAGAACAACATGCCGAATGGGCACCACGTTAAAAATGAATTTATAAGCATTCATCTAACACACATAAGGGATTAATCTGAATGAGTGAACAAGTTCAAACGCTGTTTTGGCATTTTGTCAGGGTTAGTCCGAGTCACTCCAGGAGAAGAAAAAAGCCTTGACTCTCCCCTTCTCCGCGAGTGAGCTGCTTAAAGCTGCAGCACTCAGACCAGAGCCCGGAGTGGGACGGAGTGGTGGCTGAGACATGGAACTGAAGTTGTGCTCCAAACAGACCACGTGGCTTGGCCTCCTGCAGGACGGCAATGGGACTCAAATGTGTTTTCTTGCAACAGAAAAACCAATCAAAGAACTTCATTGTAACGGATAAGACCTGATTGCTTGCTGTCCTGGCCAAGAGACAGAGAGAAACATCGGGAATGATTCAGAACAATTTGTGCCAAACACTCAGAGGGGCTGCAGAAATACCAGGAGAAGCTGAAGACCCCACATTACAGCCATGTGATGAATAACCATAAAACATCTGTAACATAATTTAACTGTCGAAATCATCAGTCGGCACACTATAGTATAATGTAAGTAGAATTAAAACTGGGCTCCAAAAACAAGCACCCAAGAACTTCTACAGCTGCAGCAGAACTTCTACACCCAACATCCGAAAGCAAAACTTCTACACCCAACATCTGCAAAGAAACGCTACACCAACGTCCATCCATCCATTTTCTACCCCTTTATCCCGCGCTACACCAACATCTGTCACAGAACTTCTACACCCAACATCTGTCAGCAGAACCTCTATACCCAACATCTGCAGCAAAACTTCTACACCCAACATCTGTCAGCAGAACCTCTATACCCAACATCTATCAGCAGAACTTCTACACCCAACATCTGTCAGCAGAACTTCTACACACAACATCTGTCAGCAGAACCTCTACACCCAACATCTGTCAGCAGAACTTCTACACCCAACATCTGCAATAGAACCTCTACACCCAAAATCTGCAGCAAAACTTCTACACCCAACATCTGTAAGCAAAACTTCTACACCCAACATCTGCAAAGAAACGCTACACCAACATCTGTAAGCAAAAACATCTACACCCAGCATCTGTAAAGAAATGCTACATCAACATCTGTCACAGAACTTCTGCACAAACATCTGTCAGTAAAACTTCTTTTCCCAACAGCTGTCAGCAGAACCTCTACACCCAACATCTGTCAGCAGAACTTCTACACCCAACATCACTCAGCAGAACCTCTATACCCAACATCTATCAGCAGAACTTCTACACCCAAAATCTGTCAGCAGAATGTGTACACCCAACATCTGTCAGCAGAACTTCTACACCCAACATCTGCAGCAGAAATTTTACACCCAAGATCTGTCAGCAGAACCTCTACACTCAACATCTGTCAGCAGAACCTCTACACTCAACATCTGCAGCAGAACCTCTACACTCAACATCTGCAGCAGAAATTCTACACCCAACATCTGTCAGCAGAACTTCTACACTCAACATCTGACGGCAGAACATCTACACCAACATCTGTTAGCAGAACTTCTACGCCAAACATCTGCGGTAGACCTTCTGTCAGCAGAATTTCTACACCCAAAATCTACAGCAGGACCTCTACACCCAACATATGCAGCAGAACATCTACACCAACATCTGTCAGCAGAGCTTCTACACCCAACATCTGTATCCGTGCCTAACCCCAGTGTGTCCATGCATAATAAGTGTACCAGCCTGGTGAATCTTCAGGGAGAACAAGAAAACAGAAGAACCACAGATTTGCTGAAGTTGCAGTGACTCCCTACAGCCTATCTGACTCCCTAACAGCTTATAACTATAGTGTATTATATAATTTATTTTTAAATAAATAGGGACACAATTTCCATCTACACTCTGCTAAACTGACCAATACCCTTTTATCCCTAGACATAGGATTTTTTCCTGTATTTTTGGGCTCCTTTCTATCTAATATAAAATGATGTGTCTTGAAAAGTGAGAGGTGAGGTCCCAGAGCAGCAGAGAACCCAACAAAAATAATCTGAAAAACGAAAAGAAACGAAGAATGAAACATGAATGAACAAAAAAGAATTACATTAATAAGATTTTTCCACTCACAAGATCACGTGATTGGAAATAAATAAAAAAGAAAATTCTCAGAAAATGAAACGTCAATAAGCAGTTTTGAATGTCTTTTAATTATGAATTTCATAAAACTGGGTCTATTTCGACAGGTTCGTGAGGGCTGTGTGACAATAAAGACACACACACACACACAGCGACACCAAAGTCGCGTGATACCCCCGTTTCACACGAAACATACTGTAATAGAAGAAAAAGATGCGGTTTAATTTCCATGCTCGCTGCGGCTTCACGTTCTAAATTGCTATCGACATTTTTCGTGACGATTTATTTATTTATTTCAGTTTCAAATATGGGCCGCAATCCATCAGACTGTCCACCCTCAGTCCGGCCACGACCACTCAGAGCCCCTCAGCTTCATTAGGATTAAATAATGAGCACTGCTGATTTACAGAGAGAGCGAGAGACAGAGAGAGAGACAGAGAGACAGAGACACGGAGGGTGTGTGTGTGTGTGGGGGGGGGGTCATGCAGGGAGAGTAGTTGGAGAACCAGGTTTAAGATTACTCAGAGCTGATGGCTCGTTTATGTTTTGTGTTTGTGGGTTTTGTGTGTTTGTGTGTTTTTTA
This sequence comes from Alestes dentex, assembly GCA_037576975.1. Classification (NCBI taxonomy): domain Eukaryota; kingdom Metazoa; phylum Chordata; class Actinopteri; order Characiformes; family Alestidae; genus Alestes; species Alestes dentex. The sequence goes on from JBBIGA010000002.1 coordinate 6,900,141, forward strand.
TGTGTGTGTTTGAGCGTTTTTGTGTTCCTCACTGTTACACCTGAGCGGCAGAAAACACGCCTACCTTTTCCACGCGTGTGTGTGTGTCTGTGGTTCTGAGTCTAAATTAATATTAATATTAAAATTAATATATTTAACTTTCTCGTCAAGCCCAAACAGGCTACAAAAAAAGAAAGAGGGAAAGAGGGGGAGACACTGAGCGAGCGAGAGAGAGAGAGATAGAGAGATAAGAGGGGGAGAGAGACATATATAAAAAGAGGGAGAGAGAGATAGATGCAGCTTTTTGTCAGGACTGGTGCCACTTTAAGGGGGATTTGTCGTTAGAACCATTTTCACCGCCCACTTTGATGAGCACAAATGTTAAAAAACAAAAATGACACGATTGACATAATAAATTACACTATAGTGTTGTATGTATGTATGTATGTATATATATACACTGTGAGTGGAAAAACCACCACACCAAAATGTTCTAGAAAATCAGCAGGTATGAATAAAATTTGGTACACTGCATCCTAAATAAATTTGTGT
>JBBIGA010000002.1:6905869-6917373 GCA_037576975.1 Alestes dentex
ACAATTCTAAATATTCTAATTCACTGTCATTATCTTTATTATTATTATTTAAACGTTTAGTAAAAGCGTTCCTAAAAGTGGAAAGATATAATGTTGTTCTGAAATACTGTCCTAAATAATCAGTGGCATTAAAAGCGCTCAGGGCATTTGGTTCGAATCCCAGAGAACTGATTCACTGAAAAAAAAGAAAAGAGTTTTTATTCTCATTCCGTCGTTTTACAGCTAAACAGTCAAACAAACATTTTAAACAGAAATACAAATAGACATACACAATAAAAATAAATACACTACTATTTTAATCTTTATGACCCCGCTTATAAAACGCACATGCCTACTGCAGACTTAATACACTTATAATGTGGCTTCATTATAAGTGTGAATTTATTATAAAACAGGCTGTATTATAATACATTACAACAGTGTATTTATTATTATAACCAAATGCTCCATTCACTTATAAGTTTCAAATGAAATGAAATCAGAAAAGGGGTCCTGTTTAGCCTTAGTTCATATGAACTGCGGTTTTGAAAGTGAAGACCAAAGAGAAGCTCCTTTAGCAGCAGCAGCTAAATGTGAGAGGAAAACTTGCTTATGTGGTGAGGGAATATCTGAGGCTGGTCATTAAAATTAATGAAGATATTGAGCCTCAGCTGCGGGGACACCTCCTCCTCGTGTCACTCACCTCCATCTCTACACCTCCGTCTCTTTAATATCTGGCTTGATGTACTGTTGCCACAGAAAGCTGCAGCTCTGCACGTTAAAAAGAGCGACAGTTTTAAACACAGGTGGAAGATACTGATACAGAACACACTGCAGACTTTACATGTTTAGTCTAAAGTGTGTGTGTGTGTGTGTGTGTGTGTGCGTGTTGGGGATTGTCTCACATCTCTCTGAGCAATAAAAGGCCCAAAAGTGATTAGGGGTGTAAGTGCAGTGTTGAAGCTGATATGAACCTGTTACTGAAGCTGAACAGAGAAAAGGCCGTGCCGAGCAGCTGTCAGGAATCTAATTGAAAGTTATGAGACCTTGGTGAAGAGAAGGCAGTAATTCAATTAGGACTAATATCTCTGGGTTTCTGGTGCAGCGCTAAAATTAAATGTCATTATTCACTGTCTCTAATAAAAATCTAAAGGAAATCAGATTAGGGTGTTTGTGAAATGCATCATTGAGTGGTGCTTAATGAAGAAATAACTGTCTAAAGCAGTGTAGCTCACTTCTCTTAGCATCCTGATGGATCATTAGAATCGATCCAGGACCGAAAAATGTTTGACTTATTGGTGGGAGCACAAAAAAAAACGGCACCACGTTTTCTACACCGCCACAAACACTGAGAACACAGGAGCAGCGACAACAACATACTACTACTGTTACTACTATTACTATTACTATTACCATTATTACTACTGTTACTACTACTTTTACTATTACCATTACTACTACTGTTACTACTACTATTGCTATTACTACTGTTACTGATGCTTCTGTTACTACTGCTAACAATAATATCATGATTTCAAGAGTGATAATTGTCGCAGTAAGAATTGTTTTAATTGTTAAAGGTAATATTTTATTTTTTATTTACATTTACATGTAATCGTAATGATAAAAATATAATTTATTATTATCACCACAATGGATGTAGTTTTTATAACTGCCGTTTTGTAGTTTTTTATAATAGGCTTTATAACAACAACAACAACAACAACAATAATAATAATAACCGCAACAATGTCAATAAACCTACGTCATCCAGCATAAATTCATTTGTTATTATTATTGTTGTTATTGCCGTTGTTAATATTATCATTACTACTATTATTGCTGTAATTATTAAACTATTAAGCTACACGAGGTGCTCTATTAGAACACTGTAACATTAAAAAATAATACAACGATAACTATGTTATATAATAGTATTTTACTTCTTCTTCTACTATAACTACTACTAGTAGTAATAATAAGACAAGAAGGAACAAAAAAGAAAAAGACAACAAACAAGTGCAACACAATGGCAAAAACAAGAACATTAGTGTAGCAAATAACAGTGTACCACTGACATGATAATAATAATAATAATAATAATAATAATAATAATAATAATAATAGTAATAATAATAATAATCATCATTATCATCATCATCATCATCATCATGGTAATAACAACCACAACAACGACAATAACCACGATCGCTGTGTAGTATTAAGTGTAAAGTGTCCATTTGTAAAGGTTTATTTATTATTTTTTTATGTGTAAAGTGTGTGTGGGTCGTGTGCGACTGAAGGTGTGGTTGGCGTGTTTGGTGTGTTTGCTGTTTTTAGTGTGTTCCTGGCCGCGCTGTATGTGAGTCTGAGCTCAGTAAGGAGACCCGGGTCCTTTTTGAAGATATTAAACTAGTTTATTAATTCTTAATTCTTCATTAACACACACACACACACACACACACACACACAACATGTACACACACTAGACGGGCTCCTGCAGGGCTTTGCTCACTTGCTACACTTCAGCTGAAGCACGATAACACGCACACACACACACACACACGCCGCCCCCTGTGCACTACATGTGGCTTTAAGTGTAAATAAGGTGTTCATAATAAACCTGAACAGGGACGTTAGAAACAGCGGGTCTGTTCACGCGCTGGTTTTGCTTTTACACATTTTTGAAAATTGAGCTCGTGTGTTTGCGCTTCCTGCGCATTTCCAGTGCACCATATACGTTGTTTGCGCCAATTACGCAGAAATCACGATTTTCTCCAGAACAACGACTAGGAGATGCTGTGGATTAAACCACGAAGCTCTGAGGGTGAATAACTGCAGTTTCCTCTACTTTCTGTTTCAGGTCTGGTTTCAGAACAGAAGAGCGAAATGCAGGAAACAGGAGAATCAGATGCACAAAGGTAAAATCACCGGATATTTTGAGAGTTAGTTCTGAATCGCGCGGTGTATAAACGGGACAGACTGGAGGAAACGGACAGGCTCTGATCTCTCTCTCTCTCCAGCACTTTAAATATCATTTAACACTGCGTCCAAAACGGCAAATCACTGTAATAAACAACAGGACGGAATCGTACAGCACCAGTTTTACAGCCGTTACCTTAGTGCACTGTAATAGCATTTTTGCATAGTATATTAAAGTATATTTAATATTAAATACATGATAGGGAATACAATGTAGTATATTATATTGTGCAATATATAATATAGATATGGCGTAAGATAGTATAGTGTAATATAGTATAATATAGTATAATATAGTGTAAAATATAAGTATAAATTATTAGATGGTATAGTGTAATTCAGTCAATATTACACAACGCATACATAATGCAATATAGTACAATATATTTGTTTAGTGTAAGATAGTAAAACATTTAATAACGTGATATAGTGTGATAAAATCTATTATATACTCTAATATAGTACAGTATATATGTATGGCGTAAGGTAGTATAACATTTAATAACGTGATATAGTATAATAATAGTATATTATGTAGTGTAATATAGTACAGTTTATGTATAGTGTAATGCAGTATTTAATAGAGTAATATAGTAAAGCATATTAGATACTGTAATATTGAACAGTATATTATCCTTTATAATATAGCATAACATATTTAATAGTGTGATACAGTATAATAGGAAAGTATATTATATAGTGCAATATATTATACTGCATAAAATAGTATGGTGCATTTAACAGTGTAATGCACTATAATAGTTTAATCTAGTACGGTGCCTATGCTTTATTCAATAGTGTAATATAGTGTTGTATATTACAGTGTAGGATAATATATTCTATAGTGTAATCTGATGTAGTATGTTATATAGTGTAGTACAGTGTATTATATAGTCTATTGTTGTATATTAAAAGTGTAATTTAGTGTAGTACAGTGCAGTGTAGTATCCTATATAGTGTAATACGGTGTAATATATAGTGTAGTATAGTATTTTATATGGTCTTATGTAGTATATTATAAGTGTAATAAAGTTTAGTATATTATAGTGTAGTATGGTATAGTATTTAGTGTAATATGGTTTAGTGTCATATAGTGTAATACATCATATTAAATAGTTTAATATAGTGTAATTGTAATATAGCAGATTGTATAATGTGTAATGTGTTGTTTAAGCGTGCTGCTGGTGATCTGAAGCTGTTTTTTTGTGTGTGTGTTTCAGGGGTGATCCTGGGCTCGGCCAGTCATCTGGACGCGTGTCGGGTCGCTCCGTACGTGAACATGGGCGCTCTGAGGATGCCTTTCCAACAGGTAGGAGGACCTTTCCATGTTTTAAACGCTGCTTAAAAGAGTACGGGTTGTAAGAGTGAGAGCAGCTGGATTTCGGAGTCACATTTATAGACTCTGACTGAAGCGAACAATCGCTCCACACATCTGAGCCTGAAAAGGTAAACCGAGCGCAGCAGCCGAGCGCAGCAGCAGCGCTCTTTGGCCTTTAGCGCGAGCTGTCCGCAGGTCTAGGTGTGTGTGTGAGTGTGCGCGCGTGTGTGTGTGTGTGTGTGTGTGTATGTGTGTATGACTTTTCACCTCCGCCTCATTCGAGTAGAGGAGAGATTAGAGACCCAGAGAGACATCTGATCCGGTGTGTGGTGTGGCGGGGGAGGAGGGGCGGGGGTGCTGATGAAGCTGTGCAGCAGTTTATTTGTGTGTGTGTTTGCACCGATTTGCTCTTCAGATCTGAGTCTTTTTGGACTTTCCCGCACATTGCGCCACCTGTAGCTCTCATAGTCCACACAGGGCTGATGTATGGCTGTAGGCCTTTGGTACAGGTTTTATTTCAAAGTCAGTCAGTCAGTGTGTGTGTGTGTGTGTGTGGGGTATTAGAGAGACTGGTGTGTTGAGTCATTCTGGACTGCCTTGCACCCATTTTATGCTGAAGTGCATTTAGTTCTCCCTTGAACATGAGGTTATTTTTCCAAAAGTCTACTTAAATGTGACCGATTCACTTTTCAAAAGCCTGTGTTACATTCAGAAACCCACTTATATGACAAACAGAGGAAAGACAACACTGGCAAAGTATTTTCCACTTTCAGTACAGCTTGACACATGTTGTGCTTTAGTTGGCTGAGAAAACAGAAAGCTCCAAACTTTTTTTTAGGGTTTTTCTGCAGAGTAAGACACATGAGGAAGAGAAAAAAACAAATGCAGCTTTTTTTTTTTTATTAAAGGGGTGTATAATTTTCACCTCATCTTAGTAAAATAATTACAGAGGATGTGCAACTTGATATTTCACGCTGGGCGCTCCTGCCTCTTTTCCCTTTTTGCTCAGGAATACATCTGAATAAATATTTATGGCTGTATATGTGAGCGTATTTTTTGGGGCCAAAATTGTTTATTTATGCAATTGAATATATAATTAGGATTACGAGACGTTGCAGGTTTTCATGTGTGTATGGAAAGTTTTCTACGTGGACCAGACTAATGTGCTGAGACTTTCAGCTGATGGGATTTCTTTGACTATTAAGTTGTCTGAGCACACTGCATAATTCAACCCTGCAAAAAAAGAGAAAAAAAAAGAAAAAAATGAGCTCAGATGAAAAAGAATGCACTGAGTGAGCCGGCACTGGACTATTTTCAGTCAAAACATGCAGTTAGTGGAAGCCTTTGGAGAAGCGCAGCAGGGGTGGGGGAAGAGTGTGGTGTCCGAGTCCGTAACAGGATCTCTGGCTCTCCACGGGCCGAGCCGCTCCAGGCCATTTTGTGCCACCGGACACACACACACGCGCACACACACACACTAATGTTGCATCTTGTTTTCTGCTCTGCCTGCAGGTCCAGGCCCAGCTCCAGTTGGAGGGGGTGACCCATTCACACCCACACCTGCATCCCCACCTGGCGGCGCACGCTCCGTACCTGATGTTCCCTCCCCCGCCCTTTGGACTGCCCATCGCCTCGCTGGCGGACTCGGCCTCTGCGGCTGCCGCCGTGGCAGCGGCTGCCAAGAGCAACAGCAAGAACTCCAGCATCGCTGACCTGCGACTCAAGGCAAGAAAACATGCGGAGGCGCTGGGACTCTGACCCCCATGGGCTTCTCCACAGCTCTGAACTGATAATTGCTTCTCACACAAGACTGCGCCTGTGAAAAAAGGGCACGGCACTCACAGTTAAAACAAAAACAAAATAAAAACTACAGAGAGAGGAGAATGTACTAAGAGAAAGAGAAGGGGGTGGGGAAGGGGTAAAGAGACCGTGAAAAAAAATTGTCACAAAAAACCAGCTGCCAAAACAAACCACTTGTAGAGAAAGGTAATTAAATACCAATGAAATCACCTTTTACTTTTCGCCCAACAGGCAGGACTGCTTGGAGGCCACTGGCTCAGCCCTTTCCAGGCACAGATCACAGCCCCAGGACCGTACAAAAATGTCTGGATGTCTGTCTGAAAACCAGCGGTTAGCAGCGGAGACTTTTAGCAAAAAAAAAAAAAAAAAAATTAAAGAGTGAAAGTCAGTGGCTGAGGAAGGCTAGAGGTTGAACAGTGCTCTCAGAGCGGGGTCTTATGGACAGACACTCAAAAGTTGGGATTCTCAACCTCGCTGAGAAAAGAGCAACGGCCACATTCGCCTCCAACCACTGTGTTTGCTTGTACCGCTGCTGAGTGCATGCATTCAAACGAAGGATAGCTCTACCGGGGCTGGCCTCCATTGTAACTGACATTCACCCAACTATCACTGCCATGACAACCTCCCACTATAATCCGCACCTAGAGTCAATGTATAGTTTTGATTTTTCATCCCACCATGGACACAGATCGGAAGCAGCACTCGCACCAAGGTTACAATCATCAGTTTTCAGAGAATTTCTCCTGTCCGATTCTTGTTTTTCTTTTTTTGTTTTGTGCTTTTTCTTTCTTTTTTGTTGAGGAAACACTATGTTGATGTATATTTCCTCTGGGCATGATTTAGAATGACTTTAGCTTTCATTGTCATATGTTTTTTTTTTTTTTCTCATTTCTTTTGTGCCGTGTCCTGGGAATAGAAGTGAAACTAGCTTTTGCACTTCAGGTCTTGTATCAAGGTGTTTACAATCCTTATTGCAAGAGAATACTACTTCTATATAAGGGGGTGAAATATTGACTAATTGGGGTCTTGTCATCAAAACATTGAAATGACATTTTTCAAAAGGGTAACTGCAATTTTTTAATTTAAAGTATTAAGGTAAAACATCAGTTTAACTGAAATGCAACTATGTGCAGTTAAGTGCAATACTGTAAATATTGAAAAAAGAGAAACCAATAGCATTTGATGTTTGCTAATCAACAAAACACTTTCTCGTTGTTTTTTCAGGGGCACTGATATTGAAGTATTCCGAGGGTTTTTTTTTTCCACACACATTTTTTCAAGGCTGTGTAAATGAACAGTTGCTAGCTCATTTGCACTCATGTGCCATAACTCCACATGTGTGATGGTACTCAAATACATGTTTTGTATATGTACATTATAAGAGGCGTCAACGTTACACTGAGGTAGACAAAGCCAGTTCATTGCATTCTGTACAAATATACAACAGTTGCTTCTGGGACAGGGATCATATACTTTTTCTGGCTAAACTAGCCACCAAAGACTACCCCTTCAGTACAACAATACCTAGAATTACATTGTGAATGAATTTAAGGCTTTGCTATCATTTACAGCATTGTTTTTAACCCACTTTTGAATATGATATTATGCTTTCCCCATTACACAAACACAAATAGCCATTAGCTTCTATGGAAAAGAGTCATGAAAAGCAGCTGAACCTATTTTAAGTCAGAGGAGGAAGAACAGTATTGTCTGCAAGCCTGTTGTCTGTAACAGATTGCTGTCAGTTTCATTATTAATTGCCTTTGAACTAGTAGATCCTAGTTAGGTCTACCTCTAACAATAAATGATAAATTGTGGGATGTTTTTTTTTTCTTTTTTGTTGTTGCTCACTACCATTAGGGTTTATAAGAATGTTTCATTGAGATCATAGGTGCTTTTTATTTATTATTTTATTGGAAAGTTTATATGTTGACTGGTCTGATTTCAAGTGTACATTTTTACATGGCTTTGCATTTATTTTTATATACTTTTTAAAATGCTTACATTTGCAACAGTTTGAAGTGAATGTGTGACTGCAGAACATTTGTTTGACAAAATGTAGCGTGTCCGAGTTTACAAACATTTCAGGGATGGTGGATATGGAAAAAAAAAAAAATCACAGAACTTTGTGTTGAAATTTTCTTGATGCTCCACGGAAATTTGTTGTATCCCATTCTGATCGACATTTCATACACAAGCATGCCCAAACATGAATCGTCATTGAGTTTGTATTTTTTTTTTTTTTTTTTTTTGCTTTTCTGTTGTTTCACAAAAAAAGAATGTACATCTTGTACAAGTAAACTATCAATAAAGTTATAAATATTTGTATTAGGGTTTATAATGTTTTATGACCCGCTGAAATTTTATGAATAAAAGTTTCTCTGTTTCACTAAAGTCTGCACTTCCAGAAACAGCCAATGGACATTTTTACGTCCTGGATCCCATTTAAATTTGATTATTTTGAAAAACATCAATCGTTCTCTAACGGACTCAGTAACAAATTAATCACACTGTTTGCTAACGGGGGTCAAAACAAAGTTACTTATTACTATTCACATGCAAAGCACCAAAATACTCACACACTCTTATACTTTCATTCTATTCACCTTCACCATTACTGTAGCAAACAGTTTTGCCACTTGACCTGCATTCTACTTTGCAACCTGTTATTTGTACATCTTTTTAAAAACTACAGCTTTTATCAGTGTCAGCAGGAAAGTGAAGAGCAAAGACAATGGAAGTGGTCCCTGGCCCTGCACTGAGTCTGCACAAAACTTTAAACCGTTAGACCCGTCAATGTTTGCTAGTTGCATTTGGGAACCTAAATCCAGATGTCTGTACAAGGAGTAATTACGGCATTCTGCATAGCGCTCTTATTGTCTTAATCACAAGGAGAAATTAGTCCAAATGGCATGCTGTTAAGCAAGGAGCCTCTAAGAGGCTGGATCACGTTTAATTTGTACCCCTGCACTCATACATCAAGATGAAGTGATAGAGGCCAAAGCTGATAGCCTCACATTTAGGGTCTGACCTCTAACTGAGGCCTGCTGGAGCAAACATTCTTTTATGTGTTCCAATAATTAGCAGCACACTGAAGCCATCAATCAGAGCACAACGAACCACGGTCACACTGAGATCATGCCCAAATGCACAAAGGTATTCGGCACAAGCACAGGTCACAAATAAAGCAACGAGGCTGGACTGCAGGTTTTATTTACAGCCAGACGCATCATTTATAGAATCTGTATTGGGAATTACATTTTTGCAGCAAGATTTTATTTTAAAAAATAAATGTATGAGCGCAAAGTGCTGAATTCAATTAAAGCACCGAAAGCAAACTTTAGTTGGTGATACTCAGACTCACACATTCAGCATTGCATCATCCAGCAAGCAGAGAAACAATGAGCAGAACCAGAAAAGACACAGTAACAAACGAAGCTCAACCTGGATCCCAAATTTAGACCTTTAGAAATATCTGCAATTATTAAAAGACACTCCACCCAGCCTCTTCTCAACCACACACATATGAACACTTCAAATAAAGGCCTCACATCATGCAAAACCAAATTCCTCACATGTTGCTTAAACAAAAGAGCTTCATGTAGTAAATATTGTTAGTTTCAAAATGTATTGTTCACTCCATGGTCCACATAAGAAAACTAAGCAGCAAAAACACTTTTTTGGAGTGTTTGTTGAGTGTTTTTGTGGTGTCACAAACACCAGCTCATGTCCATGTATCTGTCTATTCAGCCCACAGCAGTTTAGCCCCAGGCATTCACTCTGAAGTTAAAAGGAGTGTTTCAGCCTGGACTGCTTTTCAATGAGGTACAATACAGGGCAACAAATCAGAATATAATTCATATATAAGTCTTAAAAACATAAAAAAAATGAACTACTTATTTTGGCATTTTTGGCATTTTCACATAAAAATTATAAGTAGGGGGGAAATGTGAAATACAGGGACAATGTAGGATATGCACCCTTTATGCTAATCAGCATCCATGTGCACTCCCTATCTTCCCTATACTTCTATCTTTCCTAATTAAATAATTACAAATGCTTGACTATGCAAAATAATCTTGGAATGATTTAGTGCCACCACCATCTTATTTGTCACTGAAATCCATTTGACAAATCCTCTTACTGGTGAACTAGGCTGCATGTTTATGCATAGCTAAATACAATTTTCTATGCAATGTGCAAAGAGTCATAAACTGTTTCTCAGAAGTTCTCCTCGGTGCCTTGATGTAATTCAACCAAGCATACCTGTGTATTCAAACTGCTAATGAGCAATTTCCTTTGGTGCAACCCAAACACAGGAACCATGATACTCTAGTCTACAGGCTGAAGTGACAGTCCTTTGAGATCTATAACAATTAAAAAAAAACTCTTGTAACCTTGCACTGCCAAAGCTGGGGGCTTGGAGTTTGCACCCGAGCGAACTGAGTTGGAGGCCTAAAGCTGAGGATGAAGACCGTTATAGTAAAAGACAACGTAAAATACATTTTATTGCACTCCCAGTCATTGCACTCCCAGTCATTGCACTCCCAGTTCCTCAGATAACAGACGCATGCAAGTAAGTTGTTCAAGGACATGGAAGCTAATGGTAGTAGGTTACTTCCGCATTGTATGCTACATCTTGTTTTATCTCTATTGGGTTGCCTAAAAATGGCAAATCTGACTAGATAATTGCTAGTTCTGTTTTTAGCCTGTCAAGTTAAAAAAGAAATGCAAAATTACAGTTTACATGTCAGATCAGAACAGATCAGGTTCTGGAAAGTAAGCTTTCCTGCTGTCTAACACATGTAAACACTACCACAGTAGCAAACTACAGTGGCTACACCTCATCCTTATCCTGTCTTTCTTCATATCTCCGTTTCACATAAACTGTAATTCAAAAGTACCTCGTCCACCCACCGCTACTGCATCTTTCAAACTAGATAAAGAACAGCCATCTAACCATAAGTGTAGCATTAAAGTTCTTTTTTGATAGTGCTTTTAATAGTGGCCTCTCATTTCTGTTGATTAAAAACGTCTGTGTCTTTCGAGTGTACGTTTGAGGCTGCGTCTCATTCTGTTATGGAGCTTGGAGCACCTGTAACAACGAACACAACCACATTTGTTGTATTTTGATAAATCTGGAGTGGATTTACGTTTGGCTAGTAAGGAAGTGTCAGTTTCAGAATGAGAAGTAGTCTGTGGGAATATGTTAATGACTTTAATTCCATTGCTGATATATTTTTTTTGGTTTTCTGCTTTTCTTCTGTATAAACAACATTAGAGTGTTTTCAGTGTTCGGCTTCGCTTGTATTCCTTAGTACTGGCAGTATTTTTAGTATTCACTAAAACTTTTTGCACAATATGATTATATCGAACAGCTGAATCATCATAGACATACAACTTATCCATTATTTTCTTAACGTTA
>JBBIGA010000002.1:6917473-6951948 GCA_037576975.1 Alestes dentex
CTTTTTGCACAATATGATTATATCGAACAGCTGAATCATCATAGACATACAACTTATCCATTATTTTCTTAACGTTACTAGTTCAGAACTTTACCGAAACTGATATAATTGACAGTTTAATAAACAAAAATACAAAATAGTAGCCAAGCAGAGTAGCCAAGTTTATATATACAATGAATCAACAAGAAAAATCCTTAAGCAAATACACGACATGGCAAATAGAGGAGTGGGGGGCCCAACCTAAAGTGTAACTTGGATTTTTACATAGTTAAGATTGGGCTATAGGTCAGTTTCCTGTACTGACATAGTAATGCAATCTGCAGATTTTCACAGCAATCTGATTCATCCTGAAGACTGTTTTCATACTGGGAAAGTAGCCTTTCATCGTAAGTGCTTTTATTATTACTGAGTTGCGTGTAAGTTACAGAATTTACACTTATATTATTTTAATCACCTTCTAGGCACCTGTAACATGGTGCAGTTCTGAAGAATATAAACAACTGGGTAAGAATGAGCTGGGCTGAAGTCCGGTCTCCACATTGCAGGGTTAGTTATAACAGTGTTACTAAACTAAACCTCACAAGATTAACAATGAAAGCAGCTCCCCTTATATGAATTCAAAACAATAAACTGGAACCTTTTAATGGTTTGATTACACACTATGTGGTATAAATACAGTCCAGTTTTGCTGTGCTGAGATGTACTGCCTGGTTTTGTTGTGAAAAGTAGATGTGTTTGAAAAACAAGCCATTTATTTTGTTGCATCTACATTTCATATTTATTCAGGTTGGAAAGCTTGTTTTGATCAAACAGCAAAGAATTATTCTGAATTAACGGAGTCAGCACCAATTTAGGAGACTTTTCTTGTGAATGTTAAAATCAGTAGGTGTTTTTTTGTTGGGGGTGGGGGGGTGGGGGTGGGCGAGGGGGACCAGGGCGACAAGGGGGACCAGGGGGGATGCTTTGTTAGCAAAATGACCAAATTGGATCCCCCTTGTTAACCTGCCATCACATAGTGTGTGTGTTGGTTGGTGGTGTGGGAGCAGCCTGTTAAAAAATAACAAATCACCTACTGCTTACAACTAACCCCTCAGTGACACGAGCTGTAACATTTCCACTCACTTCACTTATGGATGAATTGTTCTCTAAAGGTAGGAGCTCAAAGCAACTATGTCCTTTTTTGTAGAAGAGATATGTGGGTCTCCATTAAACAAATAAAAATAAATACATCTGCTTTCTTTTCCCACATAATAATTTCAAATTTTTTTACAAGCATAACAAAACAGCTCTAGGTTGACTGCATTTCTACTTTGAGTCAAAATCTCTGACACAGAATACTTTCTGTCACTGAGGAACTGAGGGACTGAATCTAAAATTAGTATTATTAATGCACAACCTACAAAGTTCTGGATTGTCTGCCTCCAATGTCTGGTGACTTTGGGGACGTGAAGAGGAGGAGAATGTGTAATTAAAACAATCCTGATCGGGAGGTATTCCACCAGCATGTGATAAGCTTATTAACTGAAAAGCTTACCGTCCTAGTCAGGATTGCTTTAGTCTGCTAAGAATATTTTTGTCCTGTACTGTCCCTCTTCACACTATATACAATATATCAGAATCAGATAAAATCAAAATTGTGCTTATGCTATGACTGCACAGACGCACAAATGCGAGAACGATATAATGTAAACTTCAACATAAAATTCTCTGTACTATATATGCTATGTAAACAACATGCTGTGGTCAGTAGGTGAAGTGGATTTAAATGAATAATGTTGCTGGTGAAGTAGTTGAATCAACCTGGTGAATCAACAAATTAATGGTTTGGAGTTTGTACTCTATACCTAAATCGTAAGATATTACACATAAAAGCAACACGAGAAGTGATATTGCACACAATCATACTATTGCACATAATAAAACTATTGCACATAAAAATAAAGATACTGCAAACAGTAAGATCTTTATAGTAGAATAAAATCACATTGAAGCATATTGAAGGATGTGAATACAAAAGAGGACCCTATTGGTGCATTTTTGTTAATCAAGGTACAAACAATGTAAATGTGCACCTGTGTACTTTAAATTAGCTTTAAATTTACCTTAGACTACTACCCGAGAGAAAAAGTAGCATATTTGAACATTTTCACAACTGAACTTCTTTTGTAGGGCCAGGGCAAAAAAAAAAAACTGCAATGATGTAGTGATATGATATAGTTATGTTCCCTAACTAAAGGTACTAACTACCCTTGAGGGTCCCACACAAGTGCCTTAGCAGTATAGTTTGTGACAGTCTGGTACCTTTTTCTGAGAGTGTACCATTAGTAACTAGTTTAGGAACTAGTTTGTTTTGTGGAATTAATCAAATACTACATAGTTACAGTGTGAGACCACACCATCTAAAGGTCTGTATGAAATGTGCTGACAGAAATTAATCAGCTTGGCTAACTTCACTTGTTTAAACCCTTCAAATTTGAAAGCTCAAATTTGGTTCTACATTATGAGCTAAAATCCCTATCACACAGTTATCAATGATGTACTATAGAACATAATTGACAACTGTTAGTTTATAGCAAACTGGACGCCTTGTTCCTGAGAAAACACTGTTTCTTTGCAGTGGAAACACACTAATGAAACCTCAGATGGAAAAAATAATGTTGCAGGCACGGCCGTGGCTTGCACATAAAAGGCATTCCCCGCCCTTGAGTTCTCCACAAGTTTGTTTAGGCCAGTTTTTTGTTTGCTTTTTTGACCAGTACTTGAAACTCTTTTTGGAGTCAACTGCAGTGCAAAACTATATTAAAACTAACACTCCATAACAAAGACAACCAGTTCTTTGTACTAAGGACAGGTTTTTCTTTCCTTTTCAAACTAAAAAAATCTTTCTTTAAGAAAGGTTGTTACATATGCTTTGACTCTCAAAGGTGTCATGTGAAGTGCTTTGTGGAAGTATTATTTCTGACACCATGTGATTTTGGACAAAAAACAATTTGCTAAAACAAACCGCTGTCTCTTTGGTGGGTATTCTTTAATCTTGTTCATAAGGTCTGATTATAAAAATAGGACGTGCCTTTCAAAGTTGGATTGTTTAAAAGTTTAAATCAGGCCACAGTATGGAGTTTGATACAGGCTTATTAGCTTGAAAAGATTCATAAACATATGGAGGCTCATATTGATTATATTGGTACCAAAGTAAACTGATATTAGAAGAGTACATGGTAACTTTGAAATGGTATGTAAAATTTTCATCATTCAGCACTGCACAAGTGAATGTTGCACAAATTCTCAGCGGTGTTCTTAATCGACTCCCCTTTTCCCAACAGAGGCAGTTATCTCTGCGCCATCTGACTGGCTGCCACCAGTAGGAATGAAATCTTGTGAAAAGAAGAATTTCACTTTGAATGTCAACTGCAATCTTTTGCTTTGTAGTTAGCTATTGAAACTTTCAAGCAGTATCGTTTCGGCTGCGAGAACAATCCTTGAAAGATATGCTCTGATTGTTTGTATTTACCAGTTCTTATAATTGCTACTTTAAAATGATTCAACAGCATCTACATTGAGTCCCCACTTGGGGGAAACTGGTAAGGGTGTCATGGTTAAGCCTTTTCATGGTTCGGTTTGATCCATGGTTTCTGAGTCACAGTTTGGTTTGTATCGTGGAAAAAATGCAACCAAGTCTTAACTTGCTGTTTCTTTTACATAATTGTTGTTGAGGTAAAAATCCAGCCTCAGTGCACTGCATTAACAATATTTCTGGCATCATCAGTTCTATTCAGCAAAAGCCTCTTTCAGCACATCAGCCAAGTGCTCACTCATGAGTTGCTTCATAAATTGGTTGTATGCGAAGAACAATTTTTTTTCTGTCCTTGTAATAGTCATGCAGTGTGCTTTTACTTTAAAAGCCCTGTGTAGCTCAGCTACCTGTCATAACTGCAATAAATCATGCCTTCCCCAAGTCCTCCTAAAGATTTGCCTTTTGTTTCGTCATTTATCTTTTACAACAGTTGTGTTTTAAAATGCAGTCTGCTCTAAACATAATACCATGACTCAAGCACATTTAACCTCCATAGGAATCCTGTGGCTCAAACACATTTAACCTTGACTGATTTTTAACCTATAGTTTGAAATGTGTGCATAGCTGTGTACCTATGCTCTGTTACTGATCACAGAGAAGCATGTCCTTTCTCTGAGAGAAAAGTTTGTGTTTTCGTGTTACAGCAGTAGAAACTAAACAGTCAAGACACAAATTGAGTAAAACTTTATGAAATCTGAATGCCAAACACAACAAACTATGTAAATGCACTGAGTGTTTGGATATTCAGTGAAACACGCAAAGCCAAAGCAACAGAGTTGGGTGGTAAGGGTCTGATTTTGGCCTTGGAACCAACCAGTCTTGGTCCTTTTAACAATGGGTATTATTACAAGGGTGCATGAGCATTTTTATACTCCAGCAGGATGTTTGTGAAGTGCTTTCAAAGTGTATTACCTAAACTAGTCTTGGAGGGGTTTTGTGATTAATAATTTAAATTCAAGCTCTGAATACAAACAGTTTCCTATGTTGGAATCACATTACGCCAAATATTGCTACCTTAAATGGAGCACACTCTAGGTGCTTCCTTCAAAGCTAGTGTGTAATCACGTAACTTCAAAGAGTATTTAGCCAAAAAAGAGAAAAAGGAAAAACAATGCACAGTAATTAACCTGATCAATAAACCTTACCAAAGAGGCTCATTAAGCTTTTTATTTGCAACAAAGACTCAGTTCACCCTTAAAAGACTGCAAAATAAAGGAAGTATACAAAACATCAAGGCAGAATGCATTTGCATGCTTTGCTATGGCTGATTAGGGTTTTATTTTTGTTAATACCTGGATAAAAGAGAGTGAATACTGTAATACTGACTAGCTTTAACCCTGTCTCACCTAATTTACCTTTGGCGATTCATTCAGAGACCTTGGCTTTGTCCATTTCAACTCATTAAAATCTGTCCTCAGAGTAGCTGAGACATGTGCACATCCACATTGTCATGGCACAGTATAATGGGTCAGCATGTGGAACTTTATCAGCTACTGTGTTTTCTATCACAATATAAAAGGGGTCTTTATTTTTGTGAGCATGTGTACACATTCAGAACAGGATATTATTGTTTTATTGTGTGAATAAGAGGTGAAGTGTGGAGTACATTCCCAGTTGCTCAAAAAAGTAACTTGCAAAATAAATGCACATGCAGCATTGAGAATCATTATCGCATTATCATAATAATTCCACCAAACTGCTAAATTACCAAATGAGGCTATACACATCCTTAGGGTACCACAAAGGTAACTTGTGCTGCAATTCTCATTTCCTCAGCTTCTGCTAGTCGATAGCTATTATGCAACAGCATGTGTGATTTGGCTGAAAGTATTTTAGGGATGCAGGTCCTGACCTGTATAAAAAGGTGCTTAAAAACAGCAGCATTAATTGGAAACAGTGAGGTTTGAGTCGTTGAGGGACTAACACTTTGAAACAGTAAACTTGGATTAGTTGTGAAGTAAGTTCAACAGAGTAGATTATGCAAATCTGACCCAGTGGTGGGCGAAAAAGTCAGATGATTTTGAAAAGTAACAACAAACAGTAAAGACTACAGCACCAACATCTGACATCTACTGATGTGTCTTAATGCCTTTATAATGTTATACTGCAACATCTATATGCTGCAACACTTAGTAAACACATGTAACCTTCTTACGATGTTTTTTTTTTTGTCTTGACACAATGGCCAGCATCACCAACTTAACCCGAGCTGAAAAAACATTATACTGCCACACTCCAAAAATGTGCATGTATACATCAAACACAGAAGCCTTCAGTCTCCACAGACAACCACCACAGGGAGTGAGCAGGACTCCTTTTCTCTCCACTCCACAGCAGGGTGACTTAGATTTCAGCAGAGGGAACCGCACATATCCAGGGCAATCAAACATGGGGTGAATGTTAATGAAAAAGCAAACAGCCCAGCGCAGCAATTTACACGCTGCAGTGACGCTGGAAGCCATGCTAAAGCAATCGCTTTGCTCCCACAAACAAGGAGCACTTGAGGGAAAATAATTATCTGCCATTTTCCAACTAAGGGTCAAATGCATTTCAATGTAAATGCAAACTACTTCCTGTCCCCCCCTCCCAACATATGTCTAAAAATGGAACATTTTCTAGATCCAGTTATTTTCATTGGAAACCTGGATGCATATCTTAAAAACACAATCACAAAAGTCACAGGCAAAACACCAGCTTCTGTGGATGAAATTGGCCAAACGTGATGCGCGTCAAGAGAAGCCGAATGTGCAGATTTGAAAATTAGTTTTTCACAAAAAAAAGTCCTCAAATGATTTCTAATGGAGATTACCATAGCGCTATTGGGTTAAGTCTTGGTGTTTTGGTCTAAAACCCTACCTCTTCAAGGCAAGAGGTCAAAAGGAGCTGAATACATTACAGTTTGTCCCGGGGGGAACTGCTAACCAAACTCAAAGAGAGGTGAATTAGCGTAAAACATGCTATACATCACACACTGTGCAGTTCAGCAGTATGATGGAAATTGGTTGTGCTTGTTTGTGTTAAATCTGATTTAACTCAAAGTTATGCAACTCAGAGTAACGGACAGAACATCAAACATGTCCCGATTCCAGCATCATCATTTAAGGAGCAGTAATTGTGTTTGAAGCATTTATATGGGCATGCTGCCGCCGATATCTTCTCCCGCCAATAGCTGGGCTTAAATGTTCCGTAAAATTCAATATCACATGTGCTGTGTGTGTCAATACTAGCATATTACTGAATAGGACACATCATGTAGCCTAACCTCAGAGATCAATTTTCTCTAAATATTTCATAGGCAGTTCTTGAGAAATTAGTCTTCTTGGGCATGTGACCCCTGCAAACCTGGAGCATTTTGTTTTCTACAGTCTACAGTATTGAAGTCAGCACAGTGACCAAGTTTGAGGCATATCAGAGTATTTAACCTTTGCTTGAAAATAATGCACAGGTCAAGGTGGAATTGCAGAAAATGTGATTTAGCCAGCCAAGAAAAAGTAAAATCCTTAATAATCATTTCTGTCAAAATTAACTTTCTATAGAAAAACACATGGAGCAATAACATCGCTACATTATTGATAAGGGTCATAAGACAACAATGCAATAAACCAAACCATCGCACATGCAATTAATCACAGTTAGCTAGGGGCACCTCTGAGAAAAATGATTTCATTTGAAGGACTACTCTCACATGCTCTCTAATGAGATCAGCTGCTTTGGCTGTTTATTTTCTCTAAGTTGGACCCTTTTGACTAAAATATTTTTTTATGTACAGAAAATTGCTAATGAAAGCTGAAAGTGTGAAACTTTAACTATCATGAGTTTTTTTTTTTTTTTTATATATTCAGATTAGCACAGCTGATGATGCTACTGGCAAGGTACAAAATTCCTACTTCTTGTTCATAGTTTTATGAAAAAGCAAATATTTGAATATTTTGGCAAAAATATATAAAAACCGGAAGAACCAGTGAGGAAATGATCAGAGCAGAGCTGTGGTACAGGCTGATGAAGCTGCAGCTGGGAAGAGCTAGATTTCTGAAGGCTAAGGGCACGTGAATCCATAAATAGCCGGAGGGAACGTTACCTGGTCTGATTACAGCCCATTTCTCTGTTTCCCAAATGTTTTACAATTCCTGACCATTAATCAATATCAGCAAAAATCTCCAGCTGGCATGGCCTCAGCTCACTTAGCTGATGCATGATGTATAGCCTATCGGTGACCAATGAAATGAGAAGGAATATAGTCATATCATTTTTTTGTAATATGAATATCAGTCATACGCGGTTGTCACAATTTGTGTGTCTATGTTTAATTTACTGTGTATTTGTTGACCCTATTTAAAATATTTTAAAGAATATAATCTTACACGTATGCATTTGAATGTTCCTATCGAATTTACTATGCAATAAACAGTTAACAAAACATTTCATCAGATCTATTTATTCCCCACATAGGTTTCATGTTAATAATACATGATAGAGTCCAACCTTCCAATTACATCAGATGAAGAATGTGTTTTATAGCGACTAGTAATCAAAGAAAACAATAGCAGGCCCTTTGAAGTCTGGACAATGAAGTCTATTGTGTTGTGAGCGAGTTGGTGGAGTTGGAGAATATCGATGTCTCTAGATCCATGGGGACGACATGAAGAGGCGAGCCTTCCCAACGCATAATAAATTTTCGCTCTGAGCACAGTTTGTTCAAGCCTGCTATGTGCAGATATAAAAATGAGTTTCAGTGCGTGTGATAACAGACTCCCTGGCTTTTACAGCCTCCTTGTAAAGCTAATAAATGTCATAGGTACATAATCTGCTACAAGCTTATGAAAACAGATCTCTCCTGTTAGGTTATTTTACGCTCCGTCCCCTGAGGGCTTGATATATTATATTGATGAAGCCATTAAGAGAGGATGATCTGACTAGAGAAACGCCTCTATTAGATGAAGCCGTGAAAGATGAATTCAATTGTAATTTGAATAGCATGGCCTGGACCAGATTACTCAAAACGGCGTGGCGGGGAATTGTCTGGTGGAAAATTGAGTTGTGCTTGTTAAGTCGAGTAGTCATCACTGGAAATAGCATTTGCCATCATATCCAGCGTTAATACAAAGACTCATTGATAAACCTCTTTGGAGGCAAATTTTGTTTGCATGTCTAACCTCTTTAAAACCCTTAAATCTCATCATGCCATTTATCATCGTGCTAGGGAGCACATCCTCAATAAATATGCCACATCACTCACTGCAGAATCACATTGCCTGTCTGATTCAGTGCTGACAAAGACAGGGTCAGCATCAAATTTAATGTTAAAGATGTTATTTTACTGACAAAATGTTCTACTCTGCTCTATCAAAGCACATGGAAAAAAAAGAGTTTATTAGCAAACATTTTTGAGTGGCTTCTGAAATGCATCTGGATTTCTTTAAATATGTCCATGATACTAGGAAGGTCAAAATGTCTAAAGAGGTTATTAAATACACAGTACGAAGACCAATAACTGACAAAAAGCAATGTACGGTACAATCCAAGATGACTGATTAATGGCAAACTGCCTTTTTTAATGTAAACAGAGGTCTGACCCATTGAGTAAGTGTACCTGTGAGGCAAGATACTGGGCTGATTCACTGTGATGAAAGACAGCTGGACTGCAGGGTCTTCAGGACGTCTAAGACAGCTGATCCATAGACAGTTTCTAATTTAAAGGGCCAATATGATAGAAAAGTTATTCTTTAAATAAAAGACTTTAATGTAGTCTGGAAAGATTAAAGCTGTCATATCAGAATCAGAATCAGAAATCCCGAAGGAAATTGCAGAAATATCTGCTCATTCAGCCAACAGCATTTCTGCCATCTCCACTCACAATAAAATACTTTTGAGGCACAACATAGAGCAGCCAGTCATAACAGAGTTCATTTACATACATTATTTTAAATACACAGTAACAAAAACAGACTGTTGGATTCTAAGGGATAAACTGAGGCTGTAAAGTGGTCATATAGAAATGAACTATGATTGATTTTGGTACATAAACATTGTTAGGGGCTCAGGGGTATTTCAGTAAAGACCTTCTCTGAAGAACCATTCAACATGGAGGGCTCTTCTTAACACACATGCTTGTTGACCATGATTTTCTAACTTGAGGCTTCTCCTGCTGTGGAAAAGCTCTATTTCTCACCGCGCGCTGACTGCTCTGAACCCCACTACACGAAAGCTTTCATGTACTGTAACTTACTTATTCAGTTTTTTGAGGTTTAATTATGGAGCTGTAGTCCACAGCAAAGTTGAAGGTCAAAAAGCCTCCCTCTCTTTTTAGGAGGAATGCGTGGGAGAAACACATTGCCTATTGCGCCGACACATCACAGTGCATTTCAGTCCGTAGACGCGGAACACTGGCTTCAGGTATGTCTCTTTAGATCTGACGGAGATCAGTGCAAAGGTTGTTTCATCTTTTATGGATCCCGTTTGAAACCAGCAATTGCCTCAAAGAAAAGTCTGAGTGGAGGACTAAGAAATGAGGGAGCCAGAGAAACAGCAACCGCCATGCTGCGCTGTTTGCTACGAGGCACGAATCTTTTGAAATTGTTTATGTGGGAATAGATCCCTATGGCCAGCTAATCGCATGGTTTTAGTGATCCCCATGGAGCCCGGGCTTTGTGAAGCCTCTCTTGTTTGCGATAGCCTCTGTGATATTGCCCAACAGGCCTGAGAAGTGAAGTGTAATTTTCTGGATGGATGGTGTCATGAAAGCAGACAATTATCAAGCAGTAAGTGAGGTCTCTCAGGGTTATGGTTTTAGTCAGATTATTTGTTTTATGTACTTTTTGAAGCGTTGGCTTTTAAGTTAAACAGCCCAAGGGTTCTTTATCTCTCCTTCTGTGCATTTTGCAGCAAAGGGTTTTGATAATTGCGTCTTATTGCCTGTTTGTGGATACATCCAGAGTGCATTTCATTTAAAGCTATGGGTGTAGTACCAAAAGGAGGCTTGGTCAAAGCCCTTGTGCCATGCTGGAGGAGTCAGAGTGACATTTGCTTAACTAATTGATTCAGCACACAGAGACAAGAAAAAAGAGTAGACAGAACAGAAGTGTTGTTGTACTCAAATCCTAATTAGACAGCATCAAGGACTGGGGTGAAGCCCTTGCCTCGGAGAGGTTTGTTGATTGCTGTCGATCAATAAGAGAGCTACTCCAAAGGAGGAGATCCAGATTTCATTGCTTAAGGACTTTCCACAAAGTCAAACACACTAATAATATTCACTTTGCCAAAGAATGAACTACAAAACCTTGACAAAGACAAAGGCAAAAATGTGCAAGGATTAGATCAGTTAACAAGGGGCTGTTGTACTTGATTTATTAATTTTGCATTTTGCGCAGGAGTCGCATATATAGACTATGAAGTGCATACTTAAAAGCTTCAAATTTCTATGATATCTTTGTTATTTCATGATTAAGTACTCTTGGCTCTCACTCCTAGGGGCCATATGAAAAGCATTTATCCAGAATATCCCATCTTCTGTTTGTATCTTCAGTCATCTTATTGGCTTGTTCATGATGTCTGTGACTATAACTATCTATCTTGTTGCTGGTCCTCTTCTTCTTTTACCTTCAACTGTTCCAAGCATAATTATCTTTTCCAGTGAGTTAGTTCTTCTCATGATTTGTCCAAAATAAGAGAGCTTTATTTTTGTTTTCTGGGTTTCGATTCGGTCAAGACTCCATCTGTTTGTTTTGTTGTTGAAGGTTCTCCTAAGGCCATGATTTACTTGCTGTTAGCCTCTGCAAATGAGAATGCATGGTGGCTACACAAGAAGCACTGTTCACATACTTGCTTGTGTACAGTTTGGCTGTTTCTTGCTTCGTTCAGTCTGCTGCTGACAACACATCACAGCCTGGTACACTACCTCCACTGGTTATGTTGGTATTGCCTATTGCTGGTTATGTTCCTTTTAGTTGCCCAAAAACGTAAGAACATGGTAAGTCAGTACAACAGGACTGCACATTTGTAAGGTGTTGCCCATGCGTTATCATTTGTGTTCTTGCAATGAGTATGCTCCTGGCTTCAAAAGTCTTCTCCAGCACTAACATTTAAAGGCATTGATCATTTCCTGTCTTGTATTTTTATTGTCCAGCTTTCAAATCCATAAAAAATGATTTCACTATCACAGAATTATTCATTAGTCGCCTCAGACGCTCAGACACTCAGATAGCATATGGCACTGAAACACAAACTTCAGTCAATGTTTGTAATGGAAAAGTAGGCCAGCTGTTTGGCTTTAAGGTGGATTACAGCTCAAATGCTCAAAATGCTATTGATTATGAAAATGCACTCCCTCCTTTGAACTTCTCTACACACCAATGATATGTTATGCTTCAGAAGCTGGATTTTTTCCACTCGCTCAAGCTAGTGAACAATATTGTTTACCACAGTCATGGAAGAAATTCAATCAATTTGGGCAATTATATTCAAATCGAGGACCTTTGGAACTTTCATAGATCAGTATTTATTTGGCTGGATTCTTAAATGCAAGGAGCTGACTCGAGTTAGGCTTAGGGAATAATACCATTTCCTCTGCAATCAGCAGTCTCCTGCAATTTCAGTGTCTCTCTGTAGTCACCGCTTCCGCAGGAATGGGATAAGGCTGAGCAATTTGTACAGTATTTTGAAAAACGAAGTAATCTGGAGGGAGGGATGATCGTTTATCTTAGGTTTATTTAATATCTTCCCGCCATAATCGACACCGTAATCAGCAGCGTGGTTGCGCCCAGTTGACCCCCATTCAGAGCTACATATCAGCAAATGTGCTCCAAAATACACAAAGGCAACCATGCCAAGCCATAATGTTGTGTTAATTCAGACCATGAGGCACACTTTTATATTTGGACCACTGAATACATGTTATATAATCATATTAATACAAAATCAAGATCCTGTGCTGTCCCTCTGTTCACAAATGACCTACATAAGTTCTAATAAAAGAGCCTGTAGTTCATCTGAACTCTCCCATATTGGTAAATAATAAGAATCATATGGTATAATAGGCCTCATCCTAATCAAAATTCAGCAGCTCAGGGCAACATAATCACACTGACTCTCCTCTAGCACAGAGTTTTCACAAGTCGTGCTCGGCAATTTAAATGTACAATCACTCATCTCGAACAAAGCCTCAAGCATAATGAAAGACCCTCCTCCTGAAATGGCTAATGCATGGAGGCTGATCAAAATAATTAATGAAAAGTCAGATTTATAGACAAAGCACGGCTGCAGATTTAATCGTGAACTACTTGTCTTCGCTGTCGAGCACCTTCACACAGCTTAGTTTTTCCAATGTAAAAAAAAAAAAAAAAGTTCTCTATGCCACGGCTCTCATTAGCTACAAGACGAGCACAAACATACTATAACGTGATAGGACAGTACAAACGCATGCACCAACAACCACGATGATGGATGGTGTGTGTTATCTTTGGATTAGTGCTGCACGGCGATACAAACGCCAGGTTCAGGTTTGGCGTGCTAGGTGTAATGCAATAATGAGGCTAATGGTAGTAGCTGCTGCGCGTGGGAGTTCACTCACTGCCTATGTCTTCCAAATCAGCTTTAAATGAATTCCACCAAACTGTTCAGCGGGAGGCCAATAGCCCTAACATTGTTAGATCAGCATAGAGATGCTCATCTGTACTATCCACTAGTGCTGGGTGCACGAACAAAGGCATGGTGTGCAGGATAATTGTCACAAGGCTTATGAAGGCATAAAAATGGCGATCCTTTCTTCACCCTTGAATGCAATAACATGCACGCTGCATACACTCTGCAAGTCAGCAGCCTGGTAAACACCTAGACAAAGCATCAGCAAACATTACTTGCTCCATTAATAAGCAAATCAATTTC
The DNA here is from genome assembly GCA_037576975.1 of Alestes dentex. Classification (NCBI taxonomy): domain Eukaryota; kingdom Metazoa; phylum Chordata; class Actinopteri; order Characiformes; family Alestidae; genus Alestes; species Alestes dentex. Next base: position 6,930,927 of record JBBIGA010000002.1, read on the forward strand.
CTGGAAGGAGAGTAAAAATAACAAGACACCAAGGGAAAGGGAGTAAAAAAAAGGGAGCGAGGGGGGAAAAGCGCCAAGCATGCCGAGTGTGTGATGGATATTTTGTACAAAACAACGCAATAGTCTTCCCAATGTTTTCCAGCACACTTTGTTCTTCACACTGATCTTGTCCCTGGAAGTACATAATTACAGTCTGTTAGTGCTGGCTGCCGGTTTCTAAATGATAACACAGAATTCACGCTTGTTTCTGGGCATCACAGGACATCACTGTGCTAAAGAACAGAGCGAGGGGAAGAGCACGCCGGAAAATGCTAATTATGCTGCCACATCCGAGATGTCCATCAACCCCCCATGCCTAATGAATAAAACTCAGCAAGCCAACTCCTAGCGCCTTCATTCAAGCCCTGTGTAAAAGCTTTGCTCTCTCTCTTTTCTGATATCATATGGACAATCCATATGGTAGATTAATTTGCTATGTAGCGTTGGGTCTGGAGAAGGGAGAATGTAGGAAGGATCAGACAAAGTGGATAAATAAAGGCGGCGTAAAACGGGAGATGCAAATGGAGGAAAGGAGAGAGCTTTCATAGACAGACAGGCAAGCAAAGGCAGGAGACACACAGACACAAACCCCCCCCCACTACTCCTCACGCATATGCATTTACAAATGCACAGACATGCAAGTGCTCATAAGGAGGAGGGGGTAAAAAATATTCAGGCGAATATTCAATTGCAGACGAAGCTCAGATCCTTGACAATAGATCTGAGAGAGAATCTCTGAGAAGAGAATATTGAAGGCTTCTAATATCTTTGATAGTCTAGTTATGGTAATGATAAGAGGTAATGTAAAATTCATGAGGTGTACCTAGCAGATGAAGAATGTTAATAATTGTTCCGCCAGCACACGAGGAAGGAAGGAGAAAATATTTTTCAGAAGTTGTACATAACGACATCTTTACATTTTGGTCTAATTGTTTGTAGACAGTTGAGTGCGGCTAAATTACTTCCATATGCTGGAACATGTGCAGTGAAAGGGTTGGAGTCTTACCTTTTCAAAGCAGCTGTTTGGCAAGACTGTGCAGAAAGCTTGTCATTAGTCTCTAATTACAAAGACCCTTTTTCTTGTAATTACCCTACCGATTAGACCTATTCATTTATTCGGCAAGGAAAAAAATACCCAAATAAACCAACAACCATGATGCTGAGAAGCCTCCTGAGACCTCTTCAGAGCATATTAAACCTGCATTTATCAATCACTGTTGGTCCGCAAATCAGGCTTGGTCTGCGTCGTCCCATCAGGGGATATCTTCAAAAGTATCTCTGACAGTTATGTGTTTGGACTTCCTCTGTGATACTTTTTTGAGTGTGGTTGCCTCAGAAATCAGAGTATGTCTCAGCAAAGATCTATGAGGAGACTGTCTGAAACAAATTATTGGTAGCACTCATCAGAATGCAGATGAGCTGCACTGGAATTGGCGGAGTCTTGCATGCCAAACCAGCCCTGTCAGGAAATCAGGATGTTTTGATTTTCTCTGAAAACCACACTCAATTCAGATTAACCTATACAGGAACGTGGGTATCTAGAGCGTTTGTGGGGCCCCGTGGGCTATCTGGAGAACAATTACCCTACATCCTCAAGTGGAGATCCTACCAATGTCTATGCATTTGATTCTAAATGGCAAGTCCATGAAGCGATGAGCAATTTTCATCAATTACATTTCAGCCGGCGTGGAAAAGGAACATGCTGTCAAGGCTGCACCAGAATTGTTGGACGGTTATCAAAACATAGCTGAGGTCTCCTTTGGTTGACATGAACAGCATGATAAAGATTTTACAGAGGCTGACCTCTTCACGTTCTGCCTGCTTTGGTCAAAGCATCCCATGGTCCCAGGGAACCGATGCTGGCAGGCTGATGTCCATCTGTGGTGAGAAACGTCTATGGTCCTGCCCCACACCTGCATGCCATTTCACCACGCTGATCACAGACTTGCCAAGCACCAAAGGACAGCTGCAATTCAAACATCTGAGCACTTGTTTTCCTCCCAGGCTTTTTGTGTTACCATGTAGCAGGATATGTGTATACTTGTGTGTGTGTGTGTGTGTGTGTTTAGGGGGAGGTATTCGCTACAGGGCCAATTTAGATGATTGGTGGTCAAATGCATGCCGAAATGAGTTTCCCTGTGTTCTTTAAAAGTGACCCATGCCCGCCGGTGTGTAATGTAAAATTAGACACTCTGTGTTTGCCTTGTGTCAGATGTGGTGACTGGCAGAAACTGTTAATAATTGCCTAAGTGCTCCTGAGTGTCAGAGCTGTCCATCACTCTACTCTTCTCATAATATTTTCATTGAACTGCAGAGGACAAACTACTCTCACTGACGGACTTGTCACTTTAGCACTTCAACTTGTGAAAATATTTTACCTTCAACTCTTTGACTCCTCCAGAAAACATAAGCTTTTGTTTGGAGACAGTAATCTGACTATGCAGCTCATCAATAAGCATAACACTGTACATTACTATATTAACTGTGTGAAATAAAGAAATAATATTTTCAAGTGACTATGATTTTGCTACTCTTTGCTACTTTTCTTGTATAATCTCCTTGCATAAACTGGCCTATGCATGAAAATTTCATAATGGATGGGCCAGAAGAAATGTGCCAGAATTGCCCAGAGAAAAAAATACTCTAATTTCCATGATAAATTATTTATGTTCTTGCCCTTTGCTGTAGTCTTGCCATTTTGAATGTTTGTCAGAGTGACGATTTTTTTTATATTTCACTTCAGCTATAATGAAGCCTGTAGCAACATTTATGACATTAAGCCCCTTGTGAAATGTAAAGGCCCATAAAATGGTATTCGTAAATGGCAGTAAATAATCATAAACAATCCTTTTATTCTATAGGTGTAATTTATGTCATTCTAGTTTCAGTCCATGTTCCTCGAGGGCCCCTGCTGGGTTGCCATATAAGAGTTGCCCTACCTCATCCGAACAGTTTCTTTCACTTCCTTGGGGAAAGGCAGAGTCATTCGTTATTTTAATGGGTGTCAAATTTGTTTTCCAAATCTACTAAAAGGTTATCGTTGTTACATGTGGACAAGCGCTTGTATCTGAATCAATGTTAACTTTGTTACCAGGGTAATTTACTGCTCTCCTCTGACCACGGCGTGCAAACTTAATCTCCGTATTTTTACAAAACGCCAGGTGAGGGAGATTTATGCCCTCAATATGACTGGCTCCTCTTTGAAAAAATGGTGGCAAGGTAAATCAAGTAAAAATATATACCACTGCACATACAGCTTCACACCAATGTTAATACACAAAGCTGTTTGGAAATGCATCATTATTGTAAGGCTGTCAGAGAGTGTGAAGGTTGTGTGACATATTGCTCCACGGGCATTTTTCTGTGGTCTGTTTTAACTGTTAAGGCCTTGTTTTTTTTCTCTGGCTGATTTGGGCTGCTCCCGCTGTGGGTGGATTCAAAACTGCACATTTGACACGGCTGTATGTCTTTGTATTGGGGGAAACAAAGTGCTGTGAGGACACATTCATTAGCATGTGTTTTTCCCTCTGATACGCTGAGCTCCTCTGTGACACAGCACCAAGGGCACTCTCAGAGGAATGGAAAATGTCACAGGATATAGGGAGAAAGCGTGAGGGCAAGAGAGGGTGAGAGAGTTAAGAGATCTCATTTTTCTCCAGCAAGTTATCTTTATTGAATAAAATGTCTTCTATTAAGATGGATACGGCAAACAGTCTTTTGTTTACACAATAACTGTAAAGGGAGGAAGAATTCTCACATTCAGCGCAGACAATTTATTATTAATAAGTACATCAGTGCGAGAGAGCCGGCCCAGGGACTGTGGCAGTCATGGATGGAACATTTATCAAACATATACAAATAACCCACTACACAAGATACACTGCTTCCAATATTAGGTAACGAAAGACAAATGTGTCAGACTGCATGAGAAGTTATTTTGATGGCTATAACTCTACTGCAAGGCCTTTCGTGGAATAGTTTACTGTTGTTTACGGTTGTCATTACAACAGAATAAAGCAGCCAATCGATGGATACATCTGTAGAGCCCTGGTTATTGTGTAATCCTGCAAAGTAATTACAGTGGGTATGAAGGCTAAGATCACTTATCGGTTCATCAATAATAGCCATGAAATTAATTAGTGGAATTCTCTGATCTATAATCAGAAACCCTACTTCAGGCTTTACTTTGTTTATACACAGAGTTATGGGTAGAGCTGTGTGTCACCTTGACAAGCCAAAGAGAGAAACTGCCATCAGTAACAGGATTCATTATATATAACATTATTTTACTGTTTAGATGTTCAGATTTTTTGACACTGAGGTTATTTTAATGAATGAGAAAAGCAGATGTGATATTTAAATTTCATTAAACAATTGCATGAAGAATATATGAAAGAAGAAAAAAATTAATCTGTCAAATGACAACGGCGACAAACTCAAGTTGATAAAAAAAAAGTTCATCACTGACTCACAAATGAAACTCTGTGTGTATGTGTGGTGCGCCACTTCACCTCTGAGCATGAAAATGAGTGATCAGACCACAAGCAGTTATGTGAAAGAAAAGTCAGTATTAATATAAAAAAGTACTTAAAAAAAGCTTCTGATTTAAAGCATCATATACATGCATTTTGCTTTGTAAAACTCAAACTTAGAGCTAAAATACCTGGTAGATCATCCTGGGTTGCAAATACTGTAAAATATACAAAATATAAGTATATATGTATAAGTATATATATATATGTTTTAAATGCTGAAGAGATTAATATTTGTTGATAATTATCAATGTTACTATTTACAAATTGCGTACTGTCCTAGCCGCAGTTGCTATTAAGTTGACTCAATACTGGGTTATAAAGATACATGTTATTCATTACTCTCTGCGACCACCTCAGTGACAGAATTACAAACGAGCTTTGCCCTGCCCTTCTGTGTGCATCTGGCATCTGTATTCACCTGAGGGCATCCTTATTTACAGTTCCCCTTGGAAGAGCGAAAGTCAAGCCCAAATCACTGCCTCCCTAATTAACAACCATAATGGAGTGAGGTGTTCCTTGCACGTGGGGTGAGAATGGTGCTCCCAGATAGAGTTTCTGCTCAGCAGGAATCTTCTCAAAGTGGAGGAAGCTCCTTTAGGAGACAGATGGAATTGACAGCCTTAATAGCCACCAACGCACTGGCTTCCATCTTACGCCCTGCTATTGGATTTCTCGCCGCCCATATCAGTGCCGACACATGTAGATATGGTAGCTGCATCTAAGGGCAGAAATGAAATCAATACCACTAGCCCCTCAACAGCCCTTACTGCATTACAGCAGATCGAGCAAGGCCATCTGGCCCAGTCTTAAAAGCAGCACTGCCCCTTGTAGCTTGCTGTCGGTAATGTCTCTCTTATTTGGTTAACACTAATCAACTACAGCAAAACAGAGCAAATCCTGTAGCAGAAAGTCCTAACTTGATTTTTTTCCCCTTTCAAGGCAGTAGGAACATCTGTCCCTCCACCAGAAGAACTGAGTGGTGTCAGGGATCGCAGCATCTATGGAGAGTGGAGCTGACTGAGCCTGATTGCTTCAGACAGACAATCCCTAACTTAAAGGGGAGGTTATTGGATTTGGAACCATACGCAAATTTATACGGGTGAAAGCCATTGAGAAAGCTCAAGAAGCTCAGATCTTCATACTCGGATTTCTCAGTGGAGCCACAGCAGAAGCTCATTTGGTCTTTCGTGGACACCAGGCAGTACTACCCATTACCGCTGTGGTTCCTGCCATCTGTGTAGATTCCAAATTTGCTGTTCAAAGCACAGAAACCTTGACCCAATCAAAATCATTCACCATCTTTCACGGGACACTGTAGAAGTCACTTTTAAACGTCCACTCTTTAAGAAACACACATCCATTCCCATCTGGATAATGTTAACACTCTTAACCAGCAACCACAGCAATGCAAGACATCTACCCACTGCTTAATTAAAAAAAAAAAAAAAAGAACGTATGCAAGCACGAAAAACTCAACATTAATCCGAGGCTGTAAAAACGTCTTGCCAACAACAACATTATCACTTGACACACGGAGTGTCAAAAAAAAAAAGGCAACTTATCACAGCAACTAGAGGCGACCTTTGAAGTGCTTGTGTGAACGGATCATATTAAAGCTTCAAAGATCCCTTTTAGATTCTCACCAAAGCAATAACCCCTGACACTCCAACAAACAAACAAAGGCGAAAAATTTAAATAGCATAACTTGGAGAAGTCTGAAAGCAAAGTAAGTTTCTGCATGTTTTTCTCTCTTTTTCCCTCATCCAGTGGCACGGTGCTTAGAAGGGAGCAGGGAGGTGTCTATTATTTGGAAGCTGATTAAAGCATGATGACTGGTGTCCAATCTGTTTTCCACAAGGGGAACTTGACAGCATGCAGCTCCCTCTCTACCTGGTGCCACTACACCGTGTTAGGTGATTTACAACTGACTCGCACAGTTTACGCGGTGCAGTATTTTCATTTCTTCCCCGCTGAGTGCCAGGTTTAAAACTCCTGAAGAAATATTATGCTTTGCTGACAAAATACAGTGACAGCCATCTCCTGCTTTAAAAAAAAAGCGTGCCACCGTGTTAAACAGTATGAAAGCAGGGAGACAAGTCAGGGTTGAAGGCATGTGTAGCAGCCCACTGCTATTTGATCTACACCAGCCCTGATTGAGCGCAATGATGTTTATAGCCGAGGTAAAAATTGACTTTCAATTAAAAAAAATGACGCAGGGGGAAGCAGAGGTCCCTGAAACAGACGGCGAAATTTACCGCGCAGCTTTTATGAGGGTCTAGCTGGAGAAACATGTGGCAGACAAATGAATTGTTTGTTTCAATGGGTTCGCCCGCAGAGGAGCAGGTAAATCAATGTGCGGGACTTTTTCATTAACCCCTAGTTCAACGCGCACTGACGTGTGAAGGCTTTGTGGTGAAGCAACAATTTGATAAACTGAGACCCACAGCAGCACAAACAAAACACGCCTACCTGTGCTCTGTGCTCACTGGTTCACAGGGCCCTGCCAAAGAGCTAATACCAGTCTACAGTGCATTACAGAACAGAACAATGTTTTCCACTGAACAGCTACAGGCAGCTGGATTGAATTCGCATGCATATGGATCTCATTCACACCCAGTGATACACCTGCCTTTGTGTGTATTTCCAGAACAGAATGACCTCTCTGGAAACAAGACAAGTGATCACAAAATCTAATGAAGCAAATGACTGCTTCAGCCTCTGGGGCACTCTAATGGATGGACACACTGTACGCTGTAATTAGCCTTTAGCAGTGTGAGCAGTGCTTGTTTTTATTTGGATTGCGGGTGGGAGACAAACAGAAGTTAATTTGAATCCGTCACTACAAAAGCCTCCACCCCCTGCATCTGAGGCGGACTATAAATAAAGATTGTCATTGTAACCTAATCAAATTATGTGAAATATTTTGGTCGGGCTGTCAGTGTTTGAGTGCTCTCGGCAGACGGCGCACGCGAATCCCCTTGAGGTCTTCTCATCTCACTTCAGGAGCTGCCGCCTCGCTTTGCTTTCTCATGTGTGCAGGAGTATTAAGCATAAATGGCATTCACATGATTTCAATGAGTGCGGCGAGACAAGACCAGTCTTTCAGCGCATTAGCTTTTGTAGTGGAAAGCACAAAGTAGAAAGCAAGAGCTGCAGAGAGGGTGGAAAAAACAAAAAAAAAAGGAAAAGAGGAAGAAAGCTGATAATAATAGCCGACTGGCAGTGCCTGAGAAAATGGAATTCCAGTGGCCTCTATCAGCCTTTAAGTGCTGATGCCATCAGTGATTGGCCTGATTAGGTTAGACGTGAACCTGAGGTGACATGCCATAAGGAGAGCCACGGTAACTCACACAGAGCCATTGTGAAGGGAATAAAGTATGATATCACAAAGGCTTCATAAAGATAGCCAGCTTTCGTCAGTAATAAGTGCAAGGCTTCATACGTCCTCCACTCATGGCCAATAATCCTTCAAATATTCACCAATCACAGTCCATAAAGCCTCAATAAATGGAAGCTCCCCCAGAATAACCAGTTATATTTATTAATGTCAAATGTTCTTTTATCCAGTTTGGTCCTGCAGCAAAGTAGCCTATTATTCTAGACAGCATGGTCACCGTATTTTTTTTTATATTCACCATATCCTGTATGATAAAATAGAACACATATCGAATTTATAGCATTGAGCTTTAGAGAAATGCTACGAATTCTGGATGCATTTTGAAAAAGAAATGACACCAAAAAATAAAGCTTTAAATACAGTTTATGTTTATCAACTAGCCTGTTATCCTGATCGCAAAACATTATTTTAAAAACCGTAAATGTATCAAGACATGCCATGAGAAAAAAGGCCATACATGTCAAAGTGGAATTAAGAAAGCAATGTCATGTGGCAAATTTTTTTTAAATCTACAAATACTAACAAATCAGTAATGAGTTCGTCAAAGAGCACTCCTCCATAGTCCTCAAATTCCACTCTGTGTTACATCTCATAACAGCCATGTACTCCACTCCCCACACGCAGAGGACAGCCCTGAGTCGTCAGTGAGCGGCACAGTTAGACACATAGCCTTTCAGGCCTGATGAAGACAGCTTGAACACCCCACTCAGCTCAGCCTGCCATCCTGGGCCAGATCTGGGCCGCGGCAATCAGCCTCCACAGCTCAGCCATGGCCCCGCGCGCCTCTCCGCTCCGTCAGGGATTTTTCATCGGCCTCGTTGGACCGTTTTATTCATTGTTTCCCTGATGTAGTGATTGATGTTCTGCTCTCTTAATCTGTGTGAATGATAAGTACTAGAGTGTGGATCGCGCGCGTGTGTGACACTGGCCGCGTGGCCGGGGCCACTGCTGACTGCTCGCTCACTCCGTCTCATTTACATTTCAATCTCAGCCTCATGAATGCGAAGACTCTGGTCCAAAATTAATAACAGCGCAAGTGGGAGGTGGGCATTGGGAGAGGAGGGTGCGGGCACGCATAGCGGGTCCTGCTTTCTTCCTCCTTTTGTTCTTCGCCAAAAGTGCCCTCATGCTTTCATTTCCCCCTCTCCCGCAGCCTTTCTCCAAGTCTCCAATGAATGGCATTACAGACAATGGCATATCTGGAGTGACACAAATTTATTTCAGTTGCACCGCCATAGTATATTTTCATAGAACCAGGGGCGATTTGTCTGGGGACAATTTAGTTTCCATAAAGGATTTAAATGGTTTCTGTGGAGATAGTAGGGAGAAATTTAATTTGTTTCTCATTTACTACAGCAGGTATGAAAAGGAGAAAAATTGGATGGCTGATGGGCTAAAAATTGGTGCTGTCCCTCTGCTGTATCCCCTAAAGGATTGGGGACTCTGAATCATATAGATTGAGTTCAACCCCAAACCCCCCACCCAAGCCACCACTCGTACCCTTCAACATACACCCCTCCTGCACCCCCCCCAAAGCTGCCTCCAGCCCTCCGAGAGTGGTAACCTTAAACCAACTTAAAAAGTAACCTTTGGGGAGGCTGCCAATCACTCCAAAAACAACGTTTCCATCGATCTGGCTGTCCCTGTGATTTATGGCTTCATTTTACAGTAATTGAGAATTAGGGGGAAGATTAGCAAGGCTCAACACTTCAGCTTGATATGCACTCTGAGCACTGTAATTTGTCACATCGGGATGTTGGACACTTTCTTACTCACAAAAGGGAGGTTGGGGGAGGGGGGATGCCTTCTAATTGAATTTCCAGATAAGGCTGGAATTAATTTGACACTGTCGAAATTTGAATACAGCCCTTGTGCCTTCCCATTGTGAGGCGTAGGGGCCCTGTCGCACGCTGCTGGGCCGGCAGACAATATTGATCCAAATCACTTTGAGTTGAGGCCAACTGAAGTATGGAATCACTAAATCTTATTTACACTCATATTGGAGCAGTTCATCTGCAGCTATCCGGCGCAGATAAAGAATATTACCTTTCATTTTGTTTGACTGCACCCAGATGAAGTTTTGGGTATTTCCGACTGGGGGGCAAACATAGCAAATGCCTGGAGTCAACAGTAGCGATTGAATTACCTGCCAACTTTAGAGGTCCATTGTCTGGGTAATTTGTCGTCTAAGTGGCACAATGAAAGCACTCCCCACCACTCTCTGAGCTCCAACTGTTATGTCATTCATAGCTGAGAGACAATTCAAGAGCTACTCTCTCTCTCTCTCTGCTTCTCTATGCTATGTATAGAACTGAGGTCTAGGAGGCACAACTTTTCTCCTTGAACTCATCCACTCATCCAAGTGAATGCTAAACATGCAAGAGAAGAAACCAAAAAAGATCTCTGCATAACAGAGCTTCACAGATCTCTGTTCTATCGTTCAGCACAAAAGACATTCAAGAAGCAAAAACCCCCCCAAAAACTTAACATATTACACAGTGATACAATGGTCTAATTTACATTCATTATATTGCAACAGTTATGGGCCTTAAATTTCCACAAATAAGAGTACTGATACGAGCATGGGGTTTTATCCCAGTTGAGCCCTATTGTGGCTAAGTGCTATTTTCAGTGGGTTGAGTTAGCACAGGAGCTCTTTAGCAGGCAAAGAGATGCATTTATCTGCTTAATGAACTTTGGGCTCTAACTTAATCCCACTAATGCCTGTGTGAGTCAATTAGCAGCAGTAGATGTGCTGTGCTATTTATGAGCCTAAGCAGGGCCTGGTTCTCCTCATCACGCTGCTGCTCGCAGAGGATTGTGCTGTAGCCTTTTCCTCTCACAATTCACATCATCTTTCCCCGTGCAGAGCACAAAGTTATGCTGGTCAAAACTGATCCCAGGTCTTGGCCAAACTGAAAACCAGTGTCAAACTGCTACTTTAGAATCTTTTTCAAATTGGAAACATTTGTTGAAAAAAATCTGCATCTGTATTTTGCAGTTCTGCATGTAGAACTGGTTATAAGAAGGAAATTAAATCTTTGTATATTGCATTTAAGGCCTAAAGATGCCATGTAGGACTACTTATCAGGTGATCGCTACATATCATATTAAAACAATTATCCTCCTTTTGCAAGTTCCAAAGTAAAATAGAAATCAGCTACTATTAATAATGTTAATAATAACATAATAACATTAAATATTTTCCCTGCAGTTATCAGATTAACTAGGCTCCTTGTGTGTAGATTGTTTTGTCTATGTTGAGCTGCTAATGAGCAATGAAGCATAAAAGGAGGGATCAGTTTACAATTCTCCACAAAGATGGTCGTACAGAGATAAAACTGTATTTGGATTTCAACTGAAGCATTCATATTAAAAATCAGGCACAGCTATCATAATAACCAATAAAAACATCATAAAACAACCAATTAAAATGATTTAACAATTCCAGTTCACATCCACAGGCAAAAATGCTAATTTTCTTTGTTTTTGTAAGCCATACAGAGCCCTCCAAAACAGATAGAAATGACATTTTATGGCTACTGTGAAACAAGGTTACTAAAGGTCTTTTTTAACAAAGGTCTGTCACAGGCAAATATGTGACACATTGCAACAGCAATCAACACAAGAGCAAGACAAGGAAAGTCTCTGATATCACATCGCTTAAAAATGAAAGTAACAAAAAGGTTCTTTGTAGTGATGTCATGAAAGAAGTGCTTTTGGTTCCCTGAAGAACTTTTCCAGTGGATGGTTCTTAAAAAAGGCAGTTGAAACCATATTACAGAAAAGGTGTTCAGGGAAACAAAGGCACTTCCACCATGGTGTCGCTCCAAAGAATCCCTTTTGGCACATTCATTTTTAAGAGTGCAGTAACATTTACATTTACATGCAAACTTCACTAATAGATTCACTGTGGGCACTAGTGTTGATAATAAATAACCACTCCTCCCTGGTTTCTCAGAACGCTCTGACACAGAGTAATTGAGCCTGACATTGTCTTGTAGCCCGTTGGAAACGAGACGGGCAAGACATGTGTCTGAACACCCAACGGGTTCCAGAGGTGCATGTATGTGTCTAACCCTTCATTTTCCATTCAGAGCAAGGTGCTCAGCCTGGACCACATGGGGCCGGGGGAGCAAGGGAAGAAAAGAGAGAGAGAGAGAGAGAGAGAGAGGGCGAAGAAGGGGAGGGAGATAACTGAGAGGCTGATAGAGACAGGCAGACAGGCTCGAATGGCCCATCAATAGATCCATCATGCTGGTAATTTGGAGCACATTTAACATACATCAGTTGAGTGGGCGCAAGCTGTATGTGTCTTGTCATGGACTCAGAGTAAATAACAGTTAAAGCTGGTGTCACCATTGACCCCTGTGACCTCAGCACCAGACGTGGGCACTGGAGCCCCCTGCACAGATGGAGAGGACAGAACTCAGCTCAGCGCATTTAACCATTTCACAACATCATTAACATTAAGCACGCACTCTCAATTACACTCACACAGCCTTGTGAGTAGAAACATAATACACAGACGTGAAGCTGTACTGGATGGCAATCAAACAATTTTGCTAATTACAGCGATACTCCACCAAATGAACACATGTATGTCATTTTTCACTTAATTAAATAGAATATAGAATATATATATATCGTTAGTTGCAATTTATTATGTATTTGTTCTGATTTGAATGTAGTATTTCATTAACCTTACACTTTCCCATTAAGAATGAATAGTGTTTGGATAAAACTGAAAAAACCCTAATTAAGTAAGTGGTTTACAACAGTACTCTTATAAACAGTACTAAATAAACAAACAAATAAATAATAATCATGTAAATTCATTTATTCGGTGTAGTATTACAATAAGACAATTTGGCCATTTGTTAATAAGATTACTACACATCCAGAAAAAATTCTGACTGGGATAACATTAATATTTCAGTGCTCTAACTAATTTACAGCTCACTGACATGAGTGAATATAATCAGAGTCAAAGCAGATAAATTCAAAAAGACTTTTTTCCCCCTGCAGTTAAAAGGCCGGACCGTGTAAACGCCCTCGGTCTTCCTCTGTGACACATGGAGGCGACAGCTATTCGCTCCTACATGTCATTGTAGCAGAAAACAAACGATTTGTGGGCTTTGAAAACGCAGCACGGCACCACAGGGCAAGTCGTTGAACATCCCTTGTGCTCCAGACAGACTGGGTACCTGTATGAAGTGCAGCACCCGAGGCTAACCAGTTACTATGCCACTCACTCACCTCAGCAAAGCTCTTGAACACACCAGAATCTAACTCTTATGTGTCGTGTCACATTTAGATTAGATAAGGAAGGTAAGGGCTACATGATTGAGGGGCTTGAAATAGGTTTCAGCAAACCTACAAAAACATACGGTATTTGGGTTCAATTTGTTTAGAAGCAAAAGCAGAGCTCAATTCTAGCAAAGAAAAAAAATCACTGTTTAGATTTCCATCATTTCACCTGTTTTTGAGACATAATGCACTTATGACAGAGTAGAGGATACAGAAACTTTCTATAAAGTCCCTGAAGAAGAAAAGTTCTTCCATCCCATGGGATGAATTCTGAGACAGGATGTTTGTTTTACAAATGCCTAAAAACTCCAGCTTTTCAGACTTCAGAAGCTCCATCTCTACAGAGAAGAACTTCCCTCAGACAACTTGTGCTACATGTCCAAAGGTGTCCACACTTCTTCTAACTAGTGAATGAGCACAGATTACTGACACAGGTCTGCAGCCTAAGGTTAAGATTATAAAGTCCTCCAGCACTGGGCTGTGGAGCAGCAGAACTGCACTCTCTAGAGTGGTGGGGCAGCATTCTCAGTCAAGGACTAATCACAAAACAACAGTACCTGAATCGCACTAATGCTATTGCATTTGAATGCAATCAAATTCTTATAGAAATGTTCCAGCGTCTAACGTAAAGCCCTGGTGAAATTCAAAATTCCCCTCTCTTCCTCACGCATGTGCATTTGAGGCACAAAAAGTGGCAGAAGGGCATGGAATAATATTGAATATGTAGCTGACAGCTTGAAATAATAGTGAATTGTTGTCTTTGTTGTTGAGAAACTTCCTTAAACAGTGACAGCGGACGCAGTGAGGCAAGAACCTCAAGCATGTCCTGAAAGAATGTTTACATCAGAATAATTGTGTTTAAACTGTATGTGTGAGTGTGAGGTCGCTGCAACCTGTGCTATCGTTTAGCAAACTATTTTCTTAGTTGGAGAAAGACCCCACCGTTGAATGTTTTAGTGAGAAAGATCGATCATCACCACTGCTGTCTATAAGTCACTGCGTTTTTCTGTTTTGCTTTGATTTTGTTAACGATTCAGTTATTTCACTCTGCCTTTTAAACCCTCAATGGCTGGATCTACATGCAGTTTGTGTGACAAGCCGTACTCTTAAGGAATTGAATGTTACATGCAGACACACTGTGAGCGAATACTGTGTTTGCATTATGACACATTTTGGGCCGCGACTGTGGTCATATGCCCCATAGAGTATCAGTCCATATCAGTGCATATTGTAAATGGCCTAAATGTTTGAATCCTGCTTCCTGGATTTAGGTCACAGTTTTCCACTTTGCCATAGATCAATAAGGTAAAGTACCTTTTGCTGTCCCCTACACTAAATTCAGGCCAACACACCAAGAGATGTTTGACTCTACGATCTTTTCCCCAAACTATTGAACTCCTTCGCAGTCATCTTGCCCCTAACTCAATTACGGCAAATTAGAGACACAAGATTCTGCATATGCTAACTGTATTATGCTGATATAATTTACCCTAGGTTCTTGCTATAAGTCGGCATGGGTCCTTAATAAAAATTGTCAGTTAAAATGAATATACAGCTTGTGTAATTAAATTTAATTGGATCTTGTCACTTTGAATCTGTGTTGTTTTTTGATCCTTGTTGAGTGTTGCTGCTCTAATGCTGCCTTTAGTTTGTACGCTGCTACATCGAAAGCCGTGCCCTCAACCCAGAAAGTGCCTAATACATCTAGACCTGGTTTGAGCTCGAAGCCTTTGAACCTTGACTGCAATAGCACAGAATCAGGCTAATTTAGCTGTAGTTTATTTATTTAGAAATGCTGTGCAAGACTTTTTTTTCCCCTTCCACTCACTAAAGAAAAAAAAAGTCTTGTTAGAGTTCATTAGGTTATTTCTCACAGACTGCTCCCTGTAATGCACATGCTTCAGAATGATCTGACATGAGCTTCATCAGTCTGCAACATCATAAATATGGATGGGGGAACCACATTGGTGCTTCGGTAATTAAAAACTCTAAATCCTATTTCTGTTCGCTTCTGTAGCGCCGTGCTACTAAATTAATTGAACTCTGTTTCGATGAAAGGACTCGCTTTTAGTATGGGTTTAGGTTTGAGACTGTGGCTGAAAATTGTGCAAAAAGAGTGCAAATGTGAACTTCAGCAGGCTGTTTTTAATGCTTTGGAGTCACACACAACCAAAGACTCCAACGACTCCCTGTAAAAGACTTGTAGGCAGTGCTGTGCAGGGGTCATACAAGGAAATGATAAATGAAGCCATTTATCCAAACAGAAAACATGTATTTGCTCCAAAAGACTAACATTAGAATAAAAACAAATATACATAGATTATGATTTTGTGTCTGTGGGTGAGTTAGCTTAACCCTCACAGTTATCCTCCATTACCTAGTTTGGCTCATCAGTATTTCTTTAAATTAAAGGTGTACTGGTTATTGAATTATAGGGAAATATCACTGGATTCTGTGCAATTAAATGTAAGGTGTGTAGAAAGTCAGATGTAGCCAGATGTAAAGAAAATCAGATTGGCTTGATCTAAAATGCTTCATTCTAGAGAAACATACCACGTCAGTACTGTACACAGTGGTGGTGGTGTGAATCGTTTAATGCCTCAAAAAGCTAATGCCCAGAAAACTATTGAATTAAGCTGTACTAAACACACTGTCTAAAGTCTGGTGCATTGTTTCCTTTCAGTTTTGAGATGAGGAATTGCAAGGCAAAATACTCCCTTATTCTTTTATGCCACTTTACACCACTATCAACACTATATATAAAAACTCAGTATCCATGTGTGACTTCGTATTCTTTTAACCAAGATGTTAATATCTTTGAAAACATTTTACTATAAATGTTTTATTTGCATTTATTCCAATGCTGTACATATTTCTAATTTTCTAAAACAGATAGTGAATATCAAAGACTTTTGCACAGTGCTGTATATTAACAGACTTAATTAAATAAATCAAATAGACCATAACAGCCATGCAATAAATTTAGGTGGGCTGTTGCAAAAATAGGCTGAAATACTTTCTGAAATGTGATTTTAATCACTTGGAATGAAGTAAATTGAAAGATTTCTTTCGATACCAGGCCCTGTATGAGCCTTTGTGTGCATAAATAAAAGTGCTAAATTGTACAGCCTGCTATGGCTTGGCAGCATACAAATGGCACCTGTGTCACCGCCTAGCTGAGCAAGGAATTGAACATGCAGCGCAATACCTTTGGAGCTGGGAAATCTTTATTCACAATAGCCAGGGCTGCTAAAGCACATTCGCTTTCAATCCATTAAAGTGTTCCATCGCCAGCTCCTCATCACAGCGGCCTCCTAATTTGACAATGACAAAGAGCTACTTGCCGATTTTAAATTTCATAATTTTAATCTGTCAAGTCTGACATTTAATTAGTGGCTTCCTAACCTGTGTCTGCCTCGCTTGTGAAGGGCATCGTTGTTCGGAAGCGCAACACAATCTCGCCGGCGAGAGTGGATTAATATATATGTACATTACCAGCTGCTACAAAGACAATACACAGAAAGGGGGCTATTAGTTCTTAATCTAGACAGATGAGGTTAATAATACTTTTAAAGAGCAGCTCTATTAAGGACTGACTGATTAAGACCTGCGCTGGCTCCTTCATGAGCTGCTGATTGGGACCTGGGCAGGAGCTTTTTGTTCTGTTCTTTGCCATCACAGGCAAATCCTATACCACCCCCCCCACACACACACAACTCCCCCCCTTCCTGGCGACAATGAGCACCAGCCTAATGAGAATCTCAACAGGTCCCTGTGGGTTTAGCAAAGAATGGCTGCCTCTGAACTGACCATTAGCAATCGCATAGTCAGACAAATGTGGCTTCCTTGTGGTTTAGATATATTTTAACGAAACGGCGGTGTAGTGGGCAAAGGAATCAATTGCCATGTGCTCGGAAAATGGCAGCATTTGTCCCAGTGTCATCTCTTGACCGTGAAATGAATCCTGTTCCCCGGCAGCAGTTAAACAGTAACTAAAAGGTCTTTGCCCATTTTTAACCTCCACTGTCTGCGTGTTTCTCCCGCTCCCTCACTGATTTCAAGCAACCCGGTGCCCTGAAAGGTGTTATTGATTTGTAAATCAATAAGTAATGAGGCAAGATGGGAAGGAAATGACTGAGAGACGGAGAAGTTTGCAGACTGTCAGGTGTGCTGCTGTGGCAGGCAGCAGAGTCCGTGGGCTGCCTGCTAATTAATACCTCTGCGCTGGCCTCCGCTTACTCACCACGGGTGGGCACCGTGGCTGCTACAACTCCACGCCACACACACACTTCTCCCCCAAACACCCCCCACCCCCACTTTCCAGGTAGCTCCCTTAATCAATATTTTCAAGCATATTATTATGAGGATTCAAAGAGCATTCATCTTTCTCCTTTAATAAAGACACGCAGAGGTAATCATACCTCTGAGAAATGAGAACTCACAGACAAAAAATATTCGAACAGTGTTTTAAACTCTCAAAGGCACATTTTCATATCTTATACTGAAATTATGTCATGAAACTACTCAAATGCATAATTCTAAAGCCAAGCAATCCAAAAAGATTACGGAAAGAAATAAAGTGCCTGGGTGATATCTAAAATAATTGGCTCTGTTTTATGTTGTTGAATTACAGTAATCAAAAATATCAATTTTATTGCTCTCACCCACTTTTTTACGTGCTAGGTGTCAGTCATCTATCTGCCTGATTACATCACACGCAACACAAAAGATGTACACTTGCAATAACTGTGAAAGCACTCGCATGATTTAAATATTTTAAAGGGAAATAATGTATGACTGGAAAAAACTGTGAGGCCTCTGAAAATACTGGTGAGAGTTGGCTGAATTTGTGAGAACTGTAAATTCATGGAGGGGTTTGACAAGACGTCGGCTGAAGATGAATTTTGTCCGTGGGGTGTTTTTTGGCCCACTAGTGGCTGAACATGGACCTCTCAATTGAACGTGGACCTCTCAACTGAATGTGGACCACTCATGCAGAGGCATGAGCTCTGTAACACACATGTGCTCATAAAGACAATGAGCTGTGTAAAGTTAACACACAGATGAATTCTGCTGAAATGCCTAATCAGCTTGACTTAAATTGTTGCATGAATCAGTAGACACTTTATTTATTTATTTGTTTGTTTATTTATTTATTTATGCATGGCTGCCACATTGCTGGACGTTCTAAGGGATTCAGGCATAGAAATGTGGGTGCCTTTTATTAGGACTTCCAATTATGCATTATTAGTCCATTGCAGAATCAAACAGGTCCATCACATTGCCATTGTTATCCCTATTAAGTCTATATGCAGATCTATTTTTACTGTTCCTAGATGCCATTCCGGACCCTTTCTACAACAAATGTTATCTTAAACCTGCTGAGAGGATGACTGTTTCTTTCAGAGTGTGTGTTATGATCATCACGACAGATCCCTCTCTCCAGTGCTCGGATACTTAATCCCTTAAAGTGGGGTAGTGGGGGAGGAGGGGTGGGCAAAGTGAGAATAAAAGCTGCAGAGCTGGAACGAATGACAATTAAACAAGCAGTAGGAGAGTCAATGTTATCCACATGTGCTGGCAGATAGAGTCGCTGGTGGATGAAAGTGCGCGAGTGGTCATAAACGAAGATAATGGATGAAAAGGAAGAAAATACCACCTGCTTAACAGATATAAATCATGTGGCAGTGTAATTGATAATTGATAAGGGGCTAATTTCCTGCAGAGGGGGGAAACTGTAACTCACTCGGGCTCCCTGCAGGCATAATCGACTTCCCAGTCACATCTGAGCACTGGACTCCCACTGCATTGCACTGCGTCTCACTCCCATGATGAGCAGCTCTGTGAAAGCGATTTCTCTCCTGAAGATAAGTACGTCTCTCCGTACGCGCGGCTATCTGAAACACATTGATGTCAGCTGTGGACGGCCTCTTCGTGTGCAGGGAAACATGCGCCGCATGACTGCTGCCATGTCGCCACGGCCCATCTCCCTGACCGCGCTCAGATAATCTACAGTTAATCATATGAATATGATGCACCCCACCGCTCATTACTGGGCCCATTATCCCTTAATTAGCATGATTAAAATGAGTAATAGAGACGACCCCCCCCGCCTTGTTTTGACTGGATCTCTCTTCTTGATGTCATGAGTTGGGGGACATGAAAAGAATAGCACATCAAAGGCAGAGGGGCTGAATTAGTGGGGGATTTGCAGGTGTGGATGGCGCGCGTGTCGGGGATCACCCCATCCTGTAATTCTTTCCCAGCGAAACACTGGCGCTCTCGCCGGGCTCCTGCTTCACTACAAACCTCTCATTAGAGGCACAGGGGCTGGAGCTAGAGGCCCTAATTAGGAGCTGATCTAAAACTTTCTCTTCCTTTCAGTCTCACTAAAGCAGGCCCTCATCACTCAAAATACCCCGGTCCAGAGCACACGCACATCCCAGAGACTGAAGCGAGAACACAGACGCTTTGACACATTTTCTTGTCTCATGTTTATGCGGACAAGCGTTCTTTCGGCTTAAAACAAGGACAAGTCTAAAAATAGGCTTTGAAATTTGAATGACTAAAAGATTATGCAATTTTGTCTTTAATTAACATGGCTAATTATCATTGCATGTGGGAACACAATCTCCAAACAAGCAGCTTTACAGGAGGAAGAAAAAAAAATGCTCTTAACTTTCAGTGTAGTATCATTTTAAATACATGGTGGCAGGTTTCAAATTATGTAAAACTTTTATATCATGACAGAGTAAAAATGCTTAACTCTCAAAGGTATATGCACTAATCAAATAACAAATCTACCCAAACCTGAATTACCCATTTCTGTGCTATTAAAAAATATAGCTTCTGATTCAGCCTGATTCCATAATTATACAATTGTGCAAATAACCTTGTTATGAAGTCAACAAACGGGTGTGCTTAGAACATATTAATGTTTTTGTCAAACTTGGATAAAAAATATAGTACAGGAAGTTTTTTATTGTGCTTTTGTTTTGGTGGGGGTGGGGCTTGCATATTAAAAACGCATAACATGTTTTGCTCCCAGTTGCAGAAACTGGAGTTTGTTGCTGCCATAATGCAATGTTCATCATGCATATTCAAATGTCCAGACAATGCACCTTACTTAGACATTCATATTCTAATTTGTATACAATTTCCTTAATGTGTCCGGGAAGAGTGGGAACCCTCATTTATATTCATTATTTTCAAATAAAGAGCAAATCTCTATGAAACAGAGAAAAAAACAAAAACAAATCAGTGAATAAGAAAATGTGTAAACAATCATAAAGGATATTACTGAAGCTAAGGGTTTAACAATTTTCTTTCTTTAACTAGTGTAATTATGCTCTCCACGCAGCTGAAACTCGCTTTCCTGTAAGACAATATTGACTTTATCACTGAAGTCCTTTATCATTTTGATATGGGCCACTGCTTTTATGAGAAATGGGTCAATAAATGCCTTTGGTACAGAATTACTGAGCACAATACTGATGTTTTTCCTCCATTAAAATTTCCAATTTTAGCATCACATCCACATGGGATACAATTCAGAGCCTGCATTTTGTATCACATTTAAAATATCATTTTTCCTGAAGGACACTGAATAAAACAAAACCTTTATACAATTATTATCTAGATTCCATAGAATATTAATGCCTTGTCTTGCTCTTAAGGAGAATGTGTATGGTTCACATACATACATATGTGCACAAGAACACACACACACACACACACACAC
>JBBIGA010000002.1:6969855-7002518 GCA_037576975.1 Alestes dentex
TATGTCCACTTTAAAATGAAATTGAAGTGTTTTGGGAGCATATTTGGGGGCATATTTATGGTTTACACTATAAAAATGGACATTTTTGGGCATGTTTAATACCACATCACAAATTTGTGTTTTTTACTGTATATATCTCAGATGATCAGTATAGGATGAGCCTATATTTGGCAAATTTGGTTTATTTGCCCACTGCCTGCTGTACTCTCAGTCAAAGCTCAAAGAGATCCACACGACAATTGTTTTTCCCCCTCACCCTTACTTCATCTCCTTCATAAGTACAGCTGCATCTTCCACTGCCACCAGTTTTACACTTTGAAACTGAGCCAAGGTCAGGGGTTAAAGACAGGATTATTTTTGCACTCCCACACCACCCTCTCCGTAATTCAGAGGAGTGCAGCAATTTTACAGGTGCAGGATGTCTCTGAAACGACTTAACTGCCTGAGCCCAGGCCTTTAGGGGCAGAGAAAATGGGGGGCTTAATTGTCCCTGGGCTCTTTGAGAGACTACCCAAATGAAACTTTATTATTGTATCTTTTTCTCCCACAGCTTGCCTCCTCGCACTGTTTTCTTAGTTCTAATGGGTACGGGTCACACAGAGCCCCGGTCTGTCCTATGACAGTAACCGTGTCTGTCACTGGCTTTCATTTGGCCTGGCAAGCCTGGTGGTTTGAAAAGCTGCCTGACACCTGTGACGTGGGCAGCAGTAATAGGAGCTGATGCCCACTTGTCAGCAGCATGACATGCTAAGTGGTGTTGTCACAGATCAGGTGGGGAGTGTTATGCGAAACGATGCCTTCCATTTACTTGCCGATGACCTTCCAAAGTTCACTCTGTGCCACGGCCGACTAGATTAAATTTAATATGTCTTCGTGGGCTTTATTACCTTGGAATTATGTACTTTTCCCCCCTCCTCGCTCACCTTAAAGTTCAGTCCTGAGGTGAGCTGAAAGTTTTGTGAAAGTTGCGAGCATCCAATCACAAAGTTTGGCACAAACAGTTTTAAATGCTCCTTTGGTGAATGCAAAACATGCAACGGGATAACAAGGCACAGGTTGTGCTGGAAGCAAACAGGAATGCCCAGGGACTGCTTGGTATGCATCCGTTAGATTTGGGAAGACTGGCAATAGTCATGCAAGGGGCGGGGTGGTGGTGGGGTAGTGGGTGGGGGGAGGTGTTTAAAATTTCTATTCTCTCACCTAACAACGATTCTAATACACAATGCATTTGTCTGACCATGACATGATAGTGATTCATGTGGATCCTGGATCTGGTCGCCCTTTTATGGATCTGGTCGCCCTTTAATGACACGGTCCCTGTGCCTAATCTAGAACCAGTTCCACCAAATTTCTAGCAAAAAATACTGGCTCCACAAAATTGTTCGAACAAAAGTTTGAAGCACTGATATCAGTGTGCACAGAAGTGGCTACCGCAATAAATTAGTTGACATTTTATTAAAACATGAATGAAAGCAGCAACAGTGAAACCTAAACAGCAAAAGAGACGTATGCATCAAACAACTTCTTGTTAATTGCAGATGTTGTAGTTCATTTGCATCAAAACCACTGCCTGGCTAACACCTTTAAAAAATTATACCGAGAACCTACAACATTGTGGTGGAAAAGTGCCAAGTGTGTCTAATTAATATTTTTCTGTTTGTGCTAATGTTCCCAGGTTATTCCAGCAGTGAATGCATATTTTCATGGCTTCCACAGACAGATAAACAAAAGTAATTGCACCTCTGTTGACATGTCTGTTGCGTGCACATACATTTATAAGAACCATAGATTCAGACAGGACAAAAATATGAAGAAGTCAAATAGCATTAAGCCACAATGGGTGAGGGTTTTAGTTTGCCAGAAGGAACAGGATCTCATATGTTTACCAAACACCATCAACCTCAGCAAACAGCAGCGAACTGCTGAATGGCAAGGCTATGATATATTACATCTCATATCGAGTCGGATTTATCTATCCATCAAATGTGAATTTATGCTGATGTTTTTAACCTGCTTAGCTTCAAGTGATTGCCAACCAGTCACAAGTCCTCAAGATCATCGCATTTGAAGGAAGGAGTTCCATTTCATGCTGTAACCCTATATTAGTCATACAGTATATATTTGTCTGGAGCGAACTTTACTTATTTTCTCATTTGTCTGAGACGGTTGTGGTAATTTGTGAGAATGATCTTTTATTCCTCCCTAGTGCAACATAAATTACGGGCAGATTTTTATGGCTCTCTGATATTCTCTCCTCTGTTCAGGTGCACCAGAAATTGGTTTATTATACAAAAAGCTGTAGTTTTGTCTGATGCTTTCATACTAATTTAGCCTTAAACCAGCAGTCAGTAATCCCTCCAGCCCAAATCTAACACACCTGATTCAGCTAATTAATAAGAACTGATAATCTGGACCAGACATGAACTCTTTAGGAAGCAGGATCAGGGTGGTGACCACTGGCTTAAGAGAAGACACTACAAATGACGAATTTGGTCCTGCCATCAATTTTTCAGATTTTCTACAACTTACACGCTCATTTGTAATCGCAACATCAAAAATTTTACATTTACATATATTGCTTGTATGCAGACAAATGTTTTATAATGTTAAAATGTAGTAATGAAATGTGTGTTTTCATTAAACAATACAACAATAAGTGTTTAATATTTTATTATTATTATTATTATTAATAATAATAATAATAATAATAATAATAATAAATTATTATTATTATTATTACTATTATTATTATTATTATTATTATTATTATTATTATTATTATTAATAAAATCTTTTATATATCCAACATCATTTAAAGGCTACATTTATGCATATTTAATCGATACAATCTCATTTGGAATAAAATGTTCATTTTACATATACATGTTTTTTATAACAAAACATCCAGCACAAAAAACATTTGCAAGAGCACTGGCAAATACTAATTGTGATATCAATTGTTTACTTAAAAACGGGACACATGTGACAGTTGCCGGCCACTAGATCGACTGTCTCCTGGGTTATTGTTTTGAGTTTCAATTAGGCTCTCGTGCCTGTTCTTTAGGTTTTGAAAATAAAAGTAAAAATGGAAGTCTGCGTATGCGCCTGCCCTCATTGCCAAGAGACAGAGATTCGTGACAACACAATTCATGTCTAGATTCTTGCCTTAAAGCAAAATATGTAAACAAGAAAAGAAAAGAAAGTTAAACCACTGAACATAAAGGTGCTAAAAGGGGTCCCTGCAGCCTGTACCTCAGCTGTTAGACAGAGGACCAAAAATGAACATGAGAGCCTCATAAAGGACAGAGAGTGTCCTCAAAGAAAGGTCTCATTACTAGAGGCATTCTAGTAGGGGTCTGATGACTTTAAAGTCAGGCATCTTTCACTCTGTGTGTAAGTTATTCCACTTGAGCAAGGGGAGTGGGAAAACAATTGTTCCTGACTGATTTCGTTCTAACCCCCTAATGAACCCCATGTGGACGGTGTGCCTTTCAGCAAGCTGCAAATCTCCACATTGCCCACTCCAGGCCTGATTAAAGCTACGGTCCTCACCTGCTCTTCATTACCACAGGCAGGAAAACCCAAAGTGAAATAAGTTAGCACCTGTATGTTCCAATTCTACATGTTTTCTACATGTATATATAACAGTTGTGTGTATTAGGCTGACAGTTTTATAAATTATAGGGTTAGAAGCTGTGTACTGCAACTCTGGTGGGAGAGTGGGAAGGACCTGAGCTGGAAAAAGAGCAGATATTTCCTGTGTAGCAGGTCATGAGGATGAATTATGGCTTTAGCGGGAGAGGGCCTGATTGTAATACTATAAAGTCTCACTTGGATACAGGCAAGGCAATGCAACAATAACTTAACAAGGATTAGTCCACAATTTACTAAGCACTTACAAGAATGCATGTTGGCCTGATCTGATTTACTGCTTTCGAGTAGTGTAAAATAAATTGAGCAACTTTGTTAAAGAGGCCCTGTGAGGTAAACTGCGGGGTAGAGACATCCACCATCTAAGAGCCATTTTGTCTCCTCTGTTAGCCAGCGTCTGCAGTGACCCGAGTCTGGTCTGAACGGAGGCCATTAACACACGGGGCTCTGAGCAACATTTAACCAATTTGGTAAATTATCTTCAGGGCTGTTTTATAACACGTCCTCATTATACTCCGGGCATCTCACTAACGTGAGAGAGTTCCTGCAACTATTTCCATATATTACAGCTCTGTGTTCCCAGCTCGGAGTGGAGGAAGCACCTGTTGGGATCCCCCTGGCCTCTTTCCACCCAGCTGACCACTTTCATCCTTCTTCTGCCTCACCAACAGGTGGTTTTCTTCAAGCCTCATGCCTTCACCCAGGCCAAACCAGTGAATGGGGGTGAACTTGGTGGGCCGCTGGACACAAGGAACCCCTGCTAAGGCCCTGGGAGAGCACTGCTCACCAGGTGTTTAATACGATCACAACTTATTTACTGTGCAGTGAGATGCAGTTATGCTTCTAGGCCTAGCTCCAAACAAATTGGGGCAAGTGGAGGCTTTTCAAGAAATGTCTGTTCTGTCGACAGAGGGGTTAAAGTTAATTTGATCAGGCATGTATACTCTGTGCAAAAAGAGAGAACATCTGCATTCAGTGGCATGGACCCATTTGTTGCAATTTTGGGTCTCATTTCCATTTGCAAGAGAGATAACTGCTTGCATATGGAAGCAATAGATAGAAGAGGTCAATGCAATTTCTTTCACTAGGGGAAAAACTCCTTACGTGGTAATCTCAGTTGGCGGAAGAAGAAATAAAGACGTGAGCTTGGGTAGGCATGCCTTTAACTGCAATAATGCCCTCGCAAGCTTGAGGAATCTCACAAAGCTTGAAATTCCTAGAAGAAAAAAGATCTTTAAACTTATAGCACCTTTCATCCAACAAGGAACTGGTTCTTGAACAGGTTCCATTCAGGATTCTTCGAACCAGCCCATATTTTCACCGTTTTTAGCGGGACCATTGTAATCAAGAATGTGTCATCAATGAAGGGCATTGCACAAATAAACAGAAGTAAACAGATGTAAGATGGTACTTTTCTGATATCCAGGAGATGAATGAATCACAGCTAAAGACTTTGTTTCTTTAGAACACTACTGGATCATTTTTTGTTCTGAAGATTTATCCTTTTCCACTGCATTCTCCACTGTTGCACTCTGTTCACTCTCCTAACTGTAGAAAGACATTCTTTTCTGGTTCTTTTGGGAACCAACTTTTGAGGTTCCAAAACAACTTGTTTTTGGTCAAAACGCTCCAAATGGTTCAAACTGCTCGTCCAACTGCTCTGTTAGATCAAGTAAGACTGCTGCCATGTAAACTCTGGTCTAGCCCAAACAAACAATTCCCAAATGAACTCTGGTGCAGTTTGTTAGAAGTATGAACACAACATAGACCAAAGACATCTAAATGGCCCAGTGATAAAAATGAACCGTTGTTCTCTCTCCACATAACTGCTTTGGTACATGCAAAAGACATGCTGTTTTCATGAATGTATGTGTCTATCATCTCTTCATGAACTCTGAATCATTCATTATAGAGCAAGTAGTTTGGTTTTAAAATAGGGCTGAGGCACATCAAAGCCCTTATTAACTACTCAATGTACATTTAACCGCACACATTATATCATGTACAACTGTGCTAGTTTCCTCTGTTTTGTAGCAGAAGCACAGGTAAAACAAGAAATAAAAAAATAACAAGCTCAAACATAATTGAACCAAGGGACCCAAACTGCAAGTATAAAAGCACTGTATACAAATAAATGGTTAAGCAAACAATGCTAAAAGTATAAAGGTATGCACATCATTTTATTTTGATGGTCATGCACTAGAAATCAAAATTTTCAAACACTTATGGCACACAGAAGTTACAAGAGAACTGAATAAATGATGGAGAAAGTGTGTCCTCTGAAAACATGAAATGAATGACATCAATAATGTAATACTTCATCTTCATCAAAGCCTCAAAAAATGTCGTTATCTAAAAACATTACAGATCATTATGACCAAAATTAGTCAGTAGCGTACAACTCTTGGAGGCGGTAATAAAATAAGGGTCTGCGAAATTCATCGCATACAGTATTTCTCAGATTTCAATCTCTCTGATTTCCATCTAAAATTGGCCTACTGTGCTCAGGCTCATAAAGAAGTCCACTAACAAGAAGTTAAACCTCTTGCTTAAAACTAGTATCAAAGTCACTGGAGAGCAATTATGCTATAGCCTAACAAGTTAGAGAAAGACCAGAGGAATTTCTTTCTTCAACATAATGCCAGGACATTGGAGAGTAATCTAATTGCATGTCTTTTTGTGTGATTATTTATGATTAGAAAGCGTTAGAAAATCTGGAGGAGATATTTTAGGGAGTGAAGTGTTTGATGCAGCTGCCTAAGTGAGTGATCTTTTCAGATTAATTACAACCGGGCAGAGCAACTGTTCCTCCAATTCCAAGAGCCTGCTCATGAGTAGGGTCTTGGAACCTTAAAAAATTACTTTGAACCAAAATTTCATCCGGAAACATGATTTATGGTAATGAAGTGGGTCTGGGAATAAAGGTCCCTGTGCTGCGGTACACACGCTACATGAAGGGAACAATGAGAAAGGCAACAGCCTTTCAGTGCCATTTTCTTTATTTTTTGTTGAAGGTTTATGATTTATATTAAGCTGCAGAGAATGAAGCACTTGCCGCAGAATTTAAAAAAAGGTCTGGGAACATTCCCTGTTTCTCTGGGATGGATTAAGATCAACCTAAAATCCACTGCGAATCCATATACTTCAAAAAGTGTGTTAGAAAAATCCCATTGGCTGTGAGAAAGATAAATGCTTTCTCTCCCACTACCAAATGTGCTCAGATGGCCTTTATTCCTCTTGAAGTAGGGGTCAAGCTCTCATTTCCTGTGGCTGCTCTATAGGAATGAAGCTGAGGGCTTCGGCAGTCCCCAGAGAGCTGCAGTAGCCCTCCAGGAGAACTCAGTGAGGAGCCTGCACTGTCGACACCCAGAGGAGGCACGCAGGCCAGAGCCGAGCCCATAAAGGACACAGTGTGTATAAAGAGAACTCATTAACCTGACCTGCATGTGTGTTTAACAGATATTCAGGGTTCTCTTTCCTCCCATAACAACTCATTAATTAAGATTTGTGTGTCCAGAAAAATTAGGCTCGCTGTAGCCATGAATCACCGCAAACATCAGTCTCAGGTTATTGATCTTATTCTAAACATCAGACGGACGTAGAAAAACAAAATCCCTCTCCAGAACAGTGCAGCCTCAGTGCTGCTTTGTCCAGCAAACATAGTGCGGCAGCACATGGAGAAGTGGGCTACAATCCAGTGGTTTGACCACACTGGCACTACACAGAGAGCGCAGGATAGAGGGAGGAAATGACCGCTCCCTATCTGTCTGGCCTGCCCACAGAGGAGGTAAAGTTTATTGGGGGAGAAGAGTGGCATTCATGGTGACACGAGCTTGGTGGACCCAGCCACTTTATGGGGGGTTAAAGTGCGTTTAGACTTAGGATAACCCCTCACGTCACACTAAATCTCTGTTTAATAGGCACATGACACCAAGGTTTGTGTTTTGAATGAGATGTAGGTCACTAGTCTGACAATATCTACACATACATACATACATATTATATATATATATATATATATATATATATATATATATGTATATATAATTCTGAATATACACTCATTATTCAAATATCAACTAATACTGAATGTACATTCAGTGTTCAAATGTCAAATAATTCTGAATATACACTCAGTATTCAAATATCAAATAATTGTGCACATAGGGAAAAAACATTTTGACATTCTTTTAAGTGAGCTATAAATAAATTATACTCAACAATATCAAAATCTCAGTGTGAGTCCAAGGTATACAACTTATAGAAAAGTATTTCTTACCATTCTAACCAGCAAGCTAACTATGAGAGACATTCTGGCCCAAGCAGCAGCAATTACAAGAGCACGATCCGGCATCAGTGCTACAGTTCATGATTTATAGCCTGTTTTCACATTAAATGTGTCATGTGTGCAGTGACACCAGTATTTTTTTCCTGCCAAATATTTGATTACAATAAAACATGTATTCCATTTTCTCCCCTTAAAGCCTGCAGTCGGCTGTGGGGAGGGAAATGCAATTAAAGAACAATAATAATATTTTAAATGCAGTGAGGGGAAAAAAAGAAAACTCTGTAATAGGCACTTAGGCTGGAGTATCGCTGAAATTTATATCTGAGGCCGAGTTCACACCAGAAATCTCTATCGCATATGGGTTTCACTTCCTCCACGTTATTACCTATCAAAAGGTTCATAGTTTTTTATGAAGTTCTCTACAAAGCATTTGAGAAAGGCAAAACTCGTTTAATGGCTTGCTAAGTCAAGGCACGGCCCCACAAGATACATATAATTCGTTCAGAATGTACTGGAATGTGAAACACATGTGCTTTGATGCCATTATTCCTTTTATTGTTAGTTTGTGTTAAATTAAGACTTTGATTGCCTGGATCTGGGAGCCTTTCAAAATCCATTAAAATCTCAAATTGACAAGAAAGATGAAATATGCATTTTTAATATCCTCTCTATTGGCAATAAAAAGGGAATGTATAAAAGCTGTTTAGTCCAGTAGACAAACCGAGAAGAAAAAAAACTTTCTTGGTATGTAAGAATAAACTGAGTTATGTCCCTAATACATGTATGTAAAAGTTTGGAGACCCGCAATCACGTTAAATGTTTTGTTGTTTTAGTACACAGTTTAATGTGTGTGCTATAACTTTTGCACATGGGACATTTATTGTTTTATTTCACCAATATGTTAAATATAACAACTAAACAGTGTGTAATACAATGTGCAAAAGTGTGGTCTCTGTATCAAGAGTGGGTTATTTGGCAAAAATACAATATCAAAATACTTTTTGATGAAAGAAATTTTGATATATGATATGATATTTTTTTCCTGACATCTGACAAACTGAAAATTAACCTCTTGTGCCACATTTAAAAATATAATCAAAACAATACTAAACAATATTCAGCATTTCACACACAGCACTGCACTAAATATAATTAAACAGGCCTAATTAGTCTCTCTCTGTAATGAAACATGCAGATCCTCAGTGTTTTTAAGTACTGACAATATCCAAGACATACTCAAAATAACAGATTCTAATGCCTCATAATAATGATAAATATTGTTAGTGTGCAGCTCTTCTCAGTAGAGGATATAAACTCTTTCACTCAGAAAAGCAACAAAACATGTCATTTGACAAGTGGTGCCTAAACTTTTGCACAAGACTGTCCTTTTGTAACAGACACAGAAATTATAAGATTATAATATAAAGATACAGCTTATAATAATGCATTGCATAATGCAGTATGCAATGGTACTGTGTTTGACTGTGTTTAAAAGATACTTTTTGCAGTCCACCTGAATAAATTTGTTTGAAAGCATTAAATGAAAAAAATCCACCGAAAAAGTCTAATATGCACATGCATGCTTGTGACACCAGTGCTGTCGGTTTGGATTACAATCATAACAAACATGGAAAACACTGAGGTCCAACTCAACAGCTTTCATTACTTATTGCAGCACATGCAACAAAGCCTGTGCAGGCGATTCCACATGTGTAGGCCAAGTTTCTGTAACAAAGCAATAATCCATCATTACACTTAGGGTTGGGGGCGACCCATTCTAAGTTGCCTTCTTGAAGCAGACAAAACTCAGTGTTGCATTTCATTCTGCTACTCCTACAAAAACCCATTCGAAGTGGCAGGCTGGTCATGTGCAATAAGGTATCGACCATTAGCCCTCCTGGGTTGGATTTATTTTAATTCTCTAATCCTCTAATGCTGGCTTCTCACTGCAGTCTCTCAGCGCATGAGTGACAAGGGTGACTCTGGAGTCGGCTTTATGGGGCAGCAGAGAAGTCACAGAGCCTCTAAGTGGCATTTGACTCCTTTAAGCTCCGAGCAGGAGGACCAGAGAGAGAGAGAGAGAGAGAGAGAGGCCTGGAGACCAAACAGTCAAAACATTCACCCCGAAAAGTGCAGCACTCAAGGAGAACTCACCTAATGGGGAAATTATTTATGAACTATTTGCAGTGCACCTGAAAATACCTCTAGTGGAATTATGTTTGGCAACCTGAACTGCTTTGAAGTCAATGGAGTGGCAATAAAAATTAGGCCTTCATTAAAGAACTGCGCCTTTCAAACAGAACCGGCCGCTGCTTGGAGGGTCAGGAACAACTACGCCGCGCTTGGCCCCGGCAGCAGGGCACACATGGAAGCAATCTGCCTGATTCTCGGCTGTTTTTATGATTTTCTCCTCCAAATTTTCTCTACCCCCACCCACCCCCCTCCGCTGCACTCCTTTTATGTCGCATTTAGGAAATTAACACTAACCGACAAATTACTTTGTAAATAAAGGAGTATACGTTAGAATGTTGAAACCAGGACTAGCCTAGGGGCGAGTGCTTGCGGAGCAACAAAGGGATCCTTGATAGCTGTTTAGATATGCCAGCCAAGAGCCAGGCTTTATTTTATCAACTGCACATAATTTTTCAATTGAATTTAAAGTAAGGCATTTATTTCCCTTGTGTGCAGCACTTGTGCAACATGTCCACTCTCACTGGGAAAGTGGTGGACTTTGCAAAAAAAAAAAAAATCTTTTAGGGATGTGAGGGTCATTTGTAAAGGCCTTTGGGTTTGGCCAACAACAAATGATCCTCATTCACAAAAAATGGGGAAAAATGGGGAGTTTTAAATTAACCGCTGTAATCTTTAGAAACCAGACGCTCCGAACTCTAAGGGATTGTGATCTGGAGAGATCTAAGCTAATTACTTAATCACTTACATTTGTAAATCGTATTATTGTAAAAGAAATTACTGTACTGATTAAATTACAGATATTTATCTCCTAATAGCACTGATTAACTAGTGATGATAATCTGTCATTCTGAAGGCTGATATTAACGGCATCAATCTCTCAGAACAATAAACATCTAATATGAAAGAAAACTTTTGTCTGTTCTCTGGCCAGATGGTGCGCTTTAGAGAGGAATGTGCAATATTCTTAACAGCACGGCCACAGTTTTGATGATGGGAACCAAAAATGTTGACTTTTTTAATTGAGTTGTTTTGGCCCATTAACCCTTTGTCAGGCACCTACATCAAATTAGGGATGAGAACAACATGGTTTTGTCTTTGGACTTAAGTGCAAACAGCTTTTGAATATTTTTCCCTTCTTTACTTTAAGGATATAAACATTTTGTGTTTGAACATGAATGAACAAATCTCTTAGGCTCAATTTAAAAACAAAAATTGTAACCTACTGAACCTTGCAGTAAATACAAAGTCTTATAAAAAAAAAAGTATTTTTTACTAAGAGAGTAATTCAATAAACTGACACCAGGTTTTAAAAACCAGTGAAGTTTATCAGAAAATAATGTGCTTTTCTATTGAACTGAAACATTTAACAGTAAATGACACCACGTCTTAAAGTTTAAAAAACAAAATCTGTGACAAAGTTAGACTGTTCTCTCTAAGCATTTGGTAACCTTGGTCAAATAAATGCATAAGAACTACATTTGGGACAGTTACACCAAAATTAGTATTTGCTGCAAGCTTTCCTGAATTCCATCTCAAACGTGACGCTTCTGCTAAACACTTTGAAGGTGATTCAAAACTAGGAAGTCTGTGAAGCTATTCTCCAGTGTTGGCACTAATGCTACAGAACCCGATATAAATTATGCATCAGAAATATGTATATGTATTGACTTTAATAAGAGAAATTTCATACATGCCAGTCATTGTACCTGCTCCAGAATCACTGGGGGGTTATCCTCACACAAGGCACTCGTTTCCTCCCTCATACTGCCATGCCTACCACCAGCAAGCCTGGGGAAAAGCAATGAAAGGAGGATAATTAAAATAATAATAAAAATCAGCCCTTGTTTGGGACTCAGGTGCTGCCGATAGTTCCTTGTGCTTGCGTTAGATTTTGTGCAGTGATATTTGCTGGGACTGTGGAGGTGTGTCTGCTAGCGCTACATATTCCACCTTGGTTGCTCTCCCTAATCAAGTCAACACTGACAGTTCGCAGTCCGCCTCTTATCATCTGTTTGACGTTCCATTGAGAATGTACAGAATAGTTGATGATAGGAGAGAAAAAAGGCATAGAACTCAGAAGGCAAAGCTATTCCAGACTGCTGATAAAGCAACACAATGAACAGTACACCATTAAAACCCCGGTTGCTGTACCAGGACTAACTCGAGCTTCAGTGCATCAGTGCATTTGGTAAATGCAGAGGCAAATGCAGGTTTTGGTGGCTTGTGTAGTAGTACTGTTGTTTCAAGACCTTTGTTGTACAGTGCCAAAACCCAACTCATAAGGTGCATCCATTTCTGACTGGAACATTGAACCTTGGTTCGGTCACCCAGCCCTGAACACTGCATTAGGCAGGTTACAGTCCTTCGGCTACCCTAAGGACTACTGCCAGAATACAAAACACCTGTTGGGGGTAAAGCCCTGCTGGCACACACTGTCAAAACTCAACAACTTTGTGCCCCGCTGGCTAAAATCCAGACATGTGGTACATGTCTTTCTTAGACATAAAAAAACTTCACTCACTGCCTCATTGTGCTGAAATGTCTTTAGAAATTGGCATGCTATGATGTATAACTGACCTCACACTTTTGTCATTCAGTAGCCCTTTTGTCAACTCTGCTTATAACTCCTTGAGTCCAGAGTATAAAAAGTGAGTAGGTAATAGCTGTAGTATTTCATTTAACAGGTTAATAATACAAATAAAAACGTATTTCACACACACACACACACACACACACACACACACAAAAACCAATGAAAGAACCAATAGTTTATAAACATTCTAGTGGTCAGGAATATATGTAAAAACACTACACACAATTGATTCAAGGTTAAAACCACAAAATCCTTAGTTTTCACTGGTGAAAGATAGATGTTAAACAGGGGGTCCTCTTAAGATGACAAAAGGGAAAACATATCGGCAGCTGCAAAAACTTTCTGTTTATTACAGAGATACCAGAGAGGGAAAATGGACCGCAAGTGTGAGGGGAACTGATAGACGAATAGCAACAAGGGGGGTGAATCACCACTGCGACCTAACAATGTGATGAGTGAGGCCAAGTCTTTTGAGGCAGCACTCATACAAGGTCACTGGGCATCTGGCACTGCAATGAAAACACGGTCCATGCATTCACTGTAGGACAAGCCTGGATCTACAGAGCAAATGTGTAAGAAGCGGACGGACTGTGCCACTTTAGGCTCTAATTGAGCAAACAGCTGTGAAATGACATCAGCCACAAGCTTCGCGTTTTTCACTCGGCCGCTGTTCTTAAAAGGTTCCATCAGTACCTCGACAGATCGCAGCGAAACGGCATATTTCATCTCCTCTACTCTACAGGCGGCCAGCTGGTGAGGGTCACACTAAAAGAGCCGCGGCATGGGTCACTGGTGAGACACTGTCTTAAGTGACTCATTCTCCTGCCTCCTGTCAGTGTCACTGAAGTATGGATTTCACTAAAAAATGCAGTCCAGCTTTATTAAAAAAAAAAAAGGGGGAAAAAAGCAAAGTTCCATTTTCTAGTGGTGACTTCTCAGTGGATGCAGGACCGATAAAGTACTTTGAAAACGTAACTGTGAAGTTTTAGCTGACCTTTGTCCAGGTGGTTGGTGGTGAATTTTCATGAGCTGTTCTGAAGACTTGTCGAAGTCCAACACTTAAATTTCCAAAAACTACCCTTAGACTCACTGAAAACCTCTGTGCAGAAGCTGTGATTTAGCACTTTAGCTGTACCAACATAAAACCATTTCCCCCTGTTTTCTGTCCAAGTATCTTTCCACTGTGACACCGAGGGACCAATTGAGAATGAAATCTATTTACACAGCTCAGTAGAATATACCGAAGACAAAGCACACATTGCCTGGAGTGAGCAAATCACCAGGGTAGTGGAGAATGGAAGGAAAAAAGGCAAAACAGTGCTACAAAGGAGCTTAGCGTACTTAGCATGTCCTTATTACTCCAAGCACCACAGCAGCTGCTGAAAGAATGAAATGCATTATTTGAACAGGTTTTGACTGATTGTGGGTCTGGGGTATTCTGACGAAACACAGTGACACACAGAAGCTGAAAAAGCTGCATTTATATTACGCCTGCCTGAAAAAATCAATTCCTCAGCAGCACTTCAACTCTTCCTGAACTTACTTCGTATATTGTCTGTACTTCTCCTTGCTGTGACAGCCTTTCAAACATCTACAGTTAAGAAAACAAGTAAGCCTGATAATTCAATAAACTAATGAAGTGTTTGCTTGGTCACTCAAACCAGTACTGAACATATGGAAAAAGATTAAATGCTTTACTATAATAATAATAACAATTATTATTATTGTTATTATTATTATTATTATTTTATTTTTTATTTATTTATTTATTTTTATTAATATTATTATCATTATTATTAGTATCAAATTTTTGGGGGGGAGCTATATTCTTTCCAGAATTTTCTCTGACTCTGAACCTCCCCCCACTCCCCCAGCTTCCATACACACACACACACACACACACCCACACCCATCAGCAACAACATTTAAAACTACTGACAGGTGAAGTGAATAACTTTGATTATCTTGTTACAGTGGCACCTGTCTAAGGGAGTGATATATCAAGCAGCAAGTGAACAGTCAGTTCTTGAAGTTGATTTGTTGGCAAGCATAAGGATCTGAGCAACTGTGACAAAGGCAAATTCTGATGGCTATATGACTTGGCCAGATCATCTATATTGTGGAAAGTCTTGTGGGGTGTTCCTGTTATGCAGTACCTACCAAAAGTGGTCAGAGGAAAGACAACTGGTAAACCAGCAACAAGGTCATAGATGCCCAAGGCTCAGTGATGGGTGCAGCGAGTGAGGGCTAGCCCATCTGGTCCGATCCCCACAGGTGCTACTGTAGCACAAACTGCTAAAATGTTTTGCTGGCAATGATAGAAAGGTGTCAGAACACAAAGTGCACCACAGCTTGCTGTGTGAGGTGCTGTGTAGTTGCAGACCAGTCAGAGTACTCATGCTGATTCCTGTCCACAGCTGCATCTACAATGGGTGCACACGCATCAGAACTAGAACATGGAGCAATGAAAGAAAGTGACCTGGCCTGATAAATCATGTTTTCTCTTTAACATTTTATATAATCAAGACCGGGGTAAGAGATGGCACCAGGATGCACGGCAGAAAGAAGGCAAGCCGGCAGAGACAGTGTGATGCACTGGGCAATGTTCAGCCGGTAAACCTTGTGTCCTGGCATTCGAGTGGATGTAACTTTGGCACATACCATCTACCTAAAGAAAAGTACTCCCCTTCATGGCAAAAGTATTCCCTAACGGCAGTCACTCCATTCAATGCATCCTACCTCACCGCAAAAGGAATAGTCTGGGGAACAAAGAAAGAGTTATGAGTAGTGTTGGGAGTCTTGCCCAAGGACTCTTATTACTGTATTGTAGTGTGATGGACTCCAGCTCAACACTCCTACTTGGAAGGCAGCAATGTTATCCACTACACTATACCACCCAGTCGATTCAGTTCAAAGCTCTATTAAAGTAGTTTTTTAAAGAAAAAGTACAGGATCACAAGTTGTCAATATCAATAACAGAATAGGAAAATGGTTTTACGCCATCTCTATTTTCTACTTCATATGGTGCAGTTGTTCTGTAAATATTGTAATAAATATTTCACTTTAAAGCCTAAATTCAAACATTACTAGAGGTGACAGTCAGTCTGTCAGTCTGTCAGTCAGTCTGCCAAACTTGTTGTTAAACAAAGCAGCCAACATCCTCCAAACACAGTACATGAACATGGGTCTCACTTGCTGCGTCCATCTTACTGGAGAAAACGGGAACACGGACAAAGTGAGGGGCACAACAACATGGATAGCCATCTATACAGGAGCTGACAAAATAGGAGACATGGGGACAAGGACAATCACGCTGAATGGGGATTGACAACGAAACTGAGACAGGAACTGGGCCAGGGGTTGGGAGCTTGGAAACCATGTAATCAGTGCCCTTCAGAGCCTAAAGAGGCATCGCAAGGTCTAAAGCCAGCCCAGCAGTGTCCTCCCAAATGCTGGGCGATGATGAGGAGCTGAGGACATGGCTCTTATTGCGTCACAAGACTGGCTGTCGCGGAAATCTGGCCCAAAAGCCCAAACCTCAGTGTAACTCTCGACATCCTCAACCTCGACAGACACCTTACTCCCCTCAGTCGCCTTCTGGCCAACACCCAAGCCCCAAAGATGTTCACCTGGGAGAGAGACTGGCACCATTCCCTTCAGGGTGTCACCAAGTCCGCTAGCCGGCCAGCGCACTCATCTCCACTAATTTTGCAGACAAGCAGCTGGTCTAGCAGCTTGCAGGTGCCCTGGGGGCTCACGTCTCTCCATTTCCTGCCAGGTCACCAGCATCCTCCCAACACAGTACATGAACATGGACCTCACTTGCTGCGTCCATTTTAGGTCAGTCCATCTGTAACTGCGTTAGGTCTAGGGAGGACTTGCAATGCATGTGCGAGAAGAACTAAAATTAGAAAACATAAACATTAGATGCATCTACAAAGTAACAAGCAAAAGGTAACAAGGGTCTAAGTGCAAACAGGAACAACAAGATGTACAGTGGAGCGAAAAGCATGGACTCAAAAACATGGATATATATACATAGGATAAGTAGGGGGCAGCTAGGAAAGGGTTACTAATGGACAGGTAACAACACTAATCAAGGGGCAGGACCAGGGCAGAACTTTGACTTAAAAGCTACAGGCTGGAAGGGGCGACAAAAGGTGGGATGTTACATGAAGTAAGTAATAAAGTAAATGTAATGGTGTCAGATTTTGTCAAGTAAATGTAATAGGATAACATTTAGTTTGAAAAATACTGAAGTACAGAGCAAAGGCCTGTCCCTGACCTCTTTAAAAATGGATTAATTGGCTTTTTTATATGAAAGTCATGATATTTCATGACATCAACTGCAGTACAAATATTCCAAAACAAGGCTTAAATGTAATAGCGAATTGCAGTTACTTCAGTCTTTTCCACCCCAGTTGGTGTAGCCTAAAAGCATCAAGAAGTTGCAGTTGAACCTAACAGTGCCTTTTGCAACCTAAAAAAACAGAAACTGAATAATCAGTATTTTTTCTTGAAGCAACTCCTGTTAGCCCACGCATGTAAGTGAGTTTAGCCTAAATGTCCTGCGTGAGGCCACTGTATGATTCAGTCTCACTGCCTTATAATAATTTTAGCCTGGGGAGTGAGTGGGCCTTGCTTTGTTTATCTTCATATCTTCATTTCTGTTGTTGTGACAGCAGCTTTTTTGGGTTAAATAACAGAAACAACACAGTACTGTTTACAGTAACACTCAAAGTTTTTACACCTCCAGTGACAACCAACAGCTTTTGCTAACTCTCCTCGTGACGGCTCAAGCACGTTTAGCTCTGAATGCTAAATGCTGCCTGAGGGGTGTGGAAGGTGTGATCACTGACTGGAAATGAATTCAGAAGCCTTTATAAAGTGGATAATAATGTGGACCCCCAACCCTCATTAACTTTGGTACCTCCCATAGGTGTGGTTTGGGTTTGTTACAAGCTTTCCTTTGGCATATACTGTATGTTGTTGCTTTTTTTGTTTGTTTTTACAATTTTCTAGATGTTCGCCTTGTTATGTTTGGTGGAGGTTTACCTCGCAGAACCATTTTTGTGCATAAGTGTGTTTTTGTGCACTTGCTCCCTGATACAGAGTTGTGTTCTTCCCTTCAGCATTACATTACGACACATTGCATTCACAGTGCTACAGTCCCATTTGGTAATGTAGCTTGACATGAGCAATAACGAAAGAAGTAGAGCGTGTGTCCTCTTATTACCAGTCCCTCACAACATATTTCTACCGTGCTAGAATATTAGTCTGCACGGCATTGTTTTAAATCATGAAATAATCTCCAGTGCTATAAATTTGATTGTAATGGTCAACATGACCAGCAGTGATTGCACCACGGCAACTGAATTGTATTTACTTTATAATCAGCAAATAAAATAAGAGATAGGATAGGACTGGATTACCTATTCAGCTAAACATGGTCAAATGGACAGCAACTTTCACTCTACCATGTTTAGCCATGTCTTTGTCTGACCCCGTTGTTGATGTGTCTCTCTGACAGCTCTGCTCTATATGTCTGTCATAGTCATTGTGTCAGATGTCAGTAGGGAGTGAATCTCTCTCTCTCTCGCTCTCTCTCTCCCTCTCTCTTTCTCTCTCTCTCTTTTTCTCTTTCTCTCTCTCTCTTTTTCTCTTTCTCTCTCTCTCTCCAAGACAATATTTAATTAATATTTCTCTGCTTTATTTCAAGGCCAGATGAAACGCGCAGGGGTTGGGGGCTACTTCTTCCTTCCCCCCTCCTCTCATCTCAGAAAGCCTCAGATTTAGAGCAAGGTCTCAGACGGGTTTAATCTAGAGCTGACAATTTAGCAAATGGTCTGCCCTGCACCACTTTGATCTTGTGAAAGTTTTGGAAATTTTCAGGCTAGGGCCCACCACATCCCTGCTTCATTAGCCGACCTTTAGCTGCTTCATAACAATTAAGCTTGTCAAGCAGCTGCACTCTGCCCAGGAATAAACCTGACTAATGATTTGCTAAAGAGACCTGACAGAGTGTTACAGTGAACAGTAATTGAATTTAAGCCCTAACAAGCCTTTGAACAAGTGAAAGAAATATTTTATAAGCTTGATGCAATTTGGTGGAGCAGATAATGAATCGTAATGAATATTCCCTTCTGATTTCTTTTTTGAAATCTGTATAATTGTCGTTTTTCCCAATGTAATAACAAGCAGGGCAACAAATGCAGACACAGACATCAGCCATCAGATTGTTTTGTGCCTTCTTTCTCTCGCTCTCTCTCTCTCTCTCTCTCTCTCTCTCTCTCTCGATTGTTGCTTGGTAATGGACAGATGCTTTGTTTATTCTTTTAATATTCAGTACCAATTGTTTCCCAACTATTTTAACAAGCTTCATGTGGCAGAGAAGGCATGTCTGGTGCACCGTGCCTGCAGAGAGCCCACTGCCATCCATATTGTTGCTACTATGCATAACATAACCCCCCTAACTGCAATGTGTTTGTATAAGCAACTATATCATCCCAGATTTTCTTGCAGGCCAAGCATAATTTAATTTATCATACAAATGGCAAGCATGCATAGATTAAAATGTTTTTAAGAGCACAAACATAATTAAATTCCATGTAAGCACATTAATAGAGGCCTCATTAAAAACAAACACTACACAGATGACCACTTCAGGCACAAACAGTAGCACTACTAATGTTGCACTTATTGTTCTTATTAAGAACTCTGAATCTTTTAGTGTAAAAGTTGGGGAGAGACAAAACAGAAAGGCAAAAGGGTTTTTTTTTTTTGGTCCAATTTGCTTAAAAAATAGACATCAAAAGATACTATCACATTATAGAGACCACTTATAGAGAAAGTTAGATCACAAAAAGTGTCACAAGCCTGGTAAATTAGCAGACAAAATGATGAATTGGATAAAATTGGATTGAAGAAGGAAAAAAAAAAACAATCAAATATTAAAAGAGGCTGCACTTTTCACTGCGACATCAAGGATACAGTAAGTAATCACCAAACAGGAGCGCCATCATTTCTTCCATTTAGTGTAAAAGTAATAAAAGGCATGTCAGAGTCCCCTGTGTAAGAGCGGACATCGGCCATTCATTATGCACCCGACCCCAATGAGATTCGCTGGACTAATAGGGACAATTTTTAGGCAAATAAGGTCATTATGATAATTAGAGTGGTGATAATAAGGTATATTTTGCTTGTTTGTTTTCTTTTTGCCTTATTTACAGTGCTGAACAAAAGAAAGCAATTAGATTATAGCCCCTCTTTGAATTAGATTCCAGAGCAGAGGAACCACATCATGCGCTTTGAATTCACAAGGCATAAATCGAAATGTGATTAAACTTCTGAAATTAGGTTCCTCGTCTGAGCAAAAGTTCATTGGTGCGCTTTACTCAGCTCTGTGGCTGTGATCACTGGAGAGGGTTCAGCTGCTTGCTTAAAAGTGTGTTATTATTGTACAAAGACCACCTCTTATTGTATAGCCTAACCATCAGGGTGCTGCATGAGCTCTTTTCATTGTTAATAGCATTTTTTTTTTAGCTACTTTGAACTAAAAGAGCATATATACGCTCATATTTATATTTGTTTGCATGCTAGAATGGTCTCCAACTTTGAACAAGCTCTTTAAACAACCCACTGTCCTGTATCTCCACGTTCTTCAAGCTCATACCCACAGTGCTGAGTAGCAAAAATCTTAAAGAGAAGCATTTTTCAGTGTAATCTCCATCTGCTGCATCTGTATCACACAGTCGATAACCACTGACAATAGTTTAGTTGCAGGGAGGCACAGTGGCCTAGCTGCTGCCTCACAGAAAGAAAGTGCTGGGTTTGATTCCTAGCTGATGTGACTGAGGGTCCTGTCTCGGTGGTGTTTGCATGTTCTCCCTGTGCTTGGGTTTCTGCTGGGTACTCCGGTTTCCTTCCACAGTCCAAAGACATGCACTTCAGGTGAACTGAGGATGCTAAAATCCCTGTGAATGTGATGGACTGGATGTCACTGGATCTTTCACTTTCCGAATCGATAGCTCAGGTGCATTTCACTTGCTTTAGTAAAAGAAATTAATGCTCTGTACCTCACAACACCTATATCATGCAGGACATTAGGTGCTATCCAACTTTCAGTCACTTGAGTAACAAGCTATTTCAGTTTCATTCTCTTTCCCTAAATTAGTCATGTGAGATCTGGATACCAGAAAATGTCTGTGCAAACTTTCTTATGGAAATGGGTTTTCAGAGGACATTGCCACCAACACTAACGTTAGAGAATGGCTGCGTCCAAAATAAGGATGAGAATCGCAAGCAAAAATACAACTCAGTACTACTCTTACTATTAATATTATTCTAATTATTCAACCATTCTTCAGAGATTACACAGACACACACACAAAGAGAGAGAGAGAGAGAGAGAGAGAGAGAGAGAAAGATAGTTCACATACAGTACAGTTTTGACAAGGACAAAATATTAAGCAGGTGAATTTCAGCATTATGCAAAAAGGATTTATTTCATAGGGAGAAAAGTTGAACTGTGCGACCACAGCAAGTTGTCCTATCCCATAATTTCACCGGAGCTGAGGCAGAGGGACGTCATTCAACTGTGGTGGACCGCAGGAGACGGCTTTTACAGGTGTAAGTAGCTTCGACAACTGAAATGCTTTTGTGTGTACCACCAAACACACATAACTCGTGGTAAACTACGAACCTATATATCTGTCATTTACAGTTTCGACAAGCTGTACGAAATATATAACTTTCAACTCACTGTTAACTTACCAGTGTTGATAATTTAAGCTCATATTCATTTACATGAATATGTTTACATTCGCAAACGGCTATCACTGGCTCAGCGTAGGCTAACGGTTAATGGGTGAAAACCACTCAGGTTTTTTTCAGTCTACAGCAATTAACACTAATAAACTTGCTTTGAACTACAAACTAATCTTCCTCTTGTTAACAGTGCTGGCATGCTAAGGTAAGTACAAAGCACAATTGTCTGTGGTTAGCAGTGTTAACAAGCTGAGGCAGCTTAAATTAATGCTAACAGCTAGCTAATAAGTCAGAGAACGCCTCTTAAGTTTTGAAAAAACCTAGTAATAAGTGGGTAAGGAGCTTTAAAGTTATCCACTGTAAAAAGAAGCACTGCATTTAGAACTTTTTTTAGTCAGTAATGGAAGTAATGGCCAACATGCTATAGTGGTCAGCCTTTTCCCTTTCTTCTCCAATACCGACGGGTAATTTTAAAAGCTTGTTCCATTTCTTTTGGGATCAAAGCTTATTTTTCATAGCTGTGTTGTGTGAATTATTATTACTAGAACCTTTTTGGTGGAGTACAAGTTGCAACGGAAGGTTTTTCCCACTCATTATTGGGACAGCTTTAGACAAAAATGAAGAGTAGGCCATGTTTAGAGTATGCACAATGTCAGTTAATGTTGCCTGTGAACGATTTTCCTAATATTATACTTACACATTTGCCCACCATCCAGAGTGAGTACAGAGGGTGGTGAAGCAACAACCGCATATGTCTGCCTCAGATAGTGGTCCTGAATGGTGTTATCAGAGAATTTTAACAGGTCCATAAATCATGGCGTGGGGTAAAAGTGGATGTTTCTGTTCTTGTTCATCTTTTCTTTCTGCAGTAAAACCCGTGTGTAGGAGGTATCTGATATCTTACTGACCCTGGTGCCCTAACGGACGGGGTGTTGTTTTGTTTTGTTGAGGGGAGGTTCATTACACTTTACCCTTTCATTGAAACACTGATAAGCCCGATGTGACCGTAATTTGCATAATTTACAAGGTCCTACACAGGGAATACGCAAATTGCATAGGGCCTTGTAAATTGAGGGGAGGTTCATTACACTTTATCCTTTCATTGAAACATTGATAAGCCCGACGTGACCATAATTTGCATAATTTACAAGGCCCTACGCAATTTGCGTATTACCTGTATAGGACCGACCGACTCTGCGTGTTCTTGTTGGAGTGCTGCAGTGCACAACAAGAGTGGGGGAAA
This sequence comes from Alestes dentex, assembly GCA_037576975.1. Classification (NCBI taxonomy): domain Eukaryota; kingdom Metazoa; phylum Chordata; class Actinopteri; order Characiformes; family Alestidae; genus Alestes; species Alestes dentex. The sequence goes on from JBBIGA010000002.1 coordinate 6,992,590, forward strand.
AAATTAATAAAACTGACACTGAATAAGTGACAGGCATTTCTATCTCTTATTGCTATTCTCCCCCTCTGTTCTCTCTGTTTTTCTCTATGTATTTATTTTTCTTTGTTTCTCTCTGATTTTCTCTGGATTTCTCAGCTCTCTCATCTCTCATGCTGTTTTCCCTCTTTATTTCTGTCTCTATGTCTCTCTGTTTTTCTCTGTGTCTCTATATATTTCTCTCTGTTTGTCTTTCTATGTTTCTCTCTATGTTTCTCTCTCTCTCTTTCTCTCTCTCTCTCTCCCTCTCTCTCTCTCTCGCCCTCTCTCTCTCTCCTTCTCCCTAATTGCACTGTGGACAGCTTTAAGCACATTGGGGAATTGCAGCGAAGCTCTGGCAAAGATGAACAGTCCCTTTGCTTTGTTACTGCTTTATTTGCATGAGAATTAGTTGACTGCAGTGTATATTTTAATTTATTTCTTCTCTCACACTCAGAATACTAAAAAAGGTGCAGGGGGAGAATGAGGAGTGCAGCCATGCATTAATTACAGTGATTAAAGCATTCACTGAACTGTGCCTTGATGTGTTTATTAAATTAATAAGTAAATTGACAGATGAGTTTAGATCTCGTTGAGATTTCCCCCTTTTGTGGAATCCAGGCACATTTTCACTGCTGTGTTAGCTGCAGTGGGGTTGATTTTGTTCTGCTCCATAAGAGAAGTCATGAGTAGGTGCAGTAGGGAGTCCCAGTCTGTGAAATTAATTAAGCTGACTGATGCCATTGATAAACTCTGGGAGGAATAGAGGGATTAAATGAACCACCATCTACTACAATTTTTGGCACAGGCCTATCTTATGCTTAATATAAGTAACACATAATAACACTTCTTGCATTTTAGTAAAGGCACTGGTAACATAATTGGAGAGCTGTAACAATATAAATTTTACATGTAATACATAAATTTGTCATTTCAGATGAATGTGATTCAAGTCTTAAAACACCAATACATTCTCCTAAAATGCTGTAAAGTAATGCGTTTTGACAGTGTTTGAAATGTTATCAGTGGGACGTTCTGTTGTCTTTTCAGGATTAATTCAGTAGACATACCTTTACTGATCTGGAAAATTATTAAATGATAAATTTGTTAAATTCAATTTTTTCCCTGAATCATAATTTTATTTGAAATTACTTTGACAGAGAGTCTTTTGTTGCAAGACAGTACATTTTATTGTCTGTGCACCTGCAAGAATTTCATGCCAAGTTTTGACGACTTACAAGTTACAAGTTTTGAGGGGTAACAGAGGCCAAAAGCGCTCAGACATTTGTAAAGATATAAGAAGTGAATTCTGCTTTTCGCTCTTTGGCGGTGGGATGCCTGTCAAGTTGATGGAGGTCCCGTCTCCTGGCCTTCCTCTGGCCTTCTACTGGTTTAAGGGCAGATGCTCCAAAGTGTCTGACCTACTGTAGCAACCCTCAGCCGCAGCATATAGTCCGGGCCATTAAAATTAAAGAAGCTCCTTACTGTTGAAACGACATGTCCATCCCATTCCCCAACATGCTGGGGGAACAAAGGGAACAATCTATTTTCCTGATAGAAGCCAACAGTTGGTAAGAGGTTTGAGATGAGTGTGAGGATACAATTTGCCTAGAGAGCGCCTGAGGATCAAGCCAGGCCTGACTCACTCTGGAATGAGGCTGTCAGCTGGCATTCAGCAGTAATTGCTTCCCATGGCAGGACCCCACCAGCCTGAGAAGAATGCGCACGTCGGGCTCGTCAACTCGGGAATCAATTTTCACAACAGTCCAATCATAATTGTTTTCTAAGGATGCGGAACTTGTTGCCAATGCCAGCGCAGGCCAAGGCCTGATTGACACTCATTGACCGGAGAGAGCAGGGAAGGAGGATTAGGGCAGAGTCGGCCCACAGCTCAGAGGCCCTGTGAGCTGTTTGTCACTCAGGCTGAGAGGAGTGGAGAGAAAGAGGGAGATGGACTGTAATCAGAGGCCTAAACTTGAGCTGGTTCTACTGTATATTTAGCCCTAACATGGAGGTTCTTCTCAGGAAGATATAAATTGAGCAAACTTGAATGTTTCAGTAGGAGATTTGAAAAACACTGGCCAACTGAACCGGCAAATGCACTGGATACTTGTTTTTCAAAAGTTTCATCTTATACTTTATGGGTCTCAACAGAGTCTATCATTAGCTGTCTTAATTGCAGACCACTGATAAGTCTTTCAAACACTGCTTTCCTAACTTTGGATGCCTGGAGAGCTGCTAGTTAAATGTACTCATCTAACAATTCTTTACCTGTCTAAGCTAATGTCACCTGGTGTCAGGTACCAAATTGAATTGCAGGACGCTTGGAAGCGCACTGCCACTGCTACCAGGTCCCCAGACCCTCGGAAATGTCACTTCAGTCGAGGACTAACACGAGGCACTCTTGGTCAGTGACACCGACACACTATTATCTGTCTGGAGGAGAGAGGACAATGTGTTGTCAGAAATGCATGTCTCTACACATGTATCCATCACACAGGGGCAGATGGCTTGGATCAAATTATTTTCGTGTAAAAGCCCTTGTGAAGTTCGAAACGATTACTGCTGCAGACGCCTCTTGTAAGAGGCATAATAGAAGGGCATCTTGGGAGAATCCAGCAGCCATACAGATGATGCTGTGGCTTTCTTCTGTGCTCAACCCAGCAAAATAACAAGGGAAAGCATTACAGTGCCGCAGGGGAGCCTAACAAATATGGGCTTGAACATCAATGAATCTATTGTGCGTTCTCTGAATGTCAGCTCTAATGTGTGAATACAATCTCCTCATACTTCCATGCTGATTGGCCTTAGACACTATATGTATCTGCTATGGAACCGTGACTGATCACTGAGAAAGCCAAGAAAAGTCAACAAAAGTGCACATAAAGCCACAAGAACCCTAAGCATGCACCGGTTAATATGTAAATATTTCTGACATACATACGTCAGTGAGCGTACATCATTAGAGGCTACTGAACAAGTCTCATTGGGACCTGCCTTCTGTTGCTTAGTCACTGGCTTCATTAGCATTTAGCATCCGTGCCTTCTCCAAGCCCTCTCCTGCATGAATATGTACGCATGTCTCCATGTTGATTATTATGGGCTACAGTTAGTGTCCTCAGATCCTACCTAGGGGCCCGTGCATGCAATCACACACTCATTCACACTCCTGTTTGGCCAAGCAAAGGTCCTGTTTTAAACTCATCTTCACAGGACATGGCCCAGGAGCTGTTGAGACAAGACTGAAACTCTGGAGCTGTTGAGTAGATTTTCTTTGCACAGGGCTTTGTCTCTGCCAGCCTCCTTCATGTGCAGGGCTGAGATCTGCATGACTACCTGAGCACATACCCAGCCCCTTTACCCAGCGTCTGCAGCAGCAGGAGAGAAAGCTCGCAGCAGGGGGCAGTGTGTGCGTGCATGTCTGTGTGTGTGTGTGTCAGGCTTTCTCTCTGGTCTCTGGTGATTGACTATTGTGTGCATTCTTTAACCCACAGGAATTAATTAGCCCATCTTTTACCCAAACAGAGGTGCCTATTGTATGTTTGGGTATCATGCTGAGAGGTTGATTCTTTTTTTTTTTTAGCCACAAATTTCCACAAGAAAGCACTTGACATAATTCCAGCCATGCTCTCTTATGTAACATATGTTAATCTGGATGTATGAATTGCTTCTTCGGACAAAAACAAAGTTTGATTTTTATGCATGAAATACAGAAATATGTTCTCCTGTATTGATGAATTCCATTTGGTCCTGGACGATAAAGTCAAATACAAAAGTTTCAGAAGTTAATGCTTATTTCTAGTTGTTTTTTGCCCTCAATATGTTTTCTCTGTATTTTACTCTTTTCCACAAAATGAAGAAAACATGTAATCCACCCAAACTTTTTCATATCCGTTCCACTTTTTAGAAAGGAAAAAAAACAGTACATCTCCTACTGTAGCGATGACACATTTTTGAAAGTCCCTTTTCCACTTTTGCATATCAGTGATATCACATTACAGTTAATCAGATAACTTCCCTACATTATGCTTCCTTCAGTCTTACATGAAAACTCTCCCTCTCTATGCTTCAAAGTGTCCACATTTGGAGTGCTGGTTTGTCATAAAAGGTGTTATATTTGAAGCAGATCATTCAGCTACTATGAAAATGTAGCAGTGCCTCTTACTTCCTTTATTCGGCTTTTAAACACTTGGCTTTGTTGAGACTGGTGTTGTGAAACAGCTGTCAGATTTTTTTGGTTAATATACCCAATAAAACTTGAATCAAAGCCAAACTTCAGGTATTTGTTGTTTTGGCTCATCATAGTCAGCAATGTTGTGTTCTCCAGTGTGTTTAGAGACATTAGCGTTAAATCATTCAAGAGGTCGGGAACCCTTAACTACATTTTTGGTAGGCCATGGCTCAAAAGGTCTGAGGCCTGTGTTGCAATGTTGTCTGCTATTCAGGTATTGATCTTCACTGTTTACTATGAGGAATTTGGAGGAAATTGAGTCTTTCATATCACAAACATGAGTCTGGTTATCTACTGATGCACCTCTATATTTTCACCACTTTTTAGTTTCTGCAGTTTAGGCATTACATTAAACCAGACATGAAGTGGCTCCGGTAAAGACACATTATGCACTCCCCTGTCACTCACTCTGCATAGGCCCGAGTCTTTCGTTTGTCATCGTTCACACATTTACAGCCTTCTTCTCCCCCTGGTCATTAAGGAGGAAGATGTGGGCCTCTGTGGGCGTGACACAGGGAAACAAAGGCCCTTCCTGTGATCTGGAATGAACCCATTCCTTATCTGTTTACAGAAACAACTCGGGTGAGATGGTGTCATTACCTTGTGCACCAGCTCACCGCTCGTCCCCCTGGGACAAGTGCAACGTACTGCTGTCATCCTGCTACGTTTAGACCCTCCACATGGCTGGGGTGGCCCACTTTGTAGCGGCGAGCCAGAGTTGGAGTGCGGGTAGCGTTGGGCAAAATGGCCCAGTAATTGGCCCTAACTCAGCTGTTTAGGGAATGTCAGGGTCAGGGGTGATGGTTTTTCTTTCCTTTTTTTTGTCCACGGGAAAACCACTGGTAGCGAAAAATGGCTGCATTCCAATTGACAGAGCTCATTAGAATCCTCCCCTCGACACCTGTCAGTCTGATCCTATCTTCTTCTCCTCCTCCTCCTCCTCCTCGTCCCCTGGCCTCATCACCTCAGCACCCCCCAGCCCGCCAGACCTTCCTCTACATCTCCCACGAATGAAAGGGAGGGGTGCGCATGCATGCTACCTGAAAGAGGGGACTGATGTTGTTGCCTGTTGTCAGACAGAGGTCTCCATGCAGAAGCCCGGCACCCCCAACGCATGTAGCACATCAGCAGCCTGCGTCGGGTTCATTGTGATCCAAATTAGAGTGGGACCGCGTGCACCTCTCCAACGCTACCTTATCAGAATCTTAAGTATCTTATGCAAACTGTGAGCGTGTTTGTTGGGGAGCGCTGGCAGCGCCTGATGAGCGTCTCATTATCTCCACACCAGCCGAACACACTGTGCGGAGCATAATCAAAGCCTGGGGGTACGTATTAATTATCCTTTTGAATAGTGATGAAATTTTAAAAAGATCTCCTTAAGGCTCCCATCATCAGCAGATGAAACAAAGCTCGGCGCAGCTTGCGCGCCGAGGCTCACATGTGTTTTTACATCTGTTCAGGATATTTCAATTTGATGCTCAACAAGCTGAGCCCGAGATTAAAGGATCACACGTGTCATCCACACAAACATCACTTCCAGAGCGAGCAGGAGCGTTCCAGCACAGCCACCACCTCTCCAGGAGAGAGGCGTCACCGCCGCAGACGACGCAGCCATACTAGTGTGTGTGTGTGTGTGTGTGTGTGGTGATTTGCTTTTTAGAAATATTTATGAGCCGGTTCTCTCTTTTTTTTTTAAGAAAGTGTTGTCTTTAATGAACATGTTTTAGAAATTGTTTCAACATCTATAATTTATAGAGTAAGATTTCATCTGTGAACATGGTTAGTTTGTAAATGTGAATACTTAATAATAACGAAAAAAAGCCTTTCAAAACCAGCTGCTGCACTGCCATAATATGACACTTCTGGAGCAGATGGATAATCTCCACACAAGGCCGCTACGTAGATGTGTGTGCACGTGTGTGTGTGTATGCGCGTGCGTTCAAAAGGAGGGGTAAACACTAAACACTCATGAGTGGGACCATGTTCATTCTGGCAGCATCTGCATTTGGCAAATGAATGTGCACAAATGGTCTCCCATTCAACAATGCCCAGTCATGAAGACAGATCTAATTACTAGTGTACAATTTCAGTGTTTTTGCTAATTAGAATGCTTATTGAATGATAACAACTCTTAGATTAATCCACTGCTGTATCCAAAGCATGGGGCTTTGAAAATGTCCTTCGTAGGTACTATTGCTTCACAGAGATCTTGTAATGCGATCTTAAGGAAAAAAATACAAGACAGCCCTATGATATCCTCAATGCCTCCAGTGCATGAACACACACAGTGCAGTGTTAGACTGACCTTTGGAGCTTGCTTCCACCTTCAGCCCCCTCTCCCCCTGCACTGCCCTGAAGCTTCTGCATCCTCCACTGAGAACATCACTCCTCATCTACGCTAGTGGCAAAAAAATTAACAATCACTTCACTCCAGTATTCTCAGTTGCACCAGGCCTCCAAACCTTTCCTGAGTTAGGGGCAGACCAATATATTGCCGATGCCATGATCATACCATGATACTGAAATACTGTGATATTGCTTTTCAGTTATATTTTTTGTGATATATTTGATTGAGAGAGAGCGCTGTGCACTCAAAATAGTATTTGTGCTTTTATTTTTAATAATTAATTCCACTTTATGAACATTACTCAGTATCCAGGATCAGACAAATACATGCAATGAGTAATTTTTCTGAGTGCCTCAAACCGATGGACAGAAAAGTGCATAAAGATGGATTAAATAAATAGTAAATAACTTCCTTGTGGTACAGGCTTCACATGTTGTATTTGTACTGCACATATACTTTTAAGCGCAGGAAATTTCAGCCATGAACACAACTCTACTGAAAATGAAGGTTATTTTTTCATTTTCGTACTAGGCTTTCAAAGTAAAACACACATAAAAAAGACAACGTATTCTGTGGTTGATGTAGTGTAGTGGATAACATTGCTGCCTTCTAAGCAGGAAAGTGGGGTTCAATTCCTCGTCAGAGTCCTTGGGCAAGACTCCTAATGCTGTATTTGCCTACATCTGTGTCATGCAAATCTTGTAAGTTGCTTTGAATAAAAGGGTCTGTCAAATATTGTGAATGATTCCAAGCCTAATCCAGACAAATATGTATGTGGTCCTCAGTAGATAGCAACATCATATTATTTTAAAAGTCTATTTTTATTCATGCTTTGTTCATTTTGCTATTTATTGTTTTTATTCATTTCATGAACTGATGTCTGCAATTACTCAAAAACACAAAATACAAAAAGAAATGAGAGAGTCAGATTGTTCCATGTAGTGTGTAAAGGAACAAATGAAGCTTGAAGATTCAGTAACTCATTTAAAACTGATGCAGTAGTTATATTTGAAAAACATTAAAATCTTACATACTTCAAAAGGCAAACATAGTCTCTAACAGATCAGAGGAAAATAATATTTCATAAAGAGTCAGATTTCTCTTCAGTTATCATTCTCTTGACTAGTTTGCAGTATAACAAGTGAGTGTTATAACTGTCCAATGGCTCTGTTATAACTGTCTCTGGTAGGGGACATCTGTAACAAAAGGGTAACCCATCTTTACCTGTGAACAAAAAAACCTGCTTGACTATGAATTTGTCAGAAAAAAAGAAATGTAGAAAAATCTGATGCTCATCCACTTTTTGTGTGATAGTGGAGGACAAAAAATATTCCAACTGTGCTCTGTCTAGTCCTCCAGCATTCAGGGAGCATTAACTTCATTATTGTAAACTTGGTACAGTGAAACCAGACATATTTTAGAAATATCGTGATTCCTTTTAACGATATCGCCCACCAGCCTGAGACAAAAAACTGATCTTGTCGTGTCCTGTCTCTGTAATATCAGACCAACCGGAAGTTTGATGAATGCATCAAACTGATGCCAACTTGCCTTCCGTTCTTTGAAAGCTCAGGTTGGGTGTAATTTGTCTATCTGGTGTCTGCTTCCATGAACACGGAGGAGCGTCTGATCATCCTCTGGAAATGGAGGGGGCAAAACACCTAATCGTGACAGGCCCGACGAGCAGGTGGGGTCACAAGCAATAACGGCTAATGAATACCAGATCAGCCTCGGCACAATCAGGCTTTTTTTTTTTTAACAGCGGCTCGAGCCCTACACTCCTCAAATGGAGCTTTATTCTGCGCCGAGGGGTGAGACTATTAACACAGGAGGGAAAAAACCTCAGCTGTCAAACTCTCGCCCTGTCTGCGGCTCTCTTTCCGCCGCCGCCACACTTTATGTACACGCGCCGCATTTGCAAGCGATTCTTCCATTTGTCAAAGCTGTTGGCAAACCTGTCACCCTCGCCCGGTGAAAAGCAAATAATTTATTTATTTGAGTTCAACATAATTAGAGGCAATACCACGGCGCTTAGCAGTGACACCTTTTTTATGCAATCAAGTGCCAAAGTGCGAGGAGTTAAGACATGCCTGTAGGATGTGGGAAAGTTTTCTCTTTTTTAAAGCTCTAATAAAATTAAATGCCGGCAGGGTGGAGAAGGGGTTTTATTTAGGGTGCTTTTTTTCCTTCTTCTCCTTCCTCCGCTGCCTCCTCTGGAAAGGGTAGACAGCCAGAAGATGAGGATGGAAGAAAAAGGAGGACATATTTGCCTACAACAGGCAAGAATGCATGTAGCGGGGAGGCTTTTTGTCAAGGTTTTTTTTTTTTTCAGCATGTGTGAGATTGCAGAAAAAGCCAGAGAATCCAATTGGAGGTGTTTGTTTCCATTTCTGGCTATTTGGCAAAGCCACTGTATAAATGTTGTTCATTCTTGCCAAGCAATAAGGGCTTCAGAGGGAAGATGTTGATAATGCTGCCTCTTTTCTTTAATTCTAAATAATTGAATAGAAAAGAAGGCCTCTGCAGAGTTCATATTGAGTTTTTCATGCCACAAATCCCACACATCAGGCTTTTTTTCCCCCCTTTTTCTTCTTTCTCTTCCTCTGATACCCAAGGAAACAGGCCCGGATGACAAAATGAAAACGAGGCTTTCCTTGTTGCTTTGAACTCTTGGCTGAAAGGAGCGTGAAGGAGCTCTGAACAGGTACAGTATGGTCAGCCTCCAGTGGGTTTGCCAACAGTAGCATTTGTCATCGACCGTTTACTGCCTGGGGCCCGTGACAGGCTCGACGTGGCGTATTAAAAACAGGTTGATGGGACTAAAAAACAACGCTGGTGGAAAAAGAGATGGCGGTGTTTTACATCTCCCCGTAAGTGCCTGCTTCAGGGACAGTTTATGTGCGAGAGACAGCGGCTCTTTGACACTGTCAGCTTCTGTCACGTCGCCACAGTTAGTCTTCGATCACGGGGCTCCACCTGCACGTTCTTTTAGGCAGCGGGTAAAAAAAAAAGTGCGAGGCTGCTTTTGCTCTTTGTGCGGAATGTCTCGGGGCCTTTATGATAATGAATCTTCCCCCACTAAAACATTACAATAAATAAAACATGCCACTCCAGTGAGGTTGAGATCTCTGTGTGTGTGTGTGTGAGAGAGAGAGAGAGAGAGAGAAAGAGAGAGAGAGAGAGAGAGGGAGTAAGAGAGGCAGTGTGTGTGTGTGTGTATGTGTGTGTGTGTGTGTGTGTGTGTGTATCTGTGTGTGTGTGTGTGTGTGTATCTGTGTGTATCACTGCTGGATTTTGTTCATTTGGCGACAGTAGACTCTCTCTCTCTCTCTCTCT
>JBBIGA010000002.1:7005976-7016026 GCA_037576975.1 Alestes dentex
AGTTCTGCCTCCTGTCTTTTCCTCAGTGGCACTGTCTCCAGACCATACAACATCGCTGGTCTCACTACTGTCTTGGACACCTTTCCTTTCATTCTTGCTGAAACCCTTTTATCACACATGACACCTGACACTTTTCTCCACCCATTCCAACCTGCTTGCACACGCTTCTTCACCTCTTTTCCACTGACATGTACATATAACATCTACCATTTTTTCTCTTTTTTCTGCACCCCCCCCCCAGCTTTTGTAATTAACTGGTTTAATTGCACATAATCCTGGACCATTTCTTTGCATCACAAAATTTCTACACAATGTTGCCTTTTCATATCAGGAGGGGAAAAAGACAAAAATGGTTGTTTCCTGCTCCCAACAATATGGTCAGTAATCACAGAAACTCATTCTGATGTTTCTCACATCTTAACAATTAAACAACAGGAACCTTGTTGGGATAAACAAAGCTTGTAATAGAAGTTAGCTTTGTCTTCTAAGTGCAGGAAACAGCATCTAAATGATTGCTAATGGTAATTAGTGATTTAATACAGAAACAGAGGATGGAGATTGGCCAGACCTGACTTTCGTAAAGGCTAGTAATTAACTAAACAGTTAATCTAACTGGTTGGCCACTTCCCCATTACTCCTAGGTGACTGGAGGGTGTTAAATGTGAAATATCGGAGGCTCTATTTGCGGTCTAACTCAGATCTGGAGTGTGTGCAGATGCAGACTGCGGCAGTGTTAGATCCCATTATGCAGGGTGGAGAACAGTGAACTCAAATAAACTTTACTGAAAGCCCCAAACCTTCCTCTAAACAAAGCAAGGTATGTTGATGCTATAAAACCAAAAACACTCAGACCTAATTAAACATCCTAAATAGTTTTCATGGCTGGGTGAAGGTCTTGTTAACAGAGGGTCTTGTTTGAGCTTCATATGGATGTAATATGGGGTTTGTGAAGTGCAGACGAAATACTAAACCTGAGACTTTAGGCCCATCCTGACCAAAGCCAGGCGTGGAGGAAACACTGGCCTGTCTGCAAACACTTTCTAGACAGGTGTGAAGTGAAGTGTCTCGTTATCGTCCCATCTATCCACCCGTCTTTAACTTTATGAGTGTGTCTCTTAATGAGCGTCTGAATGAGCCTCTGCTGCTCTGGTTTGTTTTCTTTCTGTCCCTCATCATCAATCATGGCTGTGAGGAGCACGTGGCAGGAACAGATTCTTGGTGCCCTGGCTTTGTGATGGCGTCACACTGAAACTACCCATCTATTATGCAGGCAGCTACGCATTAATCTTTTAAATCAGCCTTCAAATTAACCTACATCCTCCTTTTTACGGTGGGCCGCGACGCTGAGAGCAGCGGGCCCCTCGTCGCTTTTGATGAGCCTCGGCCATGTGGGCGCTCTTAAGAATAGTCAGAGTGCCCCCCTCCGGCCAGCCGTGGTACTGCACCAGGCAGAGAAAGAGGAAGAGGAGGAGTGTTAAGTGTTAAGTGTCCATTTATGACATGTGAACATACCCCAGCACAGCACACAGTGTGAACAGTGTGAACTTCTTTCTCTGCATTTAATTCAATTTGTGCCTCACACCTCCAAGGTGGGGGGTTCAAATACAGGCCCTGGCCTTGTGTGTGCGGAGTTTGTATGTTCTCATGGTTATGTGGGTTTCCCCCGGGGTCTCCAAAGACATGCACATCAGGTGAATTGGAGATTCTAAATTGACCATAAGTGTGAGTGTGTGAGCAAATGGTGAATCCCTGTTTCACACCTGTTGGCCCTGGGATAGGCTCCAGATACCCGGATTAAGCGGTTACAGAAAATGAATGAATGAATGAATAAATAGTTTTTTGTGAGGCGGCTGGTGGCCTAGTTGCTCCTCGTTGGTTCAAATGCCACTGAGGTAAACCTTGAGCAAGGTATTGAGCACACATGGGTTAAATGCAGAGAAAGAATTTTACACTGTTCACACTGTGTGCTGTGCTGTGTTAATGCGTGACTATGAGGGGCCACTTTACTTTACATTTTCAGCCAAGTGAAGCAGCAGGGAGCCAGAAATGCAGCATCCAGGGAACAGTGTGTGGGGACAGTGCCTTGCTCAAAGGTACCCTGGTGGTGCCACTGGGATGATTCAAACCCACAACTTTCCGATTGCAGGGGAAGATTCTTAAACACCCAGGTTAAAGGTATGGGGTTGGATTCACATAGGCTTTCTTAATAAGTTTCTTAATAAGCAAACAAGGATTTTCTTACATACAGTTCTTGAAAATATTATCTGACATATTATCTTGAAAAAACATTGTTTGTAAGATATTTTTTAGAAAATATCTTCATTGTGTTCTCCTGTAGTTTGTAGATTATTTATCCTATGTTCATTCGTTGTGTATGTAAAGTGATTATTTTTGGGAATTTAAGCCATTCACCAGGAACACAGCGCCCGGGGGAGCAGTGTGTGGGGACGGTACCTTGGTCAAGGGTCCCTCGGAGGTGCCAATAGCAGTCCTGGAATTTAAACCCATACAAAAGCCATACAATCTCAGCTTAACACACAGATACAAGCAAAGGCTTTGCCAGATTTTTCTTATGTAGACTAATATTCATAGTGTTTCACCTCACCCCACACATTTCAAATGTAGGCCTTCATTCCCAGTAATTAAACTTGGAGCCTTCATCAACACTAAGATAAATCTGCGGCTACAACAATGGTTAAAGAGGCATTTAAGAACATTAAACTTTCACTTTGGAAAAATAAGATAATTAGAAAGAATTTTACCTGGGTTAAGAAGTTAAGAAAGACACTTTTGGGAATCATGCCCCAGCAGGCTTATGGATTAGGGACACATCACTAACAAACAATGTTGAACGAGTCAGTGTTATATCGCCAAAAAGAAAACACAGTCTTTAATGGCTACACAGCCTCAAACAGCCACACAATTGCAACAAACTTACTGTACAGGTCTTCCAGAAAGAAAACTGGCATGGGGAATGCTTAAAGCACGATGTAGCCCGGCATGGGGTGAGAACATGGTGGAGTTACAATGTTCTCAAGTGAATCAGGAGAGTAAATACAGTTCGTGCTGGCATTTGTGGTAAGTTCTACACCATGGTTTACAGCATCAGCCGGTTTCGGTGGTGATTGTACAGCAGTAATTTCTGGCGTTTCTTCCTCTCTCTGGTAAGCCACCTCAATTTCTACGATTTCACATTCCTCGTTTACATGAGAAAAACTGGTGAACCACTACAAGAGAAAAGAGTAAGAACAAGTAGTATGATTGATAAGGTTCTCTGGCGTGTTCTGTTATGAGTTGTTATGACCCAGATTACCTGTTTTGCACTTGCCTGAAACTGCTCAATGTTCAGAATTCTTTCCTGAGTGTGCTTAGGATCTGGAATTATAGGAAGGACAAGTCTTCTTACCCTTTGAATAGAGATTTTTCTCACATGAACACACTTATCCACTAGTGCTCTTGAAAAATGCAAAAATATTTTGCAGGAAGCGATTAAGAAAAAATCTCTTACCACTCCTGAGACAGTGTGTAGAGAAGTAGCAAAGCTGCCAGTGGCAGCGCAGTTACCAACAGGTAGTCCTTTATACTATGTGGCAAAATTTTTGCTTCGCAGGGTTCTGTGAAAAAAAAAAGCAGCCTGGGTAAAATATTTGCAGTACGAATGTATTCTACTGTATTCGTGTTTATTTGTTTTTATTCAAATTTTATGTAGTGTTTTATGTAATGGGCTGATGGCCTGTAAGCACTGGGGCAGGCTCCAGCACCCCTCATGATTCTGGTTAAGGAAAAGTGGCCCCCTATAGTCACACGTGTACACACCCCAGCACAGCATACAGTGTGAACAATGTGAAATTCTTTCTCTGCTTTTAATACAATTCACCAAATGAAGCAGGGGGGCTGCCACCAGGTTGCATTGTGTGGCTACAATACCTTGCTCAAGGGTAGCTCAGTGGTGCCACTAGCAGTCCCTGGGATTTGAACCCATGGCCTCCTGATCACAGGGGTAACTCCCTAACCACTAGGCCACAGCTGCCAAAGGATAAGTAGATGGGATGATGAATGAATATTGTGTTTTTATTGGCATGAGCACACTCTGCTGATGTCGATGGTTTTAAACAGACTTTTGATTTGTTTTATTTTACATTCTTCATACATAGATAGATTTTAAAGTTTGGGAAGCAAATGATGGTTAGGAATAAAGAAGGTTAAAAGCTGTCCCGTCTTCTCTAAAACATATTCAGAAATCATAACCTAAAGTGAACTGAATATAAACCAATCATGAAGGCTCATTCATCCATTTTTTATATGAAATTAAAATAGTACTACTGTAGTTAAATTTTTGGCACCAATAAACATCAATAAACAAAGTAAAATGATTGAATAAAATAGTGCTGAGTCTGAGTGGTCCCATTAACTATTAACGAGACCTCCTGTCCCGAGACCATCTTGAAACACCCATGTTTTCATCGTCTTTTCATTCAGCATTTCTCATGGTACTCTTTTGCTCAGAACTAGATGGTGCTGCTCATGCCTTCACCTGTGTCGTTCCTCCAGTATTTCTCTGGACTCCATTTGCCCCAGTTCTCATTGATACAATACAATCTTGTTCTAATTCTGAAAGCGTAGTTCTTCTTCATGTCTGGTGCAGGCAGCTCAAAGGAGAACTTTGCAATGTTGTCAACACTCTGTAAAGAGCAGGAATAAACACAGACCGTGCAGATAGATTAAAACTCACGCTGAGATAAACCACATCAAGACGTTTAAACTTTTATGTTTGTGCTGTTATGTAGACGAGTGACACATTAAAGGAAAAACATGAATAAATGAGTCGAGAAATATAACAAGTGCATATCCTTCTAGACAGGTGTTCTGCGTGAAACAATTAAGCAATTACCATCCTCCCAAGCTCTGTGGCACGTAAAGAAATGCTGAGCAGGCCCAGTTAACTTTGATTTTGTAGCAAGACAGCAAAAGCAAATGATCTTAGCGACTCTGGAAGAGAGTTCATTATTGGGGCATAGGTGGCCGGAGCTTCAGTCACACAGACTGCTCAGCTGGCTGGTGTTTCAGTGAGAAAAGTGACAAAAGTGATGTGCTTTTAGATCTATGGGAAAGATCAGTAAATTGACCATTTGTGAATAGGGCTGGAAATTGTGGTGGAAAGTGTACATTCAGTGAGCGTGATGCTCATACAAAAGTGCCAAACGAGAGGAAAACAGAAGAGCAACTGTTCCTTAGAAAACTGAGAAATTCAGTGCAGAACCTGACTCGACCGTATCAGCAAGAAAAATACAGAGATAGCATATAGCAGCAGGGTTGCTGTGCATTAAGCCTTCATTACAATACACATAGGCACGAAACTGATACATCATGGTGCACTGAAGCTGTTCTTGCAGCTTATGGCTGCCTAATACTTTTCTGAGGCACTGTATATCAGCTTTATTAATATTAATTTTTCACCATTTTTCATCTGTGTATCTTTCTATCTACAGTGATACTGCATGAGTTTCTACAGGACTCCTACATCTTACAGATTGTAACTTCTATAGTTCACCAGAATTATAACAGATTATGAAAAGATATCCTAAAAACTATAAGACGATATTAAACAAAGCTGGAAATTCTACACTATGTGGACAAAATTATTGGGACACCCCTGTTTCTCAGGGTTTGGGCCAGGCCCCGTGCTTCCAGTGAAGGGCAATCTTAATACTTCAGCATACCATGAGATTTTGGACAATGCTTCCAACTTTGTGAACACAGTTTGAGGAAGAACCTTTTCTATTCCAGCATGACTGTGGAAAGACATGGCTGGATCAGTTCGGAGTGTAAGAACTTGACTGGCCCACACAGAAACCTGACCTCAATCCCATCCAACACCTCTAGGATGAACTAGAATGGAGACTGTGAGCCAGGCCTTCTCATCCAACATGAGCGCCTGACCTCATAAATGCTCTACAGAATGAATGGGCACAAATTCCCACAGAAACTCCAAAATCTTGTGGAAAAAGCCTTCAATGAACAGTGGAAGCTGTTATGGCTGCAAAGGGGGGGACCAACTCCATATTAAAGTATTTGAATGCATTACACTCGCTGTTGGTGTAATGGTCAGGTGTCCCAATACTTTTGTCCATATGGTGTATGTAATGACACAGAAATATATTGTTTTGTTTCATTTTCTTTTTTTTTTTGAGGTTGTGGCTGTGAAGCCAGCCATGCAGTACCTGCCAGGGTGATTCACAGTGTCTGTACTGCACGTGACTCTGGTAACACTTGTCGTTCTTGGTTTTGTCTGGTTTTTCCCAACTCACAAATATACCATGTGATGTGTTGCCAATCTTCATCTTAAAGGGGTCTGGAATGATGAAACAGAAATCAAAGCAGTAGGTCACAGTTGTTCACAATCGTCTGTATGTAAATCAGGAGTATATTTACATACTGTAATGTGGAGACTGTTTTATGCTCCATGCACAGGATATCACAGTAGCTCATAAATTCCAGCGACTTTTGATGTGGCGCCTTGCTCAGCTCACTTGCCATGACGCACCTAATCTTATCGCTACTGACTCAGTGCCTGTGGTATATGTCTCTCCGCTATGTGTTTGTCATTCCAAAATCTGTATAAGTCTGATTTTAGATACAAAAACTATTCTGGCATTCTGGGTATTTTTGTTAAGCTAATCTAATCATTAGTTTCCTTAAATACTAAAATCTACACTATATTCTCAATTACATACACACACAGACATACATATACATATATGTGTATATATGTGTATATATATATATATACACACACACACACACACACACACACACACACACACACACACACACAGACAGTATTAAACTTAACTTATTTAACTTTAAATTGCTCACAGAATTAATTCACTAAGTAAAAGCACCTTAAGCCTCTGAATAAGATTCATTTTCAGTAACATTCAAATAATTTGTTCTATCTACCTTTATATAAGTGACAAAATAAACACACGTACCTGCTGAGGAACTTTCTGCCCTGGGTTGCAGCCAGACGACCAAAGACAGGACCAGCAGGATCCAGTGGTTCCAGCACTTCATGACTGGTCTTCTTCTCAGTCATTCAGTGAGGTACGCTCACCCAGTCCCACAGAAGATAGGATCGCAGTGAGAACACATAGAACCGTCATCACCGCTAGTAGACCATAGCTGCTTTCCCACTACCACTTCCTTCCTCTCTGCTCTTCTCAGCACACCTGACTATACAATGGTGTGTCTTTAAAATTCACATATGTCACATACACACACATTTTTTTTTTATAATTGTTTATATTCTGTAACTCCAATCCATGTTAGAAGCTAATAAAACTACATACTTAATATATAAAATGATATGATGCTTTTTTTTCCTGTTTCACGTCTATAATTAAAATCAGTGACTATCTGCCTCTGGTGCCATTCAGAAAAATGAAGAATTTGAAACAAACTAATTGTCTATCTTGTTTAATGTAAATGGAGCTTTTTCAACGACAGAAAACTTAAGTAACAGCACAATCACCAAATAACAAAAAGTAAAACAACAATAAATGGCTGGTGGTTCTGACCGAGATAGTCATTCCATCAAATAACAGAAACATTGCGGGGAACAGTCACGACAGTTTTCAAGGTGGGGATTTCCTAAGAACACTTGTTTTTTTTTATAACAGGTGCATGGTTACATTTGTGTTATGACATGAACGGGACTTGTACTTCAGACAAATACCTCTTATTTTACTAAATACTAAGAAACTTGACCAAACTACTGGTAAACACCCACTCTGCAGAAGATGAGATGAGTGTAAGCGTGACAGTTTAGTTCAGATACATACTCAAGTCAGTTGGCTCAAAGATGATGATTCGCATCTGCTTAACTTATCTGTAACTTCCAATCTACCACTGCTAAACTGAGAAAAACACAAGAACATAGTGAGGTTAGGTACTGATGATAGATGATTTGTGCAAATTTAGAACTGCCACTCCAGTTCATGCAGCGTTTACTGAAAAAACCAAAAAAACAAATTTTTTTTAACAGAAGAAGTAATCTGTGATAAAATAGATCTTTGTAGAATAGTGTGTTACAGAATAGATCTTTGTAGAATTAAACTGTTTTATTATGTAATAATGAACCAGAGTCATCTGTACTGTATCTGTATTGGATCATGCTGACCGCTTTTCCTGGATTGTTGTGGTTGGTGGACTATTCTCAGTCCAGCAGTGACACTGAGGTTTAAAAACTCCAGCAACCCACACTCCTTAAGGCTTTAGCTAAAACACTGCTTCGTTCAACTTTAGTCTTCACCTTAGTTTCCTCAACTGCATTAATTCTTTATCATCCTGGTGCATCAGAGGTTTCTCTGAACACCTCACCACAGTATACAAAAACAGCCCCTGAGCTCTTAAGGACTGAAGATCAACCAGATAACTAGCGGAGAAAAGAGCTAAGTGGGTGTTCCAGCATTTAAATGTTTCTGCTGCAGCATGTACGTTTTGTTTCATTTACCATCAGCTCACCAAAATATAAATGTACTTATTATATTAACACATAAATAGTTTTTTCCACAAATGCTGATACAACTGAAAAATAAGTGAATGCGACACACAGGTTATGTTTAACATGTGAACAGAACAGATATCAATACTCATTAGATCATGAAGAATCATGGAGAGCGAATGTAACAGGATGTTAAGATGTTAATGTAATCTACTACTACTACTTCTAATTATAATAACAGCCACATGTAGACCTGTTCATAAACAACTCAGTGTTGAAAATGTATCTCTAGACTGTAAGTTTGTGTTTTCATGTCTCTTAGTCACTTTTTCTACATAAAGAGGATGTGAGGAAAATTAGAAACTGATCATATCAGATCAGTACCAATTATGGGGGAACCCCTTGCATGGGACATCACTGTGATAACCAAACTATGGTTTCTCCCACCTCATTTATTTAATGTAAATGACTCATTCAACAAAAAATTCCTCCTCAAAACCTAATGGCCAGTCTTATTTGTTCTGTGGTTATAGTGTGTCCACATAATACAGCTGTCTAGTCTTATCTGTAAAGAGCACACCTGATTCTACTCATTTAATCAGTGGGTCTGGGGCTTTAAACAACTGATCATGCTTTGCTGGAATTAACACCAGCAGCCACTCTGGCCCTTTGTGGAATAGACCAGACACTCTTGCTAATGATAATCAAGGTTAGTCAGCTGCAACTAACAGTTCCAGATATGTGACTGGAGCCATTTTTCATAACACCAGGATTTGCTGTTTCTAAAAAATAAGTTGTATGCTATGATACAGGCGCATTCACATACTTTCATTCTTTTTCTCTTTTCTTTATTTATAAACACAAAGCAAAAAGGCACGATGGCCAAAACTCAAACAAAGGCAAAACCAGGACAAACACAAACCACGGGATAGAGTGTAGGAGAACCAACACTGGAGTGAATACAAGATAGCCTATTTAACAGAAGTGCAACCCCCAAACACCTGAACATAATACATTGAATCCTTATTCTTTTAAGCCGACCAGAGGAATGCCACTTAAATGCACACTGTGGTTCATTTTTGTGAACTACAATGAATATTTGTACTAAGGGTATGTGTGTGTCTGTGCAACTGACCGCTGTGTTGGCCATGGGTGTACTTTGTACACAGAAACTAAGCTGCAAAAGTAGTCCGTCTGAGTTATGATGCCACAAAAAGCAGCACTTATCTGTCGGCTCACCTCGTGGTGTGTGTCAGAGATGGGGACTCGAGTCTGAGACTCGGACTCGAGTCCCACTTAAGTCGCACAAACAGAGACTTGTGACTTGACTTTAGACTTGCCCTCAATGACTTGAGACTTGACTTGGGCGTTGTGACTCGTGAGTCATAAACTCGTAAACAATGTTCATCTCATGGAATTATTTATTTATATCTCGCGCTCTTTCCAACGAACCCTCGTTTGCCATAATCTGGAGTTATTAGCCAAAAACCGTTCACCTCACCCCGGTGTCCCATTACTTTTGACCAAGGTGAACGGTTTTCAGCTAA
>JBBIGA010000002.1:7029986-7042278 GCA_037576975.1 Alestes dentex
GGTTTCTTCCTCCAGCCGAGGGAGTTTTTCCTCGCCTCTGTCGCCTTTGGCTTACTCACTAGGGGCTCGGACCTGGAGTTTGTAAAGCTGCTTTGTGACAACCTGGTTGTAAAAAGCGCTATATAAATAAAATTGAATTGAATTGAAAAAATTGAAAGCAAGGTCCATAAAGACATGGTAGGATGAATTGGGTGTGGATAAACTTGTCTGGCCCGCACAGAGCCCTGAGCTCAACCTCATCGAACACCTTAGGGATGAACTGGAACGGAGATTGTGAGCCAGGGGGTAAATTCCCATTAATATCCTTGGTGGGAGTGTATTTGGACATGCAGTGTAGTTAACTGTGCCTTGCAAGAGCAGAGCTCTACTAAAAGGAGATACACAATCCAATTAAGCTTAATAACAAAATGTTAAGAAAAATAAAAATTATATATATAATTTATTTATTTATATATATTTTTTTTAGAACTACTGAGTCTATACAAGAAAGACAGACACAATTTAACAAATGCTCTTGAGCACAAGAATGCAGACATTTTCCCTTCATTTACTGTTTGAATGCTAACATGGCATCTACAAAGTTCCCTGTGTGACACACTCTCATCTGGGAAAATCCATGCTTCTCCAGTAACTGTTTATAGTGAACTGAGCTCCTCTCCATGCCTTCTGTCTGCACCAGCATGTTCAAAGACTGCATATAGGCCCTGCTGGCCCTCGGCTTGGCCTCATCCAGCACAGTCTCAGCAAGGAGCACAGCACAGCCTGCCAGTCAAAAAGACAG
Organism: Alestes dentex; assembly: GCA_037576975.1. NCBI lineage: Eukaryota > Metazoa > Chordata > Actinopteri > Characiformes > Alestidae > Alestes > Alestes dentex. The sequence continues at coordinate 7,030,768 of JBBIGA010000002.1, forward strand.
GAGTTAAAAGTTGAAATTACCCTGCTTAAGTGGCTTCTGTGGGGTACAGAGTTGGCACTGAAGAAAAATCTTGGCAATGTTTTGAGGTAATAAATCCATTTATTCAATTATTGAAACAGATCAAAAATACCTCTCACAGAGATTAATGATAATTATACAGATAATTGTACAGGAGTGAAAAAGTCAAATTCAACCGCTTATTCAAAACATTGATAATGAATTTCTGTACAGTTAAATTTAATGGCCAGTGAGAAGAAAACAGTCTTTGTGTTTTAATCACATAAGTAGCATCTCAAGCAACCATAGTTTCAACAGATTCTGAGGACATTACTGGCAATGTGTTGCCGGTATTTGGGTCCTCTTTTACAAAAAGCATGGCATCCAAAAGGTTATCTGCGTATCTGGTTTCTACGGGACTGAAGCCATGCTTCTTCAGTAAGTCGCTGTACTCGGCGGCGCTCCTCTGCCGCCCTTCTGTCATGCTGAGGGCCTGCAGCAGCGCCCTGCTTGGCCTGCTCCTCTCCTCGTCCAGGAAGATCTCTGAGACCAGCAGCCCACAGCCTGCACCACAGTAACACATGCATGGTGCACGCTACTTAATGAATGACCAGTATCGTCTGTTTTGAAAATCTGTTAACTTCTCCCATCTGCACTGGGTTATCAGCTACTGTAAATAAAAACTAACACAGGTGAACCTTGTGCACTCAATGCACCGAAGACCATTTCAGGATTTCACAGCTGGCAATTTAAGGTCTCTGGTCCTAATAGTTCGTGTTAATACATTAGTTATTTAGCAGTTTAAACCTATGAGTAAAGTCTGGGTGCTCTTACCTGGAGTGCATGCTTTGGAGAGTTTAGTCAGGAGTTCATGGACTTTGTCATCAGACCAGTCATGAAGAATCCGTGCAAGAATATACAGGTCTGCTTTGGGCAGGTCATCTTTGAAGAAATCTCCTATTCAGGCCAAATGTACAAGAGCAACAAGCAACTCATGTAACAGATACAAATACTGATACTGAAGATGGGTATTCAGAACACAGAAATAAAGTTTTCTTGAAAAGGCAGTATTCCAAATATAATAACTTCTTAAATACTAGGAGAATAATTTCAGAATACTCACTAAAGAACAAAAATAAACACAATCTTAGCTGTAACAATTTTCAGGGATTTCTTAAAGTCACTGTGGTTAATTATACTCATTTACTACATACACTGTTACAAAATAAGTCAGTTTGGTTTAGGACTGTTACTGACTCAGTCACAAGTGCTGAAAGGTTTTGTTGGTCTGCACAGGTTTTCCTGAACTGCTGGCAGACAATGGCAAATGCATTTCCATGTAAGTTTAAAGCACAGTCTCACTTTACCACAAACAACAGGTGAAGTGAAAAACAGTGCCTGGGTTCCAGGGTGTGCATTATTTGAAATAAAGACTATTTTAATGTATTTATATTCAGGAGGTTTGTAACAATATACACATATATATGAGTTTATAGCTTTATGAGGGTCCCTTGGTGCATTTATAGTGTTTGTACAGGATTTGTCATGAAACTTCAGGAAAACTCACGGAATCCTAGTGTCTAAAAAAACCCCCAAAAACTTCAATTAAAAAAGCTGTATTATTTAGTTCATGAGAATTTCAGACCCTCATCGAAATGATACGTTTTTTTAATCATGTTATAAAAAACAGTTTTCTTGTATGAAGGAAACTGAAAACCAGCAAGGAACAATGTCAGTTATGTAAACAGCAAGGCTTATTACAACAGCAGAGATTTCATCAAGATGCATTTATAATGTATTTCAAATATATTACTTTTCTACTAGTTTTTACTGCTTTTATTTGGAATGTGTTACTATGTACACTTAGAACAGTGCATTCAGTACTCAGCCATCACTCCTTTCTCAAAGTATTCGGCCCAGTATTCTGTCTATACATTGGCTTCACTCACCCGCAACAAATGACACTCTGTCATCCAGCTCCTTAGGTTGAAAGTAACTTCTCATTTCAATTACTGGAGGCAAGTCAAAAACTATTACAGACAGTTCAGGATGGGCTTTGGTAAACTCGTATGCCATGGCGCCAGTACATCCTGTGGCAGCAGCAGAGAGTTAGTACATATTTTTTTACATTTCAACAGGATTTGACCTTAAGGCCAGTCATATAAATTACAGTTACCTCCAACATCGCAGGCTGTAGTAAATCTGGACAGATCGAACGCCGTGGCCACATCTTTTCCAGTAACCTTCGCAATGCTGTGCATTGCTTTCATGAATCGCATCTTGACATCATCCTTTTTGAAATAACCATCCTTGAACAAGAAAAATAGTAGAGAGAGACAAATTATAGTTTTTCTTCTACCCCATCTCGCACCCAAATATTGTTAACCAATGTGTGAATCACATGCTGTTTAACCTGAAATAGGTTTTCTGTCTTCTTCCCAAAAGCCCTCTCATACTGATTAGTGCCCTCCCTGACCGCGCTCTCTAGGTGGGTGAACAGGGGCCAAACAAGGTCATTGCAGTGTTGGATGTAACCATGCAGAGATAGAGGGCTGTCTGATACCAGGAACCGACTGGACTGTTTGGTGTTCCTGTACACTGGGTCAGACAAGGCACACAAGGTAACTTTCACAGCCAACCTTCAGTGCAGTGACACATAAGCAAAGGCTCCACATACATATGAAGTGAAGGTAATGTTTCTCTTTATTTGGCTGCAAATGCTTGCAGATTATACGAGAATTGGGTAGTATGTCAATTTATATAAAAAGTCAGAATACACTCTTACCAGTCTTTTCTCCATGGTTATGTCTGTGTAGTAGCCCTAGAGAGACAGCGGCCTCGAGCAAGCGATCAGTGCCCAGCACTGAGGCTTTGATTTGGTCAGCCACTTCCTCCACGGTGAGGCCTTCAGAGTCACTGAGAATATCAAACACTCCCAGCTTGGATGCTGTAAACAAGGTCTGACAGAGAGCATAACAGAAGTTAGCCACTATGAGAGAACAGTCTGTGTGTCACTATTGATTACTTTGGAAAATTGAGAAATCTTTCAATTTTTTGGCAATTAATTGAGTAGTTGTTTGGATTTATTTTTGTTTTGTTTGACCATTTATACCCCAACAAGCTTACAGAACATCCTTTGGGATTTCTGACATTTTTGATCACTGGATTAAATGAAATATTTGAGCACAAATCCAATGACATATACAAGTTGATTATATTTTAAAGATGAGGACCACATAATTAATAATATGAAAACAACTCCAAGTATTAGCAATCAAGAGAGCTGTATGAACGGATGGGAAAACTAGTATTGAAATTATAATAGGCATTTCGATTATAATGTTGAAAATTAACAAGTTTAACATACCTATAAGATAAGTTTAAACATACCTATAAAATAAACCTATAAAACAAACTGACAACAACTAATAAAGTTCAACACTACCCCTAATAACGAATGTGGTGAATCAATGTCCATATTAATGTAGCTAAAGGTTAACTTATACTAATAACTCTCCCAAGCCAGACACAAATTTTAACAATGGAGACCAATGTCTTTAAAAAGAGAAGTGGCAAAATAAAAGTTCATTTGTTCGTCTCTTATTGTCACTCCTAAAAGACACCATGGGGAATATGAGTGTGCCTCACTCACACATTTGGTCAGTGTAGCTAAAGCGGCCACAGAGATAACAGGCTGGCTAACTATTTCTGCTGATTCGTCAAATGTCCCTACAAATCAATACCAAACAGTATCAAACAAGAGTTTTGTTCACCGACTGAAGCTATTCCATTTGGGGCAGAATAAGAATATGGCTCTGTGCTTAGTAAACCATCATGAACAATGATGAAAATATGTGGATAAATGATTTTAACAGATTCACATTTTTAATATACTTTCATAACTTCGTTACTGACTTGGTAAGATGAAATCATATCAGACGCATCAGTCTCTGTATCTGATAAATAGCACTCTTCTGAGTGATTAAATCAAAAGCTCCCTTTTTAGAAGAATGTTTATGCGGTATACATAACTGTATAACTGTGACAGCCCTACACAGCAGTTCAGTTTTTAAGGTGCACGCCATTCCAATATGCTGTATGTATTTAGTCATTCAATGCAACCAGTGAATTCAACTAAACCACAGAGCCAAAGAACAACTCTCCTAATTATTGAGGCCAGGTGTTAAAGCCACACCCATATTTGTCAGGTGTTTAAAATCAAGCACACAGTGCAGTTTTTACTATACTGAGCTTAACAGCTTCAGCTTCAGCTGGATAAAGCACACGACCACTGGACTCTGAAGCAATGCAAATATGTTTGGGTTAGACCTCATGGTTCAGGTGAATTGTAATGTTAATGCTAAAATGTTAGTGTTAGAATTTATGCAAACTGCTGTGTACATGTCAAAAGAATGAGAAGTAGTAGCTCATGCCAAATGCTAAACGTCATCTAGAAGAGGATAAAGGTCCACACTGGACTATATCAGCGGAATCGTGTTTTTTTTTTTTTTTTTAGATGTGAAGCATATCATGTAAATGGTTTGTAACTCACATACTCACTCAGGCATTTATGTTTAACAGGCTGGACAATCTCTACACAAATAGCTATTGATGCATCATCAGAGCAGTACTTGCATCAATGGCCTTGTCGTGAATTAGTTAAAGTGCCATATTAGACGAAGACCTAGTCATCAGATATCACTATCTAATGCTTTTGTGGATAAAGGCAAACAAACCCCAAATCCTCACAGCGATGTTACAATATCTTGTGTAAATATCCAGTGCTTTCCAGAGTACAGTGAAGGGCAGTTAACCCCTTGTTGATATCTTGCAGTGAGTATGTACCTGGATACTGGATATATAGTGCATCAATGTAAACATCCAACCTTCAAATATATTTTGTGTGTACTTGCTAAGCTATTACTCAGTTACTGACAAATATTGATATATTGTGCACCTTTGAGGCTTTGAATCCATCGAGTAGATCCACTATGTTGTGGGGAAAGCCCTCGTTGTTGGACTTTGCACACTCAGGCTCCATCACGTTCTCCTCTTGAGTGGGGGCACGGCTAGCTGAGTGTGGTGTTTGGTCTCCCTGGTGTTTGGTCCCCCCGTTCTCTGTGCATTTGGACAGGCTGTTAACGAGGGCCATGGGCCCATCAGCCCCTGCAGAGTCCTCCCGCTTCATCTTGTGGGCAGGGCTCTCGGGTGGGCTGTTGTAAATCATCCCCAGCTGTTTGCAGAAGTGATTGAGGGGAAAGCCCACCACATTAAGAAAATCTCCTTTCACATATTCAACAAGCATGCCACCCAAAGCCTGGATCCCATAACCACCAGCCTTGTCCCTGTCAAGAATACAGTATAACAACCTGCGATTACTTTTTACAGCAATTACATTTATTAACCTTCTACAGAAAAGCATAACACCTCCACAGGGAATGTCTTAGAAACAGTGTTTTTAATTCAGCTGAACATATGACTGTAGTTAAGCATGTGTTTGGAGTTAAGCATATAAGAGTGAAGTTTTTTGCTTTCAAAGTGTGTCAAAAACAACCCCTTCGTAATACAGTAAATATGTTTCAGACTTTTCAATCCTGCACGATAATCCTCACCATTTGAGGAATTAGTTGCCTGGATTCGCAAAAAGCAGATTAAGAAACACTGAGCTGTGGAAATGCATTAGGTAAAGAATCCATTTTTTATTGTGGTATTACTTGAAGTGTAGTTTAAAAAGAGCATCATGTGACATTTAAGTATAATGGCCTGACGTACACTCACAGTTATCGGAAATAAAATCTATATTTAATAATACAAAAGCTCTTTGTGACCAAGGACTACTAAGGACTAGGTAAGTGTCCTTCTGTCACACTTGTTAAATGCCAAGTGCCTTATTTATCCGTTAAAGTAACAAATTCAATGTTATTATCACGTAGATAGACTTGATAATAATCTACAGCAAGTTTGCCAAACACAAAATACACTTACATGGGCTCTCCACTATTGATGTATTCCCACAGCATCTCTTCAGATAGCTCTGCAAACTTTACCTTAGTCTCTTCATGAAAGTCTACCACTTTGAATTCTTTATCTCCCTCTAGAAAACAAACCCATAATAAAAATCAACATACAAAAGGAAAAATTCTTTAAACTAAGCATTCTGATTTTACTAAGCTTACCCTCTCTTTCATGACTGAGGACTATGGCCACTCCTGTATACACACTGTGTTCTTTTCCACTCAATCTGAAATACATGTGAGTGAGATAAAAAAAAAAAAAAAGACAGTAGTCATTCATAAAATAAAACAATCAATAGAGAGGTAGAGTATATTCTTTTAAATATGGCTTTACAGGCACTGTGGAAATAATAACCTGGAAAGCATTCGGTAAGCATCCTGTTTATCGACAGGCTTCTCCAGAATCATGTCATCCACAGTCTGGAAAGAAATAACAAACTTATCGATCAGTAGCTTTCACACTAAGCTTCACCTGCAGTGAAAAATTGGCAAATTTTGTGAAAATTGTGAAATTTTGCTCTGGTGAATGGCTGCGAAAACAGAAAGGCAGTTTGGTAGTAGTAAGTGTAGTCGTGGTGAAGTGCCTGTCAGTGCCTGATTTGTACATGCAGCTGGCACAGACTGGGCATCTCCACAGCCAGATGACAAACTAAACGCTGGTACACCACTGCAGCCAGCAAGCCAGATACTACAGCAAGCTAGCCTGTGAGGAAATGGCACAGACACCAGTTTAATTATCTCCCGTTTTTTGCATATCCCGGGATTTACAGAAACATTGTTTAAAGAAAAAGCAGCAGATAGCACTTGGCCAGCAGGCCCGTCAGTTTCCCCATTTAGCCAGTCAGCAAACTGACTGAGTTTAAATGATGATCTATTTGTCTCAGCAAAACTGATGTGACCCAAAAAAAATTAGGTCAATGTCCACAATAAGGCTGCACACACATCTTTTAATCATATACACATTATCATGCTACATGTATCCTGTACTCGCTGCCATGATGTTCCGAAATTTTTTGTTAGTCAAGTCTCCAAGAAACATCGGGAACCAAATACATCCCACGCTGAACTGAGCTTGCAAAGTTGCAAATTCACCATCTCCATTTTGCATCCTCATATTGGTTTCACACCATCTGCATAAACTTCACACCTATATTACTTGAGAGAGAGTGATGAGATATTCGCTGCACAGAAAGTATACAGTTAAACCGCAATTGTCCATCTGTGTACAGTTATCTGAGTCTCATTTCTACTCCACTTACAGAACAGTTTAATAATTTACAGTCTAATTTACAGTAGGTTTTGAATACTACCCTGCAGTGTGTGGGTTTAAACGTGATCCAAGTTTAGTTTAACAGGAAGGACTCTACTTACCACAATAGTGTCTGCTCCAATCACGATATCTGGAGTTTTCAGGTGTTTCTGGGCCAAGAACATGGTAAGTTAAACACACATATATGACACGAGCCAAAGATAGGTGAAGGAGAAATATCTGACTTACAAAGGGCATTCTCTTTGCAACCTCCAGAGCCTTTTGCCTTGCCGTCTCCACTGCATATTCATAAGGAGTTTTAAATAAGGTTTTGTCCAACGTTTCTTTGAACCATGAAGGCACAACTTCAAATCGTAAGCCCTGCATCAAGAGACAAAAACATTATTATTTTGATCACTGCTGTTATGCTAGGGATATTTCACAAAGCAGGACTTCTCAGTTCAGTGAGGCAAGTCATTTTGGAAATATTAAAAGTGCAGAGGGACCTGTCCTATTGGACAGCATTGGTCCTAATTAATCTGGCTGCTTTGTGAAATACACTATATGGATAAAAGTACTGTGACCACACCTCTTAATTACTGAATTCAGGACGACCATTACTTCCAGGAAAGGGCAATCTGCTTCACCATACCCAGACATTTTGGACAACACCGTGCTTCCAACTTTGTGGACACAGTTTGGGGAAGAACCTTTTCAATTCCAGCATGACTGTGCCCCAGTGCTCAAAGCAAGCTCCATAATGAGTCTGTTGTGGATGAATTTGACTGGCCTGCACAGAACTCTGACCCCATCCAACACCTTTGGAGATTTTGAGTCAGGCCTTCTCGTTCAACATCAATGCCTGACCTCATAAATTCTCTACAGAATGAACTGGAACAAATTCCCACAGAAACTCCAAAATCTTGTGGAAAGCCTTCCAAGAAGAGGGGAAACTGTTATAGTTGCAAAGTTGAGACCAACTCCATATTAACGTCTATGTATTTGAACGCAATGTCATTGAAGTCCCTATTGGTGTAATGGTCAGGTGTCCCTATACTTTTGTCCATATTCTGTAGCTCCAGATCATCACTGTCAAAAAAGTGGTACAGTTTTTTCTACTTACTATGTTGGTCAAAATCTCTCGTCGCCTTGGAGAGGCACTTGCCAGTACAACCAGTTTGCCGCTTAGCTTGGATATGACTGGATTCAGCACCATGTTAGGTCCCTCTCTGGTGTCCTCTGTGGAGGTCTAACCTGAGAACCTGATCTGAGAGGAAAATAAGAGTGTGTAAAATGTATAAAGTGTCCATTTGTCATATGTGAACACACCACAGCACACAGTATAAACAGTATGAAATAGTTCTCAGCATTTAATCTATTCACCAAATGAAGCAGCGGGCAGCCGTGAATACAGCGCCCGGGGGAGCAGTGTGTGAGGACGGTTCCTCAGTGGTGCCTATGACAGTCCTGGGATTTGAACCCACGACCTTGTGATTGCAGGGGCAACTCCCTAACCACTAGGTCACCAGCTGCCCTATGTTTTAATATGTGTTAAATGTGTTTTATATTCATATAGTTGTTTAAAACAGACACAGTTCACTTTTATGGCAGTGAAACAAAAAAAAACACTTTGGCCTTACTTACTAAATCTACATATTTGATCTGTAAAATTACTTAAGTTGAGTATAAACAGCATTTTGAAAGAAGAGTGATGCCCATTCCCCCCTTTACCCACAGTCCAGCACACACACAATCTTCTGACAAAAACTATTTGACTATGAGTTACGGTCGAGGTCCAAGTCAACAGTTTCGTGTCCCTCGGAGTGTGGTTGACTTTATATCCTTCATTGTGCACCTTCATCCCTCCAAAGTGAGGACACAGTGTCTATTTAGTACGTGCTCTGCCCCTTGAAATGTGCTTTATTCACCAATATTAAAGGCCTTGCACGATTTAAGACGGCTGCATTTTATTTAGCTACATTTTTAGCATTTATATGCATAATATTTACGTATCATGCTGCTATATAATGTACTGAAATCTGAATTTCTCCTTTACCTGATCAGTGGTTTTCAGCTGAAGCTCCTCTTCCTTCCACGCTTAGAGTTCAGAGCGGAGTGGCTGTTGTTTACAAGCGCATGCGCACTGAGGACGAGCTACCTTCAGCAGGACTAGACGTTGCACCGTGTTCACCAGTCATTCACAGGTCCACTCCACTGTGGAACACAAAATGTGGCTAAAAGTATTACGACGTCTGAACATTAAACCAAAAGGGACTTTAATGACATTGCATTCAAATACATAGACTTTAATATGGAGTTGGTCCCCACCCTCTGCAGCTATAACAGCTTTCACTCTTCTTGGAAGGCTTTTCACAATATTTTGAGGTCAGACACTGATGTTGGACGAGAACGCCTGCCTCGTAATCTCCGTTCCAGTTTATCCCAAAGGTGTTGGATGAAGTTGAGGTCAGGGCTGTGTGTGGGCCAGTCAAGTTTTGCCCCACCAAACTCATCCAACCATGTCTTTATGGACCTTGCTTTGTGCACTGGGGCACAGTCATGCTGGAATAGAAAACGGTCTTCCCCAAACTGTGTCCAAAATGTCTTGCTCTGCTAAACCATTTAGACTGGCCTTCACTGGAAGTAACCGGAAGACAGGTGTGTCCCAATACTTTTGTCCATGTAGTGTGCATAAGCGTAGACACGACCACAAAACGTGTTTGCAAAAATGACTTTATGAAGATTACTGTAGTTAAATCGAACACGTCCAGCTTAACGTTACCCGTGTTATTACAGAAGTGTTCGTTTTCAGTGAGAAAATGATGCCTCAGTACAATTACTCTATGTGTCCAAATGTTTGTGGACACACGCTCATCCAGTCAAGGCCTTTATTGAGAATATTCTCTTCCTTGCTTTGCTCTGACACCCTCCTGGAAAGGGTTTACACGCAAATGTGTAATATTTGTGAGTCTAAACTATAACAGCATTCTTTATGTGAAAAAAATGATTCACTGATGTTTGTGTTACGTTACCTGAAGAAATACAAAATTGGGATACTTTTAAATGAATTTTTGTACTAAATATTTGATTTAATTAGGTATACAATAACCCCCACACTAACACGGAAACTGCAGATATCCTCCGCTGTTTTTTGTTTTTTTTTTTGGGGGGGGGGGTTGTTGTTGTTGTTGTTTTTTTTTTTTGGGGGGGGGGGTTGTTTTCCTGAAGCCCAGGCCCCCTCCACCACACCCCCTCCGACACACCTCCTCATCCTGGTGCTGGGTTGCTAAGAACCACGCCCAAACATAAACAACCCAGCAGGAGGAGGAGGGAGTGTGAAGGAGGAGGCCCTGACTTCACAGCTTTTTTCGTGCCAATTTATACATTTTCATGCATTTTAGTGCTAAATTATTAAGAAAAATATAATTGACTAATTTTGTAGCATAAATATTAACGTAAATACAGCTACATTTCCATATAAAAGAGAACTATAAATGTTTTGGTACTGTGGAGAGAAACACAAAAAGTGCATCTTAAGATGGTGAAATAACACTGTACTCAGAGGCGGGATGTTTGAAAGTAGCCAATCCGAGAACGCTATTTATTTCTCCTTGCTGCTGATTGGCTGCTGACCTGTGACGCAGCTGCAGTCCAGAATTTCCCCCAGCGTTCTCCTGTTTTACGTTTTGTTCCTCTTAAAGCCCTGTATTTTTATTACTGTACATTAAATTCATTTATTACTGTATTTACTAATACAGTATACCAAAGAAAACGCCTATGCATGAATTACAGCACAGTCTATATAGTGGTAATATCGGTATTTACATTCTAGCACTGCTGGAGTTCAGTGTAAACTGTACAGTAGGAATACGGGTTTACGTTTACATTTTCTTTAAGGGTAAAGTATTAAGCCTAGTTTAAAATAAAATGAAAGTGTTTTGGGAGGCTATTTGGGAGCATATTTAGGGTATATACTATTAAAATTTTTTACCACATCACAGCATCACGGTTTTTCACTATACGTGAGTGCTCTTGGTCTACCTATTACTAGTAAACATTGGCTTGCACAAGTATGCACTAAACAAGCATCAGACCATATCAGAATATTTATACTACTTTACCCATGTCTAAGTCTTTGTTACTGCATTATCTTTATTATTGTTTATTTACTACTGTTACACTAGGATGTAAACAAACAGTGGGTTTACAGTGGGTGTGATAGGAACCAGATGACTTTAAAGGCTCTAAAGG
>JBBIGA010000002.1:7042813-7054554 GCA_037576975.1 Alestes dentex
ATATGTTGCTTGATGCCTGACACACTGTTTTACTACAGTACAAACCATGCTTTTTAAAATGCTAGGGAGCTGCATGTAAGGTGTTATGAAGCAAAACTGCAAAATTTTATTTGTCATTTTTTTGGATTTACATTATCAACATTAAAAAAAAAACATTAGCAACATTAAAAAATATCAACATAAAAAAAAAACATTAGCAACATTAAAAAATATCAACATTAAAAAGAAAAACTCAGAGGGTGCAGGAAGGTTCATCAGTCGTTCTGCAGAGCAAATAAAAATGTAACATGTTGTCTACAGTGCAACCACTGATTTTTATCATCAACACTGTTAAAAAAAAATGTCATGTCTGCAGTGCACTGTTTCACATGACTTTGTATCTCAGTGATTACATTCAGAACAGCAGATGAAAAAAACTATATTTAAAATTGTCCACTATCAAAAGAACTGTAATTTTTTGAAAGGCTGTTCAGACTATTCAACTTCCATTCTTTTTTATTCACAGAATACCACCGAGCTTATAGTGCTGTTTAACCAAATGATGTTCTACATATTTTCATGAATGCCTTATCCAGCCGTGATTGAACAAAAGTGGATAAATAGCAAAAACAAATCTACTGTGAAGTTGATATTTAAAATATATGTAAAATATATGCAAATCAGAGAAACATTTGGATTTCTTTCATTTTAACCTAGAAATAAACAAAAGCAGTTTTAGAGTTTGAAAACTAAGGAAAGTTAGATACAAACCTGCAGTGTTTGTTGTCATTAAAATGAAATTGAAACATGAGGAAATTCTGATATTTAAATAACTATTTTAAAGATTAATTTAAGATAGTCTTATAATTATTTGATTGTGTCTGATCATTCTTAGGAAAAAAAAAATCAATAACCACACACATACACACACACATAGGTGTCCTTTGACATTTAAAGCAACAGGTGCCTCTTTGGAGTGTTTTTTGTGTGAAGCTACATTTATACTCAATATTTTTTTAAGTGATGAATGTAGTTTTTGACTTAATACCATAGAGTGTGTAGAAGTGTAGAGAAAAGTGTTGTATTGTTTATCATGGTGCAGTTGTCACGTATTTCCAGATTCATGTTTACACATTTGACATGAAAGCTTATCATAAAATCTGTGTTTTGAAATTGAGAACTCTGTGAAGTGTTTTGCAAAAAGTGAAATGAAAGTGATTTACTGGGCTAATGGTTTCTGGTAGGCCACTTTGCTGCTTGATGCTTTATACCTCCTACTGCACTGCGCCTAAGCTCGATTTACAGGATGGCCTACACATGTACCAGGTTACACAACCAGCCCGTTCTTTCATGGCAGGAAGAGTGTTTGAAATAGTCAACAATTTTCTAGCAAATTAAATATGAATGAACAGCAAAATTTGCTGCTCATGCTGCTCCGCATTTCTAGTCTGTAATTTAAACAACAGCATTATTTTGCAAATTGAAATAATTTGTTCAGATTGCAAGATAAAAATTGTCCCCAGCAGTTGTTTGTTTTCTCACAAGATAAAACTAAAAGTGACAAAACAGCATATTTAAAACCAACATTTCTTAGCTCTGTGGTAAAAAAAAATGCCTCTTAACATCAAAAGACAAATTAAATATTTCAACCTTTGTCAGGGAATGTCTCTAATGTGTCATGCCATATTTTCATGAATGTCTGATTCATACATGGAATTCCTGTACCCCGACGTCACTTCAAGCCTCCTCCATTGAAAAGCGTGAGTTGTTGATGAAGGCTATTGCCGTAGATCACAAGGAGAAAAACATTTTCTCAATATGTATTTTTAATGCAGGCTTGTGTGCTTGCTGGGACTGAACAAAAGGAGAAATTTAAAAAATCAATCCACTCTCAAAATCATGTACAGATATACAAGTTTTAACTTTTCACTGACTTGCTAATAATGTCATTTGTAAATGCATACATAGTTAAAAAATTCCAGATTTCTTTCATTTAAACCTGGGAATACACAACAGAAAGTTTCAGAGTTTTGAAAAATGTAAAACAAAGGAAAGTTACAAGTTGTGGGTCTAGTTTACTAATCAGAGGCTGCTACACAAGCTTGTGGCGTTTCAGTGCATGTTGTCATTAAAACAAATGGGGAGCATGAACAAATTCTGAAATTCATGTAAATATTTTAAAAACTGCTAAATGCCGTAAACGTAGTTGTTTGATAATAATTTGATTAAAGTGTCTGATCATTTGTGTTAAAAATAGGATTCAAAACTTAGACTTGTGTGTGTGTTCATAGACGTTCAAGGCAGCCTGTACCTCTTTGGAGCATATTCATTTTGAATGGAATGTTTTAAGTAATTCATTTATTATTTTTAATTTATACCATAGTGTGTAGAAGTGTAGAGAAATGTTTTTAATGTTTATCCTGGTACAGAGCTCTGTCTCTTCGTTCCAGATTTATATTTATGCAAATCCTGTCTTTCTAAACGTTGACATGAAAGCTTATCATACAGTTTGTGTTTTGAAATTGAGAACTGCGTTTTGTAGTGAAATGAAAGTGATTTACTGGGCTAATGGTTTCTGGTAGGCCACTTTGCTGCTTTATACCTCCTGCTGCGCCGTGTCTAACCTCGATTTACAGGACGGCCTACGCATGTACCAGGTTACACAACCAGCCCGTTCTTTCATGGCCGGGCAGAGTGATTAAAATAAACTATTTTTTAGCTAATCAACTAAGAACTAAAGCAAGGCCAAATTTACTGCTTTTTTTTCTCTACTCATGCTGTCTGAAAGCGATCTGCATTTCTTGTCTGCAGCATTATTTTGCAAATTGAAATGAGTCAAATAGCAAGATAAAAAGGTCCTGACAAGCTGGGTTTTTTTCTGCATTTTACCACATACTTGCTTTGATTTAGACATTAGATAAAGCTGAAAGGGACTGAATACTAAAACCGAGATTTCTCAGTGATGTGGTAAAAATCAGAATCAGAAAAAATTCAGCCTAACAGCATCAACAGACAAATAAAATCTTTCAGCCAGTGTCATGTTTTATGCCAGTTTTTGTCACTATTTTAGTGGACCATAGCAAAAGCTATTTATTTATTTGCTTATTTATTTGCAGCCTCACTAAGCTCTAGGATTTTATGCAGGCTTAATATTTTCTGGCTTCACTGCATTTCTTTCATGTGTCCATTTCTTACTGCTTTTCTTCTGAGCTGAAGCAAAATGGTGCTAAGGAGAAATGGGCATGAAAAAGGAAGTATGGCCTGATAGTGACCTTTTAGGAAAAGGGTTGGACAGAGGGTGGATGACCACATGCAAGATTTTGAAACTGTGCAGACAGGCAGACAGACAAGGCAGATTAAAGGTTATCATGTTTTGCATGAAAGTAGGTTGGCAGACTAACCTCACGCATTGAGCTTGTAACTAAGGGTGGATAAAAAATGAAAAGAAACACATTGGAAAACAAAGATTTATTGGTATATGCAGAATTGCCAGGTATTTTCATTTTTCTCAACTGTACTCCATTGATAATATCAGCATATATATTATATGAGATACAGCAATAAGCAAGAAAACACAGCAAGCTAGAATGATTTGATAAAAGCTACTGTATGCCCTGAGGTCCTTAGTGCATTTTAACCAAATAATGGTTAAATTTGGTTAATGCCAGACTGTTTGTTTAACAACAAAACCGAGATAGCTGCCAAAGAAATTATTTAACAATGTTTCTATTCATAGAAATTAATATGGAATAAAATGATTAATATGTCATTTAATATGTCCTTTTACCTTGGATAGAGTTATCGCAAGGAATCACAAAATAAATATTCACATGCTACATAGAAACAATGACAAGCTCCAAAAAACTTAAATATTTAATATAAAAGCTTGCAAATAATGTTTACAAATAAGGGAAAAAACAGCAATACCAGTATCATGGGGTTCCTTTTAAAACGTCTCATGTGCAGCTTGACTTCCCCTTAACAGCTCTGGACAGTAGAAAAAAAAATCTCGAAAACATCCTGCATACAGAAACAAGTGCAAATTCACCACTGAAATGAAACCCCATTACTCACGGCGACACAGTGCATGCACTGCCCTGAGTAATGGGCTTCTCTAGGTTTCCATCCTCTCCATTACCGTTAGAAAAAGTACGAGCTGAGAAGAAGCTCTCTCTGTGGCCATCAGTCATTTCATTTTCCAGTGTGCTTAAGCTTCGCAGCCTCAACATCTGTCTCATCTTTCGCCGGAACTCCTTCGAGGCAAAATAGTAAATGAAAGGATCTAGACAGCTGTTGATGCAGCTGAGTGACAGAGACAGCTTGTAGTACATGTAGAGCGATTTTTCAAAGAAAAGCTTGCTGACTGAATGTGCAAGGAGCAGTACATTGTTAGGTGCAAAGCAGACAATGAAGACGAACAAGACGGTGAATGCTAGGCGTATGGCACGGCCTTTCTGGAAGCTGTTGGCATTTTTAACCAAAGCGCAGATGATCCTGATGTAGCAGTACACTGTTATGATGAATGGACACAGAAACAGAATGACAAACAGTGCAAACAAGAAGGCAGCCCAGTGTGCGATTGTTGGTAACATGTTCTTCTTCAAAACATCGAAACAAGTGGTGATGTTGAGCTCTTTCACATGAAATGTCAGGTCTGTGGTTATAAGCGGGCTGAGAACCGTAAGGACTATGGCCCACATGATCACACAGGTGCAAATTGCATATTTGGTCTTCTGCCTCCATTCTTTGAAGCGCATCACCTTCACTATGCCCATGTAGCGGTCCACGCTTATAGCAGTCATTGTCAAAATGGAGCAATACATGTTGGCAAAGAAGACCACAGTGAGTGTGTTGCACATGCCTGGGCCCAGGGTCCAGTTGTAATCTTGCATTTGGTACGCAATCTGGAAGGGAAGCATCAAGCCGAGGGCGAGGTCAGTGATGGTAAGGTTAATCATGAAGATAATGGAAGGCGACTTCGGTGAGGTGCGAAACAACAGCAGCCACAAGGACAGGCCGTTTCCACAGAGGTTGACCAGGGTCACAATGACATAGATGGAAGAGATGAGATTGCTGGTCCATTTGGTTTGAAATATAGACAGCGTGATGTTGTCCAGTCCACCTGTGCTGTTACTTGAAGAATTGTGAGCCATGTTGATGGTTGTTTTTCCTTGATGATCTGTAAGAGCGCAAAGAGACACACTCGTTTCATTACACTTTAGCTTGTTAGGTAGAAGGTGTGAACAACTTCCGCAGCATTCTTAAGAGTGACAGTGCAAACTCTGTATTTTCTTTGTGTTGTGTGAACATGTTACTCTCTCTTCTGTTCTCTGTATGTCTTTTCTCCAAGTCATGTGACACAATTACTCTGACTGAGAAATCAAATAGCTCAGTTGGTTTGCCAATATGGATCATTTCACAAGTTTACACTACAAAGAAACTGACATTCACACTGTGGCACCATTCTAAAACGTGATGCTTCTGTAAGTTAAAGTGCAGAGCGCTGTAGGAACAGGATGTGCAAGGGTGTTGGTTAAGATTCTCATGTTGCAGAAATGTTCTCTTGAAGATGTGACTAACCACACAGTGTAACTGGCACAAACGCCAAAGAAATCTCAGCTTATCTTAAGCTCAACATTAAGTTTGCATGGTTTCAGTTCTTTTCTGAGTCAAATGTTTCATATCGTCCATGTCGGGCAGTTGTTGTTTTTTTTGCGTTCACATTTTGACATTGCAACATATCAGCTCTATAGTGCGCTGAAGCCGTCATGCATCTTCTGCACTGATTTTTTGCACCAGTTTTCATTGAAAGGTTTAAGGTGGGGTGCCAAACTGTGGTCCTGGAGGGTCGGTGTCCAGCACAGTTTGATGGTTCCTCTCCTCAAACACATTCACTAAACCTGACAATGAACTGGCGAGGTGAACCAGGTGTAAATCACCAAAACCTGCTGGACCACGGCCCTCCAGGACTGGAGTTCGACACCCCTGGTTTAAGGTTTTAGGTATTTGGCTGTTGCTGATTTAACATGTATGTCCAGTCTGAGGTTATGCATGGTCCTTTACCTCTTCCTAAGAATTATAGTCTCATGATGTTGTGTTTATTTATAAAACTGTCCTTCTAAGCAATGAGATGTTTCTGCCATTCAGCTGTGCAGCCGTCAAATACCTGGAGAGTGTAAATTCTTACTAATGTGACAGTCTGTGCATTGGTGTTTATCAAGACATGCTGTGCCATGCTAGCGCCATGACAATGGTGTAACAGAGGAGGTCTGTTTTGTTGCTCTTCATGTGCAAGCCAACATGTCTTAGGGGCCAAGAAAAGGGGGATTAAAGGGGCACTGAGAGACAGCCAAGAAATAAAACTGTGATCATTCTTATCATGAAAGTTTAGTGATCCATACTTGCTGTAGTAAACTGAATTGCTGATGCACTGGAAATGTGTTAAGACCAAAACAAAGCTAAAAAGGGACTGAGTTACACAAGAAAGGAGAACCACAAAAGAAAAATTAAGAACTTATTAACATACGTCAATGAAAAATACACAGTGAAACTATCTCCTCGTATAATTCACCAATCAAATCACACCCTCAACAGGAATGCTAATGTTAACCATAACAAAGACACCAAATTGGAAGTGCAGATGTAATCCATAATTTATCTTTTTAACATGCACAGGTCTGTCGTGTAACTTTTTAAATATTGTGCGATGAATAAACAGAAGTTCAGAAGGTGTCTTCTTGTGTGTGGCTGAGCGGAGTTCCAGTCTACTTACCTCAAGAGAAACATGCAGTCTGCCACGTGTGGTACAAGGGGTTTGTGCCAGTTATGACTGTTAGTCAGGAAACAAATTGTTTTAAGGTCTCAACTGTTGTAAGAGAGGGGAAGTGCGTCATCTTGAACTTCTCAAATTCACAGCCCAGACAAACAGTGAAAATTGCCCAGAAAATTCTCCAAAATTAGGTGTTTTCTACTCAGATCCATTCACTGGCTGAAACAGTGCTCAGGCACTGTACCGTGTTTATTAACAAATTGGATAAAAGTGACATTACAGACAAATTCTTAGTTCATTCATTTATGTATTTATTTCTTATTTATAAAGCAAATCAATGTAACCTTATGCAGACCCCAATTCCTTAATGAGATTACATTTTTGTAAGATGCTTTTTTACAGACATCGGCTTGTCGACTGTAATGCTGAAGTGTTTGAGGATGTGGTAAGGGAAATCATGCCACAGTAACCATTAACAAGTACACACCCAGCCCAGCAGAACCAAGAAACACATCCTCCGCACCGAAGAATTAGTTCACTATTTATCAACTAGGCGCAACAATATTGTCTTCTGATAAATTATTATTTCTTTATTTCTCCTTTAGTACTTTAGTCTTCATGATGTTTTGTATGGTCATCCAGTCTGTAGCTAGTCTGTGCTGCTATTCTTCTTTGATGGCTCCCTCAGTGGTTGCAAGTGTTCACCAACCTGTTACCAGCCCACTCCACCACACGTGTAACCAAAGAATTTACAGAAAATGGTTTCCTCCTCAAACACAAATTTTAACCTGGTTGGTGTGACTCAAACACACACGCCAACACACACACACACGTGCATGTGTGTGTATATATGTATGTATGTATGTATGTATGTATATACACATATGCATACACACTCTCACACACAAAATATTATGCGTAGTAAAGTTGTTGGATATTGTGATTTTGATGCAAAATATGATCATTAAACCAGTAGATTTTTGTCTTTGTCTGTCATTTGCTTTATACTATTTTTTTTATTTGACTACTTCATTATTCAGATTAACATGAATATTTACTCCCAACCAACTTGGGCTCTTTGATCTGTTGCTCTCGGAGCTCCTTTGTTGTTACTGTCTCTACTGTTCTGTTGTCTGAGCACCTTGTGATATGCTTTTTTTGGAAAAACCCATAGCAGTAATAGTAAAAACAAGATTTATCATACAGCCCTGGTTTAAACAATGAAATTTACTGAAAGCCAATACTTTTCAGAACCTGAAAAAGTAATTAACAATGTGGCACTTATGAGCAGACCTAAGAGGTAGTCTTCTGCAAAGTAGGAGCTTAAACAATACATACACCACAGCAAGTGGCTACTATCAAAGTACAGAGATCATAAAACAAAAGAAATGCTCACTGATGCTGGGGACATTTCCCATTCTTTGGTGGTTTCTCTGGTGCCATTGTCCTCCTTAAGACTTTTATCCAATAACTTTTTACTTGCTGGTTCTTCCATATCCAGAATGTCAAGGGCCTGCTGGTACTCTTTGGCAGCATACTGAAAGCAAATGATGCAGTAGTTGGTAAGGAATTAAGGTGGGATGAAAACGTGCAAGGAATACACCAAATAGCATTTGATACTGATGCAAATTCTTGCATGAGAAGGTATTAAGTTAAAAAAATGTGTTGTAATGTAATGCTGATTAAAAATACTCACATGGCACCTTGCAGCAAGATACTGACAAGCTCCATACATCTTAGGATTAAAAACATGACAGAGATCTCATACACATGTTTGAAAGGATATATTAGCTATCAGTACCATGCACATCAGGTCTAGAAAGATACAACTGGCCAACTTGCCAAGATAAGTGGTGCTGTATGCATTACTTGCCAAGATAAGTGGTGCTGTATGCATTTAAATCCCAAGTAACAGGCCATACCTTGTCAAGTTTGCGAGACCTTAGAGCATGAGAAGCTCTGTGGTACTGCGAAGTAAGATAAAGGCACTGTGCTAACCAATAAATGTCTTGAGGGTCCTCTGATGAGAATAAAAACATTGGCTCAGCATTAGCAACAATTACTATTAAGTCTGTCTTTGTTTTTTTTTTTTGTATTAAGTTTCATCTAGAATGGCAAAACACACAGTTAAAATTATTAACACATGAATATGCCTAACACAGAAGGGACATTCAGCATATGTACTACTAGAAGAGAAAATATACTCACCATGGGATAAAGATGCTACTTTATCAGCCCAGAAGAGAGCACTCTGGTACTGTTGCTGCATAACAATGAAAACAGTTAGATTTTGGAGACTTTTCAGGGCCACTGTTAACCACATGCTGTACCACACTACCAGTCAAAAGTTCTTTACTCCACAGGTTTATACCACTTATCCATTTATTTCATAAGCTGCAGATTTTTGTTCTTGTTAAACATCAGCAACTATAAATGAAAATATGTTAAGTTTTATAAGATGGAAAGAATCTGTAACAATGTATGTCTGATTTCCTAATAATTGGTTGTGTTGTGATGTAGAGTCAAATTCTAGACGGTACTGTAACTTTAAATGCACAAATTTTATCCCACTGGCTGTCACTTAAGAGCTTGTTAAATATCTAACAGTTGTCTGGTGATTAATTTTATAATTATAATTAAATTAGGTGGCTTTTCTTTAGTGATAAATAAAATATGACTCAAGTGGTGAACACACGATAAATGTATTTGTTAGCAAAGAATACTGAGTGTATTTTTAGTGAATATTAACATGAAAATTTAGAAAATCTTAGTGTGTGCCAAAACTTTGGACTGGTAGTGTATGTATGTGACAAATAAATAACTTGAATCTTAAAACGGCTCAGACAATGTAGTTCCCAACACATTTGGACAACTGGTTTTTTAAAAGTAATGGTTAATTAATTAATCAATTTTACCTCTGTTTCTAAACTCCATTCTGTAATTGTATTGCACTATTGTTTGTTGTCTTTTACTTAATTTTCTATTGTCTTGCTTTTTTCTTTTGTTGCATAAAGCATGCTAATGACAAAAGAATTTCCCTCGTGATAAATAAACTACTTTCTTATCATCTTAGTTTGCCCCAGTAGTTGGGAAATCTGTAACCTCCAGCAACTCCATATTAGTTAAGAGCAAGCGGACTGAACAAAAGAATAAAGAGCAGCATAACCCACAGAATAAAAACTATACAACACAACAAAACAAAGTCATATGCCGTTTAAAAGGGAATAGTAGTAGAAAGTTCAAGTTGGCAACCCAACAAATGAGTTAGCAACCAAGCTAACCACAGCTGACTTTAAAGAGGGGCTTATACATTAAAAGCAGTAAAAGGATAGACTCAGGTGGGCTTGCTGGCAACAGTGGTCTGATGTTTTGTGATTAGGTTGGCTATGTTGTGTCTGTAAACTACAGAAGTCAGAGAATAGAAAGATAAGCTAGGCTAAGCTAACGGCTAGTTTCCCCAGCACTGACTGTGTATCAGATTGGTCTTCCTGAATTTGAGTCGTTTGGGCCTCTTTTTACCTGGTCTATGTACTGCCGCACACGCTTTCGGAGTCTGTCGAGGTTCATTGTGATTTCAGGGCTTCTCAACCACAAACTGGGGTCATTCTAGTGAAATTTGAGGGAGAAAAACACCGCAGTTTCTCTCAAAGACGCTAACCCGCCGTTATCATGAA
Source organism: Alestes dentex (assembly GCA_037576975.1). Classification (NCBI taxonomy): domain Eukaryota; kingdom Metazoa; phylum Chordata; class Actinopteri; order Characiformes; family Alestidae; genus Alestes; species Alestes dentex. Next base: position 7,053,236 of record JBBIGA010000002.1, read on the forward strand.
CTCTGCCCAGCGATAATCATCCCCAGAAACAACCAGACTACAGCCAGGTTCCTACCTGATCAGAATCAGAAACAGAACAGTCAGGACTGTGCAGACACACAGAAACACAGAGACAAGTACAATATAAAATATAATGTTTAAATAACTACAAAAAATGGTAGAAAAGAAAAAGCACTCAATATGAAATACACTATGATGGTCAGTTGTCCCAATACTTTTGTCCACATCGTGTGTCCTATATGGACAAATGTATTGGGACGCCTGACCATCCCACCAACAGGGACTGCAATGACACTGCAAATACACAGACTTTAATATGGAGCTGTTGGATGTTACAGTTTGGATGATGAAACTTTTCAACTCCAAACCAGTCTTTGAATATCACTGGTCTTTTTTGCCTGTTACCTACACTATGGGAAGCCTGACCACAACACCACCAGGGACTTCAAAAACAAGGCATTCAAATACATAGACTTTAATATGGGATGGTGGTGGGCTAGTGGGTAGGATACTTGCTGTCAAACCCAAGAGGTCATGGGTTCAAATCTTACCTTCAGCATACCACCACTCGGTTCATGAGCAAGACCGTTAACCCCAAGTTCCTCCAGGGAGACTGTCCCCTGTAAGTCGCTTTGGATGAAAAGCGTCAGCTAAAATGCTGTAAATGTAATATGAAATTGGTCCCCTCTTTGCAGCTATAACAGTTTCCGCACTTCTTAGAAGGCTTTTTACAAGATTTTGGAGTGTTTCTGATTTTGGACAGAAGGCCTGGCTCACAATGTCCGTTTCAGTTCTCCCCAAAGGTGTTGGATATACACTATATGGACAAATATATTGGGACACACCTCTAAATTGGGGTTGATGTCAGGGCTCTGTGTGGGCCAGTGAAGTTCTTTCACACTGAACTCATCCAACCATGTCTTTATGAACCTTGCTTTGGGGCACAATCATTCTGGAATGAAAAGGTTCTTCCCCAAACTGTGTCCACAATGTTGGAAGCATGGCGTTGTCCAAAATGTCTTGATATGCTAAAGCATTACGATTGCCCGTCACTGGAAATAAGGGGCCTAGCGCAAACCATGAAAATAATCTGTGTCCCACTACTTTTGTCTAGATAGTGTATATACATAAATGCTGGGTATAAATACTATAGATAAGTAACTTACATTTAAGTGAATTACTTATGTAGTACTTTACTGTATGTAGTAGAGATCAGCAGAGATGTTCACAAGTCATTTTTCCCAAGTCCAAGTCAAGTCTCAAGTCTTTGTGCTCGAGTCCAAATCAAGTCTCAAGTCTTTAGCTGTGTCCGAAATGTG
>JBBIGA010000002.1:7054654-7064859 GCA_037576975.1 Alestes dentex
GTAAAGCTGCTTTGTGACAACCTGGTTGTAAAAAGCGCTATATAAATAAAATTGAATTGAATTGAATTGAATTGAATATTGCACATCATAGCAAGATAACTAGCTCCAGGCTGTTGCACAGATTGATAAAGGGAGGAACTGTAGAGTCTAACTGTGGTGGTAAGGAAGGATTGATGATTTGGTAGATGTTACTTTGTAATCTAGAGCAATTAAGATGTCCACCCATGTAAAATATCTTGGTGTGATCATCGATGGAGGCCTTAGTTTTAGTGATCACATTAAAACTCTAACTGAGCCAGCATTTTGGCACATTAAAAATTAAATTGCTAAAGTTCGAGACTTTGTGTCCAAACAAGACTTGATGCATTTCCTGCAGGATTGACTATTGCAACACTCTCCTAACTGGGATTCCCAAAAAGTCCATTAGGCAGCTCAAGCTTATTCAAAATGCTGCTGCCAGAGTTCCAACCAAAACCAAGAAGAGAGTGGATTAATTCAATTCTCAGGTCTTTGCACTGCCTTCCAGTTCATTACAGAATTGATTTCAAAGCATTTCTCATCATGTACAAGTCACTCAATGGTTTGGGCCTTCTCTGATCTCGTTGAAAGCATGCCATTGTCCAAAATGTCTTGGTATGCTGAAGCATTAAGATTGCCTTTCAACAGAGGCAAGGGGCCACCTGAATTCAATAATTGAGAGGTGTGTCCCAATACATTTGTCCATATAGTGTATGTACCCAAGAAACCTTATTAACGTCAATCAGGGAATCACAGCAAAATTACAGAGACATAATATTTGTTGCATGATAGATACACCGGCGAGTAACGCAACGACATATTCATTTTTTACTGTCTTCCTTAAGTAGTCCAAATCAGCATATTTGTATAAACATAAAGGTTGGCTTGCACTATACATCAAGGTACTTAGTGTAGTTTTTCCTGCTTTACAGATGTGAACAATGTAAAAATCATTTAGCATGTAAGGTCTTAGTTATCAGTAAGAAAACATTACTTTTTCTCATTCATTATAATAAAACAAGTTACTGAGTATTCAGTTTTAACATGTGCTTATTCACACTGAAATTCTTATTATATATTTATTAAATGTCAAAATCCATTTCGTGAAAGAATAAAACTTTTATTGAACATGTATCAACTTTATGTAAGAATCCATTTTTTTACTTATGAAAACAGAAACCTAATATTTTTTCTATTAAAATACATTGGGAAACTACATGAATTCTTGATAGTGAAAATTACTATGATATAAAGAATTTGGATTTTTTTTTTTTTTGATGTTTTCCATTTGTACTTGTTCCTTGTTCTTAATTGTACTTACTCCAGCTGAATTTCTAACATTAAGACACTGCAGTAAAAGATTTAATTCACTTGCTGTAGAATAGTGTGGTATCTGTCTGATCATAAAGAATGTACAAAGGAATAAATCAACACTGTAAACCATTAATGTGATTCTGTTTCTACAGGGCCACTGCACTGCAGAGTCAGAGAGAAAAGTTAAAACCACAGTCTCTGCAGCAATGTGGCCATAAGGATGTGGCCCACAACGTGTGACTTTCTGTCTCTTCATAAATGTTTATGGTCATAACTCTAATTTACCAGACGATGGGGCTACTGAGCAGGACACAATCTCATGGCGATCTCAGGATATTTGCATGGAAGAAATATGTCCACGGGAGTTCAGGTCTACAGTTCAAACATTAGCTGTTAAATTATCAACAACCACGAGCTGTTTAAAAGTTTAAACAAGCCAGTCTCTTTCTTTTTCTACTTTTCTTCTACTCTCTGCATCTTCTCCTCTCACACCAATTGCCTGCATGCCCTCTCTCACCATATCCATAAACCTCCTACTAGGCCTTCCTCTTCTCTTCCCTGCTGCTCAATCCTCAGCATCCTTCCCCCAACATACTCAGAGTCTCTCCTCAGCACATGTTCGGCTTTCCAAGCTGGACACACACCACTTTGGTAGTCTTGCCTCTGTGGCTTTTCCTCCAAAAGGTCCAACTCGAGCTGTCCCTCTAATAAACTCATTCCTAATCCTGTTCATCCTCCAGCTCTGCTTCCTCAAACAAGCCAATAACTTGCCAAAATGTGGGGTGCAGGAACAGGTTAAATTCTCAACTAAACAGCAATCTTTAAACAGAAAGACACAAGTTGAAACACACAGAAAAATGTACTAGATACAACAGGGGCCATAACCAAAGCGGTGTGTGTCCAACTTGGAAAGCCGAATGCTAAAATGCTAAAGAATGGGACACTTTGTTCAGTTTGTCAAATGAAAAAAGTGGCTGTGGGGAGGGAAGCGGAGTCTGACGTCTTGAGGAAAGCAGATCTGGACGTTGAGGGTGAAATTGTGGTCTGAAACAGCATTTAGAAATGTGCTATATCCACCAACACAATCTGGTTTTCCTCACACATAAGATAAGCACACAAAGTGTCAGCCCAGATCCAGATGAAGTTCAGGAAATAAGGGACTTGGACATGTCTTGGAACTTGGCACATCAGATGCCTGAGACACTTTCTGTATGATACGACAAATTCTGCTTAAATATATGATTAATTAACAACCGACTACAGTGGTGGCGCAGTGGTTAGTGCTGTCTTGGGTTTGGTTCTCAACAGAGACAACCAGGGAAATTTCTGTGAGGAGTTTGCATGTTTCTGCTGTGATCTCAGGTTTCCAGAGATCCAGAGACTTGCACGTCAGGTGACTTGGAGATGCTAAATTGACCCAACTTATGACTGTGTGAATGTTTTTCTGTGTGTTTGCCCTATGACGGACTGTGAGGGTGTTTCTCTGCCTCTTGCACTGAGTGCCGGGGCAGGCTCCATCTCCCCCTGCACCACTGGTTAAGGATGAGCAGCTCAGAAGATGGACCAGTGAATTAATATGGTATGACTAATTACCTGTGCAGATACTTACCAGTATCATCCACTGTTCTCCAGCGCCTGAATGACCTGCTTTATTCAGACACTTGACATGAGGAAGCAGCCGGATGAAGGCTTTGCAAAAAAGTGAAGAAGATGCTGAAATCTGCTCCAGTACTGGCCTTCCACAACTGTGTTTAGTGTGGACACTGGCAACTATGAGACAGGAGGCGTGTTTCTGTAGGTACGAGCTGCTGTGGCATGTTGTTCACACCAGCTTACTGCATAGATGTGTGAGAAACTTTAACAGCTATTAATACACTGAGTTCACAAGGCCCTGGTGTTTCTCATAAACAGTCAAAGATCAACTGAGATGTCAGCAAAAGCTCTTTAGAAAGATGAGCTTCAACCTCCAAGCCAAATATCCTCCTGGGGAACAAAAAAAATCTTTATCCCTCACACGGTCAGGTGGACAGAAGGACAAAATAACACACAGAAAATAATGAGTGACTTAATGAAAAATTGAATTAATTAAAAATGAATTAAATCCAGTCCTGATATAGTAGTCTCTATTGTTTGGTTTACCTTAAAAAAAAAAGTATGAAATAGAGAATCTCATGTCGTTGGGTGTGCTTTTCTATGAAGATACATAAACTGTGCACCCAGTTAATGGCCTGGGTAAGTGTAAAGTGTCCATTGGTCACGCGTGAACACAGCACAGTATAGTTTAAACAGCACAAAATTGTTCTCTGCATTTAACCCATCCACCAAGTAGAGCAGCGGGCAGCGCCCAGGGAGCAGTGTGTGGCGACAGTACCTCACTCAAGGGTACCTCAGATGCCACTGGCAGTCCTGGGATTCAAACCCACAACCTTCTGATTGCTGAGGCAGATCCTTAATTACTAAATTACTGAATGCCATGCTTTCATCTATTGCGGATTAATTACTAGTATATCTCCATTACAAAGCAGTGTATTTTGTATGAAGCGGTAAGAATAAATAACATACAGGTTTAGTTGGGCAATAATTTATTTTTACATAGTCCTGGCGAATGAAAACAAAAAAATGAGAAACACTGAACGGCATTGTTGTCACACCGGAGTTTGCAAGAGAGCATATGTGTTATAGATGACCTAAAATGAAATCATACATGATACGAAGGAATTGAAGAAGAGTTCATTCCTTGTCCTTTACACAAGTCACCTGTCCACATGTTTATAAATGCCTTTATTTTCCATAGTTTATAAAATATTGTTTATTTATAATATTTATCTCTGTACATACTGCTACAGTAGATACAGCATTTTACAACGGCAACAAGTTTTGTGCTGGTGGTGTGAGCTGCATGCTGCTCTGTCCAGGGGTCTCTGGTTTTGAAAGTGCATCTGATCTATACACCCTGTTAAGTCCTACAGGAGGTATGTATCCAGGACAAATGTCGCAAGAAACACATTATTGTATATACTCTCCTAGTGTTTTATGATTCAGAGTGTGAATGGAATGGTTGTGCAAGTGTGACACTCTCTGCCATGAGGATGAGGTACTGGATTTGCGGAGACCCCTCAACTCCCTCAGGGTCATTGGACAGGATTAGTTTGCCGGCCACAGCAACTGACATCTTGCACGTGACGGTTCTAAAAGAAATCTTGAGTCTCCCACTTTCATCCGTACTTCTTCTCCTTTGTACTGCTTTGAGGCCCGAGTCTTTTCTATAGCCTGGCGGTTTCAAGTGTTTCTCCATTTTTTTTCCTTTTCTGTTGTTTGTGTGTGTGTGTGTGTGTGTGTGTGTGTGTGTGTGTGTGTGTGTGTGTGCGCGCGCGCGCATGCGCAGTTTTATACAAGTCTTTAAAAAGAGCTGAATTCAGTGAGGCGACAAAATCCCAAGCTGTCAAACAGCAGAGCCAGTCCTATACAGTTTTGCGCTTTGACCCAGTCACAATTGGCCGAGCAAATTCCACAAAGTCATCTATGAGAACTGGCCATGCTCCTGAAATAAAACAGCAGTCACATGATTACAGTTCCACATTTTAAAGAGGATTATTCTCAGCTTTCTTGAAATTAATTCCAAGTTGTTGCTTTACAACCCAGCAAGCACATCGTCCTAATGACCTCAATATGCGCAGTGTAAGCACAGGGCTGCTCAAGCCTCGTTTATTATTACAAAAATATACATGAAACAACCACTCTCACCTTCCTCATCATAGTTTGACATATCATCTGCAATCATGTTGCCAAAATCCAGAAGCAAGTTCCATGTATCTCTGGGAATTGATCGCTTATGGTGTTCCTATTCAGGGTGGAGCAAAAAAAGAAAAGTTGAATAAACTTTCTACCAAATTGGAAAATTCCATCTATAAATTTTCCTGCTGCAAACATTATTGAAAATGCTCAACAGCAGCTTCTAAAATAACGCACACATTCACATGCTCTCAAAAGACACAACAATAGTAAGACAAAAATACAGACATTGCAAAATGGGACTGTTTAGACATTACTCACACGTACAGTGACATTTCTAAGTGTTTTGACTTCTTGTTATGCTGATAGAGTTGAGTCTGAATCCACTTCTCAAAACAATGCCATGCATTCCTGTGCAAAATATTTTCATTCACACAGTCTGAAACTTACCAATAAAAATTTATTCCAAAGATCAAGAAACTTGAAGCGGCCTGTCAGAACTAGGTTCCAGTAAGCTACTGCCATCTCTAAATCTAAAATCCAAAACAAACATGACAGTAAGTTTGGGCATTCAGATATTGCTGGTGTATTTATTTGTCATTTCACCTCTACCATTACCTAAACCCTTCTGTCCAGGATTCTTTGCGAAGTTGAATGTAAACTGGTAGAAGTCCTTAAACTTCCCACTGTCTTTCAGTTCCTGTTCTAGCCGAGGTAGGAGAGCCCTGAGTTTCTCTGGACTGTCACACCTGGAGGCCAGAAGACGGGGAGAGAGGTCATTTTTGGCTCACAAATGCAACCGCAGGCATTTTCCACAGACATAAACAAAAGACTTAAATATAGGACAACTATGCGGTCTGTGGTGACCATGGGCTCAAAGAGACACCTGATGCGCACCCCAGTTCTGTCATGCCATCGAGGAACTCTTTCCTGCTGAACTCGCATTGCGTCGCTGCTCTGAACTTCCATGCCACCACCAGAACACTTATGCTGGCCGGGTCCAGATTGAGATCATCGCAAAACTGTTGTATCCCATCGATCCCAATCTTATTCTCATCCTGAGGATCTGGGAGAGAGCCAACCTTACATTTACGCTTACATAAACACAGATCATTCACTAAGCAAGCTCATGCATGGCACCCTAGGGGTTCAATCAGTGGTAAACATACAAGCGCCTAGACAGGCAGGGAGAGTAAATGAGAAAACTTGCCTTTGTATCTGTTGTACAGCTGCTCCAGCTTCTTTCTGTCTATTGAGGTTTTCATGGATTCCTTGAAGTAGAGATCTGGGTTCTGAAAGTAGTTGTCAGTGGCCACCTCTAGTTTCCAGTCATTCTGAGTGAGGCAGTACACAGCTGTCTTCTCCCCCGCCTGTGTGAAGGACATGAACTGCCGTACCTTGTCCTTCTGTGAAGACTTCAGCTTATGCTGCACAGATGAGGAGAGGCCTTCGGTTACACACTCCGACAGCCGGAGAAAAACACACAACAGGGTGTATAAACAGAGACAGGCGAATACACCGAGAGGCAAAAACACACACATTCAGAGAGACAGGACAGAAGTTGACAGCAAGAAGACACTGAGCTAAAAGTACTATAGTTAATAAGACACTAGGTCACAGACACATATTAGTCTAAGCAGTGGAGATATGTTGGCTTGAAGCAGAAGACACACAGACACGCATGCTGAACTGTGTCTGGCCACTTGCAAAACTAGCACTTGACTTGTAATATGAGAATCTGAGATGACAGACCTCTGACTGGCTCGGGGCGTCCAGTGCAAAACAACAAACCATGTTGTGAAATGGTTATTTCTATCATGCAGAGTAAGCTTTTGGACAAAACTATTTCACAGCTATGGCTAGAAGGAGAGGTACAGTGTAAGAGTTGTACACGTTCAACAGTAGTATAACGGGACTAAACGAGCCTGAAAAAAAATTGTTTTGTTGGATAATTACTCGACTGCGCAAGGGACGACACTATCCAATTACGCACGACTAACGAACAGTCCACGTTTGTTAAAGTCACCAGCAGTGGAAAAAGTCAAGGCTGGCCATGTGTTTGGGTTAAAGTTCTGCCCTGGCAGGCCAGCATCTAACCCGAGGGAGGTCAGCTGCTCCTACCCTACACCCCAAAAAGGGAAAGGTACGTGCGGGGCCACGGCGGACTCTAATATCAACAACTGACCTTCCTGCACACAACCCACAACATTTCTGCGCTCAGACACTCAGAGGTGCGACCGAGGCTGACCAAAAGCCACGTTTTGGTGGCACTACCACGACACGTCTCGGATCCCCCTGCGTCCGGCGCATGACAACGCCAAATCTAACCGTTTGATAATTCCCCAGATCACCTACCATTTTAGCACCCGCTGTTTGACCAAATTGATACCCAGTAGTCCCATATACGGCTGCGCGTCAGTGTCGAGGGAATGCGCTAGAGGAGCATGGCGCATGCGCTCTAGCTCTTGGGCATGACGGGAAATGTAGTTTAAGCGTCTCAGGGTTTGAGGCTGATTCACTACATGGTCAAAAGTTTTGGGACACACCTGTTTTCCAAGGTTTTGGCTAAGCCCCTTACTTCCCCGTGAAGGGCTGAATCCTAATGCTTCAGCATACCAAGATATTCTGGACAACGCCATGCTTCCAACATTGTTGACACAATGTTTGGAAAGGGGCCTTTTCTATTGCAACATGATTGTGCCCCAGTGCACAAAGCAATGCCCATTGGCTGGATGAGTTCAGTGTCTAAGAACTTGACTGGCCTGCACAGAGCCCTGACCTCAACTCCGTCCGACACCTTTGGTATGAACCAGAATGGAGATTGTGAGCCAGACCTTCTCATCCAACATCAGTGCCTGACCTCATACATGCTCTACAGAATGAATGGGCACAAATTCCCACAGAAACACTCCAAAATCTTGTGTAAAGCCTTCCAAGGAGAGTGGAAGCTGTTATAGCCGCAAAGGGGAGACCAAGTTCAGGCTCCCCAATACTTTTGTCCATGTAGTGTATCTTGACCTAGGGGGTCCTATCTTATCTGCCATGCGTCAGTGTAGCTGCAGGTTTTTATTCCAGCAAAACAGGTGCACACACAATCAGTTGTTTGAAACCGACCGATTACACAAACCAAATCAGGTGAGCTCCTGCTTGTTTGGAGTTAAAACCTGGGAAGAACCTAGACCTCTGCAGCCACACTAAGAGCCACCAGCCTGCTGTGCACACACTCTGAGATGTATGGTATACTGTAATGCTGAAAATATTTCCTGAGTTACTGTTGCTGGTGTGTTTTTTTAGGCTGTTGTTGGACCAAGAGGGTCATTCAGACTAAACACATGCTCTCATCTAGATGTCATGAGAGACTTCTAAGCCCATAGGTAGAAAACCTATATTACAAAATAGGAGATAACAAAGGCAACAGAAGGTCATGTGAACTGAGTTTACAGGCACATCTTATAAATGCAAAACTACAGGTAGAATGTAAATTCTTGATCAACAATGTCTATGAATGGCCCTCACTTGGGCTCTGGCTTACTCTGCAGTATTACAGTATTTTACACCTAAGTTTTCTTACTGGTTAGGTCTTGTCTCCTCACAAGTTGCACAGTCAGCACCCCATTCCCCACCCCAAAATTTGTGTTTATCACACACTGAGTTTTTGTCTTGGTTTTCCCAGATCTTCATAACATGCTTGTATGTGTGTGTGTGTATGTGTGTGTGTGTATGTGTATGTGTGTGTGTGTGTGTGTGTGTCTGTCTGTCTGTCTAATTGTGGACTTAATTTATCATTCTTGACTTATAGCCAATGTTCATTTGGTAGTTTCACTATTTCAGCGTATGCTATCACCCTATAAGATATGCCAAATCAAACAATAAACAAAAATTAAAAGTTGTTGTTCATCAAAAATGGACAATAAATTTGTATAAAAACAAACTAACACACGATGGCAATTTGATCTGGCTCAGTCATGACACAGTTCCTTGGGAGGAATGATTAGCTCAAAATTTTTATCTTAAGTTCACAGATGGTATGTAGCGTTTTTGCACTTTCAGTGTCCTAGACAAACAACCAAGTATATAAATAAAAAAAAATGCCTTATCACAAATGCCTGGTTTGTAAAATAATACAAGTTAGGCCTGATCATTTGGCTTATTAAACTGCCTTTTATAAGATATAAAGTTTGACTCCGCTTTCATACCAGGCATCTATCCCTTATGTTTAACATGGTTGTCTGCTATTTACACAGGGTGAGTTTTCAACCATCACAACCTTAGCGGCTTCCTTCCTCACCATCATGTTGCACACTCACACTAAACTGTCCTGCCGGAAAAAAGGAATCCTATTCCCCAGTTGCCACTGTAAATACCCTGTATTTATTTCTATCCTGTACGTTTTTTCTAATCCTGTATCTGTTACTTGCTACCCACCCAGGGATGTGAGTGTCACTTTTATGGGGCAACTGGTAGTCAGGGACTTGCCCCTGCGATTGGAAGGTTATGGGTTCAAATCACAGGATCGCCAGTGGCACCACTGGGGTACCCTTGAGGTACTGTTCCCACACACTTCTCCCCAGGTGCTGTGCCAGTGGCTGCCTGCTTCACTTAGTGAATGGGTTAAATTCAGAGAAATTCATAGAAAGAATGTGTGCTGTGGTGTGTTCACACATAACTATAAGGGGCCACTTTATTTTTGCACAATTATTTATTGGTGTCCACCTCAATCTTTGCATTCCTTGACAGGCCAGTCAAGTTCTTCCACACCAAACTCATCCAACGATGTCTTTATGGACCTTGCTTTGGCACTGGAGCACAGTCATGTTGGAATAGAAAAGAGCCTTCCCCAAACTTTATCCACAATGACTGGGCATACTTGTTTTTACACACCTGTGTCAATGGGTTTGATAGAAACATCAGTTCAATAACCAAGAGAGTTGTCCCAATACTTTTGTCCATATAGTGTATGCCAAACACCTCAGCTGCTCCTTAAGAAGTGGGGGGGCGGGACTAAGTCAGATTTACCAATGAGAAGCGGTAAACAAAAACCGACGCGTGCATCTGACCAACCAAATAAAAGCAGGGGCGTGGTTTTGATGTAAACGAGTCGGGCGCGTAACGGATGGCTGGTCCAATCAGAGTAGAGCAGC
>JBBIGA010000002.1:7084056-7099905 GCA_037576975.1 Alestes dentex
GTGTGTGTGTGTGTGTGTGTGTGTTTGGCTTCCTGTTTTTCTGTGGGCAGCTGTTTTAGGGAGTTCTTTTGAACGGCCATTCATTTTTGTTGTTCGAGCTTTAGAGGCGAACCTCTCCTGTTGTTCCCTCTTTGTGTTTTACAACTGACGGGCATCAGGAAATCAGAAAAACTTTATTACCCGCTGAAATTTATAGGAAATTGAGGTACTTTGTTTGCATAACGTATCGGAAACCTCAGAAGATTAGTTTGTAGTACCCTCTCCAGGTCAGTAACACTACGGAGTATGTATGAATATTCATGTGTATCCCGATGTGGGATATAGGTCTCTTTGGACTCCCCTCGAAAATGTTAAAAAAGATGAACTGTTGTACTGACTCTACAAAGGTAACTTTTTCTGTAACCTAATATAAGTTTGGCAATTAAAATATAATGTTTTAAAAAAATGAACTCAATGTGTTTATTGGAGACATTGTTACAGTACTAATTACAATAAATCATTTATTTATATTTGCTTTGTGTATGGATCAAAAAATGTCTTTTATTGGGGAAATCTTTTTTTTTTCTTTTTTTTTCTCTTCATGGTCCCAAATGGAGTTTTGTTTTACATGCTTCTCTGTTGGCAGCACAGAAATGTAAAATGCTGGGCTTTTCAGAGTTTAGCTTTCTCAAGATGGCATGCTTATTAGTTTCTGTCCTGTTAAGCAGTGCCTGAAGGCCCACATCCTGTTGTCCCATTTTTCCCTTGAAGGTGCCTCACGTCGCTTGTTCTATTGTGTGTTGACACTTTCTGCAAGTGGTAACCTGGTTGTAATTGTAGCATCATATTTTCCTTGACAGCAATGACATTTTTCAACTTTTCTTTCAGCCAGTATTTAGCAGACCTGGCCTGCAGGTGGCAGTGAGAATCCAAGAGGTGAAAAAGGCCTTGATGTCAATCACAGAAATCAAAGAAAATTGTAGTTGACAGTTTTTAATGTTCAGGTATAGCAAAAGGATAGTCAGTTAGTACACTGACATCTGTAACAGCCAAAAAAATATGAATAAAATTACAAATATAATCCCACAACATTGTATGATATGTGATGTAAATATTTGAGGATGCTTGAAGTTAAGCATCTCTTTGGAAATATTATTTACAGATGTCAGGAATGTCATCATAAAGAGCTGTCATGAAGGACATGTCTTAACCATGAACACACCGCTCTGCCCTTGTGTTAAAAGAAGGGTTTATCAATTCTTGACGTATTTTCCATTTACGGTCAGATATGCACTCTCCTTTGTTCTCACTCCAGTGCCGTGGCCTGGTAGATTCTCACCCCCTCTTCGGGGATCTCTGATAGCAGTGTGGTGTTGAATGCCGCCTTAAAGTTTTCAATGAAGCCCAGGTCTGACTGGAACCGGATCTGTGAGAGATGAGGTAAAAACAACCATTCTTCAAAATGATTCCAAAGCATAGGTAGGCTTATGTGATGACACCACAAAGTATCCCACCCATTGGGAAGTAGCTTTGTAACCAGTTCAACCCTGGTTTACTTATTGTAAATTTTGTTTAAATGCTGCATGCACCAGCTGTAAGAACTGGCACTAGTATCTAGTAAATGATTAATGGAGAAGCTCACTTGCAAAATAATATTGTTAATAGTTTACAAAATGCAGAAGAAGCCAGTTAGCAGTGTGTAAAGGAGATCACAGCTAATCCCTGCCAGCCTAGCCTTCATTTGCTCACTGGTGTTAAGGTTTTTAATGGCCCTCCTACTCGTTCCATTGTATATTTGATGTAGCTGCTTCTGCATTTGCATCAAAGAGCACTTTTTGTAACCGGAGCATATTCTTTTCTTTCAGACTCTATAATCACCTTGTTGGCCCAGAGCAGGGTCGTGCCAGGCCGGCAAAAATGCTTCATGGTGATGAGCAGCTCGTCCAAACAGTCATGATGATACACAACGTCTGCGCACAGGATGTAGTCGTAGTTGAAGATGGACCCGGGGAAGTTTCGGTCCAGTTCCTCTCCCCAGGTCAGCTGAGCCACCTGTGGTGTGTACCTGCAGCGGCCCCGTGTGTTGCGTGACAGGTTGAAGCTGAGGTTATTCAAGATGTCGGCCAGATCCGTAGCAGTCACCCATGCACCTGGAAATGATGCAGCTTTGATAAACTCAAAAAAGTAACTGTTAAACACACAATTATTTCCCCTCAGCAGCCTATAGCTTTTTATTAATGAATTAATAAATCATAACTGTGCTGTGACACTCCATTTCAATCTAATTCCCAACCTAATGTGCCAGCATTGTATAATACAGCCAATTAACACCGATGATAATTTCTCTGTACTTAGAAAAGAATGTAAAAACCTTTGACTCAGCCCTGCTTGAAGTTACCCTAAATCCCCCATCTATCTCAAAAAGAGAACAAACGTGTTTTGTATTGTATATGACTTGCTCAGTTCTTATGTCTTTTCTAGGTGGACTTTTTAAATCTTTAGTATGTCAAATACTTTACATTTGAAACCAGAATGTCAAGACAACATTTTTGATAACTTTTGTAATGATGACTGAGTGTTCAAGTACAGGAATGCCAGCCGTGGTGTTTGATATGGCTCTTGGTGGTGAAGTTTTTATAGTTTACAGTAAGTTGTACTGTGTCCTAAGCCTCATCCACAAGTCTGGACCACCTTGAAGAGCCAGGTGCAGGTTGAGAAGTTTATATTTTTATCTTTTTGACTGACTTCAGGTTTTGTTTTTTTGTTTTTTTTAACAATGGTGACCTTGTAGCTCCAGTTCTAAACTAAAGAAGCAACATTAGGACACGAAACATGTCTTGAATACGTTTGCAGTAAGTAGGACATCACATAAATGAGATTTTTTTGCCAAAAAACATTGCTTTTAGGTTAAGTATTGCTACAGTATCCCTTTAAGCAGCTCACCTACCCATTAAACTGGCCACGATGGACACCAGCCCTGTTCCTGCTCCCAGCTCCAGCACTGCTTTATCCATCAGATTGAACTGCTCCCGATTCTTTTCCAGATAGTTGCATAAAGCCACTGCCTGAACACATTTCAGTTGATGCTCATTACCTTAATAAGAACCAAATGTGTCTGTTATTTCAGTCATCTGTATGTGGCACTTCTCACCCCAGGCCAAATGAGAGCCCCATATGTGTCCAGTGATTCACGGATGCTTATCTCATGCCCCATAAAGCAGAACGTTTCCATTCCTAATGAGTAGAAGACACTTTGCTCCCAAGCATTTCTCCTCTTCAGCACCTCTCCGTCCATGACTTTAGAGTCTAGTTCCTCTGTGTCACAGTGGAACATGGTGTTTGTACAACTACAACATTTCACTAAATTTGAACTGAATAAGTATGTCATGCCTCTTTCACCTCCATAATCTTTAGGTTGTAGCTAAATAAATATCTTTCTACTTGCCCTCTTCTGTGACATTAGGCTGAGGTCTGATGTGGTCTGGGTGCTTGATGATTCCACCCTTCTGGCCACTTGCTAGTCTTTGTCTTCCAGTCGTTTCCATTGTTGACTGCTCCTCTGATTTCACTTGGCCTGTGGTCACCTAGAAGCTTTTAAACTAAAAAAGTTTAAATACTCATTTTGAATAACATTTGATTTTGCAGATTTCCTCAGCTGCATGCAGTCGTATTTGAACATCCCCAGTCAAGTTGCATAATTTGTCATTTTCCTGAGTGAAAATAAGCATATCCTCTACTGGGAACGAACTTAAATATGGCATTTTTGTGCAGATTTTAGTCAAACATGTTGGGAAAATATAAAATGTGCCTTAACTCTGCACAGAGCACTTTTTGTGCCCCCACCCCCCACATGAAATTCAGAAACTAAACAATAATTTTGTAGAGGGGGTGTGTTTTTTCTTCTCCTTAAGAAATAACATGTAAATTAAAAAACATGTAATTTCACCAGGGGCCCTCAAATGTTTGCGTACAACTATATTTGATTAAAAAAAAGGTCAAAAAGGCATTCCAGCATAAGCAGCATCATACATCTTACAATACTAATAATGCAAGCATTACAATATAGCTGCACTCCATCCCTCCATTACCTCATCACTGTAATGCGTAGAGTAACTCACTCACTTCAGCTTTCTTTTCCTGATCTCTTGCAAAAAAGCACACGTCCACCGATCTGTTTAAAGGGCTGCTTCACTGTTGGCATCATCTGGGCACCCCAGAGTTTATAAAGTAGCACTATCCCCTCTTGGCCCGCCTGTGGAATGGCTGTGCTATATTTAATGGTGTTTGAATAGGAAAGCAAGAGAAGAGGGGAGACTAGAGAAGCTTAAATTCACAGCGCTTGGGGCAAAGTCCTCTCTCCGGGGTCCACTGATCCCTCTGACCAGAGCCAAGTCCTTTTTGCGCAGCTGCAGCAATCTGTTGGTAAAAGAGGATGGGATGGAGTAGTAATGATATGCTTATGTTCACAATAGCCTTAGCAGGCAGTGAATGAGGATTATTTTACTGTGCATGCCTTCTCTCATGCAGGTATGTTGGTCTTAAAATCTGTGTCGCCTGAGAACTATCAGTAACCTGTGTTTTGCTTGGTTATTTTCAGGCTCACACAGAGCTGTGTTGAAACCAGACTTCGGTAACAGCATATCCCTTTACCCCATGCGGACGCAAGCCCACCCAGCCAAACCCACACAGAGTGCCAGCTGAATTTATGATGACTTTGGACGAGTGAGCTGGGTTCATTAGCCCATCCTGACACAGATGCTGGAATCTAAAACTAAAGTTCTCCGAGTCGCTTTGGCCCATAAAAGCGTTGGCATTATGCATTATATATTATATAACGTTGATGCCTTATAACTTTATTTGACTGAGCTCCACTGCAGTCTCCAAGTCCCTTTGGACATTTTAACAATGCCGTGCAGAATGACCTAACCCTTAGATTTAATGACCAGGGTGAAATCAGGCTTCAGGAATAACCTGAGTACTAATGCCCTGGCAAGCTTCATAGCACCTTAAGTTCTAGTCTAGGGCTGAATAAGAACAGGACGTGGTTCTTGATTATGTTGATCAATTAATTAAATACATCATAAGACCATTTTCTGTTTTCTCTTATATTTTGGGAATATTGGGACCTCACAAGATAAATGCTTGTCATTCTGTAATGGTTCATAATTTTGTAGAAAAGCCAGCCTCAATTACCTCCAAAATGAACGAGAAGCCCTAAAACACTATATTGACTAAGATTATAGAAGTAAAATGGTCAGATCACGTACTAGGGAAAATACATTGATTCTAAAATGAAAATCAGCAAAATATGCTACCCTCTGATAGAAAGCAAGTTGTATAAAGGACATTCAGTACTTCATTTTAGATTTCTATATATGGTGTAAAAATAGAAAGTGAACAGAATGTCAAGCTACTGCAGTAGTCTGTTTGACAGTATTAACAATTGTAAATTAAATTTGGTAATGGAGAGGCACCCAACTGTGTGTGATGAAATGGCTCAAGTATGGAGCCTCTGGCTCATGCCAGAGATACTTGGTTCCTCTGGCTGAAGAGCTGCTCGCTGGATGCTGGTGTGGGTGCTGACACCTCATTACTGTGATTGTAACCACATGCCTTCTTAACCTGCCATGAAGTAGGTCACTAGATCGCTGGTGATAGTAAATAGTAAATAAATAATTCAGGAATTATTTATATTCATATATGCAAACTTATATTACTTTATAACTTTATATATATAAAGTTATATGCAAAGGTTTGGGTACTCCTGGTCAAATGTTTTGCTGATTTTATGAAAGTAAGTGTAAATCATCTACACAGAAACACATCACTTTTTTGTTTTTTTTTTAATCAATAGTTTTTGGTACAAGTTATTCCATTTAATATTCCATGTTTTCTTATTGCTGGGAATGTAAACAGGAACAGATTTTGCACAAAACTTTGCAGAAAGTAAAAAAAAAAAAAAAAAAAGGGATTTTTTGTTCACTAGAAAGGATGTTTCCTCTTATACCGTAACTGGGTCCCATTAAAGTACTAAACAGAAATTTAACTGTGGCATTAGGTTAAAAAGGGGGACAGATCAAGCAAAACAGGACTGGAAAATGGATTACATAAAAACATAAAAACAGTGTTCCCTGCTGTAAACAGACGTTCCTGAAACTGGATCTCCTGGAAAAATGCATTACATAATGTTTAGTCGTGGTGCCCATTGAATGTTGACACATTATAAACATTCTTCTTAAACTGAGCTCTGTGGAAGGTCATTGTCATGATCCCATAAAGGCAGATGCAGTCAGTCGTGAGAGAATGATGGACAGATGTTTGAGCTGCTTTAATCTGTGTTGCATTTGTTTTTAGGTGGAGCCAGATGGACTCTTCACTCTCTGGCTCTCTGGCTATAAAAGGAGGGGTTAAGCAGAGCGCTCGGTTCCCATACAGCATCAGGCTCTGGAGGCTGTGAAGGGGCAAAGTACCTAATCTCATACACTGGACCTGTGTTTCAGTAAGGCTTTGCCTGCTGAACTCTCGGTGGTCTCAGAATGGATTAGCTTCATCACAACAAAAATTCCAGCTAGACAACATCAGAAAATGATTCATGGTTGAACCAGAGTCACCCATAGTTCAAGCATTATCCTCCCTCAGTACCTCTAAATAGCAGCCACCCCTTCACTGAAGCATGGTGGTGGCTTGGTGATGCTCTGGGTCTGCTTTGCTTCTTCTGGCACTGGAAACCTGCAGCATGTGGAGAGCAAGATGGATTCAATCAAGAATCAGGAAATCCTAAGAGAAAATGTCATGCTGTCTGTGATTAAGCTGAAGCTTGGGTGTCATTCTACCTTCTAACTGGATCCCAAGCGACATCCAAGGCTTGGGTTCTGAAAAAGACCTGGAAGATTCTAGAGTAGCTGTCATAGTTTCCTGACTTAAACCCCACGTAAAATCTCAGGTGGGATTTGAAGAAGTCGGTTATAGCACGCAAACCCCAGAACATTGGTGAGCTGGAGGCCATTGCCCATGAGAAATGGGCTAATATTCCACAGGAATACTACCAGAAGCCGGCGTCTGGCTATGCATCACATTTGCAGCGGGTCATAGCAGCAAAACGGTGCTGTACTGAATACAAAAGATGCTTGTCATTAAGGGGTTGAATAATTATGAGGCTGGAATTTTGTGTTGAATGTGGAGAAACCACTTCTTTATTGCGTTGAGCTATTTATTTATTTATAGTAATATTTATTGTGTTGAGCTATTTAAATTGTTCTTGTTTGACTTGTTAATTGCCAATACACATAATCTGAAATGGGTGTTGAATACTTTTGAGTCCCACTGTTCGCACATCACAGACTGTGGTCTACATCAGACAGCCTCTGTATGTATTTATTTATTTATATACAGATTCAAAAATCCTAAACACAGTCTGGACACAGTTTCATTAATGGTCAGGACCACCAGAGAGCATGTGTTATTTGAATAGTGCATCGTTCTCAGCACAGCAGTGACACTGACATGGGTGTGTGTGTGTGTGTGTGTGTTGCACAGAGTGGATCACACACAGCAGTGCCACTGTTGGGCTGAGAATAGTCCAGCAACCAAAAATATCCAGCCAACAGTGTCATGTGGCCAGAAACTGAGCTCTCATAAACAGCAAAAGATCAGAGGAGAGTGCTAAAATCTGTGTGTAAGAGTACTGCGTGATGGTAGTGCATTAGGAGAGGAGATGCTACAAGATAGCTAGAAATACATACAAAGGACTTGTGTTGAATTAAACATGTTAAATAGGTCATAGCAAATATTAAACCTTTTTTAAAAAATATTTTATTGTTACTTTATGGGTAACTTAATGACTCATAAATGTTTATTGATGCGTTAGATATGAAAACAAAAGATTTCTTTTCCTGGTTCAAAGAGCTTCACAATGATAAAGCAATACCTGTTTTTGGGTTCAAGAGTCAGCGGCATTTTGTGACTAGTTTGCGTGCAGGCAGTAGTTTATTGCGCATAGTCTTGCATGTGTGTGCATGTGAGTGGGTGGAGGAGATAAAGAGGGAGGTTAGTTTTTCATTTTTTGAATGTTTGTGCATGTGTTTCTGTGTACACTGTTTGTGTGTGTGTGTGTGTGTGTGTGCGTGAGTGTGAGAGAGAGAGAAACAGCTGATAGATTGTTACTATGTGTTAATTTGTGTTTAAAATAACAGGATTAGCTTTGATTCATCATCACTGTAAGGTTTACTGACACTTAGTAATCCGTAAACAGCTGCTGCAACAGAATAGGAAACTGACTCAAACACAAGGGGCAAAGTGTTTATTTGTCATTAGCCTGGTCTCTCAGGACCCAGTTAGCACACAAAAGCAGTAACTCTCCAGTGGATCTCTGATTTATTGTCAAACGAAGGCAGTGTCGTCATGTAATAAATGTACAGAGCTCAAAAGCTCCTCCTCTTTATAGGGCCTCCATTAACTAGTCAACAGTGAAGAAACAGAGAGGAGAGGAACATGTTATGCCCCCAATAAAAGAGCACAATAGAAAATCTGCAGCCGTGCTTCATTTTTGGTCATGGTACTTATGAAAACATAGTTAATGGACATGACTACACTTAAGTCATTATGACTGTATACAAATGGTCAAAATTATGTAGCGCTGGGAAAAATCTTATATATAAAGCTAATTATCTGTGCTATTTTTTCTTATATATTTTATAGATCTTATGTAGATAAGTCAGTTGTCATGGATACTGCCCTTCAATATAGTGTTGCCAAGATATCTTAATACTATAATAAAATAATTAAACTGAAAGTATGGTGCACCTAAAATAGTGGCACACAATAAGATATGATGCACAAGTATGTGTGTGTATATTTTGTTATTATCTGGGTGCAGCTTATTATTGAATCTTACAAAAAATACACCCTGCAGCAGAGCTTCAATGGGTGTTTTGAAAGAAGAGTCTTCACTTTAAATGCACTGTGAATAACTGGTTCTGTTCAGCAAAAAGGCAAAAAGAGTACTCCTGATCATTTATGTAAATTGTAAATTGTAAGACAGGGCCAACTGTGAAAAGTAGTGTCCTGTGTAGTGAATATGTTCTTTCCCCAAACTTCTGAGCTTTATAAAGAGAGAGAGTCCATCATCACAACACCAGAACACCGCCCCCCAACACAAACACCCCAAAGTGTCTCAACTCAATCCATTATTCTAGCAACAGAGGTGTTTTTAATGGATGACCATGGTCTGAATCCTGAAGATCATAATGTGAGGCTGCTGGCCTTTGAACCCACACTCCTCTCAGACCAAGTGGCTCTCTCTTTATCCCACAGATGACATTCGGAAACAGGGGATTCCTGGAATACCCAGCTGGGTGAGGGGATGGAAAGCGTGCAGCCCGGAGTGTTGAGAGCAACTAGTGCAGAACCGTGTCTGACTAAAGCCTCTGTGATGCAGTGTCTAAAAGCTGTGATGATCTTCTGTTGAGGGCAAATGAACTACACACAACCAGTGGAACAGCACTGAGAAATACAAATCAAGAGGATGCAGTGATCTGTTCTATCCCTAGACGCATTTATCTTCTGTCACAATCAAGAAAAAAGTTGTTCTCTATGTTCATTCTGACCTTCCATAATTATCTCATCATCCTGTATGCCAATTTTAAAAAATCGGAGAATTACTGACTCTCTAATTGACCTGTCCATGCTCTGTCCACGAATATGAAATACCTCGATTTATTCATTTATGATGTTTATTTTATATCCAGGACCTTCTAAGTATTTAGAGATGGCCTGTTAGATTTGTTTTTTGATTCAACTTTGCATCATCATGCTTATTGTATTTAAACTGCAAGTAGTGTAGTACCATCTTTATTTAAAGGGGACTTATTATGCAAAACTCACTTTTTGCATCCTTTTGTATTTCCATTTGGGTCTCTACTGCTCCTATAAACACTCCAAGTGCGAAAAACAAATAGCCATTCATTTTCTGTGAATCAACTGAAAGATTTTGGTGTCAGGAATCATGTGCTTCTACGAGCCGTTTGGACGGCTCCCTTATTGTGACATCAGAATAGGGAAATTTGCATAGAACCACCCCTCATCTGTCGAGCCCCCAACCACTAGATTAGCTGAAGATCCGCCATTTTTGTGTGCTGATTTTACGAGCACGCATAAGACGCCGAGCGCTACGGCTACAGGCAAAGCTGGTGAGATCTCTTTATGTGAGAGTGATTTTGTGCAAAGAACTTCACGAACATGTTTTGCTCTGGAGCCGCATGCGGCTCTTTCATCCTTATGTTGCAGCTCCCTGTGGCTTTGGAAAATAAATAATTAACACTACAACGGCTGAAAACTGGCTATACCTATAACGGCTGTGCATCCATTAACCAGTTTCGCACAAGATGCTTCCTGATACGACGCTGCTGCAGTATGTTCTGTGTTTAGTCCTGCAGCCTGCCGGCAGACATCCATGCAAGCTGCAGCCAGCAAACACAGCAAGTGTCCTGTTGACTTTGGACCCAGAGCCTGTCGTACAGTGCCAGTCGCCATTTCAGAATCAGAATCGCGTTTATTGGCCAAGTATGTGAGCTAACGCATACAAGGAATTTGATTCCGGTCGATGGTGTCTCTCCAGCACAACAGTATAAAACAACAATATGTAAAGATACATGTGTACATGTGCCTACACCACACCCATATGTCTCTTACAGAGCATGCTTGCTGCTCCAATAGGCCAATAGACGCGATTCTGATTCTGATTCTGATGAAATTACGTCATGATGAAATTACATCAATTGACGCTGTCAGCCGTTCTAGGTTTTAATTGTATTTTATTTTTGTTTTTTTTATTGTACTTCAAAATTTGAAGATTATTGTGATCTTGTAACATTAAAATACAATGTGTTTAATTTTTTGTTTTTTCTAAATGTTCAAAATGTTTTCTTTGAATAAATAAAATTTCACAAACAACACACGCCTTGTTTTTATACATAGCATGAAAGTAAAAAACAATATATGCAGTGTTATCTTCACAGCCCACCGCAGGGTGCACAAACACACACCATACACACCTACGGTCAATTTAGAATCCCCAAAACACCTATGGGAGAAACTGGAGACCCGGGAATAAACCCACGCCACCACAAGGAGAACATCCAGACTCCACACACACACACAAGGCCGGGAGCTGGATTTGAACCCCCAACCCTGAAGGTATGAGACAGTCGTGCTACCCACTGCACCACCATGGAGCCTGAAAGTAACAAACAAGGTGAAACTTTACAGGAAAAGACACAGTAATTTTTTGGTTTTGGCAGGAACTAGTGATGGGCCGATCCACGTTTTTCCAGTTCCGATTCCGATAAACGACTGCCGATACAGATAAAGATTCCGATATAATACATTTTTTTTACTTTAATATTAGCATTATTTTTGTTGAAATTATGCTGTTGTTACTAAGGTTACATCACAGAATAAATAAACTACTAACCACTTATTAGAAGAGCTAAAAAATATACACAACTACACTGAATTTAAAGGCCTTCCAAAGGAATTTATTTACACTAACCACGCCTCGTCGTGTTTTGGGAGATAGAGAGAGAGGAGAGAGGGCAAATACAACCAACAAAACACACAAAATAGCCCCTGAAAGAATCCCATCTTACATCACTGTATCTCATTGAACATATTTAATTGCTCCAATAGTTTCAGTATGTTCTTACATTTGAAAGCCTTATTTGGAGAGCTCATTGTAGATGCTTTGCAGATGCTTACCTTTAATTTACATTTAACTAAATATCTTTTAAATTTACATTCATTTTCACAAACCCTAAGACTAGTTAATCCATTAATTATAACCCTAACTTTAACCTCAATCTAAAAATACTGACTTTGGTCCTAATCCTGACCATGGTCCAAATCATAGCACTAACTAACACTAACTCTGCTGGGAATGAACTCAGTTTCAACAGATATTTAGTTATTAATGGAACATCTCTTGGAAATCTGTAAGGTTACGACTATTTTCTTGGAGATTTTTTCTTGAACATATTTGGCAATTATCAGCAAGCAAAAGTTAATGCTATTATTCATTGAATAGATGATTAAACCAAGCACAGGACAATGTTGTGTTATCGTCTGGTTAAAATAGTAAAATAGCCAACAAGTCACAGTATGAAAAAAGAGTTTTAATGTATTTCATTGTACAAAATCAAAGCGCATGACTATTATGAGACAATAAAAAAGAAACAAGACAAGCAGATACTATGTACAAATATGTTTTTGTGGATAAGATATGAAGAAACTGATGTAATGACAGTGAGTCTGTGTGGCCTACAGTGTAGCAGGGGTGCAATTTTTGCGTAAAACCTGTAATATTTGGAAATTAACCAACTGATTATTTTAGGAGGTAAAAAGCACTTGTACTGAATTTGTAACATTTTGGCATAATGATGAATAACTTGTTATTCCTTAAAAAGGCTGATACAAATCGGCCAAAAAACTGCCAATTTGGCTGTAAAATAAATCAGAATTACATGAAGAAATTCATTATCCTTGCACCCCTTGTTACATGCCTGGAATATTTAGAACTGTTTCAAACAATAAGCTGCATGAGCTTTAGGTAGAATCTTGGTGGCTGCTTATAAAGGATAGGAGCAGATGAAGGCCCGCAGGTCCCAGCATGGCATGTCATTAAACTTCCCATTACCTGTAAGAAAACATTACAGTGATGATGACATACCAAGGAGCACAGGTGCAAATCTGCACTACACTCACTGTAGAAAAATCTATTAAATGTAACATGTGGGCTACTTTTAGTGAGCGAATATTTAGACAGGTATCATAACATGCTGTAAATGTTTTCAAATTTAGAGCCTACTCAGTAACTCCACACAGTTTTCCACTCCAGCAGTGTTATTAGGCTCCCCAGGTAACCAGTCAGCATAGCCCCAGTGTGCCCCGTCCAGCCATACGAAGCGTCCAGTCTGAGAACACAGAACAGAGATAAAAAACATTGTACAGAATCATGTTTGAGGTATGGGTAAAAGACAGACTAAGATTAAACTAAGAAATGAACCTAAACAAACTGAGACTTGTATACAGCATTCTTAAACAGAGGAACATACATCTAGGTATCTCAGTCCTCCAATCCAGGTGCGTGTTCGACCCCCATTTCTGTCCATGAGACCCACCATCTGGCTGTGAATGGAGCTGCTCGTCACAGAAGCCAAATGTCCATTAGGGAAGTTTCTCTGGCAGAAGAACTGATTAAAAAAGTCAACATTTCAGTATGAATCAGAGTTTGTTCATCTAAAGAAAACTTCAAGCAAAAATGTACTAAGAATTGCAAATTGTTCAAATCGGATTTTTCTTATTCAAGCAGGCCAGATTTTATGCAGTCTCTATGGCAAAAAAAAAAAAAACAAAACGAATATTGTTCAGATTTCATTCCAGTCAGCACATTTGTAGGAGGTTTAAAATCAGAATTTTGGACATGCAGTGTTATATTAACATTACAAGCCTCACCACTCAATTACATTTTTTTCTACAAATTTTTTTCTCTTTTTGTCTTGACATTCACATTTGTCATTAGACTTTTAATAACCATTTATGTGACACATTTACTATGTGTCATATAGTTTTACAATTACTTTACATAAAAATATGACAGTAAAGCCTGTTTATGAATCCTGAATGTACGCTATCAGCCTGTTATCTAATGACACTGGCTGATCAGGTCATCCTATCCTAAAGCCATGTTTTGTTCATGTTGTAGTTGCTAAAATGTGGGGAAAAATGTTATGAACAATAGCATGATTATTTTGTTGGTGAAATCAGAGTACACTTTTAGACTAAAGTGCATAAATGTGATCAGTTTATCAGCATTAAGTTTTGATGGGGTCCAAATAAAATTTGGTTCAGAGAAAATGTCAACACTGATAGACATTAAATCAAACCAGCCTTAAGACTGACAAATAAAAATGGTCCACTCATACCTCAGCATCAGCCGCTCTCTTGGGGCCCCTGTAGAACTGGTAACATTTTCCACTGATGACTACACCATTACAAGTCCACCATCCTGTGGACATATTTTTAATAACAGTTACAAATAGCACATTTAAACAACGCACTCATTCCCCTAAACATGAAAAATAAACGTGTTTTGTGCCCACATACGTGACAGTCGTGCTTGCAATTGCACCACAACTTTTATTTGTTCCGGTTTTAATACTTACTATTGTTGGATCGCTCTTTCTGAACTGTTCCTTCTTCAGCTGCTGCTCTCTCATTTGTTTTAAAATTATTTTCTAAAGAATCCTCCATATAAGACTGATCAGCCATCATCAGATCTTCTTCACGTATCTGGGGCTCCATCATTTTAGATTCTGCCAAATAGTCCTTTCGCTGTAGATCCTCCTGCATTGAAAATTCTTTTGAAGGTTCAAATTGCAGCACTGGATCCATTTGATATTCAGGCTCAATTACAGCCGCTTCAAGCATGGCAGACCTCTCTGCCCCATCAGAGTAGGGCTCCATTGCTTCTTCTGCAAGATAACCTGCCTCCAGTAATGCCTCTTCCTGAAAAGCGTTCCTCTCCTCTTCCACAGGTTCCATCAGTGGCTCGTCCACAAATTCATAAGGATTCATCTCATGAACTTCTTGCATGTCTGGAACAGGTTCCAGCCCCATCACTGGCTCTTCTTCTGCTTCCATTAGTGCCTCTTCCTTTATGACATTTCTCTCCTCTTCTGCTGATGCCTTCAGATTCTCAGGTTCTAGCTCCATCCCAGGCTCCCCTGCAAAACCATTAGGGTTCATCTCATTGACTTCCTGCATGTCTGGAACAGGTTCCAGCTCCATCACTGGTTCTTCTACTTCCATTAGTGCCTCTTCCTGCAAGACATCAGCTAATGTCTTCTCAGTCTCAGTCTCTAGCTCAATCACTGGCTTCTCTGCTGTCAGCTCCTCCTCGGCCGTTTCAGGCACCTCATTTAATGGAGGAATATTTCCCACCTGCTCTGTAGGTGCCCGCTTTTGATCCCTTGGTTTGACCATAACAGACTCCTCCTTTGCTTCTGCCTTCTTCCCAGCATCTTCCACCAGACCTTTCGTTTTAACCTGCTCGTTCTGCTGCACTGGTTGTGGTTCAGCATGTTTCTCCAGCACCAATGACTCTTTTCTTGCAACAGGTTGTGGGTCCTCTTGTACTACATGGCCCTGCTCAGGAAGTACATCTGCTGGCAGAGGATTTCTCTCCCTCTGAGCCTCCACCAGACTCTCCACTGGCACCCAGTCCTGCACCGGGAGACTTACAGCCACTGTAGGACACAAAAAATGTCCTGTAAACCAGTAGTGCCTATTTCAGACTGGAAAAATAATGGACCTTCTAGTGATTTAGCCTTTGTTCCTTAAATGTAACGTATTTTTACTGAATAGTCACTCCATCAAGTAATTTGTATCGGACAGTGATAGATGCAGACTACCAGTGTCAAATGTAGTCTGCATTCAGTGACATGTGTACATATTTCTGTTTGGAATTGGGTCATTGATTATGTAAAGTGAACCTGGAAGTATTGATTCAGGAAACAAAATAGCTGGCTGTACTTGTCACAGCGAGACTGTTGGGCCAAGTCCAGCCACAGTCTGTTTGCTGTTAGCTCACAAATTAACACGACTGAAAGGAATACAGAACTCAGAGTTTAATAAATAAGGGCATGTTATTTATAAATAATGAATACATATAATTTTATAAACATCCAATATACTTGTTAAAGATTTAACCTGTACCTGCAAGGCTCAGAAACAGCAAAATATGTGTCCTCATTGTGATCAAAACACCTGAGAGAGAGAGAGAGAGATGATGAAGTTGTTACAGTTGCTTCCTTTTAA
>JBBIGA010000002.1:7102506-7124005 GCA_037576975.1 Alestes dentex
CGCGAGAGAGAGAGAGAGAGAGAGAGAGAGAGAGAGAGAGAGAGGTTTTGTGTGTGTGTGTGTGTGTGTGTGTGTGTGTGTGTGTGTGTGTGTGTGTGTGTGTGTGTGTGTGAGCGGGTCTGGGTTGGAATCCCTGCAGGCGCACGACTGTTTACATGATGCTCTGAAGTGTTCTTAGAGATTGTGAAGGTGATTTGCTATCAGGGTTCTCCTGAAGACCGTTTCATGTTGTTCATGTCCACTGTTTGTGTTTGTAATTACTCCTCAAAAAGATTTTATCACATCAGTATTATATAACTTGTAATTTATCAAATTCCAGCATACCATGGGTTTGTACACCGTGACATCTTATTCACCCGAATTCGTGATGGATTTCACCTGAAAAATGATGGATTTTAGTGGAACCTAGGATTACTTTGGAATAACTGTAGATGTTACTGTTCAAGGTGGTGTGTGATATTTACTGCTCTGAGTGAACCACTGAGACTTTGTCTCATGTAAAACACACACAAACGTATTTTTAAAACTACTACTACTACCACTACTACTACTGCTGCTACTACTACTACAAATAATAATAATAATAATAATAATAATAATAATAATAATAATAATAATAATAATAACAAAATAAAAGTTCCATTTGTAGTATACATGTACATTATTATATGATGTCTCATATTAAATGTATTATATGTATGTATATGTATTGTATGCATGTAACTACCCCTAATTCTAAATCTAACCCGACATTTAACAAACAGAAAGATATTTTTTAAAACGCATTTAACAGTGAGAAGCACTTCATTTATTGGTCCTGTAGGTTCTCCTACAAAGGCAGGACAATTTGTCCTGATAATGTATAAAAATTAAAACTGCCTCTCTCTAGTTTAGTCTAGTTTCGGTATTCACTACAGTGCTCTAGGATAAAGGACTGATAACAACTGATAATAAAAAGAGAGAAAAAAATGTATGTTTCCAAGAGAGGTCATCAGGTCAGACTTGACCAGTCCCCCACACTGCGCTGCCTCAGACCGTTAATCAATCCTTTAAGCATTCCAAAGCAGCCTCGTTCCTGGCACGGCTGAGAGAGATGTGTGGGTGAGCATATAGAATGTGTTTTACACAGAATGGTGTGTCAGTAGCATTATATGTTTTGACCGTTCAGATTCTCCCCCCCTGTTTTGGAGATGACTGTTCTGTCTTTCCACTTTTCGTGAAGGTCAGAAAAGATGAACCCCTTTACAGACACTCAACTAAATCTTTGAGGTTAACAAACCAACTGCTCGGCAACTAAAAGCAAACCAAGCACACAAAAAGAAAAGACCATAATTTCTTTAAGGGCTAGGATAGCTAGAGGGAACATACTGAGAAGAAATAAAAGAAGAAAATAAAGACAAATGAAATGTGGATTCAGTTTAATACTCATTTGGATTTTGGTACCTGTATTAATCTGTATCTGTGTCCATCGTCACAAGTACATTTCTTAGTATACATGAACAACTGCATATGACCATTGTTTATTCCTCTCATATCTCTTTACCGCACAGTTCCTTGCAGCATTTCAGTAACTGTGTCAACCAGCAAGCCAAAAGTGGAGGTTCATGAAAACACAAGTAAGTGAGCTTGTTTTAATGAAGACCATAAAGAATGTGGGTTTTGTGTCAGTATATCAGTTACTGAGCTGCAAAGGTCCTGACACTTCAACCTCGTGTCCTCTCTGGGAAACAGATGCCGTTCTCTCCTGCGAGTTCCGCACAGAAACAGAGAGAAACCCTCGAATCGAGTGGAAAAAGAAGGGGAAAGATGTCTCCTATGTTTATTTTGATGGAGAATTTACAGGTGAGTTTCGCTGTTGTAGTTCTGTCCTAGTCTGTCAACATCTGTTGGTAAAATATGTGCTTATAAGGTTATGCTTACGTTAGGCTAATTACTGTGATTCCAGTAGATGAACAGTGGTTTAGCTTTAGCTATCATGTCTTATCATATAAGGCATGTAAAGTATGTAACGTATATAAAGTGTGTATCAGTTATTAAGGCTGTACTGATATGGTGTCACTTTCATCAGGTCCGTTTAAAGGCCGAGCTTCGATTGAAGGGGCGACAGTGACCCTGCGCGGCGTTACCCAAAAAGACTCGGGGGTCTATCACTGTGAGGTCACTGCACGACATGATAAGATCCATCTGGGCGAGGTTACAGTCTCTCTCAGTGTGCTTGGTGAGTTTTGTGTATTTTTTTTTTACATCACTCCCAAGTATAGGATAACATAAACTTAATATTCCTGATTTCTGATCTGCAGGTCAATTTTCTGTCTCCTTATACTATTCATTTCATAGACTGACTCCTTGCTGTCCATCTGTTTATCTCTTTGTCCTCAGATAAAGTAAATGCAAACGTTCAGTGCTAATTTTCAGTTCTAGTCCCTGAGGCCTGCTGTCTGCCTCACAAAAACACGCTCAACTTATAGAGTTCCACACATTTAACGAAACTTACATACAATATCATGAACAGGAAACAAACCAAAGATCACTACGAAACAAACTGAGACATATATCGACAATTTACATGCCGATGTGTTAAAAAGGAAAAAATGTGACATTTCCTCAAAAGTTTCTTAGCTATTATTCAACGTGATCTCCTTCTTCTGTGACAACTGAATACCTGAAGAAAACTGCCCGTTGGTTTCTGTAACAAATGCGCTTTCTTTCTACATACATATAAATGTGTTGTAATTGATTTCGGATTTAATCAAGAGTGCCAGTGCAGGTGCCAGTAAGACATATCGATTATAAGAAGGTGACTGAAAAACACTATAATCTGTAAACCAAACATTTGGTTACAGTTTTAAAGAGCAGTTCTACTGAGCTTAATTTAAAATAAAGAGCTCTAACCAAATGTAGTGACCTGACAAACATGTTCCTCTATGTGTCCCATGGCTAGTGCCCCCTCACCCTCCATCCTGCCAGGTTCCTGAGACTGCGATGAGAGGCTCTGTGGTGGAGCTGCACTGCAAAGACAAGCTGAGTGTTCCTCCTGCTACTTACAGCTGGTACAAAGACAACAAGCCCCTGAGCACAGCTCATCTGCCGGACATCAACTACAGCCTGGACCCCAAAACGGGAACTCTGGTTTGTTTCAGCACTACTAAGAGCTGTTTGATCTTTGTGATATGTATGTGTATGCATGTACCAACACATATGCACGCACACACACACACACACACACACACACACACACCGACATACACACAAAGACACACGCACAAACATACGCCTCTCCAGTTCACCGGACGGACGTCTGCTGACTACACCCTGATTGATTTTGATACACAAGCAGATTGTTTACTTTCTGACCACTTGGCTTGTCATTGATTTTTCATCTCAATCTTTGTGTACTGTGCTTCCTTCCTTTATCTTTTTGAACAGAAATTCAAGAGTGTGTCGAAATCTGACGCAGGGCAATACCGCTGTGAGGCCTCAAACGGAATTGGGGCGCCCAAGAGTTGTGCAGGCCAACATATGAAGATCACAGAGTGTAAGAATAACAGGCCTGTGCTGCCTATGGCAATCCGCATGGACCCATTTGTACCACTAACATTACATTACATTACAATTGTTTGGCAGACGCTTTTTATCCAAAGCGACTAACAATATGAGAACACATTCAAGTTTCAGGACTGTGTGAGGACCAGAGAAGAGTACTAAGTGCTAAAATCTGTATGTAAGAGTAGTGCAATAAGATGGATAGTGCATTAGGAGAGGAGATGGTCTCTGAGCAGATGAGTCTTCAGGAGGTTTTTGGGGCGAGATAGGGATTCTGTTGCTCGGGGCGGCTTAGGCAGCTCATTCCACCAGCAAAGAACCACAAAAAAGAAGAGCCTGGACGGGGTTTGCCTTGCGAGTAGGGAAGGCAGAGCCGGGCGATGTTCCTTGGAGGAGTGGAGGGAGCATAGTGGAACATAAGGCTGAAAGATGGGATTAAGGAAGGTGGGTGCAGACCTAGATGTCACTCTGTAGGCAAGAGTTAGTGACTGAATTCAGTCATCCTTGGGTAGCCAGTGTATGTCAGTCAGCAGTGGTGTGACATGCGATGTTTGTGTTGGTTAATAAAAATCAGCTGAGCTGCTGCGTTCTGAACTGACTGTAAAGGTCTTACCGTGCAATCTGGAAGACCCACTAGGAGGGCATTGCTAACAGAAGTGGGCAGAGACGAGTTACATTGACCTGGGCACTTACACTGATGAGACACCTCATTAAGTACAGGTTCTAGTGTAAGGGCTGTGTGTTCTTGTGGAGTACAAAGCACCCATGTTCGCCTCTCTGAATAAGAGCCTGCCAAATGTTGTAAATGTAAATGTCCAGAGAGAGAGAGAGAGAGAGACCGAGAGAGAGAGAGAGAGAGACAGAGAGAGACAGAGAGAGAGTGAGAGTATATGTGTCACACAAAGCATTGCTGGAGTTTTTTTTAGATACAGTCACCAGACGAAGAATTTGGGGGAATTTCCTGCTAAGTGATTTCAGCCGTTTCAAGAAATGGCTTTATAACCATTTCCACAAATATGTCAACTTTATTACCTCAGCTTCTCTGGACTGAACTTTAATTGTAGCGTACTGTGCTTGCAGAAACGTAGCAAATATTAAGCAAACTTAGAAACTGTTTAGATCCAACAGGCCTGGCTGAAGTCAAACCTGGCTGTGTGCAATCAGCTACATTCCATCAATTACAGTTCATTAATTTCTCCAATGAGCAATTAACAGAACAGTAAATCACAAAATTCGGGAAAATATTAATGAGGATAGTCAAATCTATTTATAATTTCATTTTCGCTGTTTGCATGAACTACATTCTCTTCTGTTGGTTCAGCTTGTAGCACGTGTCTCATTTTTGAGTTTCAGCATTTTATTTTAGATGGAAATGGCCCCAAAACAAGACAGAAAGAAAACTCAAATTCTGCAGTTCAAAAATTCTGCAGTTCAGAGTAATTAGTCTTTATCTGAAATGAATGTTCCTACTCAGACTGTTTTTGCTATAGGCTACGTTCCTACTTGAGCCATTATGCCACCGAAGTAACAGTACATTTAGTTGACTATGGATTTGGGATTCTCTCCGAACCTCAGATAATTTACAGTATATTTCTTTGTGTGTGTGTGTGTTTCAGTTGAGCTAAATTTGACATTAGTCATTGCAGTGGGAGTGGGTGCTGCCCTCCTTCTGCTCTCCTGCTCTCTGGCCATTTGTCTTTGCTGCAGACGGGGCTGCTGCCGCAGTGAGTTCTGTCACAATCAATAGTTTTGTACAAACAATATACAACTGAAAAACCTCTTGGTAAAACGTTCTAATCTTTTTGATATTTCTGAACAGAGGAAAAGAAAAAAGGAAAACAGAAAAGGTAAGGCTTTTTGTGTGCGAGGAGTTGTGTACCGGCCTGCTTAAGTCTGTCACGATATTCAAGCTAAAGATGTTATCAAAGGATTGAAAATAATCACAAATCTTTTCACTGCCTTTTAGGAATATTACTAAACACAGAACCCCGACACATGTAAGTGCTCAGCCTGTGTTCCCTTAGTCAAAACCAATGACTGTATAAACCATAAAGGAATACTCCAGCATTTTCAACCTAAACTCTGCAGCATATGGTCGATGTGGGTTTTCTGTTCTATTTTTAAGCACAGAGCCTAGTTTCAAAACAATATTGTGGAAATGAGCTATATGCTCCTGGTACTGCAGATGAAAAAGGCTGGAGTATTCAATCCTGTTTAGAACTGCCCAGGCACTGAAATGAACACACTAACACACACATTATATACACTATATGAACACAAGTATTGGGACGCCTGACTATTACACCAACAAAGACTTTAATGAGATTCCTCTCAAATACATAGACTTTAGTATGGAGTTGGTCCCCCTTTGCAGCTATAACAGCTTCCACTCTTCTTGGAAGGCTTCCCACAAGATTTTGAGGGATGTTTCTGTGAAAAATGTGTGCCCTGAGGTCAGGGCCAATCACTCATCCAACCATGTCTTTATGGACCTTGATTTGTGCTCCGAGTCACAGTCATGCTGGAATAGAAAATGTTCTTCCCCAAACTGTGTCCACACATTTGGAAGCATGGTGTTGGTATTTGGAAAATGTCTTGGTCTGCTGAAGCATTAAGATTCAACCCTTCACTGGAAGTAAGGGTCCACTTGAATTCAATAATTAATAGGAGTCCCGATATTTTGTCCATATGGTGTATATAGACACACACATGTATGTAACTGGTTGCTTTAAGGACATAAAGGTAAAGATTTAGAAACGCTGGCTCAGTGGCATTAAGTGTAATTTGTCTAATGGTAAAATGACATTTTATTTGATTAACTGGCTTGTAAACTGTAAAAAAGGATGTCTGCTACTTTTCACTGTTGATTGTGTCTTCCTTCTCTTTTCAGCCTAGACACTACAGGCACACGCAATCTTTCATGATGTGAGGATTTATATGAATCGCGCACACACACACACACACACACACACACACACACACACACACACACACACACTGGATGGATTCTGAAGCCCCAGCAGGCTGACTGCTGTGTCTTCTCCCTGCTTTAATTCTGCCTGCACTGAGAAAACATCTTTGGAAATAAACATGACTTCCAGACGGGAACAGTCCAAAAGCAGTCAACGTGAGACGCAACAAAACTGACTGGTCACAGGAGCAGGAGACTGTTACAGACGCGCCCCCTGGTGGTGAAGATCCATTACATCATCATCACACTGTACCAAACACTGGTTAATAAAACTGACCCCCAATCAGTCACTACACACCTCTTGCACACCTGTAAAGTTGGTCTTATTACGGTTATTATTTTTTAATAAGTTTTTCTATATTCACAGTCAGCTAAAGAGAAGCCTGGCATTCAATACTGTTTCAAAGTGTTTGAAAATGGAAGTGAATAAGTGAAAATGTCATTCAAACATGCTTGAATTACACACAGACACATTTTTCTTTGAATAAAAAAAAAAACCCACAAACCACACAAGTTGCCGATGAGGTGATTTATTTATTTTCTTCAGTTATCAAGATGTCTAACAAACTTCACACATGAGCATTCACTGTTCACAATCCTGGAAAAAACAAAAACAAAACAATGCATAAGTCTCACAGTTCCAGGTTAAGAAAGGCTGGAATGAATCATAATCAGAACGTTTTCTTGATCCCAGAGGAAACTGATTTTTATGACTGCAAAGACACAGAAATGCAGAGACAAGAACAATAAAGTCTAAATAAATCCTCAATATGAAAAACACCATGCTATATACACAAATGCTGGGAAATAAATACTACAGATAAGTAACTTACCGTTTAGGGAATTACATTTATGGCATTTTAGCAGATGCTTTCATTCAAGGCGACTTCCATTCCCTAACTACAGGGGACAGTCTCCCTGGAGCAACTTTTGGGTCTTGCTCAGGAGCCCAGTGGTGGTATGCTGAAGGTAGGATTCGAACCCATGACCTCTTGGTTCAGAGGCAAGTATTCTACCAACAAGGCCACCACCCACCACCATTAATCACTAACAACACAGATGGTAGTTAGGAGGACATTACTGCTGTAGTAGAGATCAATAGTAGGTCAGTAATACTGACGTAAGTAGTGATATTTCACATGGTAGGATAGTTGTACATAAGATATTACTTAACAAGAGAAAACGTTACAGACCGTTTCGAGTTAGTTCGTTTCAAATCCCTTACTTCACTGACCATCAAGCCTAGTCTTTATAATCATTTATAGTACCAATAAGCTGTCAAAGCAGGGCAAGACCAGAACATGTGAGTCAAGTTAGCACGGGCAGTGTGACATTTGTCACAGACAGTGTCTAGGTTAGGGTCAAATTTAACTAATTTAACTTTGGAAAAATGAACTCTATGCAATACTTTAAAATGTATAATACGGAGTTTGGCACAGGAGGTACTGTTA
This sequence comes from Alestes dentex, assembly GCA_037576975.1. Taxonomy (NCBI): domain Eukaryota; kingdom Metazoa; phylum Chordata; class Actinopteri; order Characiformes; family Alestidae; genus Alestes; species Alestes dentex. Next base: position 7,110,472 of record JBBIGA010000002.1, read on the forward strand.
TTCACCCTTTGTTGAGCACAGTCCCAAATGTCATCCTCCATGTCCACTCTCATCTCATTTGACCAGCCTGGCCTAATATTTGAGACTGTAGCAATTTTAAGAGAAGTTATAAAGTCGTGCAATCTCAATATCAGTCCCCTCATATTAAAGGGGGTCTCTAGAATAATGTCTATACTTGACACTGAAAGCGTATTAGGAATAATCACTTATAGTAAGTGTCAAAGAAAGGAGGGGTGGTTGAGAAAGGTTGGAGACACGACAGACCTTGTGTTTTGAGAGAATCCTCATTGACCAAGAGGCCTGGAAATAAATAAATGTATAAGAAGTGTCACAGCTCCAGCATGGTGAAAAGGGGGGGGGGTGAGAAAGAGTGGAATTACCGGTGAAATAAAGACAGACTTTGTGCTTTGAGTTAGTTTGTTTCAAATCCCTCTCTTCACTGGCCACAGCCACTGTCCACTGCTAGGTTAGTATGTTTTAAATCCTTCTCTTCACTGAACAACAAGCCTGGTAGATTAAAGAAAATAAAGAAATTGTAGTTAGTGTCACAGTTCCAGCACAGTAAAGAGGGGGTGGTTGAGAAAGGCTGGAGTTACCTGTGACATAAAGACATTAGAGACCTTGTGCTTCGAGTTAGCTTGTTTTAAAGCCCTTTTCTTCACTGGCCAACAAGCCTGTTAGATTAAAGATAATAAATATAAGTGTCACAGTTCCAGCACAGGGAGAAGGGGTGGGGTGAGGCTGAGAAAGATTGGAAAAACATGACAGACCTTGTGTTTCGAGTAGGTTTGTTTTAAATCTGTCTTAACTGACCACCAAGCATCTTAGATGAAAGATTATAAAACCATTTATAACAAGTGTCACAGTTCCAGCAGGGTAAAGAGGGGGTGGTTGAGAAAGGTTGGAATTACTTAAGGAATAAAGATATGAGAAACCTTGTCTTTCGACTTAGTTTGTTTTAAATCCCGTTCTTGACCGACCACAGCCACTATCCAGTGCTAAGTCGGTATTTTCCAGCTGGGACATGCTGCTGGACTGTGTGAGGATAGCGAGGCCTCCTCCGCCTCCCCGCCCCCAGTGCAGGTCTGAGCGAAACCAGCATGAACATTTAGTGAAGTTAGCGCGCACTGGGCTAGCTGGCTCCAGCCCCACTATTCCAACCACTACTACAGCCTTCTGTACTCACTTACTTTCCCGAAAACAGCAGGTATGTAGACCCTTACTCTTGCTCTTTTGGAGGGGGCGTCTTTGTAGACATCGGGTTTGATTAAAGGTCAGTTTTGTAAGGTTTATTTTGACCCTTCCCTCTTGAAGGAGCTGCTCAGGCAGGCTAGCGGCTCTCAGTGCCAGAGAGTGGCGGGACGAGCTAACAGTGCTAAAGGGGCCCGGCCCACGCGTTTTACGGGTGTTTTTTAATCAGGTGAGCCTCTTAGACGGCTGAGGAGTCTACCTCGTGTGTTGGAGAAGTTGAAACTGATTTCCCTGAGAGGCTATTGAATTTAAATCCGAGCCGAAAGTGGGGAAGCAGCAGCGCGGTTGGGTCTCGTCTGCTGGGGCGGCTGCCATGCAGGAATGTCTGGTCTTTCTGTCTCATCTCTAAGAAGATAAACAAAGACCAGGTGTGTCAGAGAAGCAAATTAGAGTTCAGAGATGAATCTACCTCCCCATCCGTGTATATTCTTCGCCAGTTTAAGGAGAATTTTGTGATTTTCTCCTCCGTAAGCCCCCGCTTCGTTTCTCTCTTTCGGAAGTCTGACAGCTCCTCGACTCTCGCCAGGATTTCCGGCTGCTGTTACATTGCCCTTCTGTTGTTTTGTTTCCGTTTCTTCCATTTCCGTTTTAACTTTCCACAATCAAAAAGTGTGGCGAGTTTTTTCAAAAGTCTCTAAACTTTCCCGAAAAAGTGTCCGCTCGCCTCATTTTTCCCTCTCATTATCACCACGAAACCCAAAACCACCCCAACATGGCACTTCTGTTCGCACCGTCCTTCCTTCTCAGCCCAAAACAACTACAAGAAGTCGATTTTTGCACACTTTCCGACACGAACGACTAAATAAGGCCTAATATAAAAGCATTCCTGCTCGGTATGTCTTATTTTTGTTATGTACACGGTAAAGAAGCCCTTTTGGGCCTACTCACTGGTCAAGCCTCGACCTTGCGTGAGAGTTTCCCCGCCTTCAGAGGTTTGTTTCTGCGGCTGACCGTTTCTCTCTCTATCGCCGCGCGAACGGAACAATGCAGACTAGTTTACAGACCATCAACATCATCATCATCATCTCACTTTCTTTTGGTTCTATTAAAAATAGTGTTGGTAGACGGTGTTAACGAAGTTCCCCCAAAAGTAGAACACTTAAACGTTAACCCCGAACCTGTTAGATTTGTTTAGAAAAGTTTGTTTTTTAAAGGATTTTCATAATTTGCTTGTAATAATTATTTTGAGAACTTTCATAATTTGCTTTCTACTACCCGGTGATTCAAATGTGATGGCTTGTTCTGTTTTCAGGTTTAAATTTCACTGACAAGATGTCAAAAAGTGAGACCGAAGAGCTGATTGAGATCGAAATTGATGGACATGAGAAACCAGAATGCTTAGAAGAAGGGTACATTCTCTTATTTTCCCTCCCACTCTCTTGTTTTTTTAACTGTGAACTTGATTTTAAAAGATTGTGTAACTCCTGTCCTGGGACTCATCAATGGTTGCTGTGTTCTCCACTCTCAGCTCTACCCTTTATGACCTCATTCTTCTCTGTGTGTGTGGTTTCTGTTGGATCTGTAGGATCGAGGAACAGACCATTACAGCAGCTGAACTGATCACACAGGACATTGATATTAATGAGCCAGTTGGCAACCTGAAGAAGCTGCTGGAACCCCGTCTACAAATTGCTCTTGATGGATATGATATTTGTCTGCAGGACATCCAGGTAGTGTTTGATATATACATTCCTGGTGTATCTCTCTCTGATTCCGTGTGGGTGTTTGTAAATGGGTCGGTTGAACTCATCTTTGCATCCCCCCCTGCAGCTGCACCCAGACCACAGCCTTTTTGACCAGGGTGTGAAAACAGATGGCACAGTCCAGCTCAGTGTTCAGATTGTCACCAGACCAGGTGTGTGTGTGTGTACTTTTCATATATATATATAATACTTTTTTTAATCTCCATTTTTTTCGATATGTTTTTTGTTGTGACTCATGCAGAGTAATCAAGCAAGGTTTCTTGCTATGTTTTAGGTGAAGAGAAGTTGAATATTCTGGAGATAGTGAAGCCAGTGGAGACAGTAGAGGTGGTGATAGACCCAGATGCAGCTGCAGGAGAGGAGGCTCACCTCGTTGAGGATGGGCAGGTAATAGCAGTGGAGCGTGCAACAATTGCAGATGAAACCTCAGAACAGGTGACTCGATGGGCAGCCGCGCTGGAGGGATACCGTAAAGAGCAAGTCCGACTGAACATTCCTTATGGTGAGTGCCATTGTGAATCAGCCATGCTTTACAATATTGTTACACTGTTTCACAAGTACTCAGCACTGCTCTGCACTTTAATCTTCACTGTGGCAGTGATGTAATGATACAAATTTCATTTTACAGTATACAGTGTACATTGTCGTGATACATATACATACATCTGGTTAAAGAAGTAATTTGTGTTATTAGAATTGTGTGTGTTATTTAATGTGTGATATCTTTATAGCCTAAACTGTACTGGATTCACAGCACATATTGCCACGGCAAAAATTATATTAATTAACACCCCTACATTAGTGATTGTATTAATTTTAGGTTTGGGATAACTCCTGTTGTATGCCAAGGGAAAAGGTAGTCATTGTTTTTACAGTATCCCTGGCTCACAACAGTATAACTCTGTGACTGTGGCAGACCCAGTGCAGTGGTCCGCGGATCAGGTGATCCACTGGGCAGTATGGGTGATGAAAGAGTTCAACATTGAGGAGATGGAGGTGGGCGGCATCCACATTCCAGGTCGCCAGCTGTGTGCCTTCAGCCAGGACGAATTCCTCCAGAGGGTGCCTAACGGAGAGATCCTGTGGAGCCATCTCGAGCTGTTGCGCAAATGTGAGTGTCTGAGGGAAATGTGGAAAATGTGATTGTGTTTTTTTTTATATATATAGCATAAGCTTAGTGCTATTTGTAATATTTTCTTGTGTATGAAAATAATAATAATTTCCGTATATGTATTTTCCCTGTTAATCAGATGTGAATTTTTTTTTTCTTTTTGTATTCTTGTGTGGTGTTGTGTTGCATGCTCTGTGCAGATGTTTTGGCAAGTCAGGAGCACGGACAGGAAGCAACAGTCACGATTGACCAGCGTAAGTGTCGTAATTCAAAGACTCATTATTTCCTGTGCTTAACAGAAACATCAATCCTGTATTTCAGTAATCCTTTACATATAGATTTTATAAGTGTTATAGATGCTGGCCTTAGAGGTGGATTCTTCAAGTATGTCCATCATAGTTAGACTCACTTTGATCATAAAAGCGAGTCTAACTAATCAACAATTGGTGAAATGGTGCCAGGATGGGCATGGTTCTATTTCTGAGTTTACTGATACAGAGCGTGCTCTTTGGCAACTTGTGACGTGCCTACAGTTTGTACATCTTTTCGCAGCCACCTAGGGCAATTCCTGACTGCGAGTTTAAAGGAGTACAGGATTATACATCTTCTGTATGTGTATCTGCAGCTTTTGACCATTGGCTTCTGTCATAACGCATCGGGTTGTTTTTTCATGCCTTGACTAACTACAGGGAAATGTATCTAATTTTCTGTCTGCAGTAACGGACTGCGTGCCGCAAATTCATCAGATACAAATTTGATTGAAAAACAATGTAGTATTCATGATGTTACATAATTAGTATGTTGCATCATTATGAGAAGTCAAGGCTCTCAGGAGCGACTGAGTTAGGTCTATGACCGTTTTTTCCTACAGTGCTTCACACCACATGTTGTTCCAACAGGTAAGTTAATGCATAATTTCCTTTTTTGTCTTACTTATGGCTTTTTTTTGGTCTCCAGCTGTGCAGATTATCCCCGCTCCTGTGCAACAGTCTACACCCACAGCCATTAAGGTGCAGAAGCATAACAAAATTCCCAGAGCTCCTCGCATCTCAGGAGAGGAGCGCAGTTCCCCAGGCAACCGCACAGGTAAACACCACAGAAGGAAAATCCCCTTTAGTGGATAACTCACCGTTTGCCCCTGGTAAAAACTGTTTTTGCGTATTGTCATTGCTGAAACACGACGTTGTATCTCCAGTTTTTCATATTTTTACATAATTTGACAATTTCAGCTGCCTTTTACATTGCGATAAAATTTCTTGCAAACTGACAAACGGAGAAGATATCTTTTATTAATATCCTTGTATAAAATAATATCCGTTCATAATATTTCTTTTTAATGAGATGTTATACTTCTGGAAATACAAGGTTTTTGTCAGACAATGACGATGTGAATCAGAATCAGAAATATTTGTTGATCCCGAAAGTAATTGCTTATGCTTTGACTGTACAGACACACAGACACAAAGACAAGAAAATATAAAAATATAAAATCAAGTATACAGAAAATTATCTGAAAATGCTCTGAATACCTCCTCTCAGGTAATAATGGACAGATCCAGCTGTGGCAGTTCTTGCTCGAGCTACTGACTGATAAGGATGCGAGGGACTGTATCTCCTGGGTGGGAGAAGAGGGGGAATTCAAACTCAACCAGCCTGAGCTAGTGGCTCAGAAATGGGGCCAGCGCAAGAACAAGCCCACCATGAACTACGAGAAGCTCAGCAGAGCCCTCAGGTTTGTCCCCATGCATGATTGTATAGTTGTATAAGAAAGCAGGCCCAGTGGTGTGCAGTTTACAGCTTTGAGGTTGATATAGTCACATTACTTTGTCACAATGTTGTACATTTAGATGCAAGTTGTATCAGCAGCCTTTGTTAAATTGCATAATTGCTGGCAGTCCTCTGTGACCGTTCATGCTGCTGTGACTATTTTATGAAATGGTCAATAAATAATGCATTCCCATTATGAAACAGATTTATAATTCATAGATGCGAGAAGTTCTGTTTCTTTTTTGTCTGACCATTCTGGTATTTGTCTATAACTGAGTGTAAAGACCCTTTCCTTTCTACAGATACTACTATGATGGCGACATGATCAGCAAAGTGCAAGGCAAGCGCTTTGTCTACAAGTTTGTATGTGACCTGAGGACTCTAATCGGCTACAGTGCCGCTGAACTCAACAACCTGGTGACAGAGTGCGAGCAGAAGAAACTAGCACGGGTGCAGCTGCATGGGATCGCCCAGCCCGTCAACACGGTCACACTGGCGACGGCTACAGGGCAACCCGTCACCACAGTCACCCTGGCTGCTGCTGCACTGGAGAAGGACAGCTGAGGGGACGAGCTGGGTTACTCTAAGCCTGGGAGAAGAGGAGAGGCAAAGGAGGGGAGTTTTGGGCAGGGCAAGCAGGCTTTTGTGCAGGTGTGTGAATGTGTTTTAAGAGTGTGTGAGTATGTATATACATGAATGAATGAGTGAATGTTGAAGGACAATATAGCAGGTCCTATGAGAGGGAGAGATAATTACAACGATCAATGACCATGTATGGGCTTTGAGTTTTTGTATGCTTCTTCTCTGACTGCAGGGTAGCTTTGGCTGCATTTCCATTGTATATATTCTATGTTTTTGATAGCCATGAGGGCAGCGTATTTTGATATTTTCCATTTGTAAAGGATCTGTTCTTTTTTTATTTTGAGGTTCCGATTCCCTCGCGGTGAGGTACTTTTAGCTGTCCACCAGGGGGTAATAAAGAGACAGTTGATTTTTGAACACCTGAATCTAGTCTGTGCTTATTGGCATATGTACATTCTCTTTTTTTTTCTCTCTCTCTCTCTCTCATATACACACACACAGTTTTCCCCACTCTGAACTTCAAACACCACAATACCACAGAACTGTATGTACATTCAAAACTTTATTAATGGGATACAGTGTAGAAAGCCTTTCCCCAGTCTAAGCCAATGATTTGGATTGATATACACAGGGGGAAAATACACAGAAAGGAGATATTGAGGGGAAAAATGGAGATCCTTCTCTTTCTTCACTGCCTTGTACTGACCATAGACACTCATCTCGGAGTATCCTTGCATAACCACAACACCCGATTCAAGTGCTTTTGTCTACGAACGGAGGGAATGAGTGGAGTGTCCTTGCTGTGCTGTGAAATTCCACAGTGTTTCACATTCACTTCAGTTGAAGGTCTTGTGGAATGCCTTCTAGTACTATCCTCATTTTTAACTTCGTTTTCACTCCGTCCTTCGTCGTGTTTTCACTCTGCTTTCTAAGAGAGCCTGAACTTTCATGATGACTCTAAACACATGTTAAGTACTGTAAAAGGAAAGGCATGGCTATAGTGCTTCTGGTGTGTTGTGTTAATCGGAGAATTACAGTATGGAGCTGCATGCCAGATTTCCATGCTACCTCAATTAACACCCTAAACTAGGGGTCACCAATTTTCTCAACAAAGGGCTGATGTGGCTGCAGACTTTTTATTCCAGTCAGGAAGGAGCACACTTGATTCAAATCGTTAAATCAGTTGACCTCAGTCTTCAAAAACTCCATTCATTTTCATTAACATCTGCAGACATACCAGGTCTTTACAGACATTTTTGGAGACCATGACCTGAACCACTTCTGTTGCTCTTCCTAAACTTCCGAAGTGAGCACCTGCCTGCATGGCACTAGGTGATACACAATAAGTGAAGGATAAACAGTGGAAAGAGGAGAAAAGGTGAAGAGTTTCTGTCCCATTTAGTGTTTGTGAATATCACAGACACACAGGAATGCAAATGGGAAAACGGAGCTTTAATTATTAATCCGAAATGGTGGATATTTAAGCAATAAACTTCCACTATTTTCCTTCTCATAACTCAGAATGAAGCTGAACAGGGCCAGCAGGTGAGGCTGCTGGTAAAGACAAAACACAGAGTGCATAGAACGTCAACAGAACACATGGGCTTATATTACACTTCATTATCATATTACATACAGCTTCTCAGCCCCATGCAGCCGTGTGTTTGTGTGTGCGTGTTGTGGCGTAGTTGAAAAGAAAAAGGAAAAAAAAAAGAAAAAAAAAAAAGAAACCAAACAAAAACGCTGACTTCATTTAAAGCATGTCTTTTGTGACAACAAAGCTTTGAACAGATTTTGGAATTCTTCTATTCTTTAAAATTACGTGATCACGAGAAAACACTAAAATGTACAATCCTGCTAAAAGTTCTACATGAGAGAGGCCGATGCCTGCACGTGGACAAACCTCTCGGTCATAACTGCCATGCACTAAATAGGTACAGCTATTTTCTGCCTTATTTCAATACATAATTACACACAAAATAAAAAACAAACATTCATTTTCATTATCTCCTTAAGTTTATATTTATATATATATATTTATATATGTATTTTTTTTATCACTTTTTTTTTCTTTAAATATTTATTTTTTTCTGGAAAAACAGAGCTGCAAGGACAGATTGGTCCTGAAATGGAAAAGCTCAAATGAGTACATTATTCTGCTTCCGGCCAACTTTTGTGGCTGGAGTCGCACAGACTCGAGCCCAGCTGTCATCTGAACACCCAGGAAAAAGACAGGATGATGAAGGGAGGAGAAAGGTCGAAAAGACTTTAAGGGCAGGAGAAGAAAAAAAAGCATGGACAGGGCTGGAGTTGGAGAGGACATGTGGAATGACTGAGAGAGGACAGGTGAGTCCGAAACTAAGAAAAGAGAGACAGAGCTTGAGTTTGGCCCAAGGTACTGCCAGCGTTGATGATTGACAGGTACAGGAGTTAGCTGGGTTAGCGCCAAGACAGACAGACAGACGAGACAGACATATGGTGTATGGCTGGACAGCGACGAGGCATCGCTTTTGCTGTGCAAAACAAAGTGAACGCTCATCTGTGATTAGATGAAATGGTCAGGTGATAGAAGCCACTCTCATCTCCATGGCACCAGAGCTCCACCCTGGTGCAGATGAAGGGTGAGCCTGTGTTCTCTGTCCTGATGTAGTGAGGTGAATGGGAGGGGTGTGGTGTGATAGAGGTTCTCTTTAATTCTGCATCTGCTCGAAGAACTTGTAGGTGGGATTCTCATAACCATTCTGCTGCATCTTAGTGAGGTGGCGTTCTTCTGGGGTCACTGCTGCGTCGACCTGAACACCAAAAGGCAAGCGGTGAGCCACAGTTCTGACTTCACGTTCCACTCAACTGCACTGTAACAACACAAACAAAAGCTTGAGCGCACACACCTCTATGACTCCATGGTGAATGGACGTATACTGCTTCTTCCTCAGCATTATGAGGGTGATGACGATGACAGTAGCTATGACAACACCTCCCACCATTAGGCCAATGATAGCCCCCTTATTGGAGCCCACATCTTCTGCGAAGAACACCTGAACGGACAGAACGTCTGTTAATCACCCAGTCCTGCAAATTCATTATACTCATACTGACACTGACACTAAAAAATTAACACTTGTATGTATTTTGGAAAAAATGTATGCATGCCTTTACATTTGTCATTTGTATGATGTGCGACTGCACCATAGGTAAAGTGTGTATGGTGTGTTCATACCAATTTCTGGTGGTGTACTTCATATCCAGCACTGTGCCTCTCTTCAGTGTCCATTCGCACTTCCGGCATCTCTTCTGGCTTCAAACCAGATGCTACACACACACACACACACACACAAACACACACACACACACACACAGTTAAACCTTGAAAACCTAGGCTTATTATTATTTATCTTAAAATACAATCATTTTCAATATGAGTAACAAAAAACAATAATACGGGCATTTCATTCAGTAATTTCTATTTAATTCTATACATTTCTATAAAAGCATTTTTATATTTAAAAATGCATGAAAAACCAAAGTGTGGGACTACATACTGTCATATGTGATTCATGGAATTCCTGGTTAAACTACATTTTGTTTATCTTTGTAAGTCATTGTAAGACCTTTTGTCCATTTTTGTGCACTTTTACTGTTTACTGACTGTATTAGAAACTGAAAAAAATTGTGGCCTGAAAAAAAAAAAATGTTTAAATATTAGCAATACAAAAATCATGCGCTACTTTTGTTATTCTGTAGAGAGTGTGCTAACGTATTAAAATCTTAAATATCCTTTAAAAAAAACAACAAAACTTTGACTGGGGTTTGCATATGACTACATGGGCTCTTAGAGTTCAAAAAGGTTGTTAAAAGCAGTAGAGAATGCTGTCAGAGAGATAGAAATATCAATAGAAATATTAATGATGGTTAAAAAAACACCAATCAAATGATATCAGTAACTGAGTAGCTGAAATGAACACCGGCACTCACCAGGTCGTGTAGGCAGTCCCCTGTCTGGAGATGGACGGGCATCTACGGGTTCAACTGAGAACACCAAAACAAACACGACAAGCTTACACATGTTTCCACAAACCTGTGAAGCTCCTACTGGATCAACCGCAGCTTCTGTGTGGATACAGTTATTTATCAGTAGCTGTCAAAACACTGTAATTACAACGTTGTTGTTGGCTGGAGTGATGGCTGCATTGCTGGTGCTGTGTGCTATGTGTGATGTGAAGCCCTGCAGCTCTTGCTGTGGTTATGCAGCTGCCGTCACTGTGGCTCTGCTGCTGTGTGATCAGTACCGTGGTTGTCAGTGTTGGCCTGATTGAAGCTTTCAGGGTGGATGAAGCCCAGGCCGTCCTGCTCCGGTGGTAGTGCGTCGAGAGGGGGGGTGCTGTCCGGCAGGTCTGGCATCAGGGCATCATTACCGTAACTCACTCTCATGTCCGTCTGCAGAGAGGACAGTTGTTGTGCAGCCTCTGCCTGGACTCGCTGCATCAGCACCACTAGAGGAACAAGGAGAGATTTAAAGGTCTAGCACACTGATGCCACCGCCAATGCTAGACTGGGCTAAACTTGTGTTTTTTTCATTCTGTCAGATATAGAAAACAATTAACCAAATCAACAAATTAACCTATAATTTTTCAAGAAAAAGCCCTATCTGTCCAAGAAGACTATTGCTATTACAAATGTTTTGGTGCACAAATGTTTATTTCCTTTATGTGCATTGGATCAACACAAAAAAAGCAGAGAAAAAAACCCAAATTTGACAAAATTTCACAGAACACTCAAAAAATGGGCCCGACAAAATTACTGGCATCTTTTCAAAATTGTGAGTAAATCGTTTAATTTCAAGCATCTGATGCTCGTTTAAACTCACATGTGCCAAGAAACAGGCCGGTTAAAATGGAGAAAAGTTGACTCAGCCTTTCTGTTGTGTGCCTGTGTGTGCCACACTAAGCATGGAGAACAGAAATAAGAGCAGGGAATTGTCTGAGGAGTTGTGGAGAATCGTGGAAAAAATATCAACAATCTCAAGGCTACAAGTCCATCTCCAGAGTTCTTCAAGTTCCTTTGTCCACAGTGCGCAACATAATCAAGAAGTTTACAACACATGGCACATAGCTAATCTCCCTAGACGTGAATGGAAGAGAAAAATTGATAAAAGACTGCAACTCAGGATAGTCTGAATGGTGGACAAACAGCCCCAATCAACTTCTAAACAAACTCAAGCTGTTCTGCAGACTCAGAGTGCAACAGCGTCAGCGCGATCTGTCGACATCTGAACGAAATGAAATGCTATGGCAGGAGAGCCAGGAGGACCCGACTGCTGACACAGAAACATAAAAAAGCCAGACTGGAGTTTGGCAGAATGTACTTGAAGAAGCCAAATTCCTTCTGTGAGAACGTCTTGTGGACAGATGAGACCAAGGTAAAGCACAGCATTCTACTGTTTACAGAAAACGGAATGAGGTCTACAAAGAAAGGAACACGGTACCTATAGTCAAACATGGTGGGAGATTCAATGATGTTTTGGGGACATTACGCTGCCTCAGACACTGTGTGCAAGTCATCAGGAAATCTGAAGACTACCAAAATATTTTGGGGCGCAATGTAGGGCCCAGTGTCAGAAAGGTGTGTCTGCGTCAGAGGTCATGGGTGTTCCAGCAGGACGACAACCCCAAACATACCTCTAAAAGCTCCCAGAAATGGTTGAATACGCAGGGCTGGAGAGTTCTGAAGTGGCCAGCAATGAGTCAGGCCCTAAACCCGACTGAACACTAATGGAGAGATCTCAAAATTGCTGTTGGGAGAAGGTACCCTTTAAATCTGAGAGCAGTTTGCAAAGGAAGAGTGGTTGAAAATTCCAGCTGAGAGGTATAAAAAGCTTGTTGATGGTTATAGGAAGTGATTGGTTTTAGTTATTTTTTCCAAAGGGTGTGCAACTAAATATTAAGCCAGTAATTTTGTCCAGCCCATTTTTTGAGTTTTGTGTGAAATGTGGCTTTTTTCTCTGCTTTTTTGTGTTGATCCAATGCACATAAAGGAAATAAACATGTGTCCAGTAATCCCCCACTTTCACACGGATCAGCATTCGCGGTTTCTGTCCATTGCGGATTTTCGAACCTCCCGCCTCTGAGTACAGCAGTATTTCACCATCCCAAGATACACTTTCTCTCTGTTTCTCGCCACAGTACCAAAACATTTATAATTACTTTTTATATGGAAATTTAGTTGAATTTACATTAATATTTATGTTACAAAATTAGTAAATTACATTTTTCATAATAATTTAGCACTAAAATGCATGAAAATGGCCTCGTCTGCCACGGTACCTCGTCCTGGTGCTGGTTGTTAATGCTTGGGCACGGTGCTTAGCAACCCAACCCAAGGACGAGGGGGCGTGACGCATTTTATTTGCTTAGCAAATAAAATGTGGAGGAAATCTGCAGTTTCCGCATTAGTGCGGAGGTTTCAGCGAATAATTATTAGTTCAGTTCTCAGAAAAAAATCTGTGATGGACTCAAACCGCGACTGCTGATCTGCGTTAAAGTACTGTATATATATATATATACACATACATACATACATATATATATATATATAATTTGGCTTCTTTAGTTTAGATCTGGAGTTCGAAGTGGAGTCACCCAAAACATTTCTGTGAATAAATCAACAAAACTTCCCTCGACACTCGACAGTAAGTCACACTGAGCCCTGAAACACATCCACGAGTCCGCTCCACCTCAGAAAGGATCTGGGTGCGGTTTGAGTGTGAGGGTGTATCTACAGGAGGAGTTTCGGGTAACTATTGTCTTCCAGAGTTTGTTAGCAATGTTCGCCTCTTCGCTCCAGTTCTAAACCAGAGAAGCAGAATCTGGACTCCTGTAGTGTTTACATTTGGGATGAGTGGAAAATCCGATTTGGAAATGATATTTTTTCCAAGATTATTCTTGTAATGTTTTGAAAACCGTAGTTTAGTGGTGGGACCTAGAGGCTGTGTACACCCATGTGTGTGTGTTAATCCCAACCTCTCGCAGCGTGCAGTTTATTTTAAACTGTGAGTGTGTGTGTGTGTGTGTGTGTGTGTGTGTGTATGTGTGTGTGTGTGTGTGTGTGTGTGTGTGTGTGTGTG
>JBBIGA010000002.1:7127729-7145072 GCA_037576975.1 Alestes dentex
AAAAAAGGGTGATTTCTGATTTCATACTTTACTCTCTCCAATACTGCTCATTTTGGGGCTTTAACATTTTTTTTTTTTTTTTACATTTTAAAAGGGAAGTACAAAGTCTGACAAACAACAGTTCATATATTGATTCTGGATATAAAACTGTGGTTCAGTACTTGAGCATATTTTATCCAAATCATTTTACCCCTAAAGTTGTTTTGTAGCTACTACTACTACTAGCTACTACTTTTACTTCTTCTGCTGAGGTTTTTATCTCAACATATTATCAGCTCCATATAACATCATGGATCCTCTGTATTAAATGCTTAATGCAATAAGAAATAAATAGAGTACCACTTAAAAGGGGCTGCTTTGTTTTGGTGTATTTCTGCGGAGGCCTCTCCTCTAGCCGGGCCGTCTGGGTTGCAGGCATGTTGCCCTGTGTTGCCACACATGGGTTTTCGCCACCCTGCTCCACTTTCTAAACCCACCCATGGAAGATTTTAAGCACTGGAATGAATTATTCCTGTATCATTCTCATTAAAAGCCCTGTTTTGTGACATGTGCATAATTTTACTGTAAACAAAGCGGCTGCAAAACTGTGTCGCCACCCCAGATTTCAAATGAGCCTTAATTAGCAAAAACCGGGAGCAGGAATGCAGTCCTGGATTCTCTTAAATATGCAGTAGGACACACACACACACACACACACACACACACACACACACACACGCACACACACACGCACACACACACATACACACACACAAGGCCACAAAGCTCACATTGAAACCCTTTAAACACATTAAAAGCCTTTATGTTGATCTTAGTGCTGTCAACCAGCACTGACTACACTAATATTAAGCCCAGTGATAAACCTCAGTATTTACACATTCCAAATTAACTGCCTTTACACAAGGACTGTCTCAGTCCATACAATAACAGTAATCACTCTGCAGTGCCATTAAAAGGCAGTAAATATTGGAAAATTAGGTATTCATTATTATGTCAATAAGCAGGCACATTTGTACTAAGGGCACCATTACCTGAATAACAGCCTTCTTATCAGCCCGAGGAAGATTCTTAGCCTGTCTCTCAGCCTCCTCCCACTCCCTCATCACCTAAAAGAGCAAGAAATGACTGTAATCTGACAATTATCATTATTTGACAACAACATTGGGTAGTTCAGGGGTAATGAACTGCAGTGCTGAAGGGCTGCAGTGTGGTGATTCAGACTCAACGCTAAAACACTGTCTTGAAACCTCATTCAATCTCATTTCAGTGATGGCAGTGATACAACTGCCTTTAGGAAAGTTTTAATTTTAAAGGCAATGTGAAGAACTGATATCACACATGTAAGCATACCTGTTAATAATGTATTAATTCTAACTCGCCTGTTTTTACTCTTGCTATCATTAAAACACAAATGATGCATCTGCAACACCCACACATGCCACAATGGCCTGATTTCTTTGTTTGTGCTGCGATCATAAAAACTTGCAAGGAATATATAAATTACATCAGGTGAGTTTAAACAGGGAAATCAACAAACATGATGACACTTTAGCTGATGACTGTGATTAGCAATTTCAATTTTTTGTTCATTTTATGTAGCTGTTAAAGTACAAGCATAAGAACAGCCACATTTGCTGAAATAAGCCTTATTGTTTCTAAGATATCTTTACTTTGCAGCTAACACTTGGTTACTCTAACATGACGTGATGCACTGTATTGTTGTGTGCACGCACTTGCAAATGTTGACCGTTAACACAGAAGCTCATGTATGGTCAATGGTTTACATGTTCCTCTAGAGACAATGTGGAAACACTTGCTATGCAAGCATATAAGATAAAATTGACAACTAAACAAATAAACAAACATTGCCTTGAACGTGTTCTAACACACAATTAAAACTTTTGTTTTAGTCAAAAGCATAATTCGTCCCAACACTGCTTTCTTTTCTTCTACATTTCAACATGGTTGGATCGAAACCTTGTTTTGTTTCCAGGAGAAGAAAAAGTCCTGAATCAATTTAGGTTAACGTAAAAACATTTTAAGTAATTAAATGGTTTGTTTTTAATATGAAGCATTTTTACAGGTCCTTTCCATTATGGAATTGTAATGGATTATGTAAAAAAATTACGTAAAAACTGAAAATGACAGAAATTGAGGTTTTGTTCAGACAACGACAATTTATTTGTCCCAATTGATGAAAACACATCCATTTCAGATTCTGTGTGTTGTGACATAACATGATTGTGAAACCCTAATGACAGTGGAAAATTGCGGTCAGCTAAAATAATTGTGCTCAGGCGATTATGTAATAACTGTGTCATGCCTATCTGAAAGCTGGGCTGGACTCTGACTGTCCAGCTCTGCAGATGAGAACCCTGGCTCTGCGTCTTGTTCTGGTTTACTCACCTCAGACATCCTCTCCCTGTGCGTGGCCTCCAGGCGTTCTTTGGCCTTTTGGAAGTGAGCGTGTTCGTTAACGTCTCCTGGAGCCTCCAGGTAGCGGCCCACCGCATCAGGAGGACTGGGGGCCACAGTGGGCACTGGAGGAGGGTGAGAGACGACAGCAGGAATGGAGAGGGAGCATGGAAAAGAACACAGTGTTAACCTCTTTATCCTCAGAGACATGCTGAACCAATTTTGAAACAAATATGCGGTGATTCCAAAAGCAAAAAAGAGAACACTGGTTAGTACATCAGCGGCAGTTTTTCTGGAAACGTTTCTGCAGAAGAAGAGACAGTAAAGCATCAGGCTTCATGACTGTTAGCAAAAGAAAGTGGGACGTCGGAAAAACAGCATGGTGTTAACTTCCAGTGTGCGCTACTGTAAGTACTTCACAGATGCAGAGACGTCTGAAGAAGGGAGGGGTAGCAGCAGGGACACGGAAAATAAGAAGTGTTCAGGGTGCCGCCACAACCCTCAGATTTCAGGGATGTTTAATTGCAACTACTGAAATATCATAACCAAGCCAACAAAGCAAAAAAGCATATAATTTTGCATGACAACAGTGTCTCACTGAATAAGAGGAATATTACAGAATATTACAGTTGCACAGTGGAGTGCACTAGAGTTGGCCAATATTCATTTTTCAAACTCACCCACAGGTCTTTATATAATATTCTATCTATTATTTATGTCTAACAAAAGGAGGTAACAATAACAAACATGTTGCTTCTGCAAAAATCCCATTTTTTATACAATAGCGTGTCAGATTTTCCTGCAGTATCCAGCAGAACTCAAAATTGCTGAGCATAATGTTTCTTAGTTAGAAAAGTCCTCCACTCTGTGGAAAGCAAACTACTAATTAATTTCTTTTTTTTAAGATATGTCTGGATTGAATTCGCATATTCCTTAAATCTCATCTTTGTACTTTATGCATTTTGCAAATACTCCAGACAGCTTCTTTTGCATTAAACGTGCACATACAACTGACCTGCCCAGGCTTATCACACGAAGGCGTTCTTTGGTAGCTGTGTTAGATAAGCTGTGACTCCTATTCAACCTAATGAGAAACTGCACTATGGCTGCATGATTCTGATAAAATATTAGTATGGTGATTAAATTACTACACATTGGGATTCAATGCCCTCCAACATATTAAAGGGCCCATATCCGACAGGGGCAGATGTCATCATTTGTGTGTAAATACTGTAAAACATATATTCCCCAAAAATATGAAAGATTTCAAAACATATATTAATTCCCCCATCCACACAGTCCATATAAGGGAACTAAGAGGCAAATATATATATTTTTTAAAAATCATAGTTTTGTGATGTCACAGAACCACTTTACAGAACTTTACATCTTCTTATTCAGACTACAGCTGTTTAGCCCCGCCCATTCATAATGAGTGTTTCCCATGCTGCCTTTTAAATCAGCTGTAAAACAGGGCAGCCAATTATAAGAGATCATTTACATATATCAGTCTTACAGGCACAGGAACAAAACGGCCCGTTTAATTATATTTTTATTAATAGAGGTTGGAAAACGGCCATGAAAGAATGAATTATGATGCATTACGAATTATAATTTGTAGAATATGTGGCCTTTATAACACCCTGGTGAATGAGTGCCTTTAATGGTTGAAGGCCACCCAAATAATCGAAGAATGTCTCAACTCCTTACCTGGAGCTGTGATCGGTCACCCTGCCACCCAGCGATTGCTTAGAGGCTCGTTTGCATATTGCATTATTCAGTGATACCAGTATTTCAGAGACCAATATGAATTAGACTGTATTATTTATTTCAAATAATATCTATGTTGTACAAATATAGAGGCCACACTGATGCAGGATTCTGTCATGAAATCAAGGTCTTTATGGATAAACATCTGATTAAATGCTGAGTAGGAAGCTTATCTGCGTTAACAAAGTCACTCTATTAGGTGACAGTCGAAGAGAGGGACAAAAGAGGCTCAGCTAGTAATGCGAAAACTACTGCATATAGTGAACTCTCTGCTTAGTTTAACAATCCTTGATTACATAATCAGTCACTCACACAGAAAAATTCGCTTGCGAGTAATGAAACTGATTGATTAGGATTCGTTAGTGGTCTAGCCTGCCAGCATAATCAGTGCATTTGTGGGAGGACAGGACACGGAACAGGTCGGCCAAGTGGCCATTAAGTCGTCTTGATGCAAAAATAATATCACTAGTCCAGACTGTTGACATCAGAACAGCAATATCACCAAAATGTTCCAGCCTGCTGTGGACTTTGCCCTGCGGCGGGTCAGCTTGTGTGTGGCGGGTGTGACAGAGGGGGGGGGGGTGGCTGGTGTGCTCAGAGAAGCTGCAGGAACAGTGTGGTCTCAGTCTCCCACAGTGACCAGCTTTCTGCTTAATCGTGCGGAAACCACTGAGCCGCAGGTCACTGCCACAGACCGGTCTGACCAGCCACCCACACCTGGGCTCCATTCACCCCCCCAGGAAGCAACGCGACGGAGAAAAAGACAGCTACTGTAACGCAGACACAGTGCAGACTTCAGCAGGTTAGAATATGAACTCGATCAACTCAGTCACACACAGTACAAGGACATGGAGTTAGGCAACAATAACAAAATTAGGTCGCAATTATTGTTAAGCTAAACATCGCACTAGGGCTTGACTGATATAATTTGGCCAGTATTAAGTACTGTTAAAAAATGTTTACGTCCCTTTATACATAATAAAATAAAACATACAAACATAATAAAACCTAATGTGTTGAACAATAACACACTGCTGAAGTCTAATGGAGCTTTCTTTTAGAGTTCATGTTGTTTACTGACTATATGGGTCCATTTGCAACAGCAGACCTAATGTTTTACGTTTCTGAATTTCTGCTGTTAAGTAGAATTGGACTTTAAAAAAACCCCAATATGAGATCTTGTTTGACAAATGGCAGTTCAATCAGTCAGTAAAACAATGTTACAGTGTATCTGATTTAAGCAGGATTCATTTTCTTTCTGAACACTAGACTGACATTGACCGGTCAGATGTGACTACAATCTATCCATATAAATCAGATTTGGTCCATTGTAACATGAAATCTAAACACTCTAAAACAGTCTAAAGTTAAAAAATAGTCTAAAAATCTAGTCTACCGTCTACTATTTGTTTTAAGAAACAAATCTGATTTGCCCTGAATTAAACACTAAATATTACGTAAACAAAGCCTTAAACTACTGGACTGTGATTAATTAAATACTATACAAAATTTGGTAAAACTGAGCAAGTTACCTGTTAAAAATGAAACGATCAGCTTCTGATTTGTTATCTAAAATTGGTATGGGTAACGGAGTTTTAATATAGGTCAGGCCTTATCTCACGCACAGCAGTGTAAAAGTTCTTATAAGGACACTCACGCGCGCACACTCTTCAAAATAGGTCAGATTTCTCAATCTACAGAGAAGCGAGGGTTTAGGCAACATTCCAGAGCGAGTGAGTGTTAAACAGGAGTTGGAGGGTATCTCCAAATGGCCACCTCACAGGGACCTGTAATCCATGCACACTAAAGCAGCCAGCCATCTGCTGAGGCCTTGATAGTGCAACAGAGCGACAGAGAGAGAGGGAGAGAGCGAGACACAGTGCGAGTTAACAGAGAGACGGACTCTCGCTTCTAAACGGGGCAGGTTCTCCGGCTCTGTGGACTTACACACACTGCTGCTGCACACAGCCATGCAGTACTCCTCAGACTCAAAGTTATTGCGGTTGCCTCCGCAGCCCCCAAAGGTGAAGGGGGCGCAGCGGCCCGTCTCCGCCACAAAATACCAGCGGGACAGCAGGGCGCGACATGGGCCCCTCCGCGCTGGGGCCCAGCACACAGCTGACGAAAAAAGATATTCAGTGTCACACATGCACAAATGCACACACACACACACAACCATGAGCTGCAGTCAAGAGCATGACCCAACAGACCCAGAACCAGTCCGAGAACAGACCCCGAGATACCACGCCTGAATAAATGGACTTTTTAAAAAAAAAAATTCAATTACTCTATGTTTGCTAAAGGAATAGTTTGGAAAAAAACTAAAACAACTAAAAACTAAAAAATGTTCTCCTCATCTCTAGCTCTAGTGTGATCAATCGATGCATCTTTGAAATTTGCTTCTGAGAAGTTATAGAAGTGTTCTAACTTGTTAACATTGTGCAAGACAACCAAATGACTAAACCATCACATACCGGACGAGAAATCTCAAATCAGACTTGCTGATGTGTGTTTTTGACGCAGTAGGACATTCTGTTCAGAACTGTTTGTAATTTTTTTTTGAACAGGCAGCCCAAAGGTGGGGCTGGAAAGGAGCTGATCAGTTGATTCTAAAAAAGGATGCAGGGCAAAAACAGTAGGAGCAGCTTCCAAAAATAAAGTCTTTGGGCTGACATGCTTTATTCAGATGGCAAATGAGAAATAAATCCTAAAAACTGTAGCTGGCTTTAATTATGGCATAATTATGACAATACATTTCTAAATTGTAGCTGGCTTTAATTAAACATTTTTAGGCTCTTTCCATAGGTATACAGGAACCCTGCTGAACCTAAACCGTACTGCGATGGCACAGAAGTAGGATGCTTTGATTTTCCATTGTATCTGAGCCCGGTAACAGTGCTGCTGACGCACTGGCAAAGCAATTCCATCCCCACAGTTTACGGCCGGTCACTGTCCCCAAACCACATCCATGGAGTCGTACCAGCGGAAAGTTTTTCTGTCAGAGCCCCTTTTGTTATTGTGGTTATTGACTTTTTATAGTCTTGTTTGAGCCTTTTATTTTTGTTTCTCTGCATTTTTTAGCCGTGCATTGAACACGTAGCCCGGTGTCCTTGTACACCTTCGCAAGACCTTTCTGACAGCCCTAGATCCTCCCACTGAAATTTATCTTCAGCCCAAACAGACAGTAGTGCTTGTACTCCATCGACTTCTCAGTTGTTAGTTTGTATCTCCACTGTTGTTTTATATTTTGCGCAGACAGTAAAAAAAACAAAACAAAACAAAGGCCTCTTTTCAAGTCTGTCTGTTTTCATGGCCAATCAAAGAGCAGTGACACACTCAGCTTGGCTGCAGACTGCTTTTAGCCCAGCCATCAAGCACTGCCATGGCAGCACAAATACTCTATTGTGTTGGAATCACTGGACAGACTATCGTAAAGAGTATAGGACTTATAACTTATAACCGCTTCCATTAGCTTTAGGACTTGCCAAAACATTTGGATGAAGAAACTTCTTAGATGCACACACTGAGGGTAAATCCAAGACTGGGCTCCTATTATTCTGGAGTTCATGAGGACTCCAGCTTCGGTGTGCACACACACACAAACACACAGACACACAGACACACACACACACACACACACACACACACACACACACACACACACACAAACTGTATAATCAGGTGCTCACTATGAGTTTGTTCATATTCATGCGCACACATCTCAAACACAGTCACCCATGTGAGGAATAAAACTGCTTGTTCTCTCCCTTCAAAAATAAACAAACAACATGGGCTGACTGAAAAAAAGACATATTAAGCCATCATTTAATGCCCTCATTCAACAGAGGCTGCCTAACCTGTTCTGGAGATGCATGCATGTCAAACGCATCTTACCTCGCACAACCTCCTCTATAGACTCAGTGGTTGTAGTAGTGGTGGTCGTCATAGCAACATTGGAGGCTTGCTCACTGGTGTCACGTTCGATATCTTCGTCCTCTTCGTCTTCCTCATCAGCGTCTTCCACACCATCTCCATCCTCATCGTCATCCCAGGCCTCTTCTTCATCATCCTCTGTGTCCTCTGTGTCCTTGTCGTCCTCTGTGGTTTCGGACTCCTGCTCCTGCTGCTCTGAAGGGGCTTGTCTGGACAAGCAGATGACAAAGAAAGAAACATGTTCTCACACGCTGGCTTCGGCTCCTCAGGGTAATATAAATCTATAAATGAAAGCCCAAAAATCCAAGATCTCTACTGCTCTGTAACATTTTGCTCCCCGCTAATCTTGTTAGATTGTCAGCCATGCATTAGGATCCCCTCACAGTAAGTTGTGACCATTTTATTCAGAATGAATGGCTTAAATTAAAGCTTAAACGATCTGCTTAAATAAAAGGCAGACTTGGGTTTCCTGACATTTATTGCATGTCTTTACTTTACTGTATTTTCCCAGCATCAAAATCAGGTACGAGCTATGTCAGAAAACCACATGTCAATGCCCATGGACCACTGGTTCTTTGGTAAGATGTAAAGATTACTGTGGAGTCCATTTGCCTTTAATTTAAGCAGATAATCAATTGTTTCATTCCTGGTTTCGCAGTCTTCCCTACTAAACACAGCAATGCTGGAGGTATGATTTGCCTCTCAGTCCCACTCTGGGGTTTGTTCCTGCAGAGGTATCTGTGTTTACAAATTTGCATTTGTTTAAGTGGATAAATGTCTTAAGACGTGTTTACTGGTGTTGTGAGAAAAATATGTCAGGTGTGTGTCTTTTTAAAACAATAAATATTCAGATATCCCAACAAGCACTGTTATGGATAAAATTGTTTATTACATGCAGCATGCTTAAGATGTAATACATACATGATACAGTCGCTCAATCAGTTGATTTAGTGATACATTAATTTTTTTAGAGGCAGAAATGTCAAAGTCTGGCTGTTTTTCTTACAATGATGTTAGTGAGCTGTAGTTCACTGATGGGATCATGAACCCAGAAGTGTACAAAAACCTTCTGGATGCAAACCTGCAGACGTCTGCAGAAAAAGAAAATCTTGGAAGGGTCTGTCTAAATAAATGTCACCTGGATTGACAAACTGTTTCTAATCAAATAGTAATACATTATTTATTATTTAGTTTTTCTTCCAAAATGTATGAATATATTATTAAACTTGTCCCTCGTTTCAGTGTGTGTGTGAGACAGTGTGGTGTGTGTGTCTGTGTGTGTAAATGTGTGTGTACCTGTCACTGTACTCTGTCTCGGCGCCTCCCCACCACACATCGGAGTTGGCCTCCTCCTGTTCCTCGGCATCAGAGTCCTGCTGCTCCTCTACTGGACAGCAAACAAACTCCACTCCACGGAAACGATCAATACCGCACGGCAACAGCATCCCGAAGTCATGAAGATTCATGGACTGATCGCCACAGGACTGCAGGGAGCGAAGAAGGCACAAGCAAGGCAGGGAGAGGGAGAAAGCGAGAGAGAGATGTGGGTCGATTAGCCATCAGCATACAAACCACAGGAAGAACCTCCTCATGGGCTGCATGTGGTGCATATGGTGGCTTATGCAAGACTAATGTTTTAATGACACTGTACATAGCTGCATGTGTATAATGAAGAAGTGAAATGCATGTGAAATGTATATAATAGACTCTGACCTCTTTGGCCACAGTGTGCCAGTGCAGGTGGCTCTCACACATATCCATCCGCTCCTGGTGGAGGAACTTACACTTATCAGGAACCAGAAGGGCATCGCTCACAAACTCCCCAACTGGAAATCACAAACATATTGTAAAATTACTTTGTTATCTTCTAAAACCGACAAAGAGAATCGGAAAATAAATTAAGGGTGCAATGATTATGCTTGGGATCATAATGTTGTTGGATAGCGGTGTTATTGGATATCGGTGACGCTTAACAAATAAGCAGATGCTAAGTAATATTACTGTTAAAATGTAAATAAATTGAATATTACAGGGCATTAATAAGCCCTTAGGCTATAGTAGAGTAAGCTCCACACTGTCTCTGTGCCAGACTTCCCAGAGTGACATTCTCCATTTAGCTGTACAGCTTTTTCAATGCACAAGCATTTTCTATGCAGCTGTACAGTAAATAATGAACACATAACACTTTGTTTCTCACAGGAATATGTAGCTGAATTCTAGTGTGCCTCCAATTTGAAAAACATTTTTGGACAGAAGCAACTATTGTGTTTATTTTAGCTAAAATTCAAAACTGCATCACTTCTGAGAGGCTTAATTTTGCTGACACAGCAAACACAGAAACAGCTTTGATTGAGAACTCATAATAATTAGGGCTCTGCAGAACCAAGATGCTTTTATCAACTGAATTATTGAAAACTGAATCGTGGATCAAAAACTGTTTGAAAATATATGTATCCTTACACCAATAGAACTTAAGTATTCCGTATACTCCTATTCAGATGATACATATACAAGCAAAGGACAGAGAACTTGAGGCAAATCAGATCTTTCTTCTATCAGCATGTGAGAACATATACATGTCGTACATGTTTTGGTTTCCCAGGCAGAGCACAGATGGTGCGCCCGGACTATAAAAGCACATGCGGACATTCACCCTAAAGGCATTACTTTAATGTCCTAGATATCCAGGTTAATACCCAAAGAGTGGGAGGGTGCACTAACAAGAACATCACGCTGATGGACAGTCCTAGTGTAAAGACACACACACACACACACACACACAGACACACACACACACTTACCCAGGCAGCGGTAGGGCACTACAATATGTGTGTGGCTGCGGCACTGACGTCGGCCTTTCTTGCACCAGTTCTGGATGCTGACGGGCTGGTTTGCCTCCACCACATTTGTGATCTGAAGATCAGGGTAAACCTACAGGAACAACAAGCAGATCATGGTGTACCAGCGGAATTACTCTCCTACTACAGTTTTCTAACTAATCTATGTCACCAGATAAACGTTCTGCTACATTTACTGAAATCCTTTTTTAAATAACAGTCATAATAAATGTCAGTTATATTGGTTTCTGTAAAAAAACTGAAAATGAAAACAAGACAAATCAGATAGTAACAGTTTCAGCAGGAAATGATGTGTCTGACTAGACTAGCTTGGATTAACGACCATTTCATTTCACTGGGTTCTCAATATTTTTTCTCTTTCCCATTAATCCTTTCTCCATGCTTGGTCTCTTTCTGTACCTCCTGGCAGTACTGCAGAATTCCCTCCTTGGTACTGATGCAGCTCTTGGAGCCAGAAGGATCGGGTTCCCACTTGCCGCTCTGGACGTTGATGTGCATGTTGAGTTTCCCGCAGAACATGGCCACCTGAGGCTCTGCCAGCAAACCCACTGAATCATCTGATGGCACCTACCACCAAGGCACAGAGAGGGGACGACATCAGAATCAGGTATGCTGTATATTTTGAATTAAGTACTGTAAGAGGCGAAAAATAACTATTCTTGCGTAAGTGAAGCACACCAGCTTTCTACACAATCACCTTCCGCAGTATTACATTTGCAGTATTACACAACAGCACAATTGCACCAGGTTAAAGGAACTGCACCAGGTTAAGGGAAAATAATGCCTTTTAAGACTTTGCAGTATGAAGTCTGGCAGAACAAAGAATCACATGGCATGATTATTACTTCCCTCACTGCTTCTATCAATTGCTCTAAATTGAGTAATCTGGTTTCTACTCACTCCAATTAACAATCAGATTATTTCTCCCTGTAAATGAATCTGTAACCGATGATACAACTATGGGGTCTGATGCGGATTCTAGGTTCTCACAGTTTGCTGACTGACCCTAATGCACTGGTACATTATTAACATATGCCAACTTGTCTGTAAGTATTAAGTTACTTTTTAACACTGGTGACAAAAAACAGGACCACATAATCTGCGTTTGTAACTCAGACACAGACATACCATTCTAATACCTTTAGTAAAGTTATATTATATTCCAGTGTATTCATTCCTTTTTATTGTATTATTGTTACATAACACTCAACAGTCTAGGAATACATTTTTGGGCCTTCAGTCTCTATGAGGACTGTGGGCTGTTTGTTCTCTTTATGGACATGTTTCTGTTGGGAAAGCTACTGTGAGATATGATCAGGACTTGTTTATGCCCATTGGCAGCCTATCAGACCCGGTGGCACAGCATGTGATACTGGAAGTGGGTATTTTCATCACCGTGGAATTGGGTGAAAGTCACATTTCTGGATATTATTGGGGAAGCTGTTCAGGCCTCTGGATTGACTGAAAGTGACTGTCACAAACATCACTGGAATGGGCATGAGGGACGCTGTCTTTGTTGATGCAACCGAACCAGTGACATTGTGTGATGTGTTCGCAACTCAATTCAAGCTTCTATTCTAATAGCTTTCCTACGTAATGACCAATGAGCAACTGTATACTGGCACTGCATTCGAAATCACTCCCTATTACAGAAACAGTGCACTAGCCTATACAGACTATCAGTCATGCTCTAGTGCTATTTGAATTCAATAAATCTCTCAGTTGTACCATTTTCATTTTCCAGTCACTTCACTATATAGCGAACACAGCGGTAGTCTGTCTGATGTGCATATAATTATCATAAATGTATAACTACTGGGGGAACAGTGAGTAAAACCCTGAGGGTGATCCCACCCCCACCCCCACCTCCATCCCTACCTCGACCCCACTTCTATCTATTTCTCTCGCTCTCTAATTTGTCTTTTATGTCTTAAGACTCTGCATGTGAGGCTGCGTGAGAATATGTTGACCCGCTGAGCTCTATTTTCATCCACCCTTTCAGTCATGTTTTTTGTGTTCCATTTTCTAATAATTCTTATAATCTTCCTAGTTAATATCATTCCTTATCTTCCCTTGTTACAGCTGTAGAAATGACTAATGGGTGTTAGTTATGCATTTTACAATTTGTATGTTAGTCCTTCTGTGGTAAATGACCCAACGCTGTAAAACCAGAAAACTCCCTGAAGTTCAATAAACACATTCTGAACAACAATAAAAATGTGTATACGGTACACAAAGGGTTATTACCTGAGCTGTTCTTTTTTTCAAATTCAATAATACGGTTTGGGTATGTTTTTATATATGTTCTGTACAGTCCATACAGGGATCTGTCTTTTATGCACCACCAAACTAGCATGTTTCTGTGTAATTTTCCATTTTTGGTTTTTCATTGAAAGACTTGAAGAAAAAACAAAAGAACGTCTGGAATAGCAAAGGAAAAAGAATTTTTTGTGACTCCAGTATAAATGAGTAAGTGATTATAAAAGACAATTGATCTTTTTCATCCAGTGAATTCCATCTACACAGCTGTGAAAACACTGCATCATGGCCAATCGACACCGGTTACAAAATTCAGTCTAATTTAGTTTAACTCTCTCTCACACACACACACACACACACACACACACACACACACACACACACACACACACATATGTATATATATACATATATGAAAACAGTGGTGATGTTTTTGGTAGTATAATCACTGTTCTTACACAATCTGTCTTTCCCTCTCTGAAAGATGCTTACACACACACTGTAATCTGATTGTAGGGTCATGCAGTTATGCAATGAATAATGTAAAACACCACTGCCCTTTCCATTTCTGATTGAAAAGCTTTATGCAGCCTTAATCTACTGAAAATGTGGTGGTGGAAAGATATTAAAAAGAAAAAAGAATGAAGAGGCAGTGACAAAGCAAAGAGAGGCAGAGATATGAGGGATGTGGTGTACAGAGGGTACACAACAGAATCACCTCCTTCAAAATATTCACATTTTGTTGCTTTGCAGCCTGAAATGAAGACATATACACACACAGCCTCTCTCTCTTACACACACACACACACACACACACACACACACATCATAAAATTCCAGCTGTATTTATGCAACCTGAAACATCCTACTGAAAGATATGTTAGCAAATAATGAAATAAGAATCACCCTCCTGTGTCAGTATGTTGCAGAGCCACATTTTGCTTTAATCATTGCCTTGAGTCTGTTGGGATACTTCTACACTAACTTTGCCCATCTAGACTATACAGTATTGACCCACTCTTCTTTACAAATCTGATCACGCTTAGTTAACTCGCATGGTGAGTTAATCTGGGATATTCCTCAGATTTTCCGCAGAGTTTAAGTCTGGGTTCTGACTAGACCTCATAAGGACATTCACCTTATTCTTCTTCAGCCACCGTGTGGTCAGTTTTGCTATGTGCTTTGCGTCATTGTCATGTTGGAATCGTCTTCCTATTGACTACCTTCTGGCAGACAGCAGCAGGTTTTCTTTACGAATGTAATGGTCTTTTGCCCCATCTATTTATCCCTTCTATCCTGACTCATGCCCCAGTCCCTGCTGCAGAGAAACACTGCCACAACAGGATGCTGCCACCACCAGGCTTTACTGTATGCTGTTCTTTGGATGGTGTGCTGTATTGTGTTTCCACCACATGTACAGTTCTGTGTTGAGGCAAAATAGTTTGATTTTTGTCTCATCTGACCATAACACCTCTTCCACTTGGCCTCAGAATCTTCAAGATGCATGTTGGCAAAGCTCAATCGAGACAATGTGGCGTCTCTTGAGAAGTGGCTTTTTCTTGCAACCCTCCCAGACAAGCCACAATTGTGGAGCACTTGTGATATTGTTGTCACAGGCACACAATGAACACTCTTTGCCATAAAATATTGTAACTGCTTCAAAGTTACCAGAGGCCTCTTGGTAGCCTCTTTGACCAGTTTCCTCCCTTCTTCTCACCAAACACTAGGCTATACACTTGTTAACTACAGACTTTATTGTGTTCATAGGCATTGATAAAGCATTTGATATTATAGCATCCTTCTACTGACTTGTGCCAGTCCACAACTTTATCCCTGAGATCTTTTGACAGTGCTGTGCAACCCATAGCTAGTGCTTAGAGTTGCACTACCAAGCACTGGAATGGTCCAGGAATGTCTGTTTTTATGCTGATCTCTTAAAAACAATTACAAATGGTATAATGGTGGAAGCCAATTAGGTTGGTATTCAATGAAAAAGGTGATTAGTAACACCTGACTGAGTTTACGAGAACAACTTTGGCTGGCATATCCTTAAGTTGCACTGACTAAATACAGCAGTGTCTTCATTTCTGGCTACAAAGTAAAGAAATGTCAACGGGGTGATTCTTTCCTATACCCTATACTGTATTGAAAAAAATAATAAAAATGTATTGAAAAAAATAATAAAAATGTGAAGCACCAATGCTGCAATTCTGAAAAGACGTAAAAGCGAATATCCACATTAAACACAATAACACTTAAAAGTTAAGAGAAACACCCCAGCTATTGTAGAAATGTGCATGCCCTGGGCACTCTGTGAAAGATGAGTACAAAAGAGAGATAAAGAATGGTTAGCAGTGAAATAACAGTGAAATTATGTTCATTTGTTTCCAGCTGGATTAAAGTGAACACTCTAGGAGCTACTCCAATGCCTGAGGTCGTAATTTAAGACCAGGGTATTAAAATGGTTGTGTATAAGGGTGCCTCTAGTTTGGGAACCACTGTACCATCAGTACTCTGTGTATTCATAGCAAGTTGGACAGATCTAAAGTTGAAGGTGTGGGTGTATGTTTAAAATATGACTATACTAGATTAAAGAAAGACAAAAAAGAATGAATAAAACATAAAATAAAACACTGGCACAAAAACTAGGCACATGAACTAGCACAGTCTAAATCTTGACTCCACTTTTACTGTGAAAAGCGAATTAAGCAGCAAAAAAAGAAGGCAAGAAGAAAAAGAAAGGGAAGGAATGGGGGAGCAGTCCAAAGAGCACAAGCAATGTATGGGACTGCACCAAGTGTCACGCTAAATTTAGTTTACGAGGGCATTCTAAAGATGTTAACAGAACAATAATACGCTGGAAAGGCCACTACAGTTTACGTTTTTTCATACAAACTTAATGACGCGAAGGACTGGAGAGGGATAGTGTGTGCAAATAACAAGGGTGAGAGATACAGAGAGAGAAAGAGAGAGAGATATGATGGCCTTTCTCTTGTGTGTCTGTGGACTGGCCTTGACCCTATCTGCCACAATATAGTGGCCCTATTGCTGTAGCACAACCCCCAATACACACAGACACACCATTCAACTGAACCCAAGGGACTGTGGGACTGTTGTTTTTTTTCCACCTTTTTGTTCTGGGTAACAAACAAAGGAAGTGCTGCTGTTGCCTGCCTGAGACAGGCCTCTGATCCATAAACACACACAGAAGGAAAGTGAATGCAAAACTGCAGAAGTCACAGGCCCAGTGAGTAAGTGCTGCTCGAGCTGTGCTCCAGTATAACTTTCTCTGCAGCACCAAGTAATGAATGGCCCAGTGGCTGTGCAACAGACAAATCCCTTGTTACATGGCTGACGTAAACAAAACACCGTCATTATGCCAGCCACAAGACCACAATGCTTTCCAGTTATCCATGAATCACACGTTAAGACAAAAGATTTGCAACTCCTTTCGCTTATGAAGTCATCCATATATGCCACCTAACTGATAGTAAACATGAGATATAGTTCTAATTTCCGCAGCACGATTTGTGCAAAGAAGCCTGGAATAAATTTGCTGCAAAGAACCCTGGCCTGACAAATGTCCAAAGTGAATGTTCTTCCATACAGTAAAATTCAATACAGAACGTCATTTGCTTATATGACTTAATTATTAAGGTCGTTATAGCTGTTATTGAAGCTGCCTTTGCTTCCTTTGGCTGTTCAATATGTGCTGACATTATATTTACCCTTATGAGGTCTTATTATTTGACCATGCTCTCCTGGGTTCTACAGCATAGTAAAAATCACGAAACCTTGACAGGCTGGCAGAACAGCTCATTCACCAACTGTTACCTAAAATCAACAAGATCATTCAGAATGGAGCAGCATATATCACTTTCAACATGCTCACTAAGCTGATCCTAAGAAAAGGAGTCTGGCCAAAGAACTCTAACACAACCCTAATGCTTATTTCATGCTTTTTTTCCCCCCACTTGTCCCGTAGAGGACTTTCAGATAGTTCTTATTTGATTCGGGTTGTGAAGATCAGGTACTCTACTGCTGTGCATTATAAAAAATATATACATTAGAAGGGAAGAAGAAAGAGGGATTATTTGCAAATGCTATC
>JBBIGA010000002.1:7149865-7160776 GCA_037576975.1 Alestes dentex
GTCTCACTGTGAGAGGAGAGTGTTAATTACAGCAGTGTTTTTATACTTTTCCTCATTAAATAAGATGTGATTCAGGTGATCATAAAGCAGAATTAGGTGCTTGTGTGTATATATATATATATATGTTTGAGTTTCATGAAATTCAATGTTCCTCACACTTGCTTTTCCTCTTCTTTGAGTCATCCTGTGTAGGCTTACAGCTGTTTCTGAAGTAGAGCTAACCCTCATTTCCACTGGATTTTGGGTAAAAAGAATGAAATGAAAGGAGTTAATACTCACAAGAGAAAATCTCCCCCAACTCCCTTGTTAAAAGTGCAAAGTGGACCTGTCTTAAAGAGACAGAACACAAAAAAAAAATTACAAGCATATATGCAGTTGTAAAGAAAGTCATACTAAGCCTATTAATTATACAATTATAATGCAGCTTTTACTTCGTCAGCTACATGACTGTCATCTATTAACTTTATCCTCACACACTTTATGGCTTATGATATATGCTACGGTCCCCTATTAACTTCATGCATAATATACACAACACCATATACAATTATCACACACAGGCATAAGTGCTCTGGCCTACACATACGGTCATTTGTCTGTCTACGTTTGTCAATAATGATTATGTAGTGCTAAGCTTCTGTTAAGATCTGACCACCTAAAAGCCTACCAAAAACACATATTAGTTCATTAAATAACAGGCATTAATTAAGGCAAGCACTGTCTGACTTTCTCTAGTAGATGCAGCCTTTTGTTTTTAATGCAGACTCTTCTGCCACTGACAAGCAAACAGGCTCTACAACAAACAGCTTAGAAGCCTTTTTTGCATTATTGTGGTTCAATTTTGGTTCAGTTGTCCCCTTAGCTAATGGTCTTCAATTCCCTGAGGTTATAAGGGTTCCTTTGATTGATTCACAATTTCAGAATCCTCCATACATTTTCAATGGGACTCACATCAGGTGAATAACTAAGCTCCTTCTTTTTTAGAAAACCGTTTTGAATTATTCTCTATGTATGTTTGGAGTCTTCATCTTTCTTGTCCAGTGACGTTAAATGAAAGGCTTATCAAAGTATTAAAGTATTGCACCCATGTATACCACTTCAATCATGTTTCCTTTGATGAAGGAAATCAGTACCACAGAGAAGACAAAGCAGCACCATAACATGATGCCACTCTATGAAGTTCCTTTACCTTCACCATAATTGCTACTTGTTGTGTGAAATCTTCCCAAACCAATGTCAATGTCAACCAGTAAAGCATTTTCGATGAGCAGTGTTAATATCTAAAACCTGATTTGTTTCTATGTCACCTTTTAATATATGTCTAATTGAGTGTTGTGCCAATGCGTTTTTTTTCCCCCATCAAGTTCTTTAAATGAATCATTTTTGTCATCATTTTATGTATCAATTCAAACGGTTTGTGTAAAGTGGATATATAAGTGTATATAATAACAAAGGCAAAAGTGTCTGAATACGTGTTTCCCCTCTCTGTAAACACATTTCCAGTATGACTTCCAGTATGTATAGCTGTTGTGCCATGGTGGGCTACTGTGGGTGATCTATACACTATGTAGAATTCTGTGACATTCTTGTGTCTGAGGGGTTTTTAAGCTTGTTGTGTGGGTGAAAGCCAGTGTGAGTGGCCTTTGGCCTCAGTAATGCTGGTCTTTTCTCAGAGAGAGATTGCTGCAGCAGGGGCTGATGGGATTGTTCCTGCTGCTTTGCTCTGACCCTCAGAGTGAGGACGGTAGCTTTGCAGCAACTCTCTATCCATCTCTGTCATTCCCCCCTGCCCCATCAGGCCTGGGAGGTCACTCTGCTGTCAGTGTGCAACTCAACACTTCAATCTTTCCAGCAGTGTCTCTGTCCTGCACCTGTTCTCCTTAGCTATGTGAAACAACTTTTAGTGTTATGCTCTCTTTAGGGGTCATCTGATCTTATTTTCATTTAACAATGATAACATATATTCAGTAGCAAACATTTTAAAAGAAACTTTCAGTAAAAGTTTTATGTAATTTTGTGTACAAACTTTTTAAACTTTTTATCCTGTGCTCTGGTCTGTAATGTGGCCATCTGAAGTCAGAACTCTATGAGAGCATATTTGGTATCGCTTTCTAAGTGTGGGTAGGGTGTACCCTCTCACTCAGGGCAGTGCTAGCCAGCACAGACGTCTGCTAGCTTACATATCAGAATATGTAGTTACAGCTGTCCTCCAAGGGTGTTGCGCCATCCTGTGATTAGGGTTAGGGTTAAAAAGTGTACAAGTACAAGTGTCTCAGCTAGCCTTCACCCTCCCAGCTTGGTAGCCTCATCTGATAGGTGGAGACCTAACTAGCAGTTGTGAAATGTGCAACAATTTAAAATTGTTGCACAAACGCAACTATTCACATTCGTCTTACAGATGTACATCAAGTAATAACTGGCAACGGTTCTTCAGATATTATGTTTACCACTATGGCGCGTGGCACAATTTAGTGTCCTACAAATCTGCAAATCAATTGTTGCATTTTAGACTGAAGCCAAGCTGCAACATTTGCAACTGCCTCAAATTTGCCTCAAATAACATACATGCTCACATCCTACGGCATAAATTCAAGTGAGCTGAACTGATGAATCCTTTATTCATTGTCCAAGATTCTTCTTCTTACCCAGGATTGTGGGGTACCGGACAGTACCCCAGTGCCCACAGGAAAAACACCTTGGACAGACTGCCAGTCTATCACAGGGCAGTCACACAAACACACTCAAACTCATTCCTAGGTGCAACTGAGCATCTCCAGCTCACCTAACAGGCATGTCTTTGGATTGTGAAAGGAACCCAGAGATCCTGACAGAAACCCACACAGACACAGGGAGAGCACGGAAACTTCACACAGAAAGGCTGGGAATCGAACCCAGGCTGAGAGTTCGATTCCCAGCCTTTCTGTGAGCCATTATGCAGCATGAGCAAGAAAACAAGTTGCTTCTTTGTTGATCACCAACAAGTTCAATTATCTAGTTAGCTAACCACTTAAAGTTAACATGGCAGCTGTTTTAATGGCTGGTTATGAGTTAACATGCTCGTGATTGATGTACTGTGACTAGGCATGCAATTGTAAAAGGCTTTTAGCTAGTGTGGGCTAAACAAGACAATACAGATGATTGAACATAGCCACAGATAGTGAGATTTGAAAAATACTTGCTACTAATCCTTCTTATCTAACTAGTGGAAGTTACATGCAAAGTGAGTTTTTGATTATTTGAATTTCTTCGCATAGAAATTATGCTCAGTACAAAAAGTTGCATGTAACATACAGGCATCACTCTATGATCCAACCTCATCCAACCTCATCCTCTCTAGAAACAGCCACTTTGAGGCCCAGAACAACAATTTTGTTCCTTTGTTCTAAAAGCACTTCACAATTTATGGTTCACTTGATAACGCTGGATGATGTCGGCTAATCCTCTGTTTGCGGTTAAAGCTCTCTCTGTATATACCCTTATAACAAAGACCACTTTACCCATCTGTTTGGCTGCACAGAGTGCTCATAGACTCTAAAAGTGTGTTCATCATTAACTCAGCATGAAACAGAATAAACTCAGATGACCCACCTACATGCAAACAAGCAATCTCCCCCAGTCGCTTTCACATGTAAATAGCACCATTTTGTGAGTCTGAGAAAGGCCAGTTGAAAGTGACATGCACTCCCCTACAGTTACTCAGGTTTTGGTGATACTTTCTCTGCATAAATTGCTGGGACTCCCATTGTGGACCAGGCAGGAGAGAGGAAGGGATTCAGGATAATAAGCAGCAACAGAAGTCTCTCAAGTAGATGCTTCCACCCACTTTAGACAAAATTGTAGTAAAACATCACCTCAAACTAACTCCATCGTCGTACACAAAGCGGGAAGTCAATGATGTGTTCCATTGTGTTTGTAACCTTTATCAGTACTAGGCACGTCTGGATGGGCCTAAATGTGTACGTATAGGGTGTTCATCAGCAATGTCCATCAGTCTGCTGATAACAATGGAGCAGATCATTGCTCCCAGAAAAAAAGAGGGCTTTAAGCATGGCTCTTGTCAGCAGGGATTGGCCTAAACCGTTAAAGTGGATTCATCCATCCTGTGTGCTGTGGACTGGGTGGAGGACTGCTAGAGTTAAAGTGGTCTCATCCATCTCCCGGCCTACTACTGGATAAATGCAGCGCGTATGATGAATGAGAAACACGCCCTTGTTGAAAATAAGAACCAGTGCAAGGAGAAAGCGATGAGAAAGTGGGTTATATGCCACAGCTAAAGCGATGCATCATGACATACAGAAGTGCCAGGGTGGTGCGGAGAACACTTCAACTTTATGTTTCTGCTAGTCAGAATCAGAAGCACAAAACTTCACTGATCCTGGAGGATATTGCCTGTGTTAGAACTGTACAGACACACGGACACACAGAGACAAGTACAATATAAAATATGAAGTCTAAATAAATCCAATAAAAACAAAACAAAGCAAAAAAACAAACAAAAAAAAAAAAACAACTGAGTATGAACTACACAATATATACGCTACATATATATATGAAATACGCTATATACACAAATGCTGGGTATAAATACTATAGATAAGTAATTTACAGTTAAGTGAATTACCAAACACAAATGTGGTGGAAAAATCTTTATGTGGTTAGGATTACATTATTGCATGTGGTAGAGATCAGTAGTAAACAAGTAGTAAGTATATAAGTAATGTTCAAAACTTGATTGAACTTGTTTTATGTGCTTCTCAGATTTAATGTTACAACTAAACATTTGTTTCCTGGGAAAGGGCTCTATAAATCTGGCATTGCTTTCTAAGTGTGAGTAGGTTGCACTCCCATCACTCAGGACAATGCTTGCCAACACAGTCATCTGTTAGAATACGTGGTTATCCTCCAAGAGTGTTGAGCCTTCCAGTGATGTTGCAATAGTTAATGAAATGCGTCTGGCTACATGTGTCTCAGCTAGCCTTTATCCTCGCAGTTTGGTAGCTTTATCTAATTGGTGGAGACTGAACTAGCAATTGAGAAATGTGCAACGATTTAAAGCTGTTGCACAAACACCACTAGTCACATGTCTTATGGATGTGCAGCGGGTAGAGTGTTTTTTTTTGTTTTGTTTTTTTTTAATATTATGTTTACCACTATTACCTATTTATTATGTAGCAGAGTAGTAGAGATCAGTGGTATATAAGTAGTATGTATATAAGCAGTAGTATTCGCAGGGCAAGAAATGTTCTGTTTTATTCGAAAGAGGGAATAAATGTTAAGTTAGTAATTTGTAGAGGCAATTTTGTCTACATGACCATGCTTAAAGCTTTTATCCTTGCATTCAAAGCAATGCATTTTATGAATTTCAGGTAAGACATGCCTTAACAGCCTTCACCATGGTATTTTAAGGGTGAAGCAACTCCACTGTTGTGAAATGTTATGAATTTCAGGAACATTTATGTCGTAACAGCGTTTATTAGTGTTTCTAGATAATTCAGGAAGGAAGCCGCTCCTTTGTTTTCAAGCTTACCACTGCCACCTCCTCCAGCTTCTCTGGACTCCTGATCCCTGTCCCTGCCCACTCACGCACCTCAGTCAGTTTTAATAATCAGTTCTCCTGTTTAAGCTCTTGGTTTCCACTCTATTCTTTGTGCTCCTGCTATGTTACCACTCTGAGCTCTGGTTTATTGATCAGTGCAGCTGACTTTTTGACTACTCTTTCATTTTCTGCTGCTTTTGTTTTCCATGCTCTGGACTTGTTTTTAGTCTAATGATAGATTTTTTTTTAAACCTGACGCTGACTCTGCCCACTGCTTTTTGAAAAAAAAAAAAAAAAAAAAAGGCAACATACATCTGCTCCTTGTATTACAGCATAAACATTCACAGTGGACTGTTTTTACAATCTATTTGCTCGCAGCAATTACAGAAATGCCCCAGTTCACACAGTACTCCCATTAACAATTATAGGAACAATAATAGGAAAAAAGTTGATCAGTATCAGACAAAATAACTTTTCAGCAGATAGATGTCGTATATTTGAGTTAATATACCACTGACTGTAACAGAGCTATGCACTTACAGTGGGCTTTACAGGTTGTGCGGATTGAGGAGACATTTTGGAAATAAACACCCAAAAATGTATACAGACTGGAATGCCGTTATGATGCTTAAGCATTTATTTGTGAAAAATAAGAGTTTACTAGTTTCTACTTTATACTTTGATACAATTGGAAATGCAGAAAGCTACTTCTAGATAAGTGGAGGGCCACGTTGCGTTCCTCTTGCAGCTAAAAATGCAAGGTGGAGTGCTCTTTAAGCTCCTTGACCTCATTTAAGTTAAAAACACGCAGCCCACGGGATTTCAACCAAGAGGAACAATGTGTGCCGACCGCAAGGAAAACTTTTCCTTGATCTCACTGAAAACAAAACTTAATCTATCATTTTTGGTAACAAGATGTTTAATTGCAATTTTTACATCTCCCTCGTTATTGCTCACCATCCTGGTTTCTCTCTTTTGGTTTTCAGTTTCTGGAAAAGACACAAGGAAAGAAAATGAGTAAGTGATGTCACGACTGAGTGAAAGTGAGCTCTTTCTCATTGTTTTGTTTTATCGCTGATTTGGAAAAAAGCATTTCTTGCTGGTTCACTTGTAATGCAGCCATATGTGCTGTACTGGACCTTAACTGTGTGCTGAAAATATCACAGCTGTCAAGTCACTCACGACTTTTACCTTTGCTGTGGTCTCAACAGCTGTGAAGGAAAATCTGGCAAGTAATCACACTTTATTTTTTTTTAAAAGTATGTTTTGCAAAGTGGTAGCACTGCTAAGGGTCTTCACAGTAACAGCCAGCAGTGGCCAAATGCTGGGGATAGCAGGTTTGCAAAAAAGATAAACTTGCACACAAACATGAACCCAGATTTCTCATCTTTTGAGATAATTCTTGGACTCAGTGATAAATATCTGGGCTCGCAGTTTTAGCATCACTCATCCCGGCAAACATGAGACGACTGCGCACATATATTGCAATGGTTGGTCCAGGACCATATCTGTATGTTTGCACAAAGTGCAATTCAGTATTTGGACCCTATTTGATGACAATAATCAGTTCAGTATCTGAATGTCTGGCTCTGAGATTTTTGAGATGTCTGTGGATTTGAAAGACATCACTTGTCACAATCAGGTGCGTTGTGGTGGCCTGTTATAGTACATGTTCCCATTGCTCCTATTGTGCACTGTGCAAATATTTATTTACTGATTTACAATAAGAGATAATCTCATTAGAACTTTCCTTCTGGCTCCTCAGGGGACATCTTTTCAATGTGCAATCATTTTATGCGAGTTAGTTCGACAGGGATGACATACTACTATTATTATATAACATTCTTCATTCATATAACTGTCATGTTATGTGTAACCAGAATCCTGTTAAGAACGTTTGATAATGTATTTATTTTTAACTTTCAAAACCAGCGTACATTGGAAGGCACCCCTCATCTGTGCTTGTGCTGCTGCTGACCACTGAAGTCTAGCCAAACAAGCATTTACTGTATGAACAATTGTTTAAAAATACTGAAGGGTGATTATTTCTGTATGCCCTTTTAAAAGCATAATAAAAGAAGAGAAACACAGAGTTAGATAGCGACGTTTTGACTTGCTGTGCTACACTGCCTGCTTGGATGTGTGTGTGTGTGTGTGTGTGTGTGTGTGTGTGCTTGTGTATATAAGAACTGGCAGGCTGAGATAGGATCACATGGCTTCAAACATCGTATCACAGTATGAGATGTAAATGACCAGAGAGCAAAAAGGGAGTGTGATCTCATATCCCGTTTTGCAACCACAACAGCACACTAGTGGAAAATTGGAAATTCTTGTCTGGTAACAATCAAAGTTTAAAAAGGGCTTTTTGCTTCAGTGTGTGGAATTGCTTCTTGCCTCTTTTGCTTGAGTTCTGTTCACCCGACAACATCAAAGCCCATAACAGGCAAGCTAATTTATCTGAAATGAAAATTTGACAGCAACATGCTGGAAAAGTAGGCCTAAGTAAATAAATAAATGAATGAATGAATGAATAAATAAATAAACAGAAATAATGAAAACAACCGATGAAACGCTTCTTTTATCAAAGTTCTGGCACAACCTTCAGCTGAGAGCTTAATGAAAATCCATTTGGCAAAAAAGCAGAAGACTCTAACCTCACAAACCAGAGGAATTAAGGCTCTTAGCACTGTCTGGACTTCAGGCCGCACATGCAGGTGCCAGAGCAACAGATGCACGTCTTAGGCTAAATGCATGAAGCAGCTACGCGATGGATTAGCTGTGACTTGTCAGTGCTGAGTGTGTGGCATGGTGTGATGGCAGGTAGCCAGTGATTACTCGAGCTGGGCAGTCTGATTTCAGAGCATGTGTTTGTTTCCCCACCTCGGTGTTCATTAATTCGCCGGAACAATTGAATGGGCTCCACTCCCACAGAAAGAGATGCATTTTCATCCCATTAATTTATTTGCAATTAATCTTGTATTTCCTTGGCTTGAATGAAGAACAGCGGCGAATGCGTAATGGGCCATATTTTGCTCATTCCTATCAAAGAGATTAAAATGGGAGTTGTTCAGTGACGAGACCCGTCTTTGATTGTTTGCGCAACACTGAAGCGTATCTCGTTCTCCCATAGTTCTTTGCACAAATGTTCCATTCTTGAAAGGACCAAATGGAAGGCAACAGATGCCATTGCTAGCATAGTTTTGTTGCAGTCAAGGTATGAAAAAAGACACACACATGGCTTTTGAAAGGTCTGTTGTAACAAATGTTCACAGTGTTTAACCACCTTCTCGTTTACAGATAGTGGAAGTAATTGAATTAGATCAGAACAAACCAGCAGCAAAACCTTTAGAACAGCAGGGACTTGTCAGGTTTGCCTTGTGTTAGCCACGCTTAGAAGACTGTCATGTCCTTTCTTATCTGCTATCTACATCAGCTCCTTATGAAACATCTATTCAGTACTATGAACCTATAATATTATGCAAAGAATAACATTTGTTTGTAATAAGAACAACAACAACTGTAATACTAATACTAATACTACTACAGCTAATAATATTAATAATAATCCATGTTGCCGCATGTT
Organism: Alestes dentex; assembly: GCA_037576975.1. Classification (NCBI taxonomy): domain Eukaryota; kingdom Metazoa; phylum Chordata; class Actinopteri; order Characiformes; family Alestidae; genus Alestes; species Alestes dentex. Next base: position 7,158,985 of record JBBIGA010000002.1, read on the forward strand.
ACTGTGAAGATTTCTTTTTCCAAATTGTGTATGTAAATCATTATTTTTGCCTTGCACTGTGTATTTCTATTTTAGAATTGTAGTATAAAAGTTAAATCCACTTATTAAAACACACACAAGGGTGTCTCAAGTGAAAGTGATCATTTTGTCATACGTGGACACGCCACAGTGTGAACAGCACGAAATTCTTCCTCTGTATTTAAACCCATTCACCAAGTGAAGCAGCAGGCAGCCAGGAACACAGCACCCGGGCAGCAGGGTGTGGGGGGACGGTATGTTGCTCAAGGGTACCTCAGTGGTGCTTAGCAGTCTTGGGAATCAAACCCACAACTTCCTGATTGCAGGGTGAATGCCCAAACCACTAGGCCACCAGCTGCCCCCTGCATGTACAAGCACCCTGCATGTGCTTCTCCTCCATCATCACAAACATATTCGTAACCACTTCATGTAGTAATATTTTGTAAGTTCTTAGCTTACATTTGAACATTTTGGAAAATCAATGGAATTCTCTAACAATTAACAGGTCAGGCTGAGAGACAACAATTTGTTCAGGCTGAGAAAGGTTTTTGCATTTCGTCGAAGCAAATAGCAGCTGATCTATGGACGAATGAAGGTTTGTCAAAATGAGAGGCTGTCATGTACTTTTTCAAATGAAGTTTTTAAAATCCGCAAGGCATTGCCTACGTAAGCCTCATAACAGAAAAGTGATTTCCAACTTCATTTATTCATTCCGGCTTACCCGTACAGTCAGTTCATAACTCTGACGTACTGCGTGAGGACAACAAACGATTTCAAAGAACAGAATCAACATTCGTCAGTCTCAGCCTCTAACTCTGAGACTCGTTTTTATTTTTTTATCCTCTTTAAATATCGTTTATGAACCGATTTGCCAATCAATCATAATGCAGCAAGGAGATCATGCTCTTTCACAAGCTCTGTAATTTTGACTTATGACTGTGGCTCAACAGGCAGTATCTCAGCTTCTGCCGTCTTTAACGTTCAAGGATGAACCACTTAAGCCAGCTGTCAACTTCATGCGGTGTCACCATGGAAACCAAATTCATCTCCAAGCCCAGTCACTGTGGCAACTTGAGACAGCGCTGGCTGAGAGAGAGCTCTGGGCTTAAAGGAGCAGCAGAGCAAGATCAGAGAAGACTGTCCTTTACCGGGTGCATCAGCGTGCCACTGAGAACAAAGTGAATTTAAATGTGACATTAGAGCTGGCAACCTCTGGCCAAACTCATTTTCCAAAAGGGTTCAAAGTGAGATTCTTTCAGGAAGGCACACAATGTGCATTGTGGGATGAAAAGCTCTAGGGTTTGTGTGGATGGAGCGAAACCTGATCATTCTCAAAGGAGGACTGAGACTTGAGAAGTCTAGATTTCATAGCAGAGGTTGCATAACTCCATCTGACACTATAAGCAATGATGCACAATGAATGAATTCACGGTTTTGATAGTTTACATGGTTCTTCTGAGTATAGCTTGGTTAAAGACTTATTGTAAACTAAGGGCAGGTTCATTTGGACAAAGAGGTCCTCCAGGGTATCCCCCCCCCCAATGGAATGATCAAATGACAAATAGCAGTGGTCTAATAAATTCTGAAATGTCACCTGAATCGCTGCACTGCTGTCCATTAATGCCCCTGAAACATTTAACAGGTAATCTGTTTCTTCCCACTTAATAATAGCAATCTGTGTTCTGATAAGTAAAGTTTAAGGGTGTTTTCACACTTGGTCCGTTTTAGCCCTTAAAGCGAACTCAGATCGATTAGTCAGCATTTTTTGCGTATA
>JBBIGA010000002.1:7161833-7190448 GCA_037576975.1 Alestes dentex
AACGTGAGGAGACACCAGTGGCAGGTTGGATGAGGAGCTAGTGTGAACAGAAAAAGAACTGAGACCCCATCTGAGCTAAAGTGGACCAGAAAGAGAACCGCGTTCCATTTCAAACGAACTCTCAGTGTGAACACAAAAAGACCTGAGTTCTTTTTGGACCACTTCTAGAGGACTGAGTTCGGTTCGTTTAAAGAGGACTATATGTGAAAACACCCTAAGAAGAAAATATGTTAAAATATAAATTGATGATGGGGTTGCATGGGTGAGTGTTGTAGAGAGAACAGTTTTCTTTTGAGCTTACAGTTTAGAGTTAGAGCTTGGGGGAGAGGAGTCCTTAGACAAGGGACAAAAGCCCCTTTAACACTGCTCCAAAGTTATAGTGCATGCCGGGCCCATCACTTTCCAGGTGAGTGCTGCCACACACCTGCCTGTTCATATAATGTAAAAGAAAACATGATTCATCAGACCAGATCCCCCATGTGCACCAATGAGTCTTAGATGTCCATGACCCTGTTGTCGCTTCACTGGTTGTCCTTCCTTGGACCACTTTTGGCAGATGCTCTGTTTGGTCCTTTGTCAAAATTGCTCAGATTCTCATGCTTCTCGTTTTTCATGCTCCCAAAACATCAATTTCAAGAACTGACTGTTCACTTCCTGCCTAGTATATCCCACCCTCTGACAGATACCATTGTAATGAGATAATCAAATTTATTCACTTCAGTTGTCAATGGATTTAATGTTGTGGCTGATCTGCACATATTTTATTGATAACTGCTGGAATGTGAGGAAAATGATTGCAAAATCGTACTGTGTCTTAAAAATGACCTCACCTTTAACGAGAGTGTAATTGCTAGGAATTTAGGAAGTCCTGCCAGTTGAAGCTGAAGCGCAAATCAAAAGGCAGTTATAGTTCTTCTGTTCAAAATTCACCACGTCATAAAACGAAGTAATAACCTCCTCCCTTCCCACATACCACACATAAAGAAGGTATTTAAGACTAAGACTAACTTTCAAACAAACTTTGAGGTGAAACAAAAAATGTATTGCTTGGAATACAATCCATTTTTATACAGTGTTGTGGCAGAACACTTCCATGTCCTCAATGTCACAGTTAAGTGTCAGAGCTCATGACTAAACACAATGCCATCCATCATTATTATTGAAAAAGAGAGTCGTTACCTTAAACTCTTACCCCCCATTTATTTGGGTGAAGTGCACAGTGGTGTCAGCTATTACTACTGGGGAACAAATCACTGTCAGAGATCGGCCTGGCTGAAAGTCACAGCCCTTAAAGGGTCGAAGTAATAATGTTTTGAGAATGGAACACCTGAAGAAATACAAGATTGCCTTTGAGATTTAGTGTAATGCAGTGTAATGTCATTAAAACTCTTTTTGCTTCTGTACTCAAGAAAAAAAAAAAATCATACAAAATACAATCAGAATTCTTGTTCGCAATTCACTTAAGAGTAGTATCACCTTCATTTTATTGATTCATTTATACTAATGTATTTAGATTAATGAGAGTCACAAATTGTAGTCTCCCTAAGAAGAATCAGTTCTCACTCTATAACCCCTTGTTCCACACTAGCATTGCAGGTACCTCGGGGTCAATGGGCACAAGGCAGTGACTCACACCAGCCCATCACAGGGCACACACACCATTCACACACCCTATATGATCAATTTAGAATCCCCAATTCACCTGACACATGGGAGAAACCGGAGACCCCGGAGGAAACACACGGCACCACGAGGAGAACACGCAAACTCCACATACACAAGAGCCGAATCCTGTTGTGAGGCAACAGCACCACCCACTGAGTCACTGTGGGGCATATAAGAATAATTTGCCACAGAATTTGGTAACACATACATGCCATTACGCTATTATGGGTAGCATAGATATAAAATGTGCATTAATTATGCTTGAACGTATAAAGTGATATTATAAAGTGACTGTATCAAACACTTCCCAATTGAAAGTGAAAGTGTGGAGTGAAAATGCTATTCCTTAGTGAAAGTCAATAAAAATGTTTGCATTTAAACATACTCAAGTCCCCTGTAAATGATGAAGGCTACCTAACACTACTTTAAAATTGAACTTTTAAAAAGGGATCAATAAAGAAACATAATGGAGCATATCTATCAAAAATGACTTTAATTCACTTTAGGTGGGTAATGGGCAGTACTAGTAGATAGAGGTCACTGTGGGCAGTTTCATTTACACTGATACGCATTTGGTGTGATGTTTAGAACAATAAATTCTAATGTATGAAAACCTGATTGATTGGTAAGAGAAAAGAAGTGTCCAGACTAGGGCTGCATGATATTAGGAAAACATGCGATATGCGATAATGTTGTTGAGTATTGCGATGGCGATATCACATGCGATAAGTAAGTAAAAAACTTAGCCTTTACAGTGTTAATGTTTTTCTGCTTTGGATTTGCTGGTAACATAGACTCCAGGCGCTGACTAGTCTATGCAGAAAAAAAATTGAAATGCAATATTTCCATTCCATTTTTTTTTTTTTAAAGAATTTACTTAAACAGACCATAAATCATTTGAACCATTGAACATTGTTGAAAAAAATCTAAAAATAATTTTTAAATAATTTTAATAATCTTACATAAATGTAAACACAATTTAAATTATAAACGGGGCTAGAAATTGGGCATATGTACCCTTTAATAATGAGCACTACAGCTGTGCAGCCAGTGTAAAAAACAAGTTACTCTCATTCATCACCATTCAGATCTGCTTTTCTCAGACATTCGTTTGAACAGGTATTAGATTAGACCCGAAACTGCTTTAATATTTAATTCATGTTAATACAGAGTGTGTGAGCGGGTCAGTTCAGGTCACAGCTGAGCCTCTTTACTGTTTGGAGCTCAGAAAGTGGGGTTAAAATGCAGCAAATGTTTATTAAAAGTTTTAGCATGGTCCCAAGAATGTTCTTAGCTTACAAACTACTACTAAAGGTAAAAAACCAAACAGAACGACTAAAACACAACAAATACGGGTGATGTTAGCTTCTCGCTGGAATGATCCGTTCCACCTTAAATGATGAATTGGAAACAGAAGCACAATTTAAGGTGGAACGGGTAATTAGAGCGAGAAGCTAAGAGGCTAACATTAGCCGCTGTCTTAAGCTAGCCACCGAATACAACCGATAAATACACGATTCTGAGTGACAGAGTCAGAAGAGATGAATGATGACAGTTTATTAGTAATTGCATTATTAATGATCGTTTAATACAACGGTTGAAAGCTGAGCCGTTAGGGCTCCTGGGCCAGTTAGGAGCCCTTCCCTCTAACCCGGCCGCCTCTCTCTAACCCGGCCGCTTCCCTCTAACCCGGCCACCTCTCTCTAACCCGGCCGCTTCCCTCTAACCCGGCCGCCTCTCTCGAACCCGGCCGCCGCGACATTAGAGACCAAGTCTCCGCCTGTCTCGAACCAGTTCTAGATTGGGCACCGGCACATAGCCCGAGTCAGTGAATCCGCTGGTTAAATTCCAATACTGACTCAAGTGACTCACACATGCGGATCAGATTAGTGAGTGACTCAGAGGGAGCCGCATCCTAAAAAGGATCCGAGTATTACAGCTCTACTCTCCATGGGCTTAGCACTTACATCTACTAGGGGGCGGGCATAAGGCAGTAGGACTCCATCTGATTGGCCAAATATGTTGACATGAAGAGCTTTGGAAAAACACCATTTATCGCAGTTCAGTCAGTCTTTCACGCGCGTGTTGATATCGTGATGACGGTAAATTTATGATATATCAGGCAGCCCTAGTCCAGACCTTTGAGATCTTAGCTTTAGCTCTTCATAACAAGGTGTACAAGGAAATGCAAATGTTTTTTTCTCTTGGAATTGTATTCAGATACAATAATAATCAAGTCAAGTGCAAAAATTCTTAAATGACACTTAAGTATAGTAACAAAGTAAAATTACTGGACAAGTATTGGCCACCTTTGGTAGGTAGTAAAGTTTTCCCCCGTGGTTCTCCATGGCGATACAGTATTATCTGGGGAGACCCTCTCTTTGTATCAGTTTGGTGTGAAAGAGGTCCCAGTTGCTTTCCTGGCACTGCTGCACATCTCAACATGTCACAGTGTGAATGGTAAACGTTTTCTAAACAACCGCTAATCTCTCAGCTTTTCCAGGCAGTGAGACTTTTTTGTGTGGTAACTCGGCATTCTGTGAAAAGTAATTTGGGCTTTACTTTTGAAGACAATTACTGGTAATCAGCAAGCACAAAATATTCAGTTCGTCAGCTTCTTTACCTTTCCTGACCTTTTAAAAGAGAATTATACAAATTAATCCCGGTTAATGTGTGCATGGAGTCAATGTCCCTACTCTTTTCCACTGAGATTACTGTTGCTGTTCTGCCAATTTATGCCTTCATTCCACACATAAACATTAACTGAAATTGGCCTGTGGGGAAATAAGCTATAACTGTATAAATGGAGGACTGGTAAAGAGGAGAGGAAGAAAAATCAATTATGCTAAAACCTTTTATTAACAATTAGCACTTGAATGGAGTTTGTTTTAAAGATTGCACTCAAAGCTAAATCCAGCAACTACCGCAATATGTCTTCGCATTGATTAGTCCTGAAAAAAAAGCTTGTTTCCAATTGTGAGTTTTGAGGGAAAATGCATGTGTTTTTTTGTTGTTTAGACTCTGTTCCCTTAAAGAACAGAAGTCAATTTGGCCATAACGTTGAACACGTTTAAAGAAAGGCCAAGCCTGTAATTAAAAGTAGACGTTTGCTGAAATGGTGACAGCTATAAACGAGCATGGTGATACTGTCGATTTGGAAAAATTCCCTTGAAAATTAACTCTGGTTAGTAGATTATGACTGATAACACAGTTAATGACCAAGGTCAGGGTGGTGAGGGTGTACTGAATCTGACTCTGTCTCTCTCTCTCTCTCTCTCTCTTTGACTCTTGTAAGGTATGTAGAGATGCAGGATGTCAGCAGTAGCAGCTGGAGATGCGCTGGGGGTTTTTCAGCAGGGCGACTGCCCAGCCCTGCTACATGCCGAAACAGCTGGTGCCGTCCATCCAGACCAGCCTGGAGCAGGTGGGCCTGTCACGTCCGACCGCCCCATCCCTGACCTGGCCTCCATCATACAGCCCGCAGGAGCCAGAGAGGAGTCCCTGCCAGAACCGAATCACTCACCAAGCCCAAAATAAAATGGAAATAATGGAGATGTTTGGTCCTCACAGGTCTCTGCTGTTGCAGTGAACACTGAGCAGATGTTTTCTGCTGGTTTTGATGAACAGGAAGGAGCCCCAGGTGTTCATTCCATGAGACACCCAGGAAGAAAGGGCAGACAGACTCTCAGACAAAGGTGATTAATGTTGTGGTCTCACGAGCGCAATATCCTGAAATAAGCGGTAAAAGCAGGTGTCTTTATTTAAAACAATACACGGCTGTCAGTCAAAGTTCTTGGAATATTCCTGAAGGCTCAGGTCTGAGTATTATTGCTTCCTTTGTCTACTATTGTACAAACATGAACTTCTAAAAAGATTCTCTCAACATAATTACACTGCAAAAGAATTCCACTCAACCGAGATCTTCGATCAGCCAAGACGTGTTTGAAGTCCATACTGCTGTATAACCAATCAGCATTTGACTGATGCACAGCTCTGCTGAATTGTATGACATTTAGTTGAGATTTTAGAGGTGTGGATGATGTGGTGTTTGTGAGGCTCTGCGTTCTTCTGATCATCAACCTCTTCTCCCTATCTCGACCCAGATACACTTACACACATCTTCTCAGAAGTAGAAATCAGCCTTTATTTAGAGTATCATTTTGTTTTCCACTCTTAAAATGAATTCCTAAATGTTTTTAGCTTGGATTTGCAGCTGTAGATTTTTTTTTTATTTGTACATTAGCTTTACATTATATGTGTTGCAGTCAGCCTCAAATCAAACCTTTTTCAATCAAACCTGTTAGTTCATCTCCAAAAACACATTTCACAGAGGCATTCCATTCAAAAGACAAAATTCGTATTTTTCTGTGATCTTTGATCAAACTGACTTTTGCTCACCGGTGCAACTCCTTCTGATGTTTCACTGCACATATATGGATCTCTGTTACTGTAGTCGGTGGGTCAACAGGCTGCTATGTCCCTCTAACAGTTTCTCCTCATGGTTGTAGAATAATCACATTTACACAAGTGAGATCCTTTGAGGCTGGGCAGTACTTGTACTTGTATTTGAAAGTTTTTACTATGCTGCGAGATGTACTCCGAAAATCTTTTTGCTTCTACTGCTGCTGGAAAAAAAATAAGAAAGGCAAAAGCTATACAGATGCTAACAGGCTAGCCTGCCATTTTTTCCTATCCTTTGTCTGATAACGTCAAGTTCGCGGCTTCATTCCCTGTGTAGGCCATCAGCAGTATTTTGGGGCAGCTGGTGGCCTGGTGATTAGGGAGCTGCCCTTGCGATCAGAAAGTCAGGGGTTCCTGGCTGCCCACTGCATCACTTGGTGAATGGGTTAAAGACAGAGAAAAAAATTGTTCACACTGTGTAGTGTGGTGTGTTCATGCGTGACTATAAGGGGCCACTTCACTGTAAAAAGAATGCTGTGGGAAAATCAAGCTTTCAACAAGTATGGCGAAGACACAATCAAACTGGCATAAAGTTTTTTTTGTTCTATTTATTTTATTTATTTTTCACTTTTTTTTTTAGACTTCACTGACATTCAACAGGTTTCTGCTGACCTTCAAGCATGTACCAATCAAATACGTACACTCAGTCACAATACTCCACTTACATGCATATACCATTCACTTGGAAATATGTCAAGATTTCTCATGCAGGTTGACTTCCACAGACATTTCTACTGAAACATTCTTAAGGAAAGTAAAAATGGTTATTTTATGACTTCACTCCAAATAACCCCTTTCAGCACCATTATATTTAAGCTTGTATGTTGTGCATTACTGGTGGTAAGAGCGGAACATATCTCTAAGTACAGTAACAATTTTAGCAGCACCATGTTCTTCTTTCGATTTCACATTTATTGTAAGTGCATCTAGTAATAGGAGTGTGATATAGACAATTTGATTGCTGGAAAGGCAAAATTGCAGTAACAGTCTGGTATTCTTTGGCCTTTTCAGTGGTTTTGAAGGGTAGTTTAGGAGCAAAGGCTTTCAGATTTGCTGTGGCCATTGCAAGGTTCACAGCAGTGCACCTCCGACAGTGCTCTCTAAAATGACCTCTAATTGATGTTTGATTCTCCCATAGACTGTAGAGATTAATGGATGTACTGCTGTTCTAGTTGTGCTCAAGTGACTCTGAGGCAGATCATCTAGCCTTAAAAGCTAAAAATGGCTAAAAGCTTTTTAAAGCTATGATTGCTATATAATGTTGCACCTATTACGTTGTTCTGAAAGTTTTGTGAAGAGCTAGGCTGGATACAGTATACGTTTGCTCAACCCCCCATTTGGCTGGAGGAAGATTGTGAGTGAGGGAACCACTATGACTAGTGGAATAACAGTGATAATCTCTGACACTCTCATAAGTGGCTATGCACCTTTCGTTTGTCTCTGGCCAGCTGTCTTTACTCTGTGTGGCTAAGAGTGTCTCTTTGTGTTTTAGAATGGAGAAGTCCAAAAACAAGGCAATAAGTGACTTACTAACAACATCATTAAACATTAATTTGTGACTCTAAATGTAAAGTGTTGTTAAATGTATAAGTTCAAAATATTAAAACCACTGACAGGTGAAGTGAAAAACAGGATGTAATAAATAGAAAGTAAACAGTCAGTTCTTGAACTTGATGTGTTGGGATCAGGAAAAATTAGCAGGCATGAATGACTTTGATAAGAGCCAACTTGGGATGGCTAGACTGCTGTGTCAGAGCATCTTCAGAACATGGGGTGTTCTTGGCATGCAATGGTTAGTATCTATCAAAAGTGGTCCAAAGAAGGACCATCAGTGCATGGCTGGCAGGGTCATGGGATCCCAAAGCTCATTAATGCATGCAGTGAGCTAAGGCTAGCCCATCTGGTCCAATGCCACAGAAGAGCTAATGCAGCACAAACTGCAAAAAAAGTTGTCTTTGACAGACAGATGTCAGAACACACAGTGCTTTGCAGCTTGCTGTGTATGGGGCTGCATAGCTGCAGATGGGTCAGAGTGCCTGTGCTGGAAGCAGGTACAACAGGACTGTAAGCATCACTTACTCCAGAACTAGATCATGGAGCAACAGATGAAGGTGGCTTATTCTGATGAATCACATTTTCTTTTACATGACTGTGGATCAGTTGTGTGCAGCGCTTACCTGGGGAAAAGATGGCATCAGGATGCACTGTGAGAGGAAGGCAAATTTAAGTATTAGCATTCATACGGATGTTATTTTGGCACTTAACAGCTACCAAAACATTGTTGCAGACCAAGTACATCCCGTTATTCCACAACACACCTTCAAAGCACTTGTACAATCCACGCCTTGACAAGTCAGAGCTTTTTCAACGAGGGCGACTTCTGAAAGAGTTGTTTACTGAAACAGAATGTTTTTTGCAGGGGTGTCTATAATGGGTGTCCATAAAGACTACTCTGGGAGACGGGTGGTTGAGGGAAGAGCCACCATCATGCAGTCAAAGATCTCTCCAGAGCTGCTGAAAAGTGTAGTCAGTGATTCTGGATGTCACTCCATGTGGGCCCTCAAATGAGGAAATGAGGCAGGGATGCCAGGATTCACTGCTGAACTCTCTGGCGGTGTCGTGGGCCTGTCAGCAAAACACTAAGGAAAAAAGATGGCTACTTGATAACCCAGAGGATGCTGCCACTCACCAGTCCAGGCTACAGAGTTTAGCCAGCAGGTTTCAGGAGTGGAAGTAAGGGATATTGACATCTAGTCCTACATAACAGATTTTACTATTGATTTTGCTACGGATACTGAATGTACTACTAATTCTTTGTTAGAAAAAGCTCACAAAAGTTTAGAGACCATATTTACAACGATAAAGAAGGTATTTACAACAAATACAAGAGGTCTGTTTATGCTGCAGCCGATGGATTCCCAACTCTCATTGACAAGCAAAATCGCTTTTAAACGACTGACCACATTTTCTCCTGTTAAATGCTTCAGGCTCCAGGCTTAGTACATGTGATTAACTAAGTCCAATTAATACAGGTGCTAGTTTTAAATTCATTTATATTTATATTTTAAGTGAAAATTTCCACAATAGCAGCTGTATATTCTTTACTATATTCTGGTTGTTGTGAACTTTCAGTTCTGTGACCGAAGGTGTGTATCTCAGATTGCCCTTTTTACTTACTTGTTTATTTATTCAAAGTTAATTACATCTAATTCAGTAAGTTTCACTGAATTACATGGACACATCACACATCCGAATGCCCTCAGTATATTTTGCATAGTTTGGTACAATACATTTATTCCTAGACATTGTGTTGGTTCCATCACTCCTTTCTATCATTTTGTGGTCTATATACGATGTGGCACACATGCTCATAATGTCTTTCTCAACTGCTTGACATCAAGTTTTGTGACATTCTTATCACTGCCTCTCGGGCTGGTGAGCTGAAGTGAGCATTTTCAAATCCGTTTACGTTTTTTTTGGCTTTCTGTGTGAACGGAATCATTTTCAAGAACCCTGTCAGTGTGGACGGGAATGTTTTTGAAATGACAAGGCTGGAGTGATTGAATGCCGAATGTCAAAGCTTTGAAGATTCAACACTTTAGTGGCATCTCATATCAGGTCGCCACTAGAATGGACTTGCGTCGGCTGGAGCTGGAATCAGTCCTCAAACCAGTGTGAAAGCCTGTAATCCAGAAACGCCTCTCCATCACACAGCTGCATCACTCTCAGCATCAGAGCTGAGTCTGACTGACACATCCACACATTCATACACACACAAACACACACATACACTCCTACACTGAAGCCCCCATGGGCATCTTAATTCTCAGCTCAACCATGGCATGAGCGAGGGGGAACGGAGCAAGAATATAATGAACCTGTAATCGTGGCGTTTCTCTGGAGGAATGGAGGACAAAGTCCCTCAAGGCTGTGAGTCTCAGGGAAGGATGGCATGTCTCACAAGCGATTAGAGCTGAGGACACCTGCCAGTGAGGATTACAGCTTACAGAGGAGCGGACTACAGGTAGCCCTCACAGCAGTGCTCAACAGCACCAATACTGCCTCTCTCCAGCTTCACAGCTAAAATACTTATCTATAGAATCTCCCATATGGGTGCTGACATCCATGCATAAAAAAAAGCACACTCACATTTCTCAATAATATCATCCACAATACACTACATTCTTTAGGAAAATACATGGTTCTAAATGGTCACTGGCTTGAGAGGATGGTTCTAGAAACAACTTCTGATTGGCATAGAACAGAGGTACCCAACCAAACCGACCCCAGACTGGTACAGGGCCACTGATCACCGTTAAAATGTTCCAAAAAATGTTTTATGTCAAACAGTTATCGGCCTGCATCTTGTGTCTGATTGGTGTCCTGAATGGATGTAGAGGCTTGTAGCTGCTAATGTGAGAGTTAGTGATTGAAAAAGTGAAAAAAAACCCCCACCTTAAAAGCCATAAAAAACATCAAAAGCAAAAACAAAAATAAAACCAAGAAGAAAAAGCATCATTCAATCAAAAAATATGATGAGAACCACATAAAAATACTGATTCATCACCTCTGGGGGTGCAAATATCTCAAATTAATTTTGTGTGGTATGTGGGGAGAATCTAGAGAATGAGGTTATGAAGCCATTCAATTTCTTTCCAATCGTAGACAAACCATTCCCTGACAATAAAAAAGCTCATACTTGCCAGTCCTCCAAAACCGTTGAGGGCTACACTTTGTTTTTTGAGGTCATTTTTTTGTAACATTCTAAGCTGACTGACACTCCTGCAAACTTTAAAAACAATATGACACACATGTGAAATATACCAAAACAGGTAATGTAACACATAATGAAACAGAATTTTATTCAGACACTGCGGTTAGTTCAAACCGATTTCATTTTTTTAAAGCCCCCAAACAGCACTGGGAGCCCCCATACAGTGAAAGAACAAAGAAGAAGGAAGTTTTTCCCCCTCATCATGCCCGACACAGAGTGAGCACAACTTGTTCCTTCACTCCCCCAGAGTTATTGATGTGCTGTGTGAAGATCAATGGTAGTGTGTTTGTTAGAAATCTCAGACAATAGAAAAGGCTGAACTCTGCACTGTGGAACGCATCTAACCTTGGCAAAGGCCTCATTTATTTGATTTATCGACTGCGTCCCTCGGAAAGCGGAAATGACAGAGTCAGCCAAGCAATTACCAAGCTCAGGAGAGCACCGCCTCCCTAAGAGCCGAGACCACAGGAGACAGTCCTCGTCACCGGGTTACAGTTCTAAAACTATCCATACAGGCTTCGTAGGAAGACTAATACTACACGGTCCAGATTTAGTAACAGCTGCACATAAACTACAGCGATGGCGTACAAACTGAAATCATGCCCAAGTGCAAATTAGTCCCATTAGTTCACATGATCCAACATATTCCTGTAGTATGGCAACCCGATCTCACAACTTTTTGTGCAGCGATCACGACATAAAATCTATTCAAAAACGTGCTGCGATCACGCTTCAGGCCTTTTTTTTGTGCTAGGACAACGCTTCACTACCCTGTGTATTTTAATGGACAGTGCGTAACACCGCCAGTATCAGCACTAACTGGTGACTGTTACGGTTAGAGTTAGGGTTAAGGTTTGGGTTAGGTTAGGGTTAGGGTTAGGATTAGGGTTAGGATTAAGGTTAGGGTTATGGTTAGGATTAAGGTTAAGGTTAAGGTTAGGGTTAGTGTTAAGGTTAAGGTTAGGGTTAGGGTTAGGGTTATGGTTAGGGTTAAGGTTAAGGTTAAGGTTAGGGTTAGTGTTAAGGTTAAGGTTAGGGTTAGGGTTAGGGTTAGTGTTAAGGTTAGGGTTAGGGCTAGGGTTAGTGTTAAGGTTAGGGTTAGGGTTAGGGTTATGGTTAGGGTTAAGGTTAGGGTTAGGGTTAGTGTTAAGGTTAAGGTTAAGGTTAGGGTTAGGGTTAGTGTTAAGGTTAAGGTTAGTGTTAGGGTTAGTGTTAAGGTTAAGGTTAAGTTTAGGGTTAGGGTTAGGGTTAGGGACTTCCCCCGTCTCACGGCCTTTCAATCTGTTTCAACCGCTTTGCACACAAAAACGATAAGGAATCAACTCATTATTTCTCTCCTACTGTCCCTCTGTCACCAGTTAGCGCTGATACTGGTGGTGTTACGCAGTGCGCATTAAAATACATAGGGTAGTGAAGCGTTGTCCTAGCACGAAAAAAAGGCCTAAAGCGTGATCGCAACATGTTTTTGAATAGATTGCATATCGTGATGAGTTCACGAAAACTCGTGAGACCGGGCTCAGCATGGTAATGAAAAAAAATGCTTCTTAATTCAAAACAGCTGAAACATACGTACCCGTATCTGAGACTCATTAGTAACCACTGTTGGTACAATTACGCAGGCATATATGAGTTATTTGTATTTGGCCTTGTGGAGGAGGCAACATGTGTTTCTTAATCTCAACACCATCACAGACACAGACAGCCTCCATTATTGCTCATTTCCCCGCGACATCAGTTAGTGCGCGACTGAACGACATAGTTGCAATCAGATCTAATTAACATATGCAAAATCCTTAATTAAAAAGTAGGAAAGCACTAATGAGCTGTTGTGCTTCTGATAGCGGTGTGCTGGGATGCACGTGAAGGAGGACGACCTCCACATAACCGGCTGGCGGTAACTGCAGGCATCCATCAGTGGAAGAGCACACCCACTCCTGTAGCGGCGGAGGGCCACTGCAGTGGGCTGATTCTACTGTAAGGTCGTTGGTGTGATGGGCTCTTTAAAGGGGGTAATTTTGCACAGTTAGTTGGAGAAATGCAAATGAAGAGAAATGAAATCTCATCGCAATGAAATTTTCTGAATCTTTATGCTTCAGGGAAGGATCAGGTATAAATGGATATCATAGGGTCTGGCATGTAATGCGATTCTTGATTATAACAGCATTTTTAAAAAATCCAGGGGTTACAACTTTATAACCATTAAAGAACCTGAAATGAGTGTCAGAAGGTGTTGCCCTCAATACCCTATGCTTAGTGGTAGCCTAAAATAAATCAACAATGAGGTAATAAATTACAGCACATGCACCATCGCGCCATTGACTTGTAGAATAGGAAATGAGATGATTTGGGATTAAACTGTAAAGCGCTGACATATTGAACACCAAGATTAAAAAAGATGTGTGTATTTGCGCTCCTTCATGTGCTTTGGCACTTTTATGGTTTTCTGGTCATGAACCATGTATATTCATAAACCCTGATACCCACCATAAGGTTATTATCCATAAATGTCAACACATAATTAATTAGGGCTGTCGGCTGGTTGTTCCCCTTTCTCATTAGCGAGCCATGGCTGACGGACCCTATTCATATTCAACCCTAAAATATACAGCTCCACTTCTTCTCTGTCAGAGTCCATCCATGTGCTTCTCAGGAATGGCACATCTGGGTTTGATCTTTCTGCTGTGACTTGCAGTTCTCCCTGAAACAGTCCAAATAAGATTCTCTGCAGTTTTGCAACCTTTAATCTCAGAGTATTTGGTATGGATAAACCATCCGATGAAGGTTTCATGAGTTTTCAAGGTTTTCAAGGCCAAACGCAACACTCAATGAGAAGGAGATCTCCTGCATTTGAATGATCGTCTTCCCTGAGAGAAACCAAAGGGACGATTAGGAGGAAAATTGGCCGTCTTTAGGAAATTGATTGTTTTAACCCACCTTGGGGCTGCTCCATTAGGGCCTGCTTGTGTTAGTCATTTTCCTTAAACCATGCTAATAAAAATCCAATCAGCTTCTGTGCATGCAGTGTGCAACATTGCAAATGCAGACGAAATGCTCTGCCAACTAAATCGCTATTGAGAGAACTTAACGATTGAAGGTGTGCTCTTGACGTCTATGTGTGATCCATTATGGTGCGTCGGCGCAGATTCGGATGTTTGGCCCAGATGAATGGGAAAGCATTTCATTAACCCTTATCGTTAATGCTGATGAAACTGCATAAAACTCCAGAATAAATGCTCACTGGGAAGGTTATCTCAAGCAAACGCTCCGCCACTGATTAAACTCGTCTAGAACCTTTTTTTTTTTCAGATAGCTTGCACTTTCGGCCTAGTTAGGCCACAGCAAGAGAGGGAGCTTATTAGAGAGAGAAACAGAGAAAGAGAGAGAGAGAGAGAAAGAAAGAAAGTAAAGAAAGAATCAATCTGGCTGTTTGGTAGCGCTGGCAGTGTGTGAGGCATTAGCTGCACTGAGCCCCTGACACGTCTCTCCATCTCTTTAATTATAAAGCATTTATCTGAGTCTGTCCCTCAGGCATGCCTTATCGCAGGTGAGGAGGTGCTCCAAACAGTCCATGGCATCATGGGAGATTCTGAGAGCGGGCAGATTAGAGAGGAGGAGCACCTGCCAACAGGCTTACCACAGGATTTGCTCACCGAGGTCTGCAAGGAGCCACAAGACGCCTCACGTGTTCATCACTTCAGCAAAGTGTGTTGGAGTGCAGTGGAGTGTGTGAATAAAGTAAATGCGGAGGCATTGTACGTTCATGCGGCGGTGGGGTTTGTCCGTACTTAGTGGGGAAAGGTTGCTTGTCACTTGAGCACCACCTCTGAAGAACTTGTGCGTCCTTTTTAAAGCACTCTGAGAGCCGCTCCATTATCAGAAGTGGGAGGGCCCTGAATGGTGGCTGACTTCACAGTGAGATTCTGGCAGTGCGCAGATTACAGCCAAGCTTCTTCACCCTCCAGGCTTAAAGAGGGATTTGTTCATTGAGCATGGAGTTTTCAGTCTGGCATAAAATGTCAAAGTCTTCTATGCCAATGTGTGTGTGTGTGTGTGTGTGTGTGTGGATGTGTCTATGTGTGTGTCATGAGTTTTTGTAAAAGACCAGACAGAACCCAAATGAAAGCTGTTTTTTTATTACGGTGTATGTATTTCTTTTTTACATAGGGGAGAGTGGGCCACAAACTCATGTGAAGTAAAATGCGACATGGACTTTTAACGTAGTTAAACAGTTTCAGGTAAAAGTTCGTCTTTGGCCAACTTTTCATATTCAACATCGTCTAGACAGCACTTGGGTAGATATTCCTCCAAATTCGCCCAGAAAACTGTTTTTGTACCACGAAAGTGAATGTTGTCAGAGTTAGTTTTAATCACAGATAGGGACTCGAGTCAACCACTTATACTTGAGACTTAAGACATTCTTTTATGCATTTCATTCATTCTCTGAGCTGCTTATACTAACCAGAGTCATGGGCGAGGGTGCGATATGCAGCAGATTCAATGTCTAACAGAGAGAAACAAACTAACTTAAAACAGTGTGCTAGTGTGTACTTCAGGTAGCATGTAAACTTGTGTAAGGTAGCACAATAGCCGATTAAGCTAAATTTGCCAGACAATCTAGATGAACTTTTAGTAAGTTAATTGGCTCTTATACAAACTAGATCGCATAACTGACATACAAACAACAGACTAATCAACTGTTTTAAGTTTCAAGCCTCTTTCCTTTAAACACTGCATTTATTGCATATTTACTCACTCAAACGTACACCCCAGAGACTCACTTTCACATCGCATTGACTCGAGACTCGTTTTAGATTCACTCTGCACTGACTCGAGACTCAACTTGGACTTGCACCCTAGAAATTTGAGACATGACTCGCCATAACTAAACCTCCCAATAAATGCAAAGAGAGAAGTCCACATCCCCTAATGTGAATTCAAACAACTTAACTGCGTTTGCATAGATCCAGTTGTTACAGCTCACGACATTTCAGTGAACCCCACCCACAGGGTAAGCTGTAACATTTGCACTTGTGCTGCTTCTGGCTGAGTTGTTTACAAACAGCAGGTGTTCATGAGGAATGCTTGTTGATGCTCCCTGCCCGTCAGGCCACGTGAAAGTATAAAAACTCAACGTGCAGCACTTCTATTCACAGTTTCTCCTATAGTTGCCGTCATCAGTTCCTGTCCATCGCTTGCTCTTGAGAACTCTGAAAATAGTTGCCTCTTTTGTTGTGGTGCTTCATTAACTACTTAATTTTATTTATTTCACTTAATGAGCACTTAATGAGTCCAACAACTTCCTCATTCCCACTTCACCAGCTTTATCCGCACTCTCTTACCACAGTCTTGCGGGTGTCAAAATGAGTCTGATCAGGCCTGCGTTAATGCAGCCCTTAAATATTAGTCATGGCAGCCCCATTACGTACCTAGACTTGAAAGAACTGTAATTATGTGAATGTGAATGTGAAATGAACAGGCTTGAAACGTGGTTCTTCCTTCCCTATAGGCTTTCACTGAGTGCACCCTGACTGCAGTTATGTTCAGTTGGCCAGACTCGTTTCATTTCACAGTATGATTTGTCACGTCATCCTACAAGCGAAACAGAGCGAAATCCTCTGTGCATCAGTTGTTGTTTACCAGTCTGTCATTTTATTTCCTTCCTCCAAGCTGTGCTTCCATTTAAAAGCATTTTAATCACCATCTTCAGCCCTGCACCGGAGCAAATGAAAGTAATTAAATGTTTACACAATCTGCATTTCCTTAATGACTACAAACAATTAATTATAAATGCGGCTATATTCAGGTATCTGTTAGTGTCCATAAACAGCTAATTACAGTCAGTGTAGGTGACATTAGGACAACAGCAAACACATTTACAACAAATGCAACAAACTGATGATATGTATTCAGCTCTGGTCCATCTAGCTGTGATTGACTACTCCAATAAAGAAAGTGAAGCACACAGTTAAGAAAAAAATAGCATCTGAGGCAGGGTGAATAAGAATCATGAAATATCTCTTACTCCCATTAAAAACAGAGAGGCTGCAATTCAGGTTGACATCTGATCCATGGCCGAGCATGTATCTAATAAAATATGATGTCAGATTTCCGTCACAAGCTCTGAGATGAACTGGTTCAAGCTTCATCAAATCTATATTTATACCAAGGGTATGAGCGCTGGAAGCATGCACTGCTGAGGTAAGAGAGATGACTGGGCATAATAATAATACTAGCAATAACTTGACAAAGCAAAGCCAGAACATCAGTAGCACAACGCCAAGTCCTAACACTGAGTGGCTGGACTGCATCAAGCCTCAGTCACGGAACATTACCCATATGCCCACAGGACTAATGACTCTTCTAATGCCTTTTCCTCCAACAAACCTCCACTCTCGAGAACTGTCATATCCCGCGTGCTGCTAGTTCAAATCCAGCGGTGGTACCCAATCTCCTGAATACATCAAAGGAAGGTGCTCTTTGAAGCCATGCCATAGTAGAACCCAATTTTCTACCCTGAATAACTTTTCAAGGAATGGCTCTTTTAAAGAGTCAGTTGAAACCAATCATTTGAAAAGGTCTTTAGGGATAAAAAAAAATAGTTCTTCCATGATGTCGCTACAAAGAACACTCTTGCTACCTTTATTTTAATGAGGTTGTGACTTTAGAACTGTAGAGCACCCCAGTTCCTAAGACGTGAAAAGCCAGTGGTGTTATAAGATTCTATGGCCTGCCATTTTGGGAAGAACGAACCATTTGAATGAGTGTATTTGTTTTTGTTTGAAAGCCAATTAAAACTGGTTAATCTGTCCAGAGGTAAGAAGGGCATCGTTGTAAGAGAATGAAAGTTTTGTTCAATCCAGCACTTTACCTGCAGATGCTTAGGCAGTATTTACATACCACTAGTTTCTGTGTAAAAGTTACAGCCTGAGACTGTGAAACGTCTGGAGTTTATAGACTCAACCTTGGAGGTGTACTTAACCACCACGGCGGAAGGGAGGCAGTTGTGCTGAGAGCCGATTGAGCTCATAAAACAGACTTATATAACATGCCAGCAATCACAGATGTTTTTTTTATATATCAGGACACTTTTATTTACAGCTGAAAATTACACTGGATTACAAGAGTTCCACGAGTACAGTGGGGTTTTATGGATCCCCCCCTCAGAGTAGCAGACAAGCTGAAAGTAAATGGACAACATTCCAGAACCCTCTGCTGGGTTGACAGTGAAAAGTCTTAAAATGCTTACTTAAAATGCACTGCAGATTTAACTCGGGACACTCTGTAGCCATTGAAAGAATTACATGTATGAAAGCCGAGTGACGGTGTTTGACTGAGGGTAGGCCAAAGGGTAGTGATTTTCAAAACTGCTAACTAGAATCGTGACTGGTAAGATAAGGCCCAGCTGTCACTGTTTAAGCTCTGAGATGTTTCAAAATCAATATTGTCTGTAAAGCATCTCCTTTACTGTCTCAGAAAAGGGCACTCAGTACTTATACTTTTTCTCTGTGGCGTCGTAGTTATGTGGATGTCTCATGAAATTACCGTTTGTTTAGGCCTGTTTTCTTTGGGTCTGTGTTCTGACTGGCCAGAAGTAATAGAATCCGTGGACCAAACTAGTCTGCTTGCTTTCAGCTTATTTTGTGTCTGAGGCCATTCTTTGAAAAGGCCATCTGCGCATTGTTCTATAAAGATGAATGTATCTATACCCTTATTTATCTGTAGAGGACCTCCCTATCGAGCAATGAGCGATGAGCCAGAGCCAGGTAAAGCTTATCTGAAAGTTATTCAGCTAACGAGCAGAGCCAGCAATGAAGAACAGGGCCTGGGGCTATAGGAAACAACGCCTCTATTGTTGTTAAACTATCACAGCCAAGCCATGGGCAATATTAAGGAGGGGGGGGGGGAGTGAGGGGACTTGGGGGTGCATTCAAGCAATGCACATGTTAAATATTCACAAACACAACCAAAGTCATGAATGATGCTTTTCTTCTCCTTTCTTCTACTTCTCCTTGCCACAAAAATATGCATATTTACACTGATATGCTTGAGCAGATCACATTTAGTCACCTTCATATTTTCACTACAATCTATTTTCAAACCCATTAAGTGTTTACAGTTCATCTTTTTACTCTTTCTTTGTATTTTACAGGTTTTTGCACATACTGTACCCAGACCATACATGTCCACTCATACAGACTCACTCACACACTCACAAAATCAGGGCAATAAGTGATGATAAAAGGGATTACGTATTTTAGTGTAACCCCAACAATCCAGAAATGCATGATTTCCACTCTTTGTACTCAGGATCCAATTTTGCAGGGACTGCAGCTGTCTGTGGCAATTTAATTTTCTTTTCAAAATCTATGTTTTTTCACTTGTGACTTGGAAAGAAATAGGACAAAGTTCGTGTTCAGTTCAGTGCTAAAGCGTGGATGTTGGTATGTATGGACATGCTGTGAGAGCATTCTCGAGTGGACCATTGGTAGTGTCTCTCTGATGGCGCAGCCCTTCATCTCACCGCTGCTGCATTTTAATAAACTTCGCCGTCAGAGGTGGATGCTGCACAGTGGGGAAAAAAGGCAAGAACAGAACACTACAGTTACCCAATACCACAACACACACATACATACACACACACACACACACACACACACATTGAAAGAGGGGTAATGAGGAGCCCACACAGAGGTCAGACTGTGACATGATGCACTCTATCCCTTTGTGCCCCGAGACTAACACAAAGAATATACAGCAGAAAGTTGTGTGGGAAAAGGGATATGTGTGTGTGTGTATGAACGCTCTCTGGAGATTCTGGGTGGCTGTGGGCTAGAGTTGAGAGTCAGAGCTAGAGAGAGAGACAGCAAGAGAAAGAAAGAGAGAAGAGAGATTAGAGAGCCAAGAGAGAACAGAGGGAGAGACAGAGCAAGAGAGAGAGAGAGAGTAGATAGAGAGATAGAGAATGAAAGAGAAAGAAGAGAAAGAAAACTAGAGAGAGAGAGCGAAACAGAGAGAGAGAGAGAGAGAGAGAGAGAGAGAGAAAGAGAGAGAGAGATGGGAGCAGAGGGCACAGACTCAAACTGCTTCAAGTAACACAGAATCAGACACAAAGCAACAGCTAAGCCTTTAAAAGAAAGAGGGAAAGAACAATCGTAGATAAACGAAAGCTTTTCTGTGGAGAGGCATCCTCCGAAAGATCACAGAACAACCACTGTGTGGCCCTTCCTTTTTTTTTTTTCTCCATATGTACACAGTTTCTCTTCAGATACCCCTGACAATTGGTCTCAAACAAGGGACGTCTGCTTCGGCCATGTTCGTGTTTGTATTCTTAATAGCTTGGTTTTGGTCGGGGGCAGCTCGCAGTGCGTGTTCCCTTTAGTGAATGGGAGCGCCTTGATTACGCTTTGCTGTCGTCCTGCGTTGTGTGTAGGCTGCTGTCACTGTGAACTTTGATCTCAATCGTGTCCGGTTTGAGCGACTCTTTGCCGTTCTCCTCTTTCAGTGGCAGCTTTCTGTGGAGAGTGGACAAAAGCACAGAGACACACAACACGTGCTCAGGTCAGTTCCAATTAAAATACTCATGCTTAAAAGAAACATGTAATCTAATCAATTTTTAGGATGCGCAGACATCTGGATGACAAAGCAAATGGAGTATTCACACCCCTATTTTTATTAGGAGGTGGGGCAAAAATGTGCTTTTACTCCTCCTGATAAAAATGTAGGTGAGAGTGGTTGAATTGTTTAGTGAATAGACAACTTAAAAGGATTTTATATAGGTTTCACGGAACAAATAATGGGACCTTAATTCCTCATGTATTCCTTAAAATGTTACTTATGTTACCCATTAGCTAGCTTAATGTGCTAGCTGACTAGCAGTGCTAGTTTTACCTGCTAAGTAAACTACTCAGCAGTAACTACTTTTTACAGTGACTTTTGGGATTATTTATAAGTCTAATTCAGCAGAAAAACTAGCAAATTTCTGTAGCACAGTAGAGATTGACTTTACCGCCAGCCTTTTAACAGTCCCTTGCTGAGATACACATACACCTCAGTTCCTCACTTTTCTATCTACTTACTTATATATATGTGCTGTCAAATCAAAATATTATAAAATCACTATTTTTAACATGCCAGTTGTCATTATCATGATTATCATGATGAACGAGCCAATAGACTCTAGTTACTTGGAATAAAACCTTTTCACACTGAAGTACATTAAAGATAATAACATATATCCCTTTCTTTATAAAGTTACCATTTCTGACATTTTATATGACGGCAACATTACTCATAGTCACTGAATAATTTATAACTGTCACAAGGTGCCATGGGTTGGGCAAAAATGATGCACATGCAGGAGTTTAGGGGTCTGGTTTTAATGTGAAAACTAAAAAACAAGCAGCAAACACACATTGCAAAATGGGGATGGATTACTGGCTTGTGCAGCAAAGGGTCACAAACAGGATTTGGACGGGCAAAGGCCGTCACAGTAACACATACAGGTGCGAACAAAGGCCTTTTCAAAGATACATACAATGTCCACACCGGTGAGTCCCTCCCAGGACCAGGGTCTGCCCGCACACACACATGATGAGTGGGGCCTACATAAAACAACCACACAAGGTACCAGTCCTCTGATGGGCAAGGACCCGTCACACACACCCCTGCTGAGCAGAGGCCCTCGCCAAGAAACCACATAAGGTTCCAAGCGAGGCCCCTCCATAACCTTGCATGCTCCTGACGAGAGAGCCCCGCATATTGCGAACATAGAGAGGGCAGCAGTAGGGCTGCATGGTCCTCAACCGTGAGGCCG
The DNA here is from genome assembly GCA_037576975.1 of Alestes dentex. NCBI lineage: Eukaryota > Metazoa > Chordata > Actinopteri > Characiformes > Alestidae > Alestes > Alestes dentex. The sequence goes on from JBBIGA010000002.1 coordinate 7,183,547, forward strand.
GTATGAACCAAACACTCAAGGCATCAGTGAGTAGCAGACCTCCACCGCACTGGGGAGCTTGAACCAGAAAGGAAACACAGACCACAAAGGGGAAGAACAAGGAATAAGAGAGGAATCGCGAGGGTGAACGCATGCTGGCCTCATTGAACAGGTGGCTTAAGACAGAAAGGGGATCTCCAAATATGGAGCTGAACAAGCTGTCAAAACAAAAGTCCCATGGGTACAGAGAAAAACAAAGGCAAACTGTTAGAATAGCAGTTACTCAGAAATAAAGACTGAAAAATACACCTGCAGTTAAAGGAGTCAACAACAGGTGTCGGAGGCTGAGTAATTTTGCTGGAATAGGTGACCTCGTGTCATGCCGAGTCTTTATTTGAGTGAGGGTTGACTGGCCTGTTTTGAGTGAGCGTGTGGCCTCAAGGTCCTGCAGAGGACGCGGCGTGAGGTGTTGCAGTTTTTATCACGTCTGTGTCTTATCTGCCTCTTCATCACCCAGCATGCTGTGGGAAGGGAAGCCAAACTCAGTTCATGTGGAGCATCATCACTCTAATAAGGTTATTAGGAGCCAAGCTTCAGGCTGGTGGGGAGGCATCAGAGGCCTATCTGATGGAGGCCGTCCCGTGGCCTACACGAGAGTCTTTTAAAGCCATACTGCTTGTTATTGGAGCTGAAGGCAATCTTTCCGTCTAATCCTTCTGAACTCGGAGCCAGGCAAACGTGACAGGATTTGATTCCCCCAGGCCAGGGAACACAGCGCACAGGCATATTACATAGACACTTCTTCAGCACTAGACATGAAGAAGCCAGATGAAGCACATCCAGAAAAGGTCACAGGCTCGCTATAGTGTGAGCACTCCCTCTGGGTCTTCCCCATGAACACACGGCCTCTGCAACATTACGGAACAAAGTGTGACTCAGATAACATAAAGAAGACCGTGCTATTATGTGACTCATTGCTGCTAGCCGTCAGTAATGAATGCATTACTTTTTATGCAAAGGATGGAAAAGAGCATGGAAATGGTATTTAGGTAGGTAGGTAATTAATTTAGGTAATTAGGTTATTAATTATCTTGGGTTCCAAGATAGTCTAGGTATATTACACCGAAATGCCCAGCAGGTTGTTGGAGTATGTGTGTGGAACAGTGGGAAACTATAAATATCAGAGCCAGGCCCTCAGCTCAAGCCATAAATACTAAAACACTCTGAAAACAAACAAACAAGCAAACAAAAACAACAACAACAACAACAACAACACGCAACACTAGGACAAAACTTCAGCCAGCGTACCTTTAGGACTGTAGTAGTATTTTAGTGCCATGGATTTTTAACATCTGAGGCCACTGCATTTTTATTTGAAGCTTGTAATATCCTTTTTGTTTGAAGCGTTTATGCTATTTTATGGCTTTCCCTGTTTTTCCCCCCACAAAGACGTCACTACAAACAAAAAACTGTTTAAGCAGGAAAGTGAATGTAAAACTTTCTTGTGCAGTCAAGCAGGAATTTTTTTTTGCCTTCTTTTAAAACTCAGACTCAGTTAGGTTCCAGTACAAAGACAAAAACACTTACAATTCTGAGTGTCTTTGCACTGCCTTTTTACTGTCTGGTACTTAGATAATTTTCTGATTTACTTTCCTGCTTAATCACATAATGTTACAGTTTAATTTAGCATTTTTTTTGTGCTCACCATACTGTTGCTCAAATATTTCTCTCCAATTATGAGACATTTTCCTTTTGTGCTTAATAACTAGAACCAGATGGGCATTTCAGTGCAATTCAGTCAGACCAGGTATGGCCAAAATCCTGGAAGGAGCACAGTTTGGTATCTCCCAACACCCTAAATAAACCTGACATTTAACGGGTGAATCGGGTGCGTTTGAGCAGGAAAACCACCAAATTCCCCTGAACCCAATTCACTCTTGAGTTAGACTGTCTGTGTATTTTCTCCCAATTTACATTTATGACATTTAAGCAGACACTTTTATCCAAAGCGACTTCCATTCCCTAACTACAGGGGACCGTCTCCCTGGAGCAACTTGGGCTTAAGGGTCTTGCTCAGGAACCCAATGGTGGTGTGCTGAAGCCATGACCTCCTGGTCCAGAGGCAAGTATTCTACCCACTAGGCCACCACCACCCCAGTTTACCCCCAAGTAATTACCCATCACTTTAAGACTGTTCCACATACATTCCCTGTGAATTGCTAGAACTTCTGGGGCATGTCGATGTATTTTGGCTAGATTCACTTGGAACTCGTGTCACCCACAATAATTACCTAGTGCTTTGGAGTTTATTCCTCACACTTACCTTATTAATACCTAGGAGTCAAGTAACTGTAAAAGAAAGTGTTACTAAAAAAAGTGTGCTAGCAAAAGAGTATATGCATGAAATTAATCTCAAAACACACACATCAGAAACAGAATGTAATGTCCAATTAAGGACAACGACAATTCATTTCAGAATTTCAGAACTTGTTCACATAGCCAAAGTCATCACATTTTGAGTTACTTTTAAACAATCAATACATTTAATCATACAAGTTGAACTAGAGAACACATGGCGTGTCACTATTTAACACGGCATGTTTATAAAGAGCTGAGGAGAAAAAAAAAAACAGTAACAGGCTGTGCATAGGCTGGTGAGTAAGGACAAGCTGGAAAAACTAAAAAACGAAAAAAAATAAAAAATTAAAAAAGCAGCACATGCAGTCATGCCCACCCCCCTGTCCTGAAAGACACTTACAGGTAGGCGGCCTTTCCTTCCTCCAGCTCTTTGCTCTTGCCGCTGGTGGCAGTCTTCTTGCTGCAGAGTTTGCGGGTGATGCACATCAGCAGGCCGCACTGACGCAGGAAGAAGCAGCTGACGTCCACCAGCACCAGCAGCAGCAGCAGGCCGGCCAGCCCCAGGCCCACTACCGCCCCCAAACCCAGCTCGCTGAACAGGGAGTCTGCTGAGGCAGGAGACACACAGCACTGTCAGCTACACACACTTTTGCAGCCTATGCTACACTGATGGCAGTGACATAAGACCTTGATTGGGGTGGCAGCACTCCAGATTTCAGTGTGTTTTAACTGCAACCACTAAAAAAACGTTAAAAAAGATACCTATGTGTACGTAGTTTAGGGTCGGATTTGTATTTTCCCCTTTTATTTTATTTACATATTTTCAAAATGAACTGTGCACAGTTGAGGTCGTTGTAGCATTTTTCAATATGGTGAAGCTGGAACACTTTCATGGTCAACTGCTGGCCACTCTGGGGACACGAACAGCTGGACGTGCCTGCGGGGAAAGCTCCCGAATGCTGCTAAAGCATTGGTCCTACCCTAAAGAGCCCATAAGTTCAATCCTCAGTGAGGCCATAGTCAAAGAGAGAATAACTGGCTTTCCTCTCTCTGGTTGGGTAGGATGTTCCTCCTCCTGACGTCACCTGACTTGGAAGAAGATTGTGTTGGTCCTCATCCTTCTAGTGTAGGTGGTATTGCGTGACAGGAGGAGTGGAATTGAGCATGACTAAACTGGGGATAAATTTGGGACTAAAGTGAAAAATCTAGGAATGATAATGAATGAATAATAATAAAAGTCAAACATTTTAAAAACATTAGTGTATTTTTCAACTGATAAATCTAAATTCAAATGTGGAATCTCCGTGTGTGACTGTAGGAGTGACAGTTGGTTATCATGCTGCATATTCCGAATGTGATTAGTCACCACTCGGCTAACTTGCATTTATCAGTTATTTGAAAAATTCCAGTATAAAAGCATAATATTTTGCATGACATCACTCTGTGCGTCATATACTTGCTACTTACTTTAAGCACCCCAACTTAAAACACGTTCCCGGATCCCTGATTGCTGGTAAGTGATTTAATTAGTCGTTATATTATGAATGTCCCTACATTGGGTGATTACAAACCAAATATAATCTAGATCCACTCCTGACACAATGTTCCATGCCCTCTTTCCATCTGGTAATCAGTTAGAAAGGAATATATGAACTGTTAATAATGTTCTGATTCAGGGGATTCAAAGTAACATCAGAAAGTTGTTGTTTCCTTTCCCTGTCAAACATTTCTAATTCCTGATGCAAGAGGTTTGATACCGAAGCCTGGCCATAACATAGAATATTTACTGGAAAGCAGAGAGTGTGTAGTGCACTTTCCAAGGTGCTTTACTGAAGAACTCAGTCAGAGAGAGCAAAGAACAAACCAAAGCCATCAACCCCAAACCACTTCTATTCGTACTGATAATGAACTAACATCCATATGCTGAGCAGATTTCACACATGTTGACCTTAGCTATAAAATGAAAGCAGTTTCTCAGCAGCTTACTGTTGAAAGCACAAAGTATATCCCAAGGCCGGCCAACCTCATTAATAATGAAAAAAAAAAAAAGCACGAGCTGTGTTTGGAGATAGAAGTACTGAGCTGGAGGCATTGGGAAGAAGAATGAAATCAATGACTGTCATTACCGAAGGCCTATGTTTGCTGGTTCATCGGAATTAATTTAGGAGGGAGAACATGAAAAGCGTTTCAGCGAGTAAGTAAACATTGTAACTGTCATATGAGAGTATTTAGCGATGATGAATAGACGTACAGAAACCTATGTGGCTTTACATAAGTGGAATGTACATGTTTAAGTAATGACTCATAAGGCGGGCATGATTTGTCCTCGGCATTATTATTCAGCCGCACTGTGGTGAGATTACGTTGCTGTGTGTACCTCGATATGATGATGATTAAAGGTCAAAAATCTTGTAGCATGACATTGTTGCTGATGTTATGTATACAGTCTCAAGGTCATGCAGTTTGTCTGGTCCGGTAACAGATAAAAAGCCTGATGGTATGTATGAGCCTCAAGGGAATGAGGTACTGTTTGAAAAGACGTTCGGAGAGGAAAAAAAAAAAAATTCTTTTAAAAATAACATTTCGCCCCATCCCCTGAGCCTAAATACATCAGTCATAAAGGCTGCTGAGAGCCGTGCAGCCATTAACTTAGTATCCCATCCATCTGTAGTGTGATCTGGACATAATGATAGAGAATCAGGAGAAGAGCGAGATGTGTTAGGTGAGTGGAGTGACACACTCTGCAGGAAGCATGGAGAGCAAAAAGCATATAAGCACTTTATGATTCACTGGGCAATGAGGTGAAAAAAGAAAAAGGGAGGCAGAAATATCACTAACTGAAGTAGTAATACACTGGAATGTGTTAGGTACACCCTTAAAAAAGGATTTCTTTTTAATAAAGAGAATGGGTATATATATAGCAAGCGTTCTCAAGACATTTTCAGCTAGGGACCCCCTTCCAGTGTAAAAAGGTTCCATGGACCCCTCCACCCCAAAACTCCAAATACTGGACACGTTAGGCAAATATCTCGCCACTTAAGTAGTTGTTTGTGGTATCTGTTTTGTTAGTAGAAGCAGATTTAGTAGTGGGCAATATGATAATACTTTGTCATTATAAAATTATGTCATTATAATAAACATAAATCAAATGAAAAAATATTTGTTTAAGCATGGCAGTACCAGTTCTTTTTTTCTTTTTGTCCTTACCAACTTGTCAAATATTCGAAAAGCTCAATATTGTTTGTAGTGATACAGTGTTTTCTGATATTCTATGCTGATAACCAGTGAATAGCATAGACACCTTATTGGCTCATGTCCAAATATACAGGCTTTTGCATCAGAAAAAAACTAAGGTGGAAGTGACGATCTTTATTTTTACCATAAAAAGGTTCTATGCATCACAGGGGGTTCTTGGACCTCACTTGAAGAACCATGGACAAGTTCGAATGGAGAACCTGTTGTATTTGTTTCTTTGTGAAACATTTAAAAATTTGTTTTATAACCAGAAATGATAAAAACGTTCTGGTACTATTTAGAACTCATATTAACATGTGGAGATGAACAGTAAATAGACAATAGTACCCAATGAGTAAAGAAAGCATATTCTCTTCACACAGACAAAAGGCTTTACTTAGATGACCGATGAACCGTCTCATGACTTATTGGGCAACACATCCGTTTTTCACCATCTTTTTCCTCCCACGCTCCCGTCTCTGAAGAATGTGTCCTTGTTCCTTAAGCTGATTTGTTGTTGATTTATAATGTCATTAGAGGCTCAATTTAGCATCTCGTTAATATTACTTATCCTGAGGTTCCATAAATGGGTGTGATTCGTCCGCATCTGGGTTCAACGCACTCAATTAATTAGGTGTGAGTGGTGATTGAGTCTCAGCAATGAGCAGCAATAATTTAGGCTCGATTGATCATGTCTGGACTGAACCCACACACTGAGGGGAGGTCTGTGGGTGGGCACCCAGCCGCTGATTGACAGGGTAATGAGGCTTATAATCATGTGTGGGGCTTAATGACTGTGTCACACTGATGCATGACTAAGTAGGGCTTAAAGAGAGTTTGGAGCTTTGCTACTTCGGAAACACTTTTAGATAAAGAACCTGCCTCCACGTATGTGAAAAGTAATTGTAGCATGTGGAAATTCTCCTTTTCACAATTCACACAGCTGTAAATGATGAATCGACAGATAGATTAAAGTCTGAAACAACATTCAGTAAGAAACGTCAAACATGCCACCAATCTTCTGAAAACAAGCTTCGAAATATGTTAACTGGAATCTAGAATCGTTTACCCATCTGTCGGACTTTAGCATGGAATGCAGACTTTTTCTTGCTCATTTGCACTACGAAAGTTTAATGTAGCATATAAACACTGTTCAAGTCTCAAAATGTACACTTCTCTACCCAGTCAATGCGGTCCATATAAGGAAGTTAAGAAATCAACCCATTACCATATATGTGTGCAGTTTAGCCCCGCCCATAGCCCTGCTGTTATAAGAAGTTCTTTTTAAATTAGGCGTAATACACAACAGCCAATCAGAAGAGAGCTCATAT
>JBBIGA010000002.1:7192085-7204585 GCA_037576975.1 Alestes dentex
ATAGATAGATAGATAGATAGATAGATAGATACATAGATAGATAGATAGATATTAGTCTGAAAGACAGATAAAATACAAGAAATGCAAAAAAATAATATGGGCCCTTTAATACAGTTGTTGAAACAATGAGAACCATAAAGCAAATCATTAATCTCATTGTAAGATTGTAATTAAAAACTCTTGCAACAAAGTTACAGACCATTCATAATATGCAATGTATGTGTCTTCTTGATCATGTAAGACTTAGAACAGTGACCTGCCCAGAAGAAATAAGCAGTGATATATAGGCAGTCAGCCCCAATTCATTCAAGGAAAGCTCCAGAATCGGTGTCGATTTTCTTTGCCCTCCCCTGAAGGATGTTTCTGTGGACCCAGACTGCAATTTAAAGTGCTGCTCATTACATAAATACCAGTCCTGGCCTCCCAGAATTGCCCTCCCAGCTGCCCGAGCACTGCCCACGCTGAGGGCACAAGTGAGGCATAGCCCCATAACGATGCTTTAAAGACCCTGATGCCCATTAAGATGTTATGCTCTTCAAGCAGAGGTGACCCTACAGTCGTTAGCAGTTTAACAGAGCGATGGCCACCAAGATGGCCATTATCTCCAGGCACGATGGCTCTGGGTAGGGGGAGGACTGATGGCTCAGAACCGACAATGTACATGTAAAGCCACACCAATTGTAGGCCAGTTCATGATAATAAGCCACCACCTGGGGTCCACGGTGAAGACAGAACATTATGGAAACCTTTCCTGGTGAATAGTTGGGTGTAGTAATATGCAGAAAGATTTATATTATAAACATATGCATTGATACACTCAAGTCAAAGGTAGAGCAAAGACACAACGGGATTTCCATGGAATTTCATGTGTTTTACACACGTAAACTGATGCCACCCTTTCTTTTAAAGGTATATTGTTAATTTAGCGTAATGTTATAATTCCTTGCCACTTTGAGGGGTCGTTACATGAACGTTTACACTAAAATGTCTCTTTCACAAAACCAGTTCATTTAAGATTATTTAAGCAATCAAATATTGTTCTTCTATGCCATTAGGAAAATGATCCTCTCTGACACCTTTTTAAAGAGTGTACATACCTGTACACTTCATGTACAGTTTAACATTTGTCACAAATGGCAAATGCGAAAAAAATCCAAACACCAACCCAATTGTCAGTTCTGCTTGTTTCCTTTTTTGCGCAATGCATTTTCATACAAATATACACATAAAATGGTTTATCAGATCTAAGGTGGCACTTACAATGTAATGCACTTTTAATCTGCCATTGTTAGTGGGGCTTTTAATTCCCTACTAAAACCAACACACCTTGTGGGACTGACAGGATAAAAATATATTTATTTAAACCTTTACAGTTTTTTTTTTTTTTTGTATTTTCATAAAATAGTGAAGTCACTAAAAGGGAAAATGTTTATAACAGGCGTTCATTCAATGCCAACATTTTTGCATAGTCTCTTCTTTTCTATTCACTGTTGTCCTTTGTATTGCTGAAAATGTCTAATACCTTCAGTGAGTTCATCACGCTTTAAGGCTGTACACTGCTGTTCGGGGAGATTTAGTATATTTCTTTCCCTGAAAAAGGAAATCTTATTTATGAGCAGTGTGATCGGTTGTAATGGGCGGCAATAAAACAACAGGCCCATTTCATTCACCGGAATCAATTCCAGTTGGAACAGTCAACAAAGACCCATTCTGTTCTTGCGGAGAGTTAAGTTTCATTCAGAACTGAAGCCCCCCCCCACAATATCATGAAAGCAATGCAATTTTCTGTTAGAATGAGATGTTGCCTGAAAATCTATAATGTAATATTACAGTTTGATTTCTGGAATTATCTATTTGCAGCAGCAAAAGTAAATAATACACAGGCTCTACGGTATTTCAGTATTAAGAGTAATTAAGTTCAGAAGCAAATTTAAACTATATTTCACACCTTCCATGTCCTACAGAAATTATCCATCCAACCAGACTTAAGCAGACAACAAGTTTTATGGTTGATCTTAAATTCAAGGACTGAATTGTTAATGGTAGGGATTCAGAACGTAAAGGTATATATTTTAACTGAATGTGAAGTCTGAATTTAAATCACAGGCTAATTTCAGAACAGTGGATGTGCCAGGGCTTCTTATGCGCAAGCTTCATTGGTCGTCAGTGGACTGTTTGTGAAAGCCTCGTGCTGACATCTAATGGTGACTAGCCAAAACCAAAAAAACCCCAGAAAACAAAAAAAAAACAAACAAACAAAAGACATTTGTGCTTGGTGGGTTTGCTTAGCCCACAAAGTCTGTATTAATAAAACATAAAGGTTACTACACGGTAAAAATGATGAAAAAGCATTAAAGTTGAACTTCAAAATAAAAAAAGAAGATCAGTTAACCTGAAGTATTAGGGGAGCCCATAAAGTAATGTTACATTATTTCCTTCCTTACAGTGTAAATGGGTCTCTCTAAGTTTTTAATTGGTATGGAACCTTTGCATTGCACACAAGCTCTTCAAACTTGATAAAGTTTCTTTGGATTCCATTCACTGAAAGGTCCTCTGTGGAGTCCAAAGTGGTTCTTCTTGCATTGCTCCCAAGAACACCTTTTGGTTCCTTTAGCATCCTTCATTTTAAGAGTGGATATAACATACCTGGAATCTGTAAATTCTGTGAAAAGTAAATGCAGAACTTTACTGTTAGGATGAATAAGCTACATTCTGTTTCTACATTCGAGTTTGTATAGCTGTTATTTTTGAAAGCTACAGTAAAAAAAAAAAAGACCACAATTGTAAGCTAGGTTTGTGTCCGTTTTCAGTGTTTTATATGAAAAGGTGCACAGTTGCTGCTACAGTAATGTTCATAGGAAATTATGCTTAGCTTGTTCTCCATAATGACCTATTCTGAGACGCACTTGATTAAGGGAAATGTGGGTAATTCCAGTTCTTCTCATGCTTCTCATCAGTGCAGAACACAGTCTGTCCCCCAGCTAAAGCTATGCACAGAGAATGAAAAACAATTTGTACATGTGGATAATATGAAAGCGAAAAAGCCCTGGTTAATGTAAAACGTATTAAGGGTACAAAGGAAAAGGCCCTGTGTGGTTTATGAGACCAGTGCATAAAAGTCAGATCTGCTCAAATTCTACTTGACTTCATTTAATGAGTTGCATCTCTGTGTGTGTGTGTGTGGGGGGGGGGATCTGCATCATCATTAAATGCACTCACTCAAGCGATACAACTGTTGGCATTTTTCACAGTCATGAAAAAAACAATAAACAAACTAAGTCGACAAGCAAAAAAGCCAACATGCAAAAAACAGCAACGGTGGGATGTCAGGTAGTGCCTCACTCCTCAAATCTGTAGCTGTGTGTGTGTGTGTGTGTGTGTGTGTGTGTGTGTTAATCACAAATCTAACACTACATTTGTAGCCTGAGGCTAGAGGTAATACTGCATTTACACAGAAAGCAGATACAATTTGGGCTCTTTCATTGCCGTGTAAGACCCTTTGCAACAATCTTAAAAATAAAGGTGTTTAAAGAGTTTTTAGGAGTAATGTCATATAAGAAGCCGTTTTTGTTCCCTCAGGATATTGTCAATGGAGGATTCAGCATTTTTCTACCTAGACTCCATCTGCCACATCTGTGGCGTACAGTCGCTCACCAAGGGCAACAATTTAGAAGCTTTTCGCTGCTCTTAAAAAGACAGAAAAATCCACTGACTTGAAACGCAGTTGTAATGACACAACTGTCTAAGTGCTGACTCTTTCATTGCAAGAACACAAGTTTGACTCCTAGCCATCTCAGAGCAATCACTTGATGACACCCAACACAGGTGTTTTCTAGCTCATGTAACAGAAGTGTCAGTTAGAATTCTCTTCTAAGTGTGCCAATCTGTCCAATGACTTTGTGTTAGCAGCGGTTTGATGTGGGTTCTGGATTCATGTGTTTCAGAGGAAGCCTGTGCTAACTTTCACCCTTTCAGGTTGGCATCATTGTATAATAGGAGGAGCCCTAGCTTGTTGGTGAAACTTACCATGACTTAACTGGGGATAGAATAAGCTAAACCATAAAATAAATACATATAACTGTGTATGTTCTTTTACTCAATACAGGTTTCTGTTCTTTTACTCTGTACCTTTTTCTCCTTTTTGGTTACCTTGCACTCACCTGCACCTAATTACTGTCATTATCACTCCACGTTTAAACTCCACCATCACCTCTTACTAGAGCTTGGTCATGAGGTCTCCATGTTTCAGCTTCGGCCAATTAATAGTATTCCCCTTATCCTTATTCCTACACCTCTTTCTAGACGTTTCTGTTTTAATTCAGCTCCTCACGCTTCACACACTTTGTACTGCCTTTTATTGGCATCAGTAAGTTATCTTTCTAATTCTTCTCCTTTTCTCTTTTGCGTTGGCCCTTGTTTCTGTTTGTGTTTTTTTTTTTCCCCTTTGATTTCTTATCTGGCACTGTTTACTTTCTTTCACTACTCTGTTTCATTTTGGCAGTTCTTCTCCACTCCATTCCATGCACCTGCTGTACCCTGATCCCTTGCTTCCTCATACTCTGTTTGTTAGTTCCCTTTGACACCCTATTTGCCATAGTATTCTCTTCTTAGTTTAAGCTCACCTTTTTCTCTTTTCTCTTTAGCATTTCTAGTTCAGTTTATCTTCTTGTTCAGTTTATATTTTACTAGTTCAGTTTATACTTTTGTACATTTGTACTGTCTACTTTCTGCCATAGCAATGCAAATTTTCCACTTGTGGGACTAGTAAAGGTTTATCTTAACTTGTTTTCTTTTCCCAGCTTTCACACTTTCCTTATTATTCCTGCTTTTACTTTTCCTATCTTTGTTTTTTTTTTTTTTTATTCAAAATAGATAAAAAGAGTCTCATATCTACTTCTCTCAGTACTGCTCCAGTGGAACAATAAGTACACTCATTGCCTCGACATGGAGCGATGCCGGTTTAACTCCTGAATCCACTACTATGTGATGGATGTGATTGGATGACTGACGTGACATCAGAGCCATCAGAAATGGACTTCCTTAGAGCTCCATGGCTTCTCAGGACTCCCTATATAAGACGTCACAAGGAAGCCATGAATCGTCAGACGGATTGACAGCTTCAGCTCACTCAACCCCCACAACCTCTTCAATCTATGAATCACCCCATCACCCTTCCCCCAGCGTCAGTCTCCACAGCGACACCACCTCTGCTTGTAAGACACACCACGTCTAGCCACACCCAAAATGTATGATGGTAAACTGGCACCATGTCGTGTGGTTTCCCAATGCAGTCTTCTCTCCTATTCAAATGACAGGCACACTTTCCCACCACCACCCCAAGGTGGCCTTCCAATGCTGATGGGAAGGTCCCTGGTATGGGCCACACTCACTAAAACCCACAACATTACTGTTCTCATGGCAGAAATATGACGTATTTGGCCAGCCTCCGGATGGGAAGGAGGCAGCAGACAACCCAGCCTTCGTCAGCGAACTAGAAGTGAGGCAGACTACGATATCGACTTCTGGACTCTGGCCATAGAGAATGGATGGAATTCAGAGGCTTTTACAATGCTGTTTCTATTAGGATTGGCAGAAGAATAAAGACAAACCTACAACCCTGTGCAGGACTTAAAAAGCCCTAATCACCCTCACCAGTTGGGGAGGCTTGTTTCAGAGTACAACGACAACAGAGAAAGAGAGTTCGGGAGATCCTATGGCAGTCGAACCTAAACAGATAGGAAGGGCTAAACTAACTCCTATGGAGTGATCCCAACAAATAAAAGGAGGTCTGGGTCTCTACTGGAGGGGCACTGGACATCCACAGCTGCAGCCAGGAAACTCGACACTGACCATTAGTGCTCCAAGTGGTTAACCATTCAGAGACACACCTAAGTTTAGAGTAAGCAATGCAACCTTACTGGTCCCAAGGAACTTAAGTTTGCCACACTTTGGCTTCGAATACTAACCATACACACCACATCTGAATTAAGTACTTCTGAAAAGAATTTTGTTCCTCCAGAATACCATGACCTGAAGGGGGTATTTAGTAAGTTGAAAGCAAAGCATCTCCCTCCCCATCACCCTTATGACTGTGCGACTGACCTCCTACCTGTAACCCTGCCACCTTGAGGTCGCTTGTATCCCTTGTCCATGCCCTGAAGAGAAGGCCAAGCAGGAATATATCCAAGAGGCACTTGTGGCTGCACACATTTGACTGTCCATGTCAGGCCTGGACTGTCCATAGGGCATACCGGGCAATGCCCGGTGGGCCGACGCACATTTTTGGGCTGGGGCTGTCAGTCATAATTTAATGGTTTTTTTAAAGTTTATTTATTACCGCAACGGTTGAGTATCTGAGGCACGAATCGCGGCCCATTGGTTGACTGTCTTAAAGGACATTGAGCTAGTCTAATGAAATCTCAGGCCACGCCCTGCCTCCCTCCTGGCCAGCCCTCATCTCCCCTTGACAAAATCTGCTATTTAGAGTTCACCAGAGTTTGCGATGAGTCCAGTGCTGGACTGGCCATCGGGCAAGGTGGGCCGACGGTAATTTTGGGCCGGCCAGGTAATTTTGGGCCAGCGCGGAATCCCGTCAGCAGCCCCCCTCCTCGGGAACGACAGTCTGGTGGGCCGGTCTACGCTCAAAATGCCCGGGCCGATTTTTTGTCCCAGTCCAGCCCTGGTCCATGTCTCCTGCCTGTATGGGTTTCTTCTTTATCGGTAGGAAGGACAGTGGGCTGCAGTCATGATTATCATCAAAACAAGTGTCCTCTTCCCTTATGAATAAGGCCTTTGAAAGATTCCAACAAGCCCTGTCTTGACTAAACTCGACCTGTAAACTCTGTTTTAATGAAGGGGATGAGCGAAAGACCCCAAGTGGTCACCATGAATACCTGGTTATGCTGACACTAGCTAACGCTCCCACAGTATTCCAAGTGCTCACTGTTGTGCTGAGGGAAGCCTTCGACTATTTTTGCTACATTTATCTTGATGATATTCTCATCTTTCCTCAGGATCCAGTGGAGCACATGGAACATGTTTGTAATATCCTTTGATTGCTTCTCAAAAACATCTCTTCTTCAAGCTTAAGAAGAGTGTGTTCCATGTGCTGCATCCTTGGGTTACATCGTTTCCAAGCTGGGTCTCCTTAAGGATCCCCAAAAGATCAAGGCTGTGCTGAAACGGCCCTGTTCAATCATGGCTATTGAGGTGCAGAAATTTTATCCTTTGATTTAGCTCCATTGCCGCCCCTGTTTGCTCTCACACGTGGTACCGCAACTCACATTACCTGATCGGGAGAGGCTCAGTAGCATTTGAGGAGCTTAAGCTCCAATTTACTGTGGCACTGTTCTTGCACTCCCTGAGCCATTCCGCCCCTTTATTGTGGACATGAATGCTTCAGATGCTAGAGTGGGAGCTGTGCTTTCCCAGTGAGCCTCCAACAATGGTAAGGTACATCCACACGCCTTCTTTTCTTATCATTTATTCCCTGATGAACGCAATTACGATGTGTAGGGCTTGCCAAACATCCATTTACTGAATGGGCTGATCAAAAAAATGTAGAATACAGCCAAAAGACTCACTGGGAACTTTAGGTGGTTTGATTTCATGCTGTCTTTCCAACCAGGGATAAAGAACATCAACCCTGATGTATTTTCTAATGTTCTCTCACTTGAAGGCAAGTGAGAGAACAAAGCATATGTTGGACTCACGCTGGAGGGGGCAAGGTATGCAGTACCTTGTTGACTTGGAGGGATATGGGCCAGAAGAATGGTGTTGGGTGCGTTCTCGGGACATCTTGGAGAAAACACTTATCCAGGACCTTCAGCAGATTAGTTTGGGCCACTAGGCTGTCGGGAGCTGGCCCTCACGCGTGGTGGGGTTGTAATGTTGCATCCTGAACTGTAGTACCACAGGCAGCCAGCTGGGGGAGGTACTATATTACTATATTATAGTACTATATTACTATACTATATTATCCTCACCTACCTTTTTCCCCCTTTTTTTGTTACTATTCTCTCACCTGCACCTAATTACTGTCGATATCGCGCACCCAATTTACACTCAACCATCGCCTCTTACCAGCACTCAGTCATGAGATCTCCATTACAAGTATTTCCCTTATCCTTTGAGTTTTTTCATATCTTGCTTTAGTCTTCTGTCGTACTCCTCTACGTTATTCTTTGACCTGTTTCTGGTCATTTCTCTTATTATGTAGTTCATCACGTATTGGACACTTTTTATTATCTTCTATTGGCAACATGTGTTCAGCACATTATCTCCCTAATTTATGTAATTTTCTCTTGAGCGTTGGCCCTTACGGTTTACTTGCTCTGTTTCACCAGTTCTCCTCCACTCCATTCCATGCACTCGCTGTACTCTGCTCTCTTGCTTCCTCAAATTTCACTTAGTTCTCTTTGACACCCTCGTAGGGTTATTATTCTCTTCTTAGTTCCTGCTGTTTATGTTCATCTTTTAAAAATGTATTTCTTGTAATTTGGTTTATCTTGTCTTTTTCTTTTCCTAGCTTTCACCTTTCCCTACTTTTCTTGTTTATTCCTGCTTTAACTTCTCTTTTCTTTATTCTCCTTTTTTCAATATTTTTTTAAATACTGTTTCAGTGCAGCAATAGAACCACCTTTGTCCTGGGTGACACGGATACTATCCCTGGGTTCACCGCTTCTCAACAGACACAGATCTCATAGTCTCTGCCCTGAGCAGTGTGGGTTCGACTCCTGAGTCCACCACTATGTGATGGACATAATTATGGCCTGTAATACGTGATCAAATGCTACAAGTGCAGCTGATAGAGACTAGGATACAAAATGGTTCTTACGGTGCACCACCCTTTGAATGATTCTGTAGGGAATAAAAGGTTCTCATATGGCATTGCCCCAAAGAAGCCTTGACCTCTATGTTTGTAAATGTGCACAGAAGAATCACTAGGCTGCCCTTGTGGGTGAAGTTCATTGGTGGAGAAATGGGTATCAGGTAAAAGTCCCTGTTTAAGTCTGTGGGCCTGTTCCCAGTGATGGACTGATGAAGTGACATCAACACACACACAAATGCAGGGCAAGTGACAGTGCGGCTCCAATGTATGCCACTGCTCGGGCAGAGTACAGGGGAGGATGTCCATGTCCAGTTGCAGGGGGCTCACAACACTGATCTGCAACGAAGTGGTGGGAGAGGTGGAGGGGAGGGGAAGAAGGAATGAGGAAGAAGATGCCAGTAGGAGATCAAGAATTATAGCAGGATCACAGCAGGAATGAACAAACATGCACGTAGAACGATGACAGACCAGAGGAGGAATAGAATAGAATGAATAGAATGAACAGAATGATTTTAGGACAAAGCATAATGAAAATATGGTGAGAAGAGAGGGGAATAAGCCGATATTCAATTTGAACAGGTTTGAAATCAGCATGTGGGTTTATTATTAATTTAATTTGTAAGTTTACAGAATTTATGGAAGCGATTAAAAGAGATTTCGTGACAGATCATTGCAAAACAAAGAAGCCAACATTTTTATTCATTTATTTGTGTGTGTGTGTGTGTGTGTGTGTGTGATTGCGGCCATGAATGCGTTACATTATGCATCAGGAGGGAATAGGAGAGCAGGATTGTTTAGAGTGAACCAGCACAGATGCAAGCACAATAGAATTACAAATAAGAGCACACAGAGGCAGGGAAGGAATTGTGGAG
Organism: Alestes dentex; assembly: GCA_037576975.1. Classification (NCBI taxonomy): domain Eukaryota; kingdom Metazoa; phylum Chordata; class Actinopteri; order Characiformes; family Alestidae; genus Alestes; species Alestes dentex. The sequence continues at coordinate 7,201,788 of JBBIGA010000002.1, forward strand.
GTGGAGAAAGAGGAGAGAAAGAGGAGAGGGGAGGTAGAGGATGTGGGAGAAAATATACTCGATTAACAATGAAAATCAACCATACACATGCAAACACATTCACACTGACTTTCAGCTATGTGAATGACAATTCATTGTTTTCAGAGTTTCAGCTCTGGGCCTAGCATGTGGCATTTTTTGACTCACCATTTTAAGATGATCAGGGTGCCCTCCGGGCCTATGAGTCACCCTGTTTATATAGAGTAGTACCACGTTACATTTTAAGTTACATTTTTTTAGGATCGCCAAGCACACCAGCCAGGGCTTGAGCCTTTTGTGTAGGGATATCATAGAAGAAATCACCAAAGTATCAAAATATCATCTAGTGGCTGCCATTGTGATGAAGGTGGACATAATTTGGATATACACCGAACAGTCATAACATTAAAATTAACTGCCTAATACTGTGTAGGTCTACCTTGTGCTGCCAAAATCGAGGCATGGACTCCACAAGACCTCTGAGGATGTGCTGTGGTATCTGGCAGCATGTTAGCAGCAGATCATTTAAGTCTTGTAAATTTTAAGGTAGGACCTCCATGGATTAAACAAGCTTGCCCAGCATATCCCATGAATATACAAACTATTTACCATGTTCCTCAAACCACTACTGTGCATTTTTTGTTGTATGCTAGGACGGATTATCCTGCTGAAAGTCATACTTGTAATTGGGGAATACCGTCATCATAAGTGGTGTACTTGGTCTGCAGCAATGCTTTCCCAGGTAAGTAACACACATGCACCAGGTCTTCCATAATGATGCAAAAGAAAACGTGATTCATCTGATCAGGCAACCTTCCTCCACAGCTCCATGCTTTAGGTCTAATGCTCACATGCCCAGTATAGATGCTTCAGTCTAACACCTTTCTATCAAATACAGCTTGAACTTTTTGCTGTAGCTCTGCTGTGGGATAAAACCACACAAACTTGCATTTCCTCCCTACTCGCATCAGTGAGCCTTGGGCACGCATGTCCCTATTGCCGGTTCATCGGTTGTCCTTCCTTGGACCACTTTGTTAACTACTGTATGACAGTTTTGGAGATGCTGTAACCACCGCAATTTGGCCCTTGTCAAGTCACTCAGATCCATTTTTCTTCCATTTTTCCTGATTCAAACACACCAGGTACAAGAACTGGCTGTTCACTTTCTGGGTTATATATATATTTTCACCCCCTTGATAGGTGCCATTGTAATGAGATAATCCATCTAATTACCTCATCTGTCGTTTTGTAAAATTGTAGTTTTATTGTTGTGGCTGATCGGTGTAATTTCAAGGAGGGAAGAAAAAGAAAAGGTCGAAATTGCTTTTAAGCATTTGGAGGACAGCCAAATGAATGACCTCTTTTACCCAAGGCAGATCACTGGTTCATTTAAAAGATGGCGCAAACCATTTCTATAATAAAGAGGAATCCTGGCCTAAAAGTTTAATATGTTATTTCTTGTGCACTGCAGTATTCTGTAGTGCTGTATTTGGCCCCTCTGTCACAAAGGTTTGACAGATTTCACAAATTTTGCCATCATGCTTTTGTGTATCAGTGTTTACCAAATAGAAAATGGGAATCCCTGTGGTATCAACCATGTTGGACTGATGCTGATAATAAATACAAGTAAGCATTGTAACTCTATCCTCAGCCATCAAACAAACATATGCAGTTTTTATTTAGTTCAAAATGGGCATCAGAGAAAAAAAAGCCAAGCTGACGTGAGCTCACTAGATAGCCAGATGCATTGCTAACTTGTTCTCCTCATCTCATGAGTCATTTATGCTGTTTGAATTCTCCTTTCTCTCCACAGTAATGGTGATTTGAAAGGTAATGCGGCTGCAATAAGATATTTATCACACACGACAAAAAGTCTACCCAGCAGCAGTTTTGCGAAAATCCTCCTACTTTTAAGATGCGTCATTTGAAGTGGATTTTCCCAAATTTGAAACTGGACAATCTCACTCTAGAGACTACTGTGGCACCGTTAGATGCGAATAAGCATGTTTAGAACCAATAAAACAATGATTAAATTTTTCATTACGGCCAGACTGTCCCTTCATTTGTGTTGTTTCTTATTTTTGTTCCACAAGGACCACTTATGTTTTATGCACCAGACGCAGCTACAAGTATTTTTTTCTTTATCATTTCCAACTCCTTGACAACCCCTTAGAATTAAAGGGGCTGTTAGTACTGCTAGAAGCTAATATAGGCATATATAGATATTCAAATATAGATATTTGTATACTTTGGCTTTTGTGACATTGCAGAAACAGTGAAACGAAAACTATTTAGCAGCTTATTTTCAATATATAGACTTTATATACTGTGGGGTGAGCATGTTTTTCCAGCTTAGCCTGCAGAGCAGCTTCTAGTACTGCTGCCATTTCCCCCACCTCACCGTACTCTTCCACTTTCTCTGATGGAATAACAAACCGCTTCACACTTGGCCAGTAACAGGGCCACAGAGAGTCAGCCATTAGTTATTCAAAGTCTCTGATTGGTTGCTGATTTCATTAAGATTGCAAAGGATGAGCTCTTGAAACTAAATAACTCAAACTTTTAAAACATTTAAGGTCATTCAGTAGTGGCGGCAAAGCATCGTGGGCTGAATGTTTGAGGATGTTGAAGTGGATGCCTAAGTACAAGCAAGAATTAATGGTGGGCGGAATGTACATTGAATTACAGCCTTGAATATAATTAGAATGACAGTTTACTGGTTCCCTGTGTACTGAAAAGCCATGGTGCATCTATGGCACATGCTCAAGTGTGAGCAGGTG
>JBBIGA010000002.1:7217638-7237533 GCA_037576975.1 Alestes dentex
GAACTACCTCAGAAAACAGAACAAGATGGTGAGCTGGAAAACATGGAGTGGCCAGAAGTCTCCAGACTTAAACCCCAAGTAGCTGCTTTAGGATGAACTGGACAGAAGAGTGAAAGCAAAGCAACCTGTAAGTGCCGCACACTTACAAGAACTTCTGCAACATGGTTGGGAAGAACTTTCTGCAGAATGAATGATGAGACATTAAACCGCTTGAATTTCAATACAAAGAACAGAAAAATTGGGGTGTTCTAAAACTTTTGACCGGTAGTGTATGTAACGAAGTTAGCAGAATTGTTTCTGAATTAAAAATGGAGTCTGATATACTCAGGTAAAGTTGGGACCCTCTTTTTAACCACAGGATCGTGCTAATAAAAATTTCGAGCACATGCAAATTACATAGAACAGGTATGAATAGTACACACAAAATTGTTCTAAATGCACTGTGCATCATTTATATTGTTTAAAACACAGATACGTAACTGATGCAAGAAATGCCATTCTTATCACATCTGTAACTTGTACAAGAATTGAACCTGTGGTGCTTTATAGTACTTCATTACAGGAAAAAATTAATTATATTACTGTAACACGTGACTTAGTACCATGGTACCCCCAACACTGCCAACAAAACCAGAGGCATTTCTGCTTTGCAACCACACCACCCTTGTTCTTACATTGAGTGACATCGAATGGATTAGAAAAACAAATGGGTCAATAAAAAGTTAAAAACAGTTAACCTTTTTGTTCTTATCCAATTAAATTGCCATTTTGAAAGTCAAGAGGTTTTCTTATGACAATGGTGCTCTGAAAGCTGCAAAGCTCTGCTAATTACTTTTACAAGTGAGGATAGATTACTAAACGGCACTCTAGAGCCTGATGAACAAGACCCCTGTGGCTAGTGGAGAGAAGTAGAACACTCACCTGCCTGAGCCAAGATGAACTCTTGGAAGCGCATGCCAATGTTGTTTCTGGCTGTACAGTTGTAGCGGCCAAAATCCCGATCTGACATAGGAGTGACCTGGAGGCATGACAGCAGAGTCAAAACAGCAGGTTTTACAGAACACAGAGCAGCGTTGAGCCATGCAGAAGGCATGCCTTGACTTCAAAAGAAGTCAGAATCACATGACTGGGGGCAGGAAATCAATGTCAAAAGCCAACAGCAAATTTTTAAGCAAGTTGTTTACGAGTTGAAGAGGATAAGAGCTGTATGAGCAGACAAACCATAAATGCACTTGGAGCTCTTAATCGTATTACATCGCATTTAAAAGAGTATGGCGTCTTCTTTTTTCTGTTATGAAATTGCTAATATGTTGACTTTTGAAATGTTAGGACTTAGGGGTTTTTGCAGGTAAGCAAGGACTAGCACACCTCCAACAGGGACCTGCCGGGGGCACTGTGCACACGCATGTTGGCTGTGCCCTCTGTGGGAATGGTCAGCTTATCTCGCCTCCATAGCATGGTAGCAGGTGGGTTTGACATGACATCACAGCTGATGTTGACTGGGTTTCCCTCCCATGAGAAAAAGATGGTGTGGTTGGTCTGGAACTTGGGTGCATCTACCAAGAGAGAATGGACACACTGTGATAGTGATACTCCACTTGTCCACCCTAATTTGTCCATGGTCATCTCAACAACCTAGCTAGTGCAGGCAAGTAATTATGAATAAATGAACATTTTATTCTATAGTTCCTGCAGCTGCTGACAGTGCATTAAAATGATCAAATGATTAGGTGTGTAAAGTGGTAACATCATCTGTTTTGTGGCTGGAAAAGAGAAAGACAGACAAGAGGTGAGTCAGGTGGAGAGAGGTGGTGGTGGGGAGAGAGAAAGAGAGAATCAGTGAATGAATGGATGGATGGATGGATTAAAGAATAACAGGCTGGTCGCTGCCGAATTCAAAATGAGCACTGATGTGCCGCTGTACTGTTATGACTGAATATGACCTTTGTTTTTGATAAACAGGTTCTACTCAGAAACAACTTCCAAGGATTATCTACGAAGGTCTATGCAAAACATGAGATTTGACCAAACACTTGTGATTTTTTTTTTTTTCTTGGTGATTGCTGTCGCCCAGTGATGGTCTCCTTTAAAAGACTCTCTATTTAATACTATGTTTATAAACCTATTTTCTGTCTTGTGAACTCTCTCAGTAAAAGTAAATACTTAATACTCTATAACTAGTAAAAATGATTGCAAACAGGTTTACTATGTGATATGAACGCTACTTAAATGTTTGGAGTACATTCTATGCGAAAACATAATACTGATGTAAAGTACTGCATTTGCTGGTTTTGGTTTATATTTGTATGTGTGGGCATAAATTTACACACAGTACTACCTGAAATCTAGCTGTTTAGGCTCTTTATGCTGGCTAAGAGGGAGTGAATGGCTGGGTGAGTTTGTTAGTGAGTTATGAGCCAGTCAGCTTTAGGCAGAAATATTAATATAAGCTAATTGCATGGGTAAGACTGCTGGGAGAGAACAACAGGCTGAGATCTGACTGTCGCAGATGGAGGTGAGTCTGCATGCACACACACACACATACTAATTGAAAGCTGCATCTTGGAGTGTATTTGTAGCTGGGAATGTGGCAACTAGCACACCTTGTAATTTGACTGCAATTTACCAGAACAACCAGCACAAACCTGCAATCTTCCTCACCTTCTTAGTGCTTTTTGTCTCTTACTGCATGTATCTCTCTGATTGGTATGCACATACTGAAGTTTACACACACACACCCCACACAAACACTCACACATTTTCCATTAAAGAGATTGATGTCTCATGTGTCATATCACTATAAGCAGGAAACTGAATGGATGAGTTCATTAGCGCCACCGCTGGATTGTTCACTGCACTGTATCGTGTGGGGAAGCCTTTATTAAAGCCTCCTGCTGCTTCAACCGAATGGCTAATCTACTGTCACTTCATGGGGGAGAGCTGAGGTGATGGAATATGGAGACACATCGCCATACCATGACAACAGAGAGAGATGTACATGTCTGAGCATGTGCTTGTGCATGTACTCATGTGGGAGGCTGCTATGAGTAATATACACTCACACTCAATATCCAGGAACATGCTCTTCTGATGTCCTCCAATCCTGCTGAGAGCCTCACAGTCAAAGCGGCCCCAGTCAGACAGTCCCACGCCCACGATGGTCAGCATGGACTCACCATGACGCCCACGCACCTCTACACGCCCGTCTGGGCTCTGAAAACACAGACGCAAACAGTACTGCTCATCACCAGACAGATGAATGCTTAAACTCATTTGTATGCTTGATATTGAATGGAAATTTTATGCAAAAATGGTACAAGTATCTATTGTCTTAACTAGGGTAGTTAAAAGTTGACAGTAGGGCTTTATGACCTAACCACTTACAACAGCTTTGGATGTCATTTTCCAAACATGTGCTGGGCTGGGGTCAGGTTTAGAATTTTACGTTCTGGTTCCCATAGCCCACCTCCGGCTTTTAACAGATTTTGTGCATTTCTGCATTTCTCATTCTTGCTTCCTAATTTCTTCAAAAGTTTTTTTTTAATCTGAAATGCTGGCTTATCACATTTGTGCACTAGGTTCACATTTGTGTAAACAAAAAAAATCAGCAAAGTGGTTAAGGAAAGTACCAACTGGTACAAACAAAAGTATGTTTTAGGGTTAAACAGGAAAATGCCATTGTATCAGCACTGTCCTGTCAGGTTTTGAGGAGAATTTTGTAGGTCTCAGGGCAGTTCCATTTTTTCGGTCACTGTTCAGCTCTAGACTCAAAACCTAATGATCGAACCTGTTTCAGAGTGTTGCAGGGCTTGGGTTGGCTTAAGACCCTAAACCTGATTTTCAGGCTTGATAAAAGCTCCATCTGACAGTAAGTAGCACACTCCTTACCTTCAAAGGAACAAATACAGAAAAGTGTTCAAATTTTTACACCCAAGAGTGAGCTTCTACCTAAGGATTACCTAAAAAATACTGGATCTCACTGCTGACACTAATGACCATGAAACTAAAATTTAAACCATTTTAGCTGTCTGATTGCAAGGCATAATCCAATGCAATCTCCCACTGGATTAAAAAACAATGTTGTCCCAAAGCTACTTTGCATGGTATATATTGCAACAAAAAGTCATTTGAGTGAATAAAGTGATATTTATTCACTCAAATCCACATTAACAGACGCGGTCCTCTGAGGTGTGTATGATATAATAAGTGGTAGGGTATGTTGTGTCATGTTTGATTAGTGAGAGTGAGGTAATGGAGGAAAGGCAAAATGACAGTTATGAAAGCTGTCTTCCTCTCATGATTCGCACCTTTTCACTCACATTCATTAATCTCAGTCATTTTCCTCTCACACCCTGAATGATATATGCACTGTGACTAGAAACAGTATATTGATTTGGGGAGATGCTGTCTGCACACAGGAAAGCAGCCATTTTGCAGTAACATTTGAGTTCCTTTCAGAAACCATGAGACCTCTTAGAAACAGCAATTTGCAATTTGCTTGATTAGTAATAACATGGTGGTGGTGGTGGTGGGGGGGGGAGGCGCAGAAAGAAGCTTCAAGAGAGTGGAGGAGAGATAAAGTACCACAATGCTGAGCTGTCATAATGCTCCTTAATGCTTCAGCGTTCCTCAATGCTCTTAATTGATTCTTGGCTTGAAAGTACCATTGCAGAGAAAAACCTTGCATCTGAATAGAACCTGTACACCGAGACCATCTGATTTTTCTCATTGTAAAATTGTTGTCCAAATGTTATAGAATTACGTAATTTATCTCCAGACAGAAGTTTTGACTTCAGTGCACTTCCTGCGAGGGCTGAATGAAGCAAAACTGTCCCCTTCCATCTTTGCTATTTTCTACAGGATGATAATAGAAAGTGTCCTGACCAGCTGTCTCAGTGTCTGGTTTGGGAACTCATGGTCATAGAACCCTACACCGGATCATTAGTGCTGCATAAGTATGGCTACATGCATTGTGGATGACACCTCTCATCTTTCATGTACTGTTTCCCTCCCTGCCATTTAGAAAAACATACCTGAGTATTCATTCCACCAGGCAGTCAGATTACCAAACACTCTGGTCCCCCCCAGTATCCACCTGGACTAATCTAGATTAGTCTTTCCAGCATCATTAATTCTTCCATGCACATGCTGCTTTTGCGTCCCACCCATATATTTGGTGCTCACCTGTACATTGTACTCATTTTCCTGACTAGTTATAGTCATGTGCAGTCATTGATCCATGTGCCTGCTGTCTGCTGTATGTATTTAGTTTTATATTCTACACTCATCTCACACTGTCATGTAGCTACACTTTATGTAGTCCTCTGTAATGTGATGCTTTTGTGCGAAGATGCTCAAAGAATAATGTTTATTTTAATGTATAGAAGTATAACATAGTATAGTAGACTACTGAGGAATGTCAAAGACCCCTTCACTTGACTTGGTTTTGTTATGGACTCTTCTGAGTGGGACTGGCTTTGCCATGGTACTCCCCTCTCAGGAGAATCAGCATGGACTCTATCTTTTTAGACTGGCTTTCGCAAATCTTCAGCTCTGCCCAGGCTTCCTTAAACCAAGCACACCAGCAGCTCATTCACGGGCTCCCATACTTAAACCCTTCAGTGTGACTTGCTTGCAAAGTTGTGGTAGCAAAGTCTGTGTTATAGTTCTAAGGTGGCTTATGTGGTGGATTATTTCTGGTTTTGATACCTGTTCTGTTTTCTGGTTTAGTGTGATGGATTTGTCCAGGATATGCATGCCTGCCTGTGTTCGAATTTTGCCTCAAACTGCCTCAGATTTATTTGCCAGTGAATTGGACATTTGTTCCAGACAAAATTATTCACAAATACAGTTGAAGTAAAGCAATTAATTGCATGATATTATGGCATTCTTACAACAGGCTAATACAAATAAGGAATGTTAGCTAAATTTCAGGTATTTTCACTTGCCAAAATAGTATTTTTAGCTGCTTGTGGCAATTCTTTTTTTATGACCTTTTTATGAAGATTAATCACACTCACGCAGCATTTATTGAAACAGTTCCATCATTTGAAAAGTTCTTCAGGGAACCAAAACTGGTCCCAAGGCAATTACAACCGTTTATGGCACTTTTATTTTTAAGACTGTTGGTGGTGATCTGAAATCAAATTTCTGCAGTATAAAGCATCAAAGACTAGAAGCAACACAGAAAGAGGTTCTGATCTGTTATAGCGGCACATGTTAGATTTTGAACGCATGTTTTTAAAGTTCTGTGCAAATTAGTATCTACTGTTCTCTTGCTCTTACACAAACTATATGTACCTGTGTCTTACATCACACTCTGCTCTACTTATGCTGAGAAATTGAGAGTACCTCTTCTGTCCCACACATCTCTGCTTGAGTCCTTTTTAACTTTAAAGTCAGGCAGACCATTATAATGGCTTGCCGAGCAGTCCCCACTAGATTAACAGCAATAAGAAGTACTTTCATGCTCCCTGTGAGAACTCGATGGGCTGCTGCTCTGAAAAGCAACTCCATTTGCTTCCGTTTGTGCCGCCTAACAAGTGCAGCATTCATGGCATTCTAATGATCTTTGACAGTTCCTCCTCTCGTCATGTTTCTGGACTGGTCGTCCCTGTTGCATTAGCCATTGTGCGGCGCCCATTCTGATTCAGTACAGGCACAGCACAGGACTGCGGAACGTTATCTCACTAAACCTCCACAGCACAGGCCACGAACACGCCACAGGACTTCACTGGAGACTGCAATGAACTCTAATAGCTGAGATCTTGAATGGTATATTTCCAGAGACTGCAGCTCACCCAGTAAATAGCGTGTTCATCAATCAAATGTCATGCTTTTTTTAACGCCTGGAAAGGAACAGGATTTGCAATATAATGGAGCCAAATATACGGCATTGTGTGGGTGCACAGAAAACATGTTCTGATGCAATGAGTATAACGCGATTACTCACGCTTGTGTTTTGCATACTTGTATCAGGAGAGCGTGCATTGTATTTTTGTAGATGCTCCTATAGTGAGAACCAGGATGCAATAACATTGGTCCACTGTGTCAGATTAGAGAAGGAACTACACTTTCCAGTGACTAGTCAAGCCATTAGAAGGATAAGCGCTATTAAGTGCTATATTTTGTTGTCCAACCAAAAACATGTAGGTTTTCTACATCTAACAAGCGACTAGGCCTGTCAAATAAATATTGCTTGCACCTTTTCTAGTACAAAAACACCTAGTACTTAATAGGTAAATATGTGATCATTACAAGAATCGCCTACTGCGTGCTTTGTGCTGTATTTTAAAGTGCATCGCAGTTTGAAGTTATGGATAGCGGTACTTGGTGCAACAGTGTAATAATGAAGTATTATGTAGTATGAGTATTGTTTAGTAATCATTTAAGTAAAGTCACTTATGAGCAATTCTGTTGGTCTCCTCGACATTCAAGACAGCAGCTGGCATTCATACATAATATAAACAAAATAAAAAGTAGATCAACAAGGATTTGTTCTAACATTCAAAGTGTGCAGAGAGTATTACGTTCAGACAAACTACTGCAAGTGCGATACACAAAATACCAGTACTTATAAGTACAAGGTATTTGTCCTTTAATTGTGTGTGTGTGTGTGTGTGTTTGGTACCTTGTCTCCGTCTGAGAAGCTGTATCCATCACTAGCTCTTCTCCAAGAAATCTCAGGGAGAGGTTCTCCTTCAGCCTTACAGGAGATCATAGCGGCACTGCCCTCCACTGCTGTCACGTTCCTCAGCTTAGTGATGTGTGGTTGGACTATACGCCGAGGAAAACACGCCAGACAGTGCCAAAAATAGACAGCAAAGACATAAAAGAAGGGGGACGAAGAATAAAAGTGAAAATATACATCACTTTAATTACTATCCCTAAAACTACGATAACAAAACTGCTATTAACAAATGAAAAAGTCTACCACAGTAAAATACACTGCACGGCCAAAGTATGTTGACACCTGACCATCACATCTGTATGAGCTGAACCATCCAAAACCACTGGAATTCAAATCAAGTTGCCCTACACCCCAACTCCCATTTGACTCTACAAACTTTGCACAAGATTTTGGAATGTGTCTGTGGGAATTTCTGCCCATCCAGACAAAAGAGCATTTGTGCATTAGTTACGCACTGATGTCGGATGAAGACTGGTTTGCAATACATGTTCATTCATTTGGAGTGAGGTCAGAGCTCTGTGCAGACCGCTCATCAAATGCTTTGGGTTACCTTGTTTTGGGTTTAGGGACACGGTCATGCTGGAAGAGAAAAAAATGCATCCCCAAACTGTGGCCATAAATCTGAAAGCATACAACTATCTAAAATGACTCTGTATGCTGTAGCATTAACATTGACCTTGTTTGGAACAAAGTGGCCTAGGCCCTTTACCCCTCCTCTACCAAATGACTATGTAAGTATTAGGCACTGTCCTTCAAGGATATAAAGGACTACATCTGCAATACACATTTTACAAAACAAGTAATACAATTACAGCAATTACACTATAAGAACTGTTTGAGGAATTTTATTATTCTGTCGTGCTCGTTCTAATGCATACACATACACACACCTGGAACTGAGTATGCATTTGCATACTGAAGGGACAGCAGGGTATGGAAATGTTTCTGCTTCATATAATAAATTTATGACACAGATCTTTTGTGTGGCAGCACTGATTAGTAAGGTAAGTGATGTGCAGCAGCGACCTTCGCCAGGTGAAACAGTGTTGAAGAAGAGCAGCACTGCTGCACTTAACTCAATAAATATACATCAGAAGTGCACCCCCACAGGCAATAAAATAATAGCACAATAAGGACTCAGACTCATATTTAGGTTGACTGACAAAGTAGAAAAATAGTCCCACTGGGCGTAAATAGTCCCACTGAGTGTGTGCATGTTTAATTAGAATGAATATAATAAGTATTTCGGTATATAATATTGAAAACAAATCATTAAAACAGTAAATGGACATTTTAAACTCTATTGCTGATGTGCCCTTGGATCCCTTGAGGACCTCTCATTTGCTTTCTTTCATGGAAATTACTGTCCATGATCAGAACTAGCTATCTGGATGCATCCAAACAGAGTAAAGAACGGAGAGAGGCTTATGCTATGCACACACCCATGCTCCAAAGGCTGGCCCGTTTCTGAAGCGCTTTGCTTATTATGGCTTGTTTTTGTTATTGAAAATCACATGAAACCAGAAAACGCATCCATTCTTCCATTCTACAAAAGCATTCTTTTGACTCATTGACTATGAATTCTTTAAAAAGGTGACTTTGTTACTGACGATCAATCTCTGAAACAAATCAAGGAGGGGGGGGGGCTCCTTAATGTTTTTAATCAAGCACACATAACTTGGGGGATCTAACTGCAGGTTTCTTTTTAACCCTAACTTTATATTTAAATTGCTGTGTGCTGGCTCTTATGTCCCAACATTTTGTGTCAGACCAAATTTTCACCCGTGAGTATAAGCGTACATTTTAGACAGTGTTCATTATTGTGAAACACTGATTATGATGTCTGTATGAACATAAATGTCTAAAGTCACTTTGTAGCAGTGCATTTCAAAAATATTATAAAAGGCAGGAAAGACACAATAAAAACAAAACCATTTCACAGGGAAATGAACCACCTCATAAAAGCACTGTGAAGCTTTCAAACCTTTTATTAATCTTTTTTTGAAGGACAGTTCCTGAAATATACATAGCAGAAGAGGGAGGGTGGCGTGATGCTGTTTTTCAGGGTTTGGGTCTTACTTCCAGTGAGGAGTAATATAAATGATAGACCATACAGAGTTATTTTGCACAGGTTTATGGCCACAGTTTGGGGGAGACCCTTTCCTGTTCAAGTACGACTGTGCCCCTCCTGATGTGCCTATGGGCTTGAGGCTAATAAGGACACTGAAGACCAAAAACCCAAGGCTCAGACGTTGGCAAGTAGTTTATTACAACCTGAAACACATTTTATGAGTGTGAGGAAATGCACGAGATAGAGTCCCACCTAAGTGGAAAGCCCTGCAACTCTCTAGTTAGCTGTCAGGGGTCATAAAAAGGAAAGTTACAACTACGTTTCCCATCCCCCTTTGCAAAACAAAACTCCCATCCAATAACTAGGTTTCATTTAAATTAGCTCTTTGAAGAATACCCTTTGCTTGCACATTGAAAGGATTCTGATGACTACAGAATAAATCTCCATACATTTACATGAGCAGACAAGGTGCTATCTGAATAATCTGTGGAAATGCTGGCAGCTTCATGAAAATCTAAATTGAAATTCTTGGCCATAAAGAAAGTGTCACCCGTTTTCTGTTAAATAATTTAGGAGCCTGTTTATGGAAGGGGAAACAGTTCACACTGCGGGGCGCAAGGAGGAGGGGATGTGTGAGGGGGGGGTTAAAAGGAAGAGTGAGTATCTCTCCGTCACATCGCACTCAAAGTGACAGAGTTCCCTCTGTGCAAACAGACTCTGTGTAAACTCTCAAGACCCATCCTTTACTTACTCACTAGCACCATTTAACCAAACACACAGACCTGGCTCTCATCTGATATTGACTGTTATAGGTAACCCTTCCCTGAAAGGTTCCCCAGCGGCATTCCACTGGTCACACAAACCGCTGATTCTGAATACAACAATGTTTACCGGCCCGATTTCTAACTGGAATATTTAAATCACACACTTAGATTTGGATGAACCTGACTGTGAGTCTGTTTATCAGACATCTGCATCACCTCTGCTGGAGACAGAAATGCTCACTCTGTTCCCTCTTCCCCAAATAGTTCTGACATTTAACACATCATAAACGAACCATTACGGAAAACAAACTACCTCTCCTTCCGCAGTTCCTGAACGAGTGGAATGAAAGTAAGACCTCTCACCGAACACTTTCAGAAAAATCTCCTGCTGCACTTCGCCTGCCTTGTTAGAGGCTTTGCAGGTGTAGGAGCCGCCGTCGTCCTGCTTAATGTTCCGGATGGTAAGAGTTGTACCTCGTGCCCTCGTTACATACTGCTCAGACTCCTGCAGCTCCTCTCCCTTCCTAACAGATCAAACGCACACACACGCAGGCATCAGATTTCAAACAGCGGAAGAGAAAAGTCCGAAATATAAATGAAGTCAGAGAATAACTAAATAACACAAAGGCACAAGGCAACAGAAACAGAGATGAAACATGACCTACGTGGCACGACACAATGTTCCTCACTTTGTGTTTTTACTTAGGTTTTGTTCCTTTGTGCTGGCAGAGAAAATACAGCAGTAACCAGGGCTGTATAGGCAAAGGTGTGCAGGCGAGATTGAGCGGTGGAGTAATTGAATGTTTTTGGAGGAGATTACAGCGGGGGCTTTAGACTGTCATAATGCTGGACACGGACGGAGCGGAAATGAAATCCCTTTAAATCACGAGTCCAACAGGAAATGGAGAGGACAAAGCAGAGAGGCCAGAGAGAGAGAGAGAGAGAGACCACTAGAGAGAAGCAGTGGGATGTTCTGTATACTGGTGGTGGTTCAGTTTCTGTCCTGGTGGTTCAGTCACAGTGCTTCTGCCAGAAAAAATGATCAGCACATGAATTAAAAGAGATTATGTCTCAGTGTCTGTCCTATATTTTGCTATCCATTTTTTTTTTCATCCTTTTGTGATGACAAGTAGCACAATAACCAAAAATACATAAATACGAGTTTTTACAATATTATTTTTATAAGCACTTTTAGGTTACTTGATTATATTATATAACACACGATTAGATTCCTTTTATAACTTTATATAACCAAAGTTTGAAGGTTCAGTCACCTTTTAATGAGACCAGTTATTCCTTCTCTCCTACCTCATCATTCATCCTCAGTTCTCTTTTTTTACATTGTAGGTGGTACCTAAAATATTATTGTACTGTGGGCTGTGTCTAACAAAGGTGGTTTGCTTGCTCTACTGCACATTTCATCAACACTTACCGCTGTAAAATCGCCCCTCACCTGTTGGGTGGCTTTTCCAAGCTGATATATCTTATATCACATCGCTCACCAGGTAAAATGATATCTCCTTCGTCAAACAGTAAAAGAATGAAAAAACACTGGCTCTCGGCAGTGCTGCCACGGCTTTGGGCCTAAACTGTACCTTTTGCTATTCAGGTTTGTATTTAGTTTGTCTTGGAGGCAAAGTCTTTTCCTGCATTCAAGCAAATTGTGGCAGCAATTGCTTTTTTATGTAATCATTTTTTATGTAAACACGGTAGTACACAGAAAGCTCCAATTCCACTTGCTCATACATTGTTCTATACCCAACACAGATATGCACTTATCTGCGACCAGAAGGTTGTGGGTTCAAATCCCAACACTGCTAATGTCATCACTGGGTTAAGTGCAGAGAAAGAATTTCACTTTGTTCACTCTGTACACTATAAAGGGCTACATTACTTTATTTCAGTCAGACAGGTTTAAAGGCAAGTGTGACATGCACGCAAGTTGCATATCAGGGATCAAAGGGATTAAATTAGAACACTGCAATCATTATAACAAAGAGACCCGAGAATAGAAATCATAGAAATGAGCAGCTTACAACGCATCACAAAATCATTTACACTTTAAATTTCCATTGTAATATGTGCACCGTGCTACATAAAAGAAATCAAGGAATAGATAAATAAATAAATAAATAAATAAGAATTAAAAATTAAAAATTAATAGACAAGTTTCAACAGGCGTATAATAATTGACGGTGCTGTTGTCATGGCTCAGTGTTCGGTTAGCGCTCTGGTTAGGCTCATTCATTAAAGGTCAGCGTGTGCAAGTGCTCAGCACAGATCGGATTCATCTCGCTCGCTCCCATCTCAGCAGAGGTAATTACAGTGATTGAGGGCCTGTAATCAACACGTTAGGCTGCCTGTCACTCAAATCCTGCACATTAGAGGTGAAATAAATGTGTCCACTCCAAATGTGTCATTAAGGCTGTCGCGCTGCGACTCTGCACTTTTTTTTTTTTTTTTTTTACCTCAATCTTCTAATGGCTCTTTCGTTTGGCTAAATTTTTACTTTCTGAGAGTAAATCTTTTTTTTTTTTTTTTTATATATATGTAACCTTTCATGGAAGCATGAGACCGTAGCTCTGTGTTTAACTCAGGTCATGCTTATTCTTCTACAGCACTACAGGAGGCGAAGGATGAGGAAAGCGTGATTTCCCTGGTGAAATTTCTCCTCTTTGTTTAACAGGTCATAAACCATAATATGCAAAACCCAAGCCAAATGGGGGAAATTGCACAGAAGGGCCCAGCATTGCCACAGTGCACTCCACAGTTCAGTCCAAACGGAGTCACCAGATGCACCGTACATTGTCCTTGTTTTTGACCTCCACCTGACTATGGATGTGGAATGAAATATGTAAGTGTGAGTGTGCTGTGCAGTGAGTTCTACCTGTGCCAGGTAACATCCGGCTCAGGAGAGCCATAAGCTCTGCAGGTAAATGTCACCGATTCGCCGTAGTCTGCTGTTGCATTAAAAGACTGCTGAGGTACGGACAGCACTGGTGGAACTGTTGGAGAAAGAAACAAACTCATGAAATCTTTAACATCTCTTAATACCGGAAATATTTTTTTTTATACCCCCAAATTAGTCTCCTTAACGTACTGAGTTTAAATTTATATTAATATATATATATATATATATATATATATGAAACCCATCCAACTGCTTACTCACAAATCAGATTCTGTGCATACAGATCATCCTCAACGTGACCGTACTTTGAATAAGTCAGCAGTGAGAGAATGAATAAATACATAAGGCTCTCTTAAGTTTCAAATCGATACTTCCTGTCCAGCTCAGTTTATTATACTGTGAAAGGTTAATGCGGAGAGTAAAGGGTCAACTGATGGGTCAGCGCCGATGACCTGACAGAACTCGCACTGACATTCTAATAAATCATCAGACCGTTCACTTATTCTCAGTCTTCCTTCTGCATTAATGTAAAAAAGCACACAAAAAGCAATCCTTAAAAGGAGGCTGAGCCCAATCATTATACTCCCCCTATCCCAGCACTTTACTCCTACGTCTGTGCACGCAATGTGACATTTTAAAAGTCTCTGGGCTACTGTTTATGGACATACAATAATGGAGGGAGCTAGTTATGAGTGACATTTGTTTAGAGAAAAAGAGCAAAGCGCAACAATGAGTACAGAATGACAAAATGGTTTAAATTCAGTTCTAGCTGCGACGCAAATGTTTTCGTAGCAACGCTTCTTCATCAGTTCTCTCTGGCATTTTCTCATAGCAACAAAACCTCATCTCCTTTGTTCTCCTCCATTCTGGCTGTTTGGATTTGGAGGATGGATGGGGTGATGCTATCTGAAACAGGCATCTTTTTGAATTATGCTCCTTTAAAGACATAACACAATTTAATGGAGTGTGAGGTAGGGTAAAAAAATTAAATTAAGGGAATGTTTTATTCATGGTCACTTTCAGCCCCACTTGGCGGTATATTAGATCAGCTAAAACATCTCTCTCTGCCCCTGTTAGACGCCATAAATGCACACACTATTTGTTTAACAGAACACACATAATGGGCCATTCATTAGGAAGGCCCAAATTGCTGAGAGTTTGGTCTGAATTAATTCCGCAATCTTCTGGCAGTTAATATGTGATTGGGAACACAATCAGTGGTTGATGTATGATTCTGAGTGAGAAACTGTGGAAAATTGTGTCAGGTAGGCTATGGGACAATAAAAAACCATTCCTGCGGCATGGGCTCTTTGCAACTAGAAATAGTGTTTTGCAAATTGGCTGACGGTTGGGGAGGCTGTGATGGGGGTCATCACTATTACAGCCCAAGTTCAATAACTCCTCTCATAATCAACTCAATCTACTGCCACCAGATAGGAGAGTAGTGCTGCACACGGCTTTGTTCAAGACACGATGGACCTCGAGGTATATACTACTTACAGAGGTATTGTTACTTTTGCGTTTTGCATCATATAAGGCAGTGGTCAGCTGGTAATGTGCACATAGGGATTTTAATACCCTCAGTATATTTGCTTATCATAAACAAATTACGTTCATATTTTAAATATAATAATATTATACATTGTTTTAAAAAATCTCTAAGAAGTCTAGATTACAATTACAAAGTATTACATGTACTGTTATTGTTCAGGAGAACATAGGCTATTCAAGTTCGTCATGTGAGATGTACATGCTAACGGACTTTTGATGGATTTGGCCATTTACATAGTGTTGTCAGAGTGGTCAGTACAGATATTCTTTCATAAAATACAACAATTTTGATGGTAGCTCATTCTATACCTTGTGAATATGAAGAAATATATGATCAGCATACAGCAGTCAAACAGGTCAAGAAAAACTACGTGACTGCTATTTGCTGATCATATATTTCTTCATATTCACAAGGTATAGAATGAGCTACCGTCAAAATTGTTGTATTTTATGAAAGAATATCTGTACTGACGGGCCTTGGAATGTCTTCCTCAGCACGTGGTGGCCTAGTGGTCAGGGAGCTGCCCCTGTGGTCACAAGGTTGTGAGTTTGAATCCCAGGACTGCTAGTGGCACCACTAAGGTACTCTTGAGTCAGGTACTGACCCCACACACTGCTCACTGGGCGCCCCTCGTTGGTGGCCGCCCATTGCTTCACTTGGTGAATGGGGTAAATGCAGAGAAAAAATATTCACACTGTTCACACTGTGTGCTGTGGTGGGCCACACAAAATATTACCACTTTTTTGACATTAGTCTATCAGCTGGTTATTTGATCAGTTTCACTTTGAGCCAAAGTGAACTGGAACACGGCATATGCTCAGCATTACATATGTCCATGGATATAGACAGTCTTCAGTACTCTTCATTCATTTAATCTGTATTTGCGAACATTTTCTGAAAGCTTGTGGATACGGCCTTATCTGCTGGCTCCACGTTTGTTGTTATCAGAAACTTTTAACTCTGTCCACTAGTGGATGTATTGCTTACTAACATAAAGGACGCATGGAAGTGTGTGATGGCGCATTGCTTGAAGTGGATGTATTCATTTTCATACGTAAGGGGAGCGTAAATAAGCCTTAAATTGGAACTAAGAACTTCAGCGTCTCCTAACCCACTCTTACAGACATAAACAGATGCTTGTGTAAAGATCATGTGCAAAACATGTGCTCTCAGCTTGAAGCCTGATTAACGATGGCTGAACACACTTTTGGACTAAAAAAAGTATATTTTTTATAAATAAAAATAAATCATAGTGATAGATGCTTGTATTTTTAGATGTTAACAGAAGATTTCTTTTATTTCTTTTAGATTTTTTTAATGAATTGTACTCTTGATCACTTGCAAAAACAGAGATATCAAAACGGGAATATAAGTGGATCTTGTGTCACGTTCAGAGCCAAATTCACCTCACTGAACCTGATGCTGATTATTGTGATATGTGTATCGTGTCTGTAAAGGGGCAGCTGGTGCCCTAGTGGTTAGGGAGTTGTCCCTGTAATCAGAGGGCTGTGGGTTCGAATCCCAGGACTGCCAGTGGCACCACTGAGGTACCCTTGAGCAAGAGACCATCCCCACACACACTGCACCCCGGGCACTGTGTTCCCGGCTGCCCGCTGCTTTACTTAGTGAATGGGTAAAATGCAGAGAAAAAATTTCACATTATTCACACTGTGTGCTGTGGTGTGCTTCACGTATGACAAATGGACACTTTACACATGCCTAACTTAAACTGTTCCTTAGTTTTGAGGCCTAAAATATAGCCATGCAATCCAGATGCAGTCTTTGGGTTCTAAAGGTTAATGCTACAAAAATACCTGGGCAGGTGTGCTACGCAAGATTTCTATCAAACTAATTGAGAGATTAATGATAATCTCTGTTTCTACACCATGCACAAAACTCCTGTGCAAAAAAGAAGCAGAGCATTTAGACAAAACAAACCTAGAACTCAAGTTTTTCGTGTGTGGAGAAAGAAGGGCTGCGCTTTGATCCCAAGGACAGGATGAGAGCGCCACGATATTGGGCTGCTTCTCTAAAAATGGTATTGTGGCATTACACAACATCAAAGGAAGCAGTAATGAAATGATATACCTGGACATATTCGAGGTGAATTTGTCATTGGTCAGGAATGGAGAAAAGACAAGCCGACTCTAAACATACCACTGAATCAATACAGGTTTCTAAAAAGGTGAAGGTGCTTTCATAGCCTGCCTAGTCTTTTGACCTGAATCGCATTGTTCTTAACTTTGAGGAATTAAGGAATTTGCCAAGAGGAATGGGATAAATCTGAATCACAGAATTCAACTACTGTTTAAAGTAGACATCTCAAAGCCATTACTCTCAACAGTGGCCTTGCACAAAGTGTTAATGTTCTTGTCTTAACATACCATTAAACACAACGATGTTTTTTTACTGCAGCATTTCTCAGTATGAAATAAAAATGATTAATGTTGAAGGCTTATAAACATTGGGAAAATAGGGTCATAAATGCTCTTGAATGTTCAATTGTTGTCCTAACATTTTGAATGTTAGGGGACATTTACATAGAACAGTGGTTTATGACATTAAAGACAATATACATTAGAAATTAAAAGCTCTCTGCCACCAGACAAGGACAGAGCTCAGGGTATGCCTATCATAAACATATCACGCAGGCCACTGGTGTAGTCCGTCTGGAAGTATTCTGACTGACCAGAGAATAACTCAGCGCCTTGGATTTGCTCCAAAGGTCGAGGAAGCAAGGGGCTTGCAGTTAAAATGGCTGCACTCAGAATATTAGCTTATGTTTAAAATCATTACTTTAATTAACAGTGTTCCACTATAACAACGTGCGTGCACACCCAGGAAATGTGCTGAGAGACATGAATAAAATACACTCTGCATGAGGCTCGGGAGTCAGGCGCTGAAACAACTCCAACAAGATTATCATTGACTTTCTCGCCAATCGATAGCCATTTTCCAAAGGCTATAATCTAATTGAGCTCATTCCCAGATGAGGGGGCCCAACTGGAACAGCTCTGCTAATATGAGGTACAATTGGGTATAAAGACATCAAATCAGGTCAGCGAAGCATCTGACACCGACTTAAACCAGCTATCGGCAAGTCGAGCTCTTCAGCACTGACCGAATCGCTCTGGGACAAAAATGAAAACCTGCAGTCCTCAGAGTGGTTTTGAAGGTGAGCTTAAAGAAAAATGTGTAAATAGGTAAATACATGGGACTTATATTGGGAAAAGCAGCACTTTCAGACACACTATTCATGCATGGCTACTGAATATATGAAATCCTACAATTTCAAATGTGTGACATGGAATGTAGAATATTCTCTCACATTTTTGCTGCCTATGGCCCTGAAAAACCTTTTAGTGAGTACGAGCTTCATTTATTAGTGCTGCTACCCGTTTCTCGATTAACTTGCATTTTCTCGTTTGTTCCAAGCCTATTGACAGTTCCACACAGGTAGCACAATTAGCAGGCAATCCAGCGCAGTACGCATGATTAGCTCCAGCCACATTAAACTGAGAGCTAATTTTAGACTCATTGAGAGCGCATACCATGATTACATTAAAGCACACTTTAAGCTGTGCCTATTCATAAATGTACACCTGGCTCTCTATATTTCAAAATAGGCTGCTCAGTATTAGCATTTGATATTTATGTCTGAAAACTGAGGGACAGTTGAAAACAGGCACAGTGATATGCTAAGCCTAACAGGACCGGAGGCTAGTGAGCATGCCTGTAGAATGGCGTTTGCTTTATGTCGGCCTCTGATTTGTGTTGTCATGTCCGCTGGATTATCAGCCACGCCTCATTGAGCAGCCTTATTAGATCAGCAGGAGAGACTTCTGCAGTGAGCTAAGGAGACTCTGGCCCATGTTCATTCTCATCACGTCAGACATGAAGAAGCCAGAGGGCTGATCTGCCCATATCATCTCTGCTCATCTGTTCTCATCTTCAGTCACATAAACATAAAGTTTCAAAGAGCACTCTGAGGCCATAATGTGTCCTACATGGTAGGCTTTTTTTAACAGAGATAACAACGTCTCGGTCCCGGCATTGATTTCAGGTTATACTGAACTTATTATATTTTATCACTGAATACATTTTAATTATAGGTCTGAATAATCATTTTTATGAAGTATGGGGAATTAATTCTCACTTAAACAGGTAAGTATTTTAAATGGGTTTCTCATAACTTTGCTAAGTGTGTCCTCTGTAGAAGTGCGCACCTCTGAAATGTGATGATATTAGTCTTTGGAGAAGCACAAAATGATTTTTTTGAGAAACTTGAGACTTTCTCAGACCTCTCTAGGGATTGCTGCTATAGCACGTTGCCTATGATGAACTCACCGTTGACAACCAAGATGATGTCCCGGAAATCAATCTCACCCCTGGCCTCAACTCTGGCCTCACAGCGGTACACACCCTCGTCTGCTTTAGTCACTCGCTGGACCTGCAGGTTGTTGTTGGGCAGGAGCTGGAATTCTGAAAAGGTTCATAAATGGCAATTTAATTAAAATGCTAATCCAAAACATTAACATACCAGCACATTCAGTTAGGAAAACTTCACTGAAGGACAGTTTTCATGAGCCTAAATGATGCCCACTTAAACCTTTCATGACAGTTAACTCCTAGAGAAACATCTATAAAGGCTTATTCCAGCTGCCATGACATGCAGCGTGAAAATGACTGAAGCACACTTTGATAACTGATACTTGCTGGAATAAATCTTCATAACTATTTATGCAGGTTAATGTCAAGTACAATGAACATTTTACATATATCATTAAGCCCTATGAATACTGGGCCTTTTGGAAGTGTTACTGAAACACCTTTTAGGTCCATCTTGCTGGGGTATGTTTAGAAATAACGTCAACTGACGTTATTTCTAAACGTACCCCAGCAAGATG
>JBBIGA010000002.1:7243504-7267924 GCA_037576975.1 Alestes dentex
ACGTACATTTCTGCCGGAAAAAAGAACGATGCGCTCGCACAAAATAGCAATGATAGGTTGCGCAAGTCGCGAAAGCATGGTGCGCCGTGTGCATTATCGGGCCCTAAGAGTTTTTTTAGTTTCTTATCCTAAGAATTATTAGTCAGCAGGAAGTATGAAACTGTTTTGTAAGCACTGAAAGTGAAGAACTGAAGTGTGAGCCCACACTTTTGAAGCAAGTGTACTCAAGCACTCAAGGTGACAAACCTCCCATTAGAGGAACTGAAATAAACACCCTAAACATACATTTTGCGTGTATTTCTGCAGCTACAGGCATGTTAAAAAAGGCCATATTATATTTGATCAATATCTACACAGTAGGGCTTTAATTGAAAAGCCGATTTGTCGACGCGTCAACGTTAGAGGCACAAGTTGACATCCCCTGGGAGAAGTCAACAAGTCGTGTGTTTTTTTTCCTCTCTCTGTGCACGCTTGTGTACACAAAGCAATCTCTGCCTCTGATTGGCTTACACTGACATGTGTTCCTTGACTTAACCAATTACTATAGTGCCTTCATAAAAAGGGCGGTAACATTGGCACGAGTGGAATCTAAACACAAGACCACAACAAGATGAGAGACACGGCGGCAGAGGAGACAGACACACATCACATGTGTGGAGTTCCTCTAGACACACAAACAGCACGGAGACCTGCACAACCTGCAAGTCGGTGTTAAAGTACGATAAAAGTATGAGCGTTCTGCACAGCCATCTGAAACGGCACCCGCTAGCTAACATGGGTGATGCTAACACTGCAGGGAGTCCAGTCCAGAGTAGCGGAGTAGCTTTACAGAAAAGCCTCTGGCTGATCACAGCGCTGCTTGTTAATTTCATTGTTAAAGATATGAGACCTTTGGCAGCATCTTTAATAAAAGTTGTTCATTGTTGGACACCTGTGTTCCTCCGCTGTGTCTGTGTGATGACATCATCAATCGACTTGTCAACTCGACTTCGACTTTATTGACGCATAAGTCAATCTGAAAAAATCTTAAGTCGTTAATGCCCTAATACAGTGTTATTACACATCTTGACATAAAAAATAATTATTAAATAATTTATCACTACAATTTATGAAGCATTTTATGGATCCAAACACACAAATGTGTTTTCAGTGTTGTGGTACAGAAAATGAATTAAATGATAATGTGACAATACAAATAAAACTGATTTACACAAATATTACTTTATATTACTAATTCTTTTATTGTTAATTTACATGTTTTTCATCGGAATGCACCTGTGGCACCCTGTCCTTACCCTGACACTGAATAAATGGCAGAGTAAAAGTTTTATTTCAAAGCCAAAAAACGCCAGATCTAATTATTATGGAAACAAAAGTGCAGAACTACTAAGGCTGGGTACACCCACTCTTAGTGACCCTTAAGATCAAGAAAAACAATGTAAATATAACACTTTTTTCTATAATATATATTATGTGTCCTGACTTTATATAGAAATTGTGCTACACTTGAAAAATAAAGTTCAATTACTGTTGAATTCCTGTTTATTTGATGCTGATTGTCAAAGTGAACACAGCACACCTTGCCAACAGCAATTTATATATAATATTAGCAAAAAATGTCATTTCTACCGCATTTCTGTCTTTACCACAGCGGCTTTAGGTGTTGCAGTAAAAGACCTTGTGTTGCTGGACTGACAAATTTAAATTTAGACTGTTCTCAGCATAAACTTCATGAGGCACAATCTAATGTGATTAATTCTACTTTTAGATGTTTTTTCTAAGATTCTGCATTTCTCATGTATATAAATGAATTCATAATGTTGTAATGATGCGTAGGGGCCAGACCACCGAATCGGGGCTTCAAAAGTGGTCAAAGACTGGGAGGACATAAAAACATGCAGTGAGTCAAAGGGAGGAAAACATCTGCCATGCACGGCATCAAGCCCATAGCTAAAAGCAAGTGAAAAAGCTTAATCGCGAGCAGTGCTCAAATCTGCTACGCTAGGGAGCAGGATGGGTGCACTGTTGCTGGGCCACCGAGGCAGTAACCCTGCGAAATGCCTCTCATGAGGGATCAGCCCCAGAGAGGAAGGAAAAAAAAGATAAAAGTGAATGAGGAAATGGACTGGAAGGTCTGGGAGAATGGACTTGAAAGGTCCCTCGGTGAAAAGGAAGAAACGGATGAAGAAGACATGCTATGAAGAAGAACCTAACTGAATATGTGCCATGTGCATTTATGAAAATATGCTGAAGGGGATATCCAAAAGGCCCCTAAAGATGGATGACACAATACTCAATCCTGGAATCTAAAGAATGGAGACACAGTCCGAATGAGACAGATACAGAAAAAAAGTCCAGATGAAATGGACACAGGGAAAAAGTCTGGATGAGATGGACACAAGGGAAACAGAGGGGGTACCGGGGGGTCATCAGAGGGGGGTAATGGAGGGCCATACTGAAGCACCCAGAGGAACACAGAGCTCATGCCAGTACCAGCTAAGATAAAACAGGTAATTTCAGAGACTAAGCAAAAAACCCAAAGACTTAACAAATCCTAATTACCTCTAGAAACCCCAAAGACCTGCGAGCCCTGCTTCTAAAGGGCATATCACAGGTGCCACTGATCAGAATAATCACGAGGGAAAAGACACCTCGGGCCTCCCCCCAGGTGCCGCTGGTCAAAGTGATAACGAGTGGGGAAGCGCTCTGGGCCTTCCCTGGCAAAAGGATCGGAGATGCCAGCCTTGGAGCTCCTTCTAGTGGAAAGGTGAGTTGAACACCACTGCAAACTACAACCTCAATAATAACGATGTTGCTAAATGAACACAGCTATCTGCATCAAAACTGAACTTACATTTGTAAAGATTTTATGGCAGAGCTGTTGTAACGGATCACACTGTGATTAGATTGTCCTAGTATATCTAATGATGAGTGCATAGTACATTGTAAATATTAAGTCTGTAGTAAACTAAACATAACCATGTCATTTTTTGCAAACCTATATGAGAGCAAATTCATCTACAGATCTACAAATGCAGAAAGGAAATGAGAAAAGACCCAGACAAATACAAAGCATATCTCCAAAAAGAAAAAAAAAATGTTACAAAAAAGAAAGAAGAATGGGCAGATAAAGAATGTTTCCCAACTGACGAAAAGAAAGGCAAATCTGAAAGGAAGGCAGTGGAAGATAAATAAAAGACAAGGGCGAAGCAAAAAAAATACTAAATAGTGAAGTACTAAAAGGCAGTGGCCTCGGTTGTAAAAGCATTGTTTTAGGCTTTCAAAGAAGCTGAACAGGATCAGCTCACCTCAGACTTGCACATCCCACTAATGATATACCAGTGGCACATTTTCTTGAAAGGGATAAGAGCAACAGGGCCAGCGCAGGTAAGCTAATGAAAATGCAGAAGTACCTTCTCTCCAGTTCTCTTAAGAATCTATTCTTGAAATTCAAAGCAGAGAATCCAAACTTTTGCAAGACAACTTTGCAAGACAAAACTCTTCTGGGCAGTACATTCATCAGTCAAAGACAGGGAGACAGGTCTCTGTGAGTTTTGTGAAAATACACAATGCATGGCAGATAGCCTATTCTAGCAAAATGTAGTGAAAGACCTGATGTTATCCATGTTTTGTACTCCAGAATTTTGAGTGTTTTTTCCACCACATGGAGTATTCCCTGAATATTCACTATTTTGATGACGTTTGAAGAGCAGGGTCAGACATAGTAGAATCAACAGAGGGTGGAGGAGAGAAAGAAAAAAGTCAAAAGATGGCAAGACTGAAATTTACTGTCCATTTAAGTACAAATGGAGCCCTCCAAATTCTCCTAGATGGATTCTCTGAACTGCTGCAGGCAAAAATAAAAAGGCACTTACAACATTAAGCACCAGCCTACTTCCTCAAGAGGGCTTAAGAAGAACCAGGCCTTTGCGA
This sequence comes from Alestes dentex, assembly GCA_037576975.1. Lineage (NCBI taxonomy): Eukaryota > Metazoa > Chordata > Actinopteri > Characiformes > Alestidae > Alestes > Alestes dentex. The sequence continues at coordinate 7,247,438 of JBBIGA010000002.1, forward strand.
ATTTGCAAGTGAAATACAGGCCACACACAACACACATTAGTTTAGCCTGCACACTGTGGTTAAACCAAGTGTGCACAGTCCTCATATAGCTTTCTCCTCCTCTTTCCGCCATGAACATTCAGCTGTATGGGCACTTTTCAGACCTCTGCACCATCCAGTGCAAGAGTGCTTCACATGGTCTGCAATGGAATAACCACTATCGGTCCAAGGAGACAATTTCCTCCAGGATCAGTAAAGTTTTCTGATTCTGATTCTGATAATCTTACTGTCTAAATTTTCCATGGTGAAGAGAAAACCATGAAATTCATTATTGTTTATTATTTTTTTCACCTTAAAATTTTGTTCACCATAACTGAGCAGTTTATGATCTGAAAAAAATCTGAGAAAGATTACATATTTTACTAGTGTCCTACAGGACCTGGAAGCCCAAAAAATATCCTTTCGTCTTTGGTTGCGCATTTGAAGTTCAGCACAGAGCTAAGGCAAGGTTCAATAAATTTTCACTTTTGCCACAGTGCATCATGGTATCTTGCTGGGTAGCTTCATGCAGGCAGGCAATCAACGCCTCCAGTAGAAGTAAAGGTTGAGATACTCACAAATTCTTTTTGATGCAACAGTGTTATCACTCCTTATGAGTTTGAAGCGTTTCTGTAACAACATATTATGGCATGCTTTTGACAATTACAACATGGAGAAGTAATTAGCTTTTGCGGTTCAGTTCTGGCACATTCCTCTGGGCAAAGGTTCTCCATGTTCTCAAAGTTTACTAGAGCCTTCTCATGAACTTCAATTTCAAAATCCTCTGTAAACTTATTTTGGTTGCATATTTGGTGTTGTCTTGCTGAAACATCCACCTTTTCCCCATTAGACTGTTCTCTAATGTTTTGCCCGACTCATATTTTCTTCAAAGATAACTAATGCCTCAGTGCTGTATGCTGACAAGCAGCCACATATCATGATGTTCCCATTTCCATATTCAACTGTGGGAGTCCTGTTTGGTGTTTTTGCACAACTCTTGTTTGTTCTAAACAACTTCTAAAGGGTTATTTTTGATTTAGTCTGAATAGAGTGCATTGCACCAAGACTCACATTTTTGTAGTTCTTTAGCAGAGAAGATCTGCATGATATAAAGGAACAGAGGTCCTTTACAGATTGCCCTGCAACTTCACAAGTGACTGTTGGCTTCTTTCTTACCTTCCTTATCATATGGCTCACATGTCTGGAGACAGTTAGTTCTGTTTCCATGAACTTTCCACTTGCGCATCATCAGACACAGTGGCACTTATAGAGATGTTTAAGGTTTTTTCCCCCACTAGCATTCAGGTGTGGTTCAACAAATTGAACAAATTGCTTGTTCTCCTTCACCATGATTGCTGCTTCTTGTGTGAAAACTTTCCAAGAAATGTCAGGTGCACCAGTTACATTTCACACAAAAAGATTTTAATTATGTAACAGTCAGTTTATTGTTTTCTTTTCATTTTAATTTATTTAATTTATTTATTTTAACAAAATCACCAAATGCTTTTCCCCTATTCATTTCAATTTCTACATACTTTGTTATTCATTTGAATGAGTACAAAGTCAAAATATATATAAAAAAATGGTAGTTGTGTAGTTGTGGGTGCCTGTAGAATGTTGAGCCTTAAATGTATTCTTTCTGATACTAGAAGCCATGACCTGCTTCCCCTTACCCACTTCATCCATTTCAGACATATCAAAACTGCAGCACATTTTGTTTTGTTATTTTATTATTGAAAATGTAAGTGTTATGTGTCCAAATATGCTGTTTATTGCTAAGGGCGTAAGGCATGTATGAACGGCAAGTGAAACCCTGCTCTTACTAGTTCATTGTTTGTATTTGTTCTGTGTGAGTGTATTTGTATGTGTGTACTCACGGTAGATCTCCAACACCACGGTGGCCTCCTGCGTCTGTCCCTGCGCATCGGTGGCCTGGCAGCGGTAGATACCGGCGTCCTCTACGTTGGCGTTATAAAGCGTGAGTCTGGATCGCACACCTTCATTATGCAACGCAACACGCTGAGACGGCACCATACGCTCACCCTGAGGGCTGTACCACTCCAAGCTCACCGGCTCTCCGATTGCTGCAAACATCCACACACAGCACATGTACCGTTAATCAGGATAAATAAATAAATAATGTGGCTAGACATAAAAAGCCTTTATGAGTTTGAAGTGTGCACTTTAAATGTGGCAAATTTAATTACATAGTTCTGAAATACCGGATTGAATGTTAATTAATGGCTGAAATGAAGGTTGCAATAAGATCTGAGCAAGTTCTGCCCCAGAGGTCTTTTTTTGACTGAATTCCTCTCCACCTCAAGGGGTCACTTAAGTTGATGCTATAATGGATGGAAGGGTCCTTAAGATGGCATCATGCGTCCCCTCAAAGGGGAAATGCTAAGGGAAAGATAACAAGGGCATATTAAAAACAGAACTGAAATGGAGTCTAGATGCTGTCATTGAAACAAAAGATGGACAAAGTATATTCCATAACTGAAAACAGAAGCAAAACTATTCCTAGATCTACACTGTGGCTCAGTTATCTCAGGTGATGCAACAAGACACAGTAGAAAATTAGCAAAATAAAAGACAGACGCAACATTGTCCCAGAAACCTTAACTATGTTTCTAGCTCGAGAGGGCTTAAGACACAAGGGAGAAGCACTTCATGCAGATAAGTCAAAGATATTGCTTCAGCCACTATCAGAAACACAATCCCTCATAAAGCGATAAACAAAAGCATCCCACCGTCCTGGAGAGTGAGCGCCAGTCATGACACTGAGGTGGTGTGTCCTATTAATCTTGCCCTGCTGAAAGGCCGTAAAGCGAATAAGTGTGGTTCAGCACACTTCCCAGCCCACAGCATCAATCTGCCTGCATGGCACAGCTCTCTGCACTGCAGGGGAGCCTGTGGCTGGAGCCATGACACACACAGCTCTACCAGGGGGACCCTGCAGTGGCAGCAAGCAGGGGGTTATCAGTGCAGGAACAGAGTGTGGCCCACAGCAGGGGACCCTAAAGGAGCCCTCAGAGCGAGGGCCAGGGAAAGGACATAGTAACCCAAGCCCAGCCAGTGCTGGACACACTGACCAGCCAGCGGTCAGCCATGGGTCATAAACAGGCAGGGAGGCTACAGAGAAGCTTAACCAACAGGGCTTTTTTGGATTTATCAAAATTACAACTGCACAGTCATGGGAAAGGTTGTTTGTTCATACCTTTCTGAAGTGGGCAAAAAGTCCTAAACTGCACCTCAGCTAGGCAGAAGATTATTCTCTCAAGCCTATGGCAGTGTTGCCCACAATCCGAGTCTATGGCAGATAGGCTGTAACTCCAAAGGTTTTTAGACACCCAATCCAATGTTTCTCCTGAACTCAGGAATATTAATAGAGAGTCTGGTCCCTCTTTGCTGCAGCCTTTACTCTTTTGGGAAGGCTTTACACTTGGTGTTGGAATATGGCTGTGAGGATTTGATTTCATTCACCCACAAGAGCATTCATGAGGCCAGTTGCTGATGTTGTATGATTAGGTGTGGATCAAAGAATGAAACCCCAGCTCAATCCAGTGGTACTGGATGGAGCTCCATCCCTTGGGAGACCGCAATTCCACTGCTTTCCAGCCCATTGCGGGTGGGCTTCATAACCCTCCAGACAACACTTGGACATGGTGACCTCATGTGCACCTTTCCAAGAGCATCTCAGTCCAGTAGCCATGCATTTCTGTTGAAATGACACAAGAAATTTGTACACAGCTGAATGCCTGTATCATTTATAGATGCACCTAAATCCCCTGAATTCACTTATTATGGTTGTCTGGATACTTCTGAATCAATACAGCGCATCTACAAACATACAAAATACCCTTGCATTTATTATTAAACAGCTACCTAGGTGTTTTATTTTTAGCTTTGCCGCCCTGTATTCCTGTACTGCCTTTTGAAGTTTGAAACTGATTATTGTCAGTTTTGTAACCACACAGTATTAAGAAACTTGTATTTTCTTGTTGCCATCTCTACGTTGAATCAATAAATGATGGATAAAAAGCTTCTTTATTAAAAAACAATTTTACTTTGCTGATTCAGCATCACCTACACAAACAGACATACTATTTGCATATATAGTGTGACTCATATTTTTCCACAATATCATGACACTAGGGTAACGGCACTTGCCGCACTCTGCTATACACAGATATCACCCTTGCCCCTGTGTGCAAATAAGCCGATGACTGCATTGTTTGATTTGCTGCTTGAGTTAAAGTACCATTCATGTGTCTTAGGATGTTGAAATACTAGCTTAATACAGGAAGCTTGGGGTGCGCAAGGCTTCTTCCGTCTCATGAGAGCCATTTTTTTGGGCCTGGGACCATATGGTTTCAGGAATTGGAGAAATACAGACATAAACACACCAGTGAGACTGACAGGCATTGTAGGTAATATACAGATTTCATTATGTCTTATGTACAGGGATGATTAATCCTTGCTAAAAATTAATCACCTCCACTGTGCCTCATAGACACTAGAGCTTTATGAGATAGTGATGGCAAGCAGTGAAAAGAGAGCACAGAATGACTGTGAAATTGAAAGTGCCAGCGGGAAGCTAGTGGTTTTATACTGCGTACTGTGCATGCATGTGTGCAAGTGTGCGTGTGTTGAGCACCGTGGGGGTGAATGTCAGAAGTGGCAGCTCCACTGGCTGCTCAGTCACTCTTAATTAATGCATTTAGCTTCGCCTGCACCAATACAGTGAGAAATCAATTGACCATTGTGAGGCCTCTCAGCATGCTTTAATAAGGCATGATTAACCAATTACCCACCTCTGTACTGTTAGTCCCACTGACCTGTGGGCTCCAGGCAATGGAAGTTCATGCGAAGCTCCCTGATGTCTATTATCCCAAATCTCTAATGGCTGGAATCATATTCATTGAACTAGATAAACTATGTTGTCGTCATCAAAACAAAGCTCACGTCTCTGAAATAGTAACTTTAAAGAGGAATGAATGGAGTGATGAAGCACCATTGAACACCTTTGGGATGAGCTGGAGTGCCATTTGTGATTCTGAGCTAATTGGCCAGTGTAGGCATCTGACCGCACTAATGTTCTCAAGACTGAATGGTGTCAGATCCCAGCAGCAATGTTCTGTGTACTGTGTACTGTGTATAATGTACTGTGAGGCTTTACCAGCAGAACTGAGGCTTTTTGTGCAGCAGGAGGGGCACCGACTGTCTGGTAGACATCTGAGTGGGTTTCGTCATTTTGTAGTTTGGTGTCTTTTGTGGTGTCTTTTTTTTTTGTAGTTCCCTTTTATTGTCTGAGGGAAAATGAATGCAATTTTTGAAAACTACCCTATCCCACTTTGTGGTTAACTGCCACACCAGGTCCAAATCCTAATTACGTTTTGAAAACATGTGTTGTATTGTCCATCTTAGAACATTGTGTCATTTAAATGACGAGGTTGTGAAGTCGTTAAGAAGTCAACATAGGAATATTGCTACATTCATTCTTTCATTCATTCATTCATTTTCTGTAACCGCTTCATCCTTACTAGGGTTTGCTACATACACAACATGCCTAAATATCTGGGGACGCCTGCTCATCCAGCATTTTTTCCTAAATCACATGCAGTAGCAGCCTCTTCTCTTACACTAGACACAGTAAGAATTTGAATGCTTGATTACATGCTTGATCACAATGAGGTCAGGTTCTGATGCTGAATCATTACTTCTGAACTACAAATACCACTCCAGTTTATCTCAGGGGAAATGGATGCAACTCCATCACTATAGAGAATCCAGTTCTACTGCTTTACAGCCACAGCCCAATCCTGGGTGGGCTTATATCCGCCTCATCATTGTTTTATCCATATGAATGCATTGAGCATAGTGACCTTAGGTTCATGTGTGTCTTCTCCAAAGTCACATTCTATTGTGACTGTTACTAAAGGCAAAAGTTAAAAAGTAACAACATTTTGTGTTTAACTGACCTTGTAAGCCTTACAACCTCATCAAATCATCTTGCACGAAACAACAAGCTATAATTACAGTTCAGTCTATAATGATGTAGAAGTTGGATGTATGTGGTGAACTTTCTGAAAAGAAACAAAACACAAAATAAACTAAAGAATGAAATACAACACCAAGGGAACAGGGAAGGAACATAACAGGGTAAGTAGATGCAAGACCAGACAACAAGAGACTAAAACACAGAGGCACCTGAACACCTGATGAGGTATTGACTTGGAAACATTGAACATCTAGACACACTGAGGACACTGCAGAGCTAAGCTGGGGGTGGGGATAACAACGAAGAACATGAAGAACATGGACAGCACTTGGCAAACACAATGGCATAACGAGGGCAAGACACTGCACAAGCAAAGTCTGGTGGTGAAATTACTTAAGAAGTATAGGACTCTGGTGTTATACATACAGTTGTACCAATTAAATGTACAGGAGTATTAACGTCCCTGTAGAGTATATGCTAGAATATTCTGATTTCAACTATTCAACAATCTCACGATAAGGCCAGTACTCCAGAACACCATTCATTTTTCCCATATAGAAAATTATTTGGATATTGCATTGCTTATTCGGATATGTTACATAAATCTGTTAATGCTTTTGATATTTGACGAAATGTGGAACGAGCAAGTGTATATTTTTGAACATTAGTTGCACTGCAGGTACAAGATATTTTGCAGTGTATGTATGTGAAATTGATGGCATGTATAAGATCATATCAGTCATTTGTAGTTTAAAAATGAATGTATGTATATATACGCAGGAAACAGATATTGGTAGGCTGTATTAGATTATATCAACCGTATGTTGCCTGGGAGGCTCCTTCTGTATTTTTATTGCTTTTTCGTAAAGTTCTTTTGAAACCCAGCTGTCTGTGTTGCTTTATTCTGCTTGGAGAGATTGACCTGCATGCTTGAAGGGCATGTGGTCAGCTGCAGTGTCATGAGCGTGCAGTCAGGTGAACTAATAAGCTGTCACCTGGAGGGCATCCAGCAGGGGTCAGGATGCCTCACCTTGTTAAAGGCGGCCTTGAGCTCACAAAGTCCAGCATCTTACAGCAGCTCAGCCACGTTTAAAAGGACACACATGTGTACACACCAATGGTGCTGATCCAACCTGTCTTAACGTTTCATCAGCACGCAAATCATACCGTCATCAATGTGCAAAAGACCGCAAAACTAAATCATTGGCGAAGGCTGGATTCATTCAGAGAGGGCACTGAATGCCAGAACTCAGGGTGCTGATGCACAGTTGTTTTTTCAATCCTCAGCGTTGTGGTCTAATTTTTGCACCCAGAGATAATATACATCATCTTATTGACGTGTATTTCGACTGAATTTCACCTTAGACAAGTAGTACCTGTGACACAATAATATGGAGAGGTAATCACTGCCACAATCACTTTATGAATACGACTTAATTATCATGCAGCACATTTTGCGTGGCTGATTGCAGTCACTGCTGAGTTTAATGAATCTGTCCCATTGTGTCACAACGGTGAAGCAGATTCTTATCTTTGGATTTATTTTTTAAACAATTTTCTTCATACCCTGACCAAACAGATTATAGTGACCAAAAAAGGATTCATGCAGGAACACCTTCAGGCCTGCTGGGAAAACATTCCATGGGGGCTCCTCCTGAAGCTTGAAGATTGTGAAAATATCAAGCGTGTACAACATTGCATCAAGGCAAAGGTGTGAGTGGATGAGTGGGGGGTAAGGGTCTGCGTTAAAAAAAATCTTACATAAAAGACATGTCTGTGGAGTTGTTTAATATGTTTTGATCACTGCATAATTCTACACGTTCTTTCATAGCTTTGACATCTTGATGTATTTTAAAACAATGATGCTCAAACAGTTCCTCAGGGACCTCAAGATGGTCCACAGTTTTGTGGCCAAAATCTGGACTATCTGAGGCTCCCTACGGACAGGTTTGAGAACACCTGCTCTGAAGCAAAAGTATTCTATAAGTATATTTGACTGGTGCCAGATAGCTATTTTTGTCGACAGAGGTTAAAGGACAGCTACACAGTGGGTTACTGACCTGTGCAAGTGAAGAACTTTGACTCTCCTACGCTCAGTTCTACCTTCTTCAGAGAAATGGACACCTGGAGGACACCTGCCAGAGAGATAAGAGAGGAGGTCATGAGAAATTCATCACATATGAACCATACAGACAAAAGAGATTCTCATGGTCCTCCCAGAGTTTCGCGCTGAGCCACAGGCCACGTGCAAAATGTCATACGGAGCTGAAGAGATGAGAGTGGTGGTAGGTACAGTAAGCCCCCTCTCGATCACTTCAATCAGACCAGCCAGCGCAAAGAAAGATGCAGAAGCTGATGAAAAGAAAGGACGCAGAAGAGAAAGAGCGAGCTGTGGAGATTAAACTTTGATCTCTCTTTTTTTTTTTTCTGTCCCCTGGCTTTTCTTGCATTACCATTACTCTGATTCTTTAGACCCTCTTCTACATCTCTTTGTCCTGTGGATTTAAAGGGTTGTTCAGAACCAAGAGGAGCTCGTCTACTGTGGTCGGCATTACCATGTTCCTCTGTCAGAGCGAGGCGTTAAAAGAGAGGTGGTGGGGGCGTCCACTGATCTTCATTAAAGCGCGTGTGAGTGGGCTTCATTGGTGTGCAGGAGAGCGCGTATGAAAGAGCCACGTAATGTATGCATGAGTTCAAGTCATGAATGTGTGAGCTGGAGTGTGATGGAAAGCCGGGGCTGCGAGCGCAGGAAACTGAAATAGAGAGAAAACTCCAGCAGAGCGAGGTCAGATCTCTCCATCCATCGGAAAATGACTGACTAATGCTCTTTTATGGTTTACGTGCCCTGGAATGCAAGAGCAAAGGATGAACTGCACAAACACATACACAGATACACACAGGCTCGAACACACAGTGTGCTGCTGGGAGATCACTGGCTTTTGCCAAAATGATTAATTACAGTACAGTCAGGCAATAAGCAGTCATCCGAATGACGACAAGACTGAGAGCCGCTGCCCATAGCAACCAATCTATAATTACTTTCAGAGCATGCTCAAACTATGCCCATTAATACATTACTCTCACATTACTCACTCAGGCCACTAATTTACTAGATCCCAAACAAAGGGGACCTATCTACGTGTGCAGCGTAATGGATTGCACATGCAGTTAGTGGGCGTTTTGTGGGGAAGAATAATTGCATGACATGCCGAAAGGTGGAAAAAAAAAAACAATATTTAAAAACAGGCTTTTGCATGTGCTGACTTTTCTCATGACGAGTTTGGATTTTTGGAATTATAGGCATACTTACGACAATATATAATCGTTAAATGGTATTATATTTGTATAATATTATATTTGGTGAAAATATTTGGTATATTTAAATGGTGAAATAAATACAACTGATTCAACAATGTGGGTCAATGAGGAGAAAAACAATCTTGGGGCACTATAAGTAGACATCAAAACATAAGAAAAATTGGGATGTAATAAGTCGGCGAATAAAATCAGGATGGGTAGTTGGGCAGCCAGAGCTGCTCGGGTTGCAGGATGGGGTAAGTTTGTTCAAACTATTTAATATCATTAATTAATATTATTAATAATAAAAGATTTTATTTACAGTTCACTTTTGTTATTAGCTTTCTGTCTCCTGGCAGTATGACGTACGTCATTTCAGAAATATGAATGAAATGTAGACAGTCGACCTGTAGCAAAGAGCCTAAAACAAGTCTTATGTAGGAAAAAGAGTGAAACACACAAGCTGCACAGAGTTAACATACTCACTCTCAGGATATTATCTTTCATTTCTCAGATTCCCTTTAATCCTCATTTATACACAACTGGTATGCTTGAAATTACTTTAAGGCATTCGGGAATTGCACTGCAGGTGCCAAATTAATATATTTGCATTGATATTGCCCTTTTCCCCCCATCCTTAGGAAGAAACACTCTAAATTACACATTCATTAAGGCAAACTCCCAAAATGGATAGTGCTGTTTTGTTCATTTAAGAGACATAGTTATTTGTAGACCCTACCTGTCTCAGTGACTACAGTGCAGACCTGTGAATATACCCAAAGTACTTTCCCATATATATAATGCTTTTAGCCGTAAGATAGATAGATAGATGTAAGTGGTAAGTTTGTACAAATGGCTACTTTGACCACATATTTCACTGTGATGTACTCCTTTTCTGTGAATCCAGATTTTGTTGTTTTTTGAGAATGTACCCATCAAACCATGGAGTTTATGATGAACAGCCAATCCTGTGAAACATGTGCAGCTTATTTTTCGAAGAGGTAAAAGACCATACTAAATATAGTAGATAGGGAAACGTTATTTATAACAGTAAATAGTGATGCTGTCACTACTCCTGCCCTGGTGGTGCTGATTGGCATAAATACATGTATTTCTCACATTTAAGGACACAAACATCACAAAGAAAAACAAGAAAGGATTTTCCTAGTCAGAAGCTCTTCCCTGATGGTCCAAGAAATAAATAAACCAATAAATAAATGAAGTGCAAGTTAGATGTGTAGCCAAAGTTGCTTGATTAAACTAGACCTGCCACCAAGAACCATTTTATAAGATATGTGAGTGTGAAGAACCTTTTAAAGATATGATCAGAGCTGGGCAGAATATTCTGAGTGCACATTCCCAGTCCTCTGTTACATCCCAACACTGGGTATAAGTTACCGGTTTGTGAGTTCTTCTAAGAACCCATGGATGTTCCTTAGACATTAAAAAATGTTATTCACACTCTTTTCAGAATCATCCATTAAAAGGTCCTTTATGGCACCCTTATTTCTAAACCTGAAGGTAGCTAGGGAAAGAACATTGGTGGGAGCAACTGGTGGCCTCGTGGTTAGGGAGTTGCCCCTACAATAAGAAGGTTGTGGGTTCGAATCCCAGCACTGCTAGTGTCATCACTGAGGTACCCTTGAGCAAAGTACCATCCCCACACATTGCTCCCCGGGCCCCCGCTCATTGGTGGAAGCCCACTGGTTCACTTGGTGAATGAGTCAAATGCAGAGAAAGAATTTCACATTGTGTGGTGTGCTGTGGTGTGTTCACGCGTGACTATTAGGAGCCGCTTTACTTTTCTTTTCATGCCTTTTTGTTTTTGCTTGTCCAGAAAGTTCAATATGTCAGAAGAAACACAACCATACTCATAAATAAATGGAGAAGGCCCATATTTAGTAAATTTGTAGAGCTGAAACATGTTTTAAAAAGTGACAAGGAAGTCACCAGATTGTATCTACTACATATTTTATTCCCAATAGCAAATGTCTATTTCCATGCTAACACAGACACACACACACACACACACACACACACACACACACACACAGACACACACACACACACACACAGACACACAATCACACACACACAGAAAGAGAGAGAGAGAGAGAGAGAGATGAGTCTATCTTTCCTAAATCTCCTGGTCTGGGCTGTGATTCTAGGTTATGGGTTATCTCTGACAACTTCCCCATGAATCAGGAGTGGAACTACATATAATTAAACCAATTAATTATTCTGCATTCACGTGGGACCCTGACTTTCTGATAAAGCCTGTCTGTCTGTCAGCCAAATAATCTAATTAAACAGATAGAGATCAACAGTCAATGCAACCAAAATGAGGTTTTACCCCTCTGAAGTCTAAATGTAAAAAAAAATCCTCTATCTGATAAGACTATTAGACGCTTTTAGTTTTACATAGATCAGTTTCAGACTGTACAACAGGAGTATGACACACAATTCAGCAGGAACACACGAGCACGCGCAGATATAAACACCGAGCGAGTCACACAGGGACAATGCCCACCGCGCTCAATCTCACCAGCCAAGCAAGAGCAAAAATGATAACATGAATATGAACATGCTAATAACTCTCCTAATGTGTCACCATCTTGATAACGCTTTCTAATTGAAATTTTGGTTGCTGATGATAAGACTTAGTTTCATGATTTATGATGAATAAATTTGTGATTTATGAACATTATTGTGTAATAATGAAGTACATGTCACCTGGAATCCTACAGCAATCAAGCACATGTAATCACAGGATAGCTGAAAAAAGTTTAGTAGGATACCGGAAAGAAAAAAAAAATCTGTTTTTAAGGATTACAGTTGTAAATGCTCATTTTTTTTTATTCAGAATGACTGGTTTATAATCAGTAAATCAACCTATTGATTCTTAAAGTACTTACATCTATAAACTACGTAGCTGTGTCACAACTGATAACAGTTACATGTGATGAGGAGATTAAAAAAATTACGGAAAAAGAGGAAAGGAGGAGGGGAGATTAAGGCTTTTCAGATGGTTTAAATGTTATGGAACCAAACAAAACCAGTTAGATCTGAAATAACCCAAAAGTAGTCTGGTTGGATTTTACTTCTAAAGTAATGTTTTGTATTTCTGCCATGTAGTTCTAATCAGTACCAAATTACCTGTTTTAAGTAATCCAGCAAACACTGGCCACGAAGGTGACTTTCCCCTGGAATAAGAATGTTCTCTAGTTCACTGGAGGTCTCTGGTTATCTCGAGAGCTTCCAAACATGCTTACAGCAAGAGATTGTGGTTTGGGTAATAGAGTGACTTATTGCTTTTCCTCAGATATAGATAAGATTACATTAAAAACTAGAGGAAGGAAAGTGCACTAAAGCTGCAGATACAAATACTCTTTGTAACTGATGTTAGCAACCTTGCTACATTTTGGAAAACAGCATCAAAGCTCTAAATGGTAGCCCTATGAATAGCATGAAAACTAGGCTTCATGCATCCAGTAATTATGAAGAAAATATAACTGTTCTAATGGAGCTAGTTATTTTTAAAGCAATGCTGCGTTCTGTGTCCTCTTTGTTTTTTGTTGCTGTTTCCGAGAGCCCAGATGCTGCACATGAAATTGAGTCTATTTCTGACTGGGCCTCAGCTTGCAGCAGCCAAAATAATTGTTATACTTATGTGTAGTTATCACAGCAATAACAAAAACACTTCTCACTTGTAGCTTTGCTTAATTACAGCTTACAGACACTTTCGGCCCCACCTGCATTGATCAGAAAACCAAACGCACCAAAGGATTACTGTAAAACCAATAAAAATCTAATTTAACTGTACCATTTTGAAAGGATTTATGCATGGAGATGGGCATTGTATCATGCATATCCTTAACACCCAGGGGTTGCTAGTAAGAATGGGCTAGTAGAACTAATTCTCTAGAAAAGAACAAAAGATATCAAAACGGGGTTTTATTTTTTGCATCCAAATGGATTTAACAGCCAAGAAGTTGATCTATCTGAGGATATCTGAACAACAGCATCACTAAAAGGTTGTGAGGAAAAGGTGATTTGTGTGAAATCTGTGAAATATGCCGTGGCGTTAGATTTAGTACTATATTTGGGCCAATTTTTTAAGCCCACAGCACCCAAACTTCTGCCAGTCTGTAGCAAGTACTATAGGTCTAGTTAGATGGATTGAAGGGTCATCCACCAAAACACAGCCAATCCATCAGAGTCCGAGAGAAGAGAATACATTTCCTTGAAGTAACTAATGTGACGTGCATGAGAAAAGGGCTACAGAAGTTGTCAACAAATCTGAGGTATGAAATGACACTGTGTTCATTTCTGAGTCATTTTTTGCACCACTGCATTTTCCTATCACAGAATTGTCCCTTTCAAGCTACCACCATTCTTTTTGTACTACGCGATAATTAGGATGCACAAAAGCACAAAAGGAAAAGGCAGAAGAAGACTGACTCATTTTTCAAGCTAAATCATGTAAGTGAAGTTATAATGAGATGAACTTGTTACGCTTGCTACCTAAAGCTTGCCAGCTGACTGGAAAATTCAGTTTTCATCATTGTTGTTCTTGCATTCCTTAATGTTGTGTTGATGATCGTTTAGGTAACAAAAGCCTATTTGTTTGAGCTGGGTAATTGTTACGTAAGTGATAATGGATGACGCAGAGTTAAGGTAGCAGAAAATAATGCATGTTTGAGGTGGTAAAACGGGTCTTGTTGTCTTATAGGATGTGAAAACATGTTTTACATGCACATGCACATTCTGAAGTCGGTACTTAAGAGTCAGACAACCTGTGAATTCATTTTGTCATGGTGTTTCAACACTGTACATTAAAACCTGGTATTTCTATACTGCTAACAGAAAGGAAATATAGAATGCAGGACGTTCATTCTGATTTGAGAGTAAATGACTCGCTTTTCTCTCTCTGACCCCTTTCTGACACCAGCCTTAGACTAATTTTGCAGTTTGCTTCATATTTGCGGAAGCTATAGCTTGGCTAAGGCAAGATTAGCATTAAATAGCAACTTCTACCTGCAGTGCGTGTGTTGTATGTTAGCTTTGTGGCTGTAGGGAAGGCTGGAGTCCCTCAGTGTTCTATGAGATGATTAGACTGCAGCAGCTCAGCCTGAGGGCATTGCACTGCTGCCTGCTTAATTACAGCTTACAGATACTTTCCACCCAGCCTGCTTTGATTGGAATACCAAACGCACCGCAGGATTACTGTAAAACCAATAGTCAAGCCTATGGCCCTTGGCTTACATTGATTTTATGTGGAGAGTGTTTTTGTTGTTGTTGTTGTTTGTACAAGTTGTTTTAGCTTTTGGATTGAAGGATCGTTCTGTTTCAGTGTGTACTGTTACTTAAACAAAAAAAAACATAGATCTATGTAAAACATAGATTGTTCTGTTAACTATTAGAAGGCAACAGGTAAAGTAAGGTAACGTCTTTTCCTTTTGTACAGACTTGAGTTTGGGCTTAAGTTATCTCACTAAATTGCTAAACAGTTTTGTTTTGTTTTTTTTGCACTTCTTGACCAGACAGCACATCATACGTTATCTAAAAAAGTATGTTTTTTTACTATACATATTTCTAAACAGGCATAAGGCCTCAACTAATAATTACACAAGTAAAACAGTTTATGCACAAATATTAGAAACGCTGCATCCAGAATTCATCCCAAATTGTATCTGGTGCACACTTTGTTAATCGGGGCAATAACATTCTTAGTTTTAGCATAGTATTACTACTGAGCCTCCCAAAGTAAACAGTGAGAGATGCCCATTCCTGCTCTGACAGACAAACTGAAAATCACTATAGATGTTATGTTATTTTAAAAAATTCAAGTTTGTCAGTGTTAACAGATTTGTTTTTACATATTTTTTATGCATTTCCAAAGCAGAGGTGGGAAAAAAAACACTGAACTGTATCGATGGCCTAGTGGTTAGGACATTGGCAATCTGCAGTCAGAAGGTTGTTGGTGCAAATCCCAACTGCTAGTGTCACCACTGATGTACTGCTAGTGTCACCAAAAGTGACAAAGAACTAGAATTTGCAGACCAGCCAAGGATGAGCAGTTTTGCAATTTGGTTCTTATCATAGTCACTCAGAACTTTACGCTTGCCCATTTTGTCTGCTTTTATCACATCGAAATCAAGAACTATCTGTTCACTCGCTGCCTAACACATCCCACCCCTTTACGTGCCATGATTATAAGGTAATCAATTTTATTCACTTCAGCTGCCAGTGGTTTTTATGTCGTGGCTGATCAGTGTGTATGGTCATAGTATGAACAGTCACAAGAACATACATACACTTGGAGGAAATGCGTCGAAAAAGGGATTTTCTGAGGGGCACATGCTGTGCACCTGTAAGTGAGTATATGTCTTCCCCTGCTTCAGACGGAGGCCTAGCTGGCTGTATTAGAGAAGGGGGCCGGGGTACTCTCTCAGCTCTCTCCCCAGAGCTGGGGCTGCATTTTACCACATCACTAAATTAAGTGCTACCGACAGCATTGCTAGCCCTGTCTTTCACACCTTTGACCAGACTTTCCCCCTTCTCCATCTCCTTGCATTACCTTCACCTGAGGCGTCAGTCAGGGCCCAGTGCTACTGAGAGATCTCTTTCTGCAACCTCTCTTAAAGGAGCTGTCCTTGCAGCCCTGCCCACTGAAGTACACTCATCATCCACTTTATTAGAAACACTTACCTTGTACTGACACTCACTGCCCACTTTATGAGCTCCACCTTCATTATAAGGCCACAACACAGACCCAAGTACCCAAGTAGTCCTGCTCTGTTGTCATGCACAATTGGTCAGTCACACTCTACCCCGTTCTGCACTGCTCAATTTCTGACCACAAGATCGCCAGTACTACTCCGTCAGTCTCACTGCTGGGTTTAGAGCTGAGGATTAAACCAAGAATAGTTCTGTGGTCAGAAACTGAAGACTGATCAAATACTAGAGGACAGCTGACATAAAATGCATATTAACAGAAAGAATATGGTTGTACACCAAAGGGCCAACGAAAGGGTCTTTCTATGAGAAGTAGCCAATGTGCATAAATCACAGAACTACTGTGATTAATATTTATTGAAGAAAACATTCCAGTGAGTTTTTCCTTAGGAAAACAGTCAGCTGGTGGTGTAAAAACTGGCAGGAAAAATAAGAAACAAAAAGTCAATTTTTTGGGGGGTATCATCTTAGCTATATGAGCTTTAATGTCACGTTAAAACAAAACAATGGGATTTGGCAGTGGAAAGTTTCTGTCCTGTGTCTATTCTTGAGAAACTCTCATGAATAGAGACAGGAGAATTGACCGCAAAGTTCCTCTCCTAGAGGAACTAGCTTTGGGGCTGGGGGTTAAGATTTCATTATGCTGAAATTGAATCGGCCTCTCTGTTGAGTCTGTGAGAATTTATTATCATGACGGAATTGACTTGACACAGGCTGACCTGCCTGAATAAAGCAGATATGAACGAGCTGAATCCTGCTCTTCTGGCAGACAATGACTGGCCTGCACTGCATGGAGCAGGGCTGGAGATGGGGCTAGGGAACAGCCCTTATCTGCTCAAACTCAGTGGCTGGGAAACTGAATGCATCTGGCTAACTCATACTGCAGAGCCGGAGCAGCTCTGAATGCAGGAGAGAACGCCTCACTTGGAGCTCAGCAAATAATGAGGGAACTGACCACCCGGGCTACAGTGAAAGACAGTTAACTGAGCGCAAATGCTTATTCAGACTACAGTTAGAACTCCACAAGGCTTTGTGTTTCTGTGAGATCCATTTTGTTCCATTTCATTCATGAGCTGCATCAAGAGTGCTGAAAGGCGTCCTTATCATTAAATGCTCACGGACTGTACCACATGTGTAGTAAACAGATTTCCAGAGAGGACCCTATTATGTATTTGTTTTCGTGCTGCACTGAATTCAGATTTAAATGAGATTACATGTGAAATGTGGGCCATGCTGGAGATGGTAATTGTTTTCTGTCCCTGCTGTCAGAGTCCTGCTGCTTTTAATTAATTGCGAAGACGTCATGAGCTATTCTATGAGCTGAAAACAGCCTGAATCTGACAGAACAAATAAGGAGAAACAGGTAAATAAAAATCCATTTCTATGACTGTCTTGTTGGCTCCCAGGTGACTCGCTGGGTCTTTAAACAATTAAGACACGAAAAAGCTTTTCAGTTTTGCAGTATGATTATTTTGACCAGTGTTCAAGATGGAAAAAATGAAAAAGGCCCGAGACCACCTACAATAAGTTCTATTGCTTTATCATTTGTTCCAGCGCTGCTGCTAGTAAACAACACAAACAGCCCCACTGTGTGGTGCGGCCTCAGCTTAGTCCCTCAAGTTGTTAGAGAGTCTGGGTTGTTTCAGTGCTAAACATGGACAAGAATCACCCACTTTGACAAGAAGGGGTCATTTGATGTACATAAGAAATGTCAAACTACAAACCTATTTTTGCACAAAATGAGGCTACAACAAAAACACACAGATGTCAAACTATGTTACTTACTAGTCTTCCGGGGCCAGCTGTGATCATGTGATGAAAATATCTGGGCACAACTACGAAAAATATGGGGCTAAATGTGGGTGGGAATGTAGTTTTGCTAGGATGGGAACAAACTGAGTCGAACATTTCTAAACCAATTCAATCAGCCTTGTTAAGGTGTAAGACAAGGGGGCAATGGTGTGCTCATCAACACGGTCTGATAGGCAACAAACTTGTTATTGATGAAGTTATCACTGTTGAAAAGTCTCCCAAAACATCTTTAAACACAGGGATGTGTGTTGCATGCACAGAGAACACACCCCATGCCTTAAAATTGACATGACTTCTTTCAAGGAAAAATAGCTTGATTAAATCAGACTACATTTTAGGTTTAGATGGCTGACCCGGTGGCAACCGGTGGCTTAATCGTCATTTTATACGTGTTCGGGTTCTCACAGTCCGCCTCCCTCATTAACAGACTTTACCCTGCATGTCCCCATTCTTTTGCTTTTCTCCTTACTGGACTCTTGCTCCTTGCTTTCATTACCTCTAAGTTAAACTGGCATGCCGGAGGTCCACTCGGTCCACACTCAAGAGTAAAACAGGAAACAGGATATAATTGTCACTGCAGTGTAACCAGAGTTTTCCTGTTGGTTTTTATGAAGAGGTTTAGATCCATCTCGGGACACGTTTGGAAGCAAAACATGATGCTGTGTGTGAGTCTGAGGCCAAGACTACTCTTAAAGTTGATAGACTGGCATATAGTGCCGGTGAAACCATTTCAGTGATGTTTATGTAAAGCTGGTGGAGGCTTAAAGCCTCTCCTCTCCTCTTTTGATCAGTATGCTTCCAAAGTAACTGTGTGTGCTGTTAGAAGGCACTTTCCCAAATGTGGTAGGGATAGAGTGGCTTAAGCCGTCAGCTCTAGAGACATACAGTCGATGTCTCTTGCTGAGGCCGATAGTGTCAATCAGTGTGCATCACAACCACTACACTATTTGTCAATCCCCTTCATCCGAAATCCAATAGAGGGGAATTCTTTCGGGCTCACCCATTCCTGTCTCAATGACACACGCAAGTACATCCATCTCAGCTCTCCTGCTCATTCTTCTCTGTGGTATTCTTCAGACAGTCTTTCATTTCAGTCCTCAATACTGAAACCTGTCAATACATCACCTGTCTTATCCTCCAACTGGCACTGCGGCCAGAAATTTCACTTGCTCTGTCTATCCCTTAACCGGAACACCAGCCAAAAAAAATGCCTGGCAATTAACAACTCGGCTAAATAATAAATGAATGGCTTTGTCATTGTGTTACAATAACTGAGCGGTTTGTAAAACACCAGAAAGGGAGGGTGTGAAAGAGTGTCAGCGTGTTTGGCAGTCCCCACAGATCCGGCACTGTGTCACACACACTCCTCTGGGCCCGGCGCCGTGACACTGTCACTAAATATTAATGAGGCACTCTGTCAGCCATGGGAGGTCCCCTGTCACCACACTAGCATAATCAGTGCATTCAAAATAGCCACCCTCCTCCGAATGGCGCAAGGGATAATGATGCTGATTGAACGTGTCCTCCTTTGCTCTCTGATTTATGACAAAGCTGCTGGATCCCACGCTGGCACGGGCTGATTTATGAAGCGTGGACTCATGGGAGATGAAGGGGCCCTCACCGGGGACAAGCGCACTGCCAATCATCCTGGACACTGATTGGATGTATAGGCAGAGCCTGTGGTGTAAGCTCAGGTACCATTGTTTTCCTGTGCTGATTGCTTGGTCTGGTGTTAGCACTTGTAGGAGGTCAATCAACAGAGTGGAAGCTACTACAGTCAATCAATTTATTTTGTAATCAACATTACCATCAGCATCCACAGCTTGCCCCAAGTGGTTGGCACGCAGCTCGGTGGGTGCTTACCTTTTGAATTGAGGGCAGCAACAAACCCAACACTTGGTAGAAAACAAACAGGGCTATCAGGTAGTGCTGGGTGATAAACCCCGAAACACCAGTACTGATCTCACATTAGTGAACCCTGGCTGTATGGGTACTGATAGGTAACAAAACACTGACTTGAAATGAAATTGACTTGAATTCCTAGAAGATCCGGATTGTGTTGAAATAATATTGTGAAGACTAAATAATTATCCATTTTTCTTTGCAGAAATCAGGTTTTTGTCTAGCTCATGTATATTTGTAGTATTTCAGGTGCCACCCCACACCTAGACTGCAGTTTTTCCAGTTGGTGAGAACACAGAAACTCTGCTGTCTGCTACATGCGCAAATGGGCAAGTCCAGACAAGCCTGGATCTGATTCTCTGGACACTGTCTAGAATTCATTTGTGAAAATGGCTTTAGTTTACTCATAGCATATTGTCCTATATGCTCCTTACACGTATACCTTCATTACAATCAAAACATTCCTGAATTTGGAGGGTGCAAGGATCTGATTACTCCCTGCTAGTATAAGCCATCTAGTCAGAGACACGCCTCTTAATTCAGGGTTTGGGCTCAGCCCCATACTTGCAGCGAAGGGCAATCTTAATGATTCAGTCTTCTTCTTCTTTCTCTTTCGGCTTTACCCTTCAGGGGTGGCCACAACGAATCATCTGTCTCCATTTAGTCCTATCTGCTGCATCCTCAACTCTCCCACCAACTAACTTCATGTCCTCTTTCAC